>JANRFK010006693.1:19788357-19803256 GCA_030068395.1 Apalone spinifera
AAGAGATGCTCCATTTAATGAATACAAGAGATAAGCCAAGAAGCGCCAAGTAGACACCGAATAGGACTAAACTATGTACGTAATAGTTTTTTGCCTTTTGTTTCATAATAAATTTTATTCGTATAACCCTTTTGCTGATTTTTAAAGTGTTACATAAATAGGACAGGTGAAATATTATCATGTAAAGCAACCATAAACACATGAAAAGACCTAGGTTTACAATTTATGATTAAAACTCTACTATCTACACAATATACATAGACGTAAAATGTAAAAACTTAAATATCTTGGAAACAGTAGCCAATCAGTTGTTTTAATTGTCATATTTGAATTCAGCACATCAAAATACATAATAAATAGCACATTTTATCTCTGAAGCAGACGACTTCTAAAAATTGTAGACCAGTGTAATTAATCTGCTCCTTACCACTCATCTCTGCTTAGCTGATCCCAACAGGATCAGCCTTTATTAGCCTAGGCTAGCAGAACCCAAGGCAGCCACTGCTCAGTGATATCCAACTCACCTTCCATCCTCGGATGTAAGACTGTACTACAATGGCTGAACTCTTTGTCTGCTGATATTTCTTTTGTTGCTGTATTTAAAACAAAAAACAAAAAAACCCCAATAAATACAGTTTAGCAGAGAAAGCCATGGTTTCAAAACTGCCTTTGTCAAAACATTCTTTGTTAACATCTGACAAATATAGTCATATTACAATTGAACCAAAAAGTAATGGAGAAGAGTGGGATAATTTCTCATCACATGAATGAAGGTGTGGCTTCCACATCTAACTCAAGAGGAAACAGACAGCAGAGTACATGGACAAGGACACTTTATGGACAAAGAATGACTAACCTCCAGGGCAGAGGAAAGTTATGTGAATGAAATACTAACAGCCATTGTTTTGTTGATAAAATAGTTCAGATTGTCACAAACTCATTGCTCTAGTTTGCCAGCTGTGCCCACCACTGACAGCCATAAGACTTTTGTTCGTCATACGTACCATCCTATTATGGTATCAGTACTAATAATGGTTTTTAAAAGATGGCTTGGTAAAACTAACCACCTAAGTCAATTTGATGAAAACCACGGGGACAATTTCCTTAACAGTTGAACATTTTCCTCTCAAGATCATAAAATCTTTATTTTTCTAGAAAGCTACTGGCTAGTCTCATACTCAATCAACAAGAAGCTGAAAGTTCTGCAATGCAATATGAAGGGCCGAATACTCAGCTCAACATCCAGTCTGAAAAACCTGTGCTGATCAGTTCTGCTGAGGGATGGGTGTGAACAGGTATTAAGATGTTCTCCTTCACATGCCATATAAGTTAGGAGCCCTTCCACGGCCATTACTGTAGATTCAACCCCCTCCACACAGTACTGTGTGATGGGAGGGTTTAGTTCTGTGAAGCAGCTGACCCCCCTAGCCATAATCCAAGCACAGGGAATTGTCACAGAGATTTACTCTCAGGCAGGGCATACACACTCCTTACACAGCTTCCCAAATCCCGGCCTCTTTGTGCTCCAGACACACTAGTTCTGATGCAAGAGTAATCCTCATATTCAAAGGAAGGACCAGGCAATTTCTTGGGTGATTGAAGAAGTCCAAAGACTATTGTAATAAAATTACTGCTGTACATTTGCAGGAAGCCAATGCAGCTCTACAGGTTAGGAAATATATTTGGTCAGGTCAAGCATTGGTTTTTCATTTGTTCTCATTTTCTTATATCAACAGACCTGCAAATTTCATCAGTGACAACTCTTTAAACCATTAAAGTTCTGCTGGTATACTCAGTAATGTAGATATATAGCTGCAATGGAATCCAATCTTAATGTTGGGAGTAAATTAAACTGGACAAGTTTGTATTGGAAATGAATTTTTACAGTGTTCACAAGACAGTAAATGGGTTATTCTGAGACATAAAAAGACACACATTTTCTAATTTTCCAGGATAAGATCGTGTTTGACTGACCTTCGTGTTCAATCAAATTGAATACTAAATCGAGGCTACATATAATATTATCAAGAACTGTACATCCTCTCAGATACACTAATTTGACAATATCATAATATCTATTTCAAGAATTATGTTTCAGTATGATATGCTATTTCATCAAACAGTCACTTGGGCTTTTAAAAGTCATACAAAAGGAAATTAAAACTTCTCTTACCTAACTGTGAAAAAAAGACTGAAAACAACACATCACTTAAGCTTAGTTCATAATCTGGAAAATTCTGTCTACAAACAAATTCTGAAATGGTTTTAGAACTATATTAGCAAGAACAATTTAAACACAAGCTATGAACTGAAACTAATAGGATAAATCGTTGGGACCTTTCCAACCAGTTTTCACTCAAATTTAAAGGCTTCAAATTATGTAGAAGACAAAACACAATTGACAGAATTTCACATACAGTAAAATGTAAACATTACTAAACTTTTGACTGCATTGGTTGCATGTTGATATATGCTACAACATTTTACCCAATGCTTAGAGAGGTCTTGCTAGTGCTGGTGGAAAATCATGTCTCCAAACAGTTGAACCAACCAGGATAACCTGACAATCCTTTTCACACAGATCTAGTACTTCAATATGAGCCTATTTATTTCAGTTCTCTTATGTGACTATGTTGAGTGCCAAAATACAGATGTAAAATTGAATACTTTCATCAAGCTGATGACAAAGAAAAAGGATCATTATTAAATAATAATAAGAAACTTCTGTTTAATAAAAGTTGTGTCTTACAGCATATCTCCTGTACCAGGAAGCAATCACAATCTGGCTCCTTTTCATTAAAAGGAAACGTGTACAACATTTCCAGCCTCTGTAAATCTTCTGAATGAGTGTGGCCAAGTCCTCTAGGCGTTGTTTTCTCAAGTCTTCTAATTTGAAGAGCTGAGTTAAAAATAAATGACAGCAAAACACAAAAGCATAACTTTTATGACAAAAAGATATCAATTCCCTGAGTCTCATTCTTCGCCTCTTGAGAAATCTTTAGCTGGCTCATAGACCATGACTACTGAACATGGCCACAAATGTGGTGTTGATTAATATATGCCTTGCATCCTGAGGTTATTCACTGAATAAAGACTATATTAGATATTGGACTGTTGCAGACAATTACTTCCATAGGCTTTTCATCTCTTCCCAGCCTCATTTAGATTTATTTTAATGCCTTTTTTAAGCCTGATATTAATCCCTTGAATTTCTATACAATGTTTATCACTATATTGCCAGAACCCTGTGTTTGGAGAAACCTGCACTAGTCATCTAGCAAATTCCTCAGCATTAGTGATGGGCAATCTTCATGCAAGTTGCTCTTTGATTAGTGCTTAAAGTGGTCGGGAAAAAGGAGGCACTCTACCATAATTAGCAGGCAGCAGCTTTTGAAAGACAAAGTTTCAAGTGCACCCCTCAATTTTTTTATTCAGTGCCAGGTCTCTGGCACCCCATAATCCTATCTTTGATTCTATAGAAGAAGAGGTATGTTCACACACACCGTTCTCGGGTTGCGGATGAATATTTTTGATCTTCCAAAGGAATATTCCTCTTCAGGGATTTCCAATTCATTGAACAGTACCTCCACACCAGCCCTAAGAAAACAAAATGAGGTTTTTTGAGCTATATTTTAACACTCTTCACAAGAAGCAAAGACTACTTAGATACATACACAAACATGACATTAGATAATAGGCAGAATGTTAAAGCACATTTTAAATTCTTAGCATTTGACATAAGAATGGAAATGTACCTCATTTACCCTTTATTTAATTTAGCTATAGACAGAAGAATTCTATTTTTGCAAGGGTATGAAGCAATGTGTGTGCTCAAAGAGAACAATTACTGTAAAGCAGTGCCAACAATGGCCTAGTTTTGACAGTCCTATTGGTTGTACATTGAAAAGAAAATATGACAGGATCACACATGAACGTTGAAACATTTTTTTCAGTCAAATACTACACCTGCACCTCTAAGCAGTTTACTCTACAGACCACTGAATATTAGCCACTCAGAGAAATTTGAACTACTTTAAAAATGTAATAAATGTCAAACTACAGGAGCAACACAACACTTTATGCAACAATGCCTAAAAAGAGTCCAAATTATTTTGGGAGAAGTTGTAAATATTGCACTTTTAACATAAACTTGATGATTTCAAACTCCTATAATGCTACTGAAGTGACTGATACACAGTAAAAACAACTGCGTTAATTTATACTAAATATAATTCCATGTAACATAGAAGCATGGGTAAAAGCTTTGAGAGTGGAAGCAGTAAACTTGTATCTGGGACAATAGCTATACCTATTTTCAGGGCTCTATATAATTTCAAGTTATAGATTCAATACAAAAATGTTGTTTTTAGGTATGTAACTACTCCATGACTCTTTATGGCGATTGTTATCTTAAATCATTATTAAAAAAAAGATGAAGGAAGACTATTTGCAGTGTTGTCAAAGAAGCAGGTTGCTATAAGAAGAAAGATTTTGTTTTTCTTAAAGAAGAGTTTTGTCCAAATCACTTCTTTGCAGACTATCTAACCATTTTCATTCTATTTTAGAGAGGTGGTCTCTCAAGAATCAGTAAAAGTTAGAGGGCCTATTTGCCCTTTTTGCTGGAATAAAAACTTGTTCCATTGGGAGATTTAAAAGGAACTATAATAATTTCCTTTGTAAGTGACAGTAATTTTTAGATTTTGAGTTGAAAATGTAGGTTTTCCAACAATGTGGAGCACAGAGAGTCTGGCAGAGGAAGGAGAGGTTGAAATACAAATAATGAGGAAATAATCAAGCCAAATTGGCATACCAGATCTGGTATTATCTAGTCTTATCTTAGAATCCCCAATTTATTTAAAAAATTCCAGGAAATCTGGAAAGCAATTATTATATCTATTGAGCTATGAAGGAATGAGAATACCAGGGTTCTTCTTACCTAGCAGGTCCTCTCCAATGAGGCCAGGTCTGCTTACAAAGCATCTTGTACCTTTCTAGACAAAGCTCATAAGGCTGTCTGAATGCATAGCCTGCCCTTCTAACCCGGACATTCTCTAGGAGACCCAAGTATCGGACCTGGTGACACACTAGAGCTTCATTGAAGATATGTGCAGCTTTTTTGTCATTGGGTTTGATGCACCTGGAAATTGAAACAACATTCTGAATTCTGTAGGAATACTCATTTGTTGTATTGTACATGTTAAGCTATTATGTTAGTTTAAATTGCATAAGTTATCAAATGTTACTTACTGATTAATGTGGGTAAGTGCATCAGATTTGAACATTACACCACTTTCAAATTTCAAGTCCTAAAATCTTACAGTGACAGAAAACAAACTTGCCATTCTAAAATATTAGCTACGTATATGTTAACTGCTGTCACATCACATTTGACACATATACAAGTACAAACCAGTGAGATGTGCTGGGAGGAGGGATGGCTCAGTGGTTTGAGCATTGGCCTGCTCAACCCAGGATTAAGAGTTCAGTCCTTGAGCAGGCCATTTAGATATCTGGGGCAAATCTGTCAGGGATGATACTTGGTCCTGCCAAGAGGGCAGGGGACTGGACTCAATAACCTCTCAAGGTCCCTTCTAGTTCTAGGAGATAGGTATAGCTCCATATATTATATGCAGGTAGGCTATAACCCAACAAAACACTTAAGCATGAAACTAATTTTAAACCTTACTGAATAAATAGGCTCTCTGAAGTCAATAGCACTACTCCAGTTCTTAAATCTTAACCATGTACTTATGCACTTTGCTACATCAGGACCATAATTTTATTCAGTTTCTCTCTTTCCCCCCCCCCTCTTTTTTTTTTTTTTTAAACAGCCTACTTTTGGAAGATGTTGGAATGAAGTCCTATTTATCCACAAACAATTATGTGTTATGAACACGACCAATGCAAGCTTCCTTACACTGCCCCTACCAATGTACCTCACCCTGACTTTATAAGAATAAGGGAGCAGTTGCATTTCTTGATCATTTCATCCTATGAACTCTCCAAGAATGCAAAAAGTCCTGTGAATACCAGATCTGGTGGAGGGTTCAGGAAACAACAACAACTCATTTCATAGAGACAACTGAACAAGCAGGAGAGAGTAACTTTTCAGTCACTGCTCACCTGGGGTGTGTTTAGACTGCATGGCTCAGTCGACGGAGCCATGTAGATGATTTTTCTCGGCAAAGGGAAATGAAGCGGCAATTTAAATAATCGCCGCTTCATTTACATCAAAATGGCCACCGTGCTGTGCCGACAATCAGCTGATCAGCATAGCGCGGCAGCCATTTTGATGTAAATGAAGCGCCGATTATTTAAAATCGCCACTTCATTTCCCTTTGCTGAGTAAACTCATCTACATGACTCCGTCGATGGAGCCATGTAGTCTAGACACACCCCTGGACTGAATTTCTACCAATGCGCTACAAGAGAAAGGTTTTATCATCTTTTGAACTACTCCCTGGAGACATCCATTCTCTGTTTTTTCACGATGAAATTTGGTTAAGGCAGACAAATCCATTTTTTAAAAAGCTTTATCACAGAATAACTTACCTAATATAGTTTGGGTTTTTTGTCTGCAAGTTCTTCATCAGAGTAGCTACAGAAGCCTTGAATTGTGAACCTGCTGTTGGGGGTCTCTTTAGGTTAATCTTGGCCGGGTTACCTTCTGGGAATAATGCTTTAATGAGGGAGTGGTTGGCCTTCCACATGGCCTGGGAGAGGTCACGGTAGAGTAGATCATTATTCTTGTCAACAAATCCTTCTACCTGGTACATAACCTAAAACAACAGACTCTAATTAACCAATATCACGGGATACAGGATAGGTCTCAATTCAAGCTGGTCAGGAAGTCCCTCTTCTCCCTGCAATCATATGAATATTTTTCTCCAAAAAAATACCCAATATCAAAATATTTTCATTTAAATTTCTCTCAACATTTTTTTCATGAAAGAGATGATTTACTTTTTTCAGGTTTGTTACTTTTTTCAGGTTTGTTATATTGTCAACAAAAGCCTAAAATAATTTGAATAAAATGGACATTTTCTGTGAACATTCCTGTTTTGGCAAAAAAAATAGTAAATTTTCAGCCAACTCAAAATATTTAACAGAAAGTAACTCTTGTTCTTCAGTAAAAGACAGAACTTTGTAAGCTCCTTACCCCACTAACATACCAACAAAGCTTTCTTACTTCAGCCAAATTATTAATTTTTCCCTTTGAAAAAAGCAGTGATTATTTCCTACTGTTTTAAAATCATGACACCAAAAAAACTTTCCAAAATAACTAGCCAGTCAGCCACATTTATATAATTTATGTACATAAACCAGAAAGTTACAAAATAATATTCAAAATTACCCTAGGAAATTCCTAAATCTCAGTTGATATGTACTGGCTAGCTTACATTCCCCAGAAGGCTGACATTTTAAAGGTAATCCTTAGATGGAAAACAGCTTGATAACATGCATGGACAAGAAGGCTTGGGCTGCAATTGCAGATACAGGAAGCCTCCAGCAGAGATTTGCCCAGCACTCCATAAATGAACACACTAGTTTTTCAGGTTGGCTTCTTTTTCAGTCTTGCCATGTGATCTCTTTGATAATACAGACACCTTCAGGTTCATTAGTTCATTTAGTTTTGTCTATAGTATATATTAATGATGTAGCCATATTTTACTATGCATCAAATGACTGAAAACATATTTTGTTTTCCTTTATAAGATGCATTTCTGAATTTAATTGATAAGGAACACACTGACAGGCATTACTATTGAAAAACATACATAACTTCATGGAAAAACAAAGCCAAAATAGTATGTACTGACTCAACGTTCTACCCAGTTAGTAAATGTCAGAAAAAGTGGAGATTCATTGGCTGATAGTACAGAAAGATCATTTACCCTAATTCCATTCTGAATATCTAAGATTATCTTCATTCAATTTATTTTAATGTTGACAGTCAAATTAAGAAACAAATAAAAATGCCTTAAATAGTAGTCCAGGGCAGATAGCAATCAAACACTAAATATAAATATCATTAGGCTATCTAGTATGCTGATCAGGGGAAATCCTGCTCTCAGAAACTTTACACCATGGGCTGAGACACAGAACTGTGATATCAAATTTGTGATACATAAACAGGTGAGAAGTTCAAGCTGAAAAGGATCAATACATTGTTCTAAACCAGTGGTCCCCAACCTTTTGGGGCTGCCGGGCGCCCGGGGCCCGGGGCAGAGGCCGCCAATGTGCCACGTGCCGAGGGCAAGGCCGGCTCAGATCATGCGGTGGGCGCACATAAATGCCCCGGCAGGCGCCATGGCGACTGTGGGCACCGCATTGGAGACCACTGTTCTAAACAATGATGGGTGGGTTTTTTAAAACCTGTCCAAACCTGAAATGAACCATTTTCCAAGTCTTGTCCTAGCTAATTTAACTATCATGATTTCTTATTTTTAAATAGCTATACACACAAAAAATATCTAGAACTTCAAACTGAGGTCTCTATTTATCCCCCTGTTTATCTTAGTAAAAAGCAAAATACAATCTTCCATCTGTCTAAACACACAAGATTTCAAAATAAACTCTGCTATTCTCAAATCTCTAAGAGCTCCACTTTCTCAGCATATTTGCCATTTCAATGATAGCAAACCCATTTTTGAAATATTTCATCTTCAAATGTGTGCATCTCTAAACAGGACATTTTTTGGTTTCACAAGCTATACACTTTCAGTGATCAAGTCAACAGGAGTTTTGCCATCGACAACAGCGGGTGCAGGATGAATTCTTAAACATTAAAATTCATTGTCAATTAACTTATCACTGGTTTTTGAATAGGAAGATTAACGAACAAAATAAATGTTACTTTATATTCTGCATTTCATGAAGGCAATTCCAAGCTTCCACATAATTACTTCATTGTATCCTCATTTTGTATTTAAAAGAGTACAAGCATTATTTCACTTCCCAAACCTGGAGCAGTTTTGGCCTCAACAGGAATGCACATCAAGCCATGGGGATGTTCTTTCAGTACAGTACCTTGCCAGCATAATGCTGAATTCTGAAGCAGCTGTGAGGCAGCGATGTATCATTCAGGAAACGTGAACACTTGCTCATCCGACTCTCAAAGTGCTGATGAGTGGCACAAACTTGATTCAGTTTCTCTAAAAAGGTGTCATCAGTAACGGTGCCTGGCCTCAAACATTCTTCATCTAGCATAGCCAGAATTCCAGTTTGATTCTGTAGTTTAAAAGCAAAAACATTGTATGGAGATAAATAAAATAATGCTACCTTATACAAATGGCAACTAAAATGGAACTTTACTTAATCAAAATATGCTTAGAAATGAAGAATTCAGAAGTAAACATCAGCCATATTAGTACATTTTCTGCTATTGTTCAGTGGTCCTCAGAATTTTGAAATTAGCTTGATAAATTTCCAACCATCCCACGATAGCTGCATTCTAATTAAGAGCTAAGAAGCCATTCGATTCTGAAACCCTATTCTGTAACTTTCCTGAATTCTTCTTTTTGGACACACAGTTCACAAGCTCAGTCTCAGATCAAACATGAATTTTTGTTTTGAAACTGAAGAAAACTTGAACCATTTTCAAGACACCTGGGCATATGGAAAAAAACAGATTTCCTCTAAAAAAATAGTTTTGACATTTTTTTTCAATAGGACGGTTTTCACAAGTTCAAATTTAAGTTCAGGTCCCACATCTAAATTAATCCTCAGCATAAGCAGCAAAACTCCATTGATTCTGGTGGAGCATGACCCGTAAAAGCCAACTGTGAACAGCTCTCAGTTTGAGAGTGTTGAGTGTTTTTAAATTAACTGATAATATTAGAGCTGCTATATAGTGCTCTAAGCACTTCATAAAGAAAGATCCATCTCCTGATTTGGGAGATGAAAAATAGGAGTTCAAAGTCACATAACAGGCCAGCTATAGACCTAAGGATAGAACTAGCCAGCCCACTACTCCCAGTATAGTTACTTATTTCGCTTGGTTATTAGAACAGTCACCACATTCACACTTAAGAAGTTTTGAAGATGATGCATTAGCTAGTCACAAAATCTTAATCAACATTTAAATTGTGCAAACTAGAAAGTGGACCCTTCTTCATAGCAAATCAAAATCTGCCCAGCTCTCATTTCCCTCACTCCGTGTCCTCAAGAGACATTTGGTTTGCATTTCTGAATGCACATTCTTGAGATTTGAGTCTTCTGACATACTTTTAATTTTCAATTTAAACTGCATTTTTTCTCCTATGCTGTTTATTTAAGAGGCTAATCAATAGCCTTCCCTCAAAAGGAAATAAGGTAATCAATTTATGGGCAAAGCTAGCATGCATTTTGTACTATTGTTGAAATCATGTTTCTGTTTGCATTGTTGTTAAGGAAGTAGTAGCAAGATGTGAAACAGAACGTGTGTTAAACCCCAGTAGTTCCTATTGATTAAGTACAAGTACATACTATATCAAAGTATACAATGACTCAATAACTGAGTTGCCTAGTTACCATTCAAAAGAAATGTTATTTACAGTATGGCTGGCAGTTGATCGTGATAGCTTTTAATAAAAACAGCAATGCATCAATCATTGATTACATGGAAGAAACTTATAATGTATTCTTGTTATCTCATTAATAAGTTCTGCACATCTCTAAGAAAAAAATTCAATGACATATAAACTCTTTACCTTTGTCCATTACAGATTTTTGAAGTATGTTAGATTTTTAGTATACTAAAATAAGTGAACTGTGATTTAATACAGTCAGAGGTCACTTGTTTCTGAAATCCATGCTAAAAAAGTTCTCAAATTAATTCTAATTCAATGCAGTTATGATATTGCTTCTATTTTATACATCTCTATTTTCAAATTTGAATTCAAATTTTAGCACAAGAATTCACAAAGACAAAATATTTTAGTCGTAACTTACATTTTCTATTAGGTCACAAATTATGGCATTGTTGAAGTATTCAATGTGAGTCCATTCAATGCCCTATAAAAACAAAACATACAATAAATGAACTGAGAGAATCAATTGCAGGAGTCCTCTCTATTGGCATGTTTTCACTGCATTCCTATTTATTAAAAGACCTTTTAAAAGTCAGTCCTATATATGCAGATTTTTGGACCCTAACATTGCATTTTTAAAAATAAAATCTACCACTAACACTATTTGGCAAAAATGAACGCCCTTGAATAGCTTCCAGACTTGCTTTCCATTCCCTTTCTCAATCTATGTCAATTTCCCATGCACTTCGTTGGAAACAAGCCAAAATTTTATACTGCAAGGCCTTGGGTCAGTAATGCTGTGTGTACACTTACAATGTTTATAAAGGAAATAAGTCGTAATTTCAGTACAAGAATCTAAGACCAAGGTTTTTCTGTTCTTAATTTTTGTTCATGACAGAAGGAAAAAAAAACTAAATTTAGATGAGATCATCTGGAAACAGCAATTGAGTCTGGTTGTTATTCAGATATTTGAAAAAATTAAAATATTAAAATGAACAGTAGAACTTCCAAGTATGGAATAACCCTACACCAGATGACAATTAATGACAGAAAAAAACATTACAGCTTCAAATCTGAAGGAACAAAGTCAAATTTATAAAGTAAAAATGCAACTATTTCAGTTTCATACTTAGTTTCTTCAACAAGCTTGAAATCAAACTCATGAAGTAAATTACAGTAATTATCTTTTCAACTGCCTAACCAATCAAAAAAAAAGTTTGCCAAAGTGCCACGTTGCCTTCATGATTACAGGCAGGAAGACAGTCTACCCAATTTTAAAAAATATTTACATTACACAACAGTGCCATTCAGTCTGAATACAGACAGCACACACAAGTTTCTAAAACTTTGAAGGATATTTCCTATGGCCTATACAGACTTTAGTGGGGCACATTGCTACAATCAATAAAAACATTGTACAGCCACTGTACACCAAAGTATAGTAATTAAGGCTCCAAAACTCATCTTTACAGTTTGTTCTTAGAATAGCACGCATGGCTTATTGTAAGAACTCATTGCAGAAAACAAAGGGCATGTCTACAGAGCAAACAAAGAACTACATCAGCAAGTTTCAGAGTCCAGGCCAACTGACTCGGGAGTACAAGGCTGGTACTGCAGGACTAAAAATAGCCACGTAAATGTTTGGGCTTGGGTTGGAGCTTAGACTCTGAAACTTTGTCAGGGAGAAGGGTCTCAGAGCCTGGGCTCCAACCCAACCATGAACGTCTAGACTATTTTCAGTCTTGCAACACAATGCCAAGTCAGTTGGCAGGCTCTGAGACTCACTGCTGCAGGCTGGGGGTTGTTTGTTGTTGTTTCGACCAGAAGATCTTAATCTTCTTTCTGAGGCCTCCCCAACGTGCTATACAAACTCCCCCATCCACCTGTGCCACAACACAGTGGCGTGGGAACATTTTGAAAGAGTGGGGATGATGAAATCCAATACCCCGATCCCTGTCTTATTCCTCCCTCTCCCCCCAGCTGAGGCTGGCAGCAGGGACACCAGGCACTGGGCCATGAGCCTGGGGGTGCTGCAGCACCCCCTGCACTCTTAATTCCCATGCCTATGCCACAACTGTTTTTCTGCATATCCAGTGGATAAAAAGCCACAACCAATATAAGGGAGTAGCGAGTAGGGCAATTGGCCGGGGGTCCATGCCATATGGCACTCCATGACGCTAAGTTGCTTGGCTTAGATTTCAGTCCCAGGTGACAAGATTCTAGTTTCAGCTTGTGCCCTGGGCAATTCTAATGTTAGCCTTGCTCTCTGCGCTATTCTATTAAAGACCTCCTGAAACCTGCTTGCTCCCCTTTGCCCAGTGGTCCTCAGACTACAGTTAGAGAACTACTGGTTTATACATGCTCTCAGAGAAATCTATACATAATTACTGCCACCATATTTCCTCCCATGCCATCTACCTTACTGACCTGAGAATGATCACTCACGTGTCACTAATAATGCATCCATCTGAAAGTTCAGTCTGTTTTACTCACAACTAACTTTTCTTCTGTAGCTAAAGGGTTTCCTGCAAGAACTAATATCACTAGGGAGTAATTAATACAAATACCTAGGCAGGGTAAACAAGTTCAGAGAAACTACTCCCTGGGAAAACTACAGACTCATTCAAGAAGCCAAAGGCTTGAAAACTGTATGAAGTGACCAGCCTGACAGGGGGTAAGGAAGGGACCCCGTGTCCGACAGAGATGCACACACAAACACTTTTACAGAACTATCATGAAACTGTGACGAGAGGCAGAGGCCCAATGTGAGGACATCTAAATCCCCAGTCTAGGAGTGCGACTTGGAACTCTGCCCTGAAAAAGGTGACAGGTTCGAGACCAAAGTGCAGATGATAGGTGCAGTTACCTTGGGAACTACGTGGCAACAAACAGAGCTCCTCTCCCTGGCAGACTCAAGTTCAGAAAGAGCGGCAAGCAGGTAAGAAGTAAGCGTACAAACAACTGAATTTGAACATTACCTCTCGTATGTATTCCTCCTGCTCTTCTTTGAGGGTGAGTTCAATGAAGATCTGCTGTAGCTTCTCATTACAATAGTTAATAATGAACTGCTCAAAGCTGTTGTCCTGCAAAACAAATCAACATCTTCTGTTCATCTGTTGTATGCACCATGCTCTGGAATTCAGCTGAATAAGTTACTGCAAAGGACTTTAGTCTACAAGCAGCTTTCTTGGCTACTCTTTCTGGTTTTAAAAGTGCCGTTTCCATGTAGACGTTGTTAAAAATGGATTACAATTTCAAAATTGAGTGTCAAATCTTCTCATGTGATTTTCCCCACTATAAGGGTCTGGAAAACTCTGCACATTTGATTTACAGTGTTTCTTCATTATTTCCACATAGCAGGGTGTTAAGATGGGGCTACCATAATCTGACATGGTAATTTTCCATAACTTTAGAGCAAAGAGACCACGTAGAGAGGGACTCTCCTGGACCCTGAGCTTGTGTTCCACTGGGAGCCTCTATAGGGAGGTTTCTGCAGGTTCTGAGACATACACCATGAAACCCCTATACTCTGTGTAGCAAAATATAGATGACAGTCTACTCTCTAACACTGTGGGTTGTTTGTTGTTGTTTTAAATCTGATACTGCATTCATGGATTAACCAGCTCTGCTTGACAGAGCAGATGAAACAAGTCTATTATCAGTATTGTTATAAGATCCATCATAAATGAAATCTCACATTTCCCTATGGACTCTGACTAACTGGGCCTGTGGCCACTCGGAGCAGCACTGCAGTGCATATCAAACTATGGAATGTCATCATTTGGATATTATCACAGCACACTCCCAAAATAATAAACTTCAGACTCTCTGACACTACTGTTGGGACAAGTTCCTAAATTCTAGGAAATAAAATTGCAATCCCACTGAAACCATTAGTGTAATTGCCATAAAATTCCAAGGGGCCAGAATTTCACTGTAATACCCTTTTTATTTCAGTTATCTTAAAATCAAGGCATCTAGCCACCAGATACCCATGTTCTGATACTTGCTTAACATGGACAAAAGGACACATCCTAGGCTCTATCTTTTTTATTAGTAAGTGTTCATAACTCATTAACACATTAAATATGCATATCTATTAGAATGATTTTAATTACAATTATGTAAAAAGTAAGTATAGTTATTACTACAGTTCTTTCCTTCTTAATTAAAGATATTCCAATATTTTACTTTTTTACTAGCTAGCATGACTATGTCTTTGGTTGTTTTGGAGGATTGATGAGATTTGTATAACAAACTAAACCATGAAGTTATACCTGGCAACAAGTCTGCTACATACAGGCTTGCCAATTTTCTGATAGTTAAAAAATGAATGCACTTATGTGCTCCCTTCTCCAAGAAACACCCCCTGCTCACTCCTTCCCCCC
>JANRFK010006693.1:19812224-19823308 GCA_030068395.1 Apalone spinifera
TTACTGTATTACGGTGTCCAGATGACAATTGTAAAGACACCTGTGCAAAGCATGGTAAATTATACTAACTAAATTGGAGAAAGCAAGAGAATAATATGATGTCATGGTAACATTTTATTCTGGTTTTAAGATGTCATCCCTTCCTCTGTAAATAGAGAAGATACCGATTTGCCAAAGACTAGGCAAAAGATGAAAAATAAGTACCATCCGTCAGGAATTTTCTAACATGTTTCTTTCCTTCTCCACTTTTCTGCCCTTATTTCTCACATAGCTGATCTTCAAAATTTAAGAAGGGAAATATTTAGATTTTATACATTAACTGAAGATAAACAGGAGAATACGTGTAGCAGAAAATACATGTTCTGGATTAATGCTGCACTTTTACAAGGGGGTCTAAAAGGGATCTAAGATCAACAGAAGGTATTTGAGATTAGTTTCAAATAAGCAATTTTACTTTTGATGTACTGAATCAAGTTTCAAATTTGCATTACAAGTTTGCATGTGGAATGGCATCCCAAATGCTCTTTTCTTCTGAAAAACCTATAATGTATACTATCATAGTTCTTACCATCAAGACAGCGCATACTAGTTTAAGAGATAACAAAACGTGCAGTAATTGGTTCCTAAGGGGATTTTAAAATAGTCTCCTAGAAATACTAAGAATAATAATTAGTGCTGTAAATGCACTGCCATTAGCGTATGTCAGCTAACATTCTACATGTATAACAAACCTTTTGTAAAATACTCATCCAACAAAATGACTCTATCATTGAAGCTGGTAGATGTGTCAGATGATTATCTCACTTCATCTTCATGTATTTATCATATGGCATATATTACATAATCTTGCATTTAATTACAACAGATTAGTTCACTATTTTGATATAACGAGTTTTACCAATATGTATTTCTGTTTGATGGCAGGTACTTTTTTATGCAACTATTTCTCATCAGCCTTTCTTTAATTGTGTTTGACACCACATGGCCAATACCATCAGTTATAAATACTCCATAAATACTGGTCTTGCCGTGTATCTTTTATTTAATTTAACTTACTTAATGCAGATTCAATTTTCTGACCATAAAAATAATTCCATTATACCTGCACAATGTTTGGTAAACAGGTTTTAATCAATGTTAATCATTTCAATGCTAGAATTTTGTTCCCGTTAGAGCTAGTTGAGAAATATATTGGTCTTTTGGCAGGAATACACACAATTTTGAATCAGAAAAAAAATATTGAAGAATCTCAGAAAATGAACTTCTGTGCAAAAATCAGCATTAGGTCAACTGAAACATTTTGTTTGAACAACACAAATATTATGTACCAATTTTGAATTTTAAAATTTGTATATTATATAAATATAAAATAAACCAAAAATTATTTTGAAAAAGGAAAAATAGAACATCTTGAACTTACCAAAAATCTTTTTTTCCCTTTTTCAATTATTATTTTAAAATAAAATGTCATCAAAATTGACTTGTTTCTACAACATTACATTGTCAACTAATCAGCATTTTTCAATGGCACAACCTTCTACTTGAAAATTTCCAATAACCTCTTGTTCCAATATCAAACCATCCTTGTTTCTTGACCCTTGATTGCCCTGTGTACCTGGGTGATTTTCACCCATGAGTTTAATGCTGTGAGGCATAGAGTTCTTCTCCCATCTCCTACAATGGAAGTTGAGGTTGCTCAGCATTCAGTAGGATTGGACACTAAATGAACAATCTTGCTCCATTTTAAAATTTACTATTTTAAGCATTCTTTCAATTTCAGTATAGTTCAACATACATGTGAGAGGGGAAAGCATTTAGTCCTCCATTTTGCCTCCATTTGTGTCCTTATATCTAACTACTTATTTTTATGGCTTTATTTTTTAAATATCAACTTTTTAAAATAAATATCTTGTTTAACAATTCACAGCCACCCCACAAACTCAGATTTATTTAGCCAGTGTTTTTAAACTCACCTACGCTTAATCAAGTGCACATTTCTGCCAATAACACTAACATCCTATTTTGTAACTTTCTAAAGGAAAGTAATTACCATCATCTCCAAATAGCTGTTAGTCAGAGTTATTTCCAGATCGGTCCCATACCATTCATTTTCATAAGTTTCTTCATATGATCAGGGAACTAACTATTTTGTTGAGTAAAAATCTGAATCAAATATTAGCTCTCTCTCTTTCTCTCTTATTTCTGTAAAACTGTTAGACTGTTCTGATTCTTTATATAGCTGAAATGAAGCATATACCATAAAAGCTGAATTATCCAGCAGTTGACCAACCCGAAAGTGCCATAAACCAGCATTTCTAATCTTGTTCACAGATATCTACAATAAACCTCAAGGCCATAAACAGCAGTACCTTCACTAGAGGCAAATTCTATAACAGCATGGACATTACCACAATATTTCCTGTGTACAGAATGGTACCACAGTAAATATTTACTTTTAAGTGGTACTCTCTCTATCAGCACAACATATGCAATTTGGCATTCATGAATCTGTATTATAATTGCAAAGCATACTAAGAATACCATCTAACTCCAGTTTACATTTACCACGTATACTTAGAAATATACACTAGACTTCTTTTACAAAAAGAGAAATTATGATTACACATATATGAACTAGATTTAGTTTTAGGAAAAGCTGTAAAGTTTTTTTATGGAAATGCATATTCTAAAGCACTTACCTCAAAAATTTCAAAGCCATAGATGTCCAGGACTCCCATTACCTTCTTTCTGACTTTTGTTTGCGCCTTTTAAGAAAAAGACTGAGTTATTGTTCTGCACATTTAGTATTTGCCATCAAGACACATTAAATGCACCTGATATGCAAGTTGTTTAGGCTAAGAAGTTGGGTTCAGTTTTCCAAAAATGGTGAATATAAATATTTTCATAAGTTTAACAAAAACAAGCAAAGAGATTTATCTGAATACAAATATTCACCTCTAGCATTGGCAGTCCTGCAAATTGCACTGGTGCATAAGAAAAAGTAAAACAGACGAGAATAGTTTTTCTGTCCCCCTTCACTTAATTTTTTTAAATTGATTTCCTTATGGGCATGTAAGAATATTACCTTAATGCTCTCATTGATTCTGGTAACAAGCCAGGAAAACAGCCTGCTGTACAGATTCTTAGCCAGCGCATCACGGGCATAATATGCCTAGTCAAAAGAAAGAGAAAACACGTTAGAAATATTGGGCTACTTCTGAATCATGTCTGCAGAGGTTTAAAAGTGCTGTAAAAGGGTGGAAATGCTTCTAAGGAACGTGCTCACTGTCAGAGGGCTGCCTGGTGAGAGTAAGGCTGAGGGAACAGCTCCACATGTTCTCCCTTCCAACCTTTGGCACAGAGACTTGGTAAGGGGGCTGGAGACGGAGACGGTGTAGCCAGCACTCATTGCATTCCTGTTCATCTCAGCTAACCAATGGTCAATTAGGACAGGTCTTTACTGCAGTAAGAGATCCACAGTGGGCCGAAGTCAAATGACCTGGCTCAAGCTGCTGAGAAATGAAGGCTCAGGCTGAAGCCTAGGCTCTGAGAGCCCACAGTAATGGAGAGTCTCAGAGCCCAGCATGTCTACACTGCCAGGATGTCTACACTGTTTGTAGACCTGCAGCCTGAGCCTCACGAGGCCAAGTCAGATGACTGCAGGTTCAGACTGGGATCCACAAGGTTTTTAACACAGCACAGATGTTCCTGTAGGGCATACCTCCACTGCAATATAAGCCCAGGCCTAGCAGACCCTCGTCTTGTTAACCTAGGCATTGAGAGTCTACACTCATGTGTAGGTTAGGAATTGTTGAACCCTGGATCCCAAGCTGGGACTCTAGCTTCTACACTTGTGGGCCTTAGTCTAACCACCTTATTTACAAGCTTCCCAGTGTCCACCTAAAATGTGGCTGCTCTAGCTCTTTCTTTGTAGTGCTATGTGGGAAAGCTTCTTTGTCCTCTCGACAGGCTGAAAGTCGGCCTATGGAATTGTGGGATTCTTTCAGCAGAGCCCCAGAGCACAAGTACAATACGGTCATATCTACACTGCAAAGGAATAACGCTTCAGTAGTATCCGAGGCCTGGCTTGATGCAGGCTCAAATGGGGTCTTGAGCCAAATGGGGTACTGGGACCACAGGGTCAGCACGGTGTGTGTGTAAATGGAAGTGTTAGTCTGGAGTTGAGTTGAGACCCTGGGTTTACACTACAGTGTAAATATTTCCAGAGAGAGCTTGTAGCTAGAGATGCCTTAGGGCTACTTTACTTATGCCCACAGTTTAATAGGCCCAACAGAACCAAGAACCCCAGAGGAGCAAAGCTAGCTTGAAGTCATCTTTCCCTACATGTCCCTTTCTCCCCCCACTCTTATTCCACTGCAGGAACGAGAACTGGAGCCTGTGTTTAATGGTATTGCACAGAATAGTCACATATGTAAGAGATGCCCGAGAAGACCAGAAAAACAGCAGGTGAAATAAAACTCCACATTTCTGACTTTGATAAAGCAACTCTACAATATGTATATCCCCCCCAGTGGGTTCCTCACTGGGCTCCTAGGAAACATTATGAATCTGGTTATTAGTGGGGAACATGCCAGCCCTCACACTAATATATGCTGAAAAAACAATAAGAAGAATTGAGATAAATAGGAAAACAAATATGGAATGGCAGAGAGAAAGAGGAGGCAGTAAGAAACGCAGAGCAATGGACAAAGGCAGTAAAAGGACAGGAGAGGAATGAAAAGCAGGCCTCAGTTTGTCTTAAACTCCAAATGCATTGTTGTTTATTGAACATTTTGCCATCTCACTTCTCCTGTCTGTTTCTCACAAGTTCCTACTTATGTTCTCTGCTCAGATCACTTTTCAGGGCTTCATGAGTTAAGTTTCTAGTGGAGTAGCAAAAATGCATATCATCAAGCAGCCTTGATCATAAAATTAATGGGAAAAATCGAGTGATGAAATCGGAACATTACTTAAGTGACTAAGATAAAAGATAAATTCTCAAGTTCAAAATTGAAAAATACATGTATTGCTAAAAACAGACAAATTGTCCAGCACATCAATCAGCAGGGTTTGGCATTTTTTAAAAAGACATTGCAGCCCTTAACCCCCTGATGAGTAGCAACAAAACACAAGAGAGGAAAATGACAATTGTATTAGCAGACAAATAAACTACAAGGAGATGAGATGCTCACTGTAAAATGCTAGTGAGACCCTGTCTAGAATACTGAGAGCTAAACAGACAGAACCACCATGAGCATACTAGAGCCTTCGGAAGGGTGAAGCATCAGGCAACACGGACCATACCAGGTCTGCTGAATCTAAGTTCTGAAAACAAGTTCTGAAAGGGAGTTCAGTGTATTCTACTAGAATAAGAAAGCTGACTTTGCATACGATTTTGAAATAAGAAGATTCAAAAAGTTATTTTTATATCTTTTAAAAATCACCCTCCCAGCCTTCCATGTTCGCACACACAGAGACTGGTTTGAGCTTCTAAAGGTAGATAATGTAAAATAAGGAGTAAATGGAGGCTGTAAACAGAATTACTCCAAAACAAGGCAATAAGCATATGGAATAAGCTATTAGGCAAGTAACTGAAAAAGTGTAAGTGATTTTACAAAACACTTAAGATTTGTGGGAGGGGAAGGACTGAAAGTTATGGTGAAAAAGCAAGAACCTTGGATTAAAATAAACAAAGAATGAGGAGTGGCACATTCAACCAGACAGTCTTTCCTCTTCCTAAAAATAGCTTATATTCTTCACATACAAACCTCTAGGCTGGCTTGCCACTAATATCATTAGAAGAAGGAAAGAAGAGGTTTGCGGAAATTAAGGAAAAAGGAACAATAAGGAAAGTTGAATTTATTCATTTTATCTGAAGAAATGTTAGAACCGCCCAGAGCACATCAATCCTGCAAAACCAAATGGGCTGTTCAGAATGAAAAATGGTCTGCCACAGCAGGATATTTTAAGGTTTACCACATTTTTGCACAAGATGTAGGAAAAATTTCCTATACCCTTTTCGTGAGGGTATGACTCATCTAAAAGCAAAATGAAGTGTGTTCGAACATTCAAAAAGTGTGTTGAAGGAAAGAAAAGGAGAACAGGGGTAAATTTTGCTGTGAAATATTTCATTTAGATGTGCTTTGTGAATAGTACCTTATTTTGTAGCTATGCAGAAAGCATGCATTTAAAATAATTTCCCCTTAAAAAAAGAATTTTGCTTATAGTATGTAACATAAAATAATTCATTTTCTGGTTAAGAGTAAAATTTCAAAGGCAACTAAGTGACGGAGAAACCTAAGTCAAGAATTAATGATCTAGTGAAGTTACAAGAGCCAAGAGAATGAAAGCTAAAAAGTTGAGGGGGAAAGCAATTTTTATCTGACTGTCTAAAGTCATTAATAGCACCATTCAACTTCAATGACCGAACAACATTGTGGAGAAGGTAAGAGATATTATACATTATTTTCGAGAGACAACAATTTACATACATATATAAAAAGCATTTTAAAAAGTAGAAGTGAAATCCTAGTGAGGAAAATAGAAAGGAGTATAAATTCTCACAAATTAAGTGTAAAAATATAAGAAAAACCAAAAAGGAGTTTGAAAAGCAGCTAGCCAAAAACTCACAAAATAATAGCAAAATGTTTTTTAAGTACATCAGAAGCAGGAAGCCTGCTAAAAAACTAGTGGAGGCTCTGGATGATCGAGATGCTAAAGGAGCACTCAAAGACGATAAAGTCATTGCGGAGAAAATAAATTAATTCTTTGCTTTGGACTTCACTACTGAAGATGTTAGGGAGATTCTCAAAACTAAGCCACTTTTTTTTTAGGTGACAAATCTGAGGAATTGTATCAGATTGCGGTGTCATAAGAGGTGGTTTTGGAACAAACTGATAAACTTAACAGTAACAAGTCACTGGGACCAGATGGCATTCACCCAAGAGTTCTGAAAGAACTAAGGATGTGAATGACTAGTCAACTATCTGGTAAGCAAATGCTTATCGGATAGTCAACAGGCTAGTAGACTAGTTGCTTCCCCCCACTTGCTGCCTCTATCAAAAAGAGGCAGTGGGGTGGGGCAAAGTGGAAGGGGCACTTCAAAATGGCAGCGCCACGTTGAGTTTGGGGCCAGACCCCGGGTTCCACACAGTGCTGCCACTTTGAAACACCACGTGCAGCCCAGAGCCAGCTGGGGTGTCCCCAAACTGCACGCAGCATTTCAAAGCGGCAGCACCATGTGGAGCCCAGGGTCAGCAGGGGAGTCCCCAGCTGATCCCAGGCTCTATGGGGGCGCTGACACTCTGAAATGCTACGTGCAGCCCGACATCAGGCTCCTGCAGTGTTTCAAAGTGGCAGCACTGCTCGAAGCCAGCGGGGAAGTCCCCAGATGATCCCGGACTCCCCATGGTGGTGCTGCTTTGAAACGCCGTATGCAGCCTGACATCAGCGGGGGAGTTCCCAGCTGATCCCAGGCTCCACAGTGCAACAGCCCAAGTGTAGCAACAGCCCTAGTAATGTTGCTACACTTCAAAGGCAGAGGCGCCCTATCGACAAATTGAAATTTAACATCCCTAGAAAGCACTCAAATGTGAAATTGTGGAACTATCAACTGTGATTTGTAACCTATCCTTTAAATCACCTTCTGTACCTAATAAATGAAAGACAGAAAATGTGACGTCAATATTTTAAAAAGGGCTCGGGAGGTGATCCTGGCAATTACAGACCAATATGTCTAACATCAGTACCAAGCAAATTAATTGAAACTATAGTAAAGAATAAAATTGTCAGACATGTAGATGAACATAATTTGTTGGGGGAAAAAGTCAACATGGTTTCTGTAAAGGGAAATCATACCTTACTAAATCGGAGTTCTTTGAGGGGGTCAACAAACATGTGGACAAGGGGGATCCAGTGGATATAGTGTAATTAGATGTCCACAAATCCTTTGACAAGGTCTGTCACCAAAGGCTCTTAGTAAAATAAGTTGTCATGGGGAAAGAGGGAAATGTCCTTTCATGGACTGATAATTGGTTAAGACAGGAAACAAAGGGTAGGAATAAATGGCAAGTTTTCAGAATACAGAGAGGTAACTAGTGGTGTCACCCCAGAGTCCATAATGGGACCGATCCTTTTCAACCTATTTATAAATGATCTGGAGAAAGGGATAAACAGTGAGGTGGCAAAATTTGCAGATAATAGTAAACTGCTCAAGATAGTTAAGACCAAAGCAAACTGAGAAGAGCTTCAAAAAGATCTCACCAAACTAAGTGATTAGGCAACAAAATGGCAACTGAAATTTAATGTTGATAAATGTAAAGTAATGCACATTGGAAAAAATAATCCCAACCATACATACAAAACGAGGGGAATAATTTAGCTATAACTACTCAAGAGAGATTTTGGAGTAATTGTGTTTAGTTCTCTGAAAACATCCACTCAATATGCAGCAGCAGTCAAAAAAGCAAACAATGTTAGGAATCATTAAAAACATGATAGAGATTAAGACAGAGAACATCTTATTACCTCTATATAAACCCATGGTATGTCCACACCTTGAATACTATGTACAGATGTGGTCACCTCATCTCAAAAAAGATATATTGGCATTGGAAAGAATTCAGAAAAGGGCAACAAAAATGATTAGGGGTTTGGAATGAGTCCCACATGAAGAGATTAAAAAGACTGGGACTTTTCAAGCTTAGAAAAGAGGAGACTTAGGAGGGATATAATAGAGGTCTATAAAATCATGACTGATGTGGAAAAAGTGAATAATGAAAAATTATTTATGTGTTCCCATAACAAAAGAACTAGTCACCAAATGAAATTAATAGGTAGCAAGTTTAAAACAAACAAAAGGAAATTTTTCTTCACGCAGCACACAGTCAACCCGTGGAACTCCTTGCCAGAGGATGTTGTGAAGACCAGGACTTTAATAGGGTTCAAAAAGAACTAGATAAATTCATGGAGGGTAGGTCCATCAATGGCTATTAGCCAGGATGTGTAGGAATGGTGTCCCTAGCCTCTGTTTGACAGAGGCTGGAAATGGATGACAGGAGAGAGATCACATGATGATTACTTGGTCTGACACTCCCTCTGGGGCTTCTGGCTTTAGCCACTGTTGAAAGACAGGATACTGGGCTAGATGGACCTTTGGTCTGACCCAGGATGGCTGTTCTTATATACATCCTCAGATCCAAAAGAAGAAATCAAGAAATTTACATTTATGATATATCTGATGTAAAATAATAAATAAAACAATCAGAATAAAAAAAAAAAGAGAGCGCGCCACAATCCTTCTGAAAAAGAAAACTGCTTTTATATATCTATATCTATATATATAATATCTTACAGAAAAATCAGTAAGAACCTGCCTTTACCTGAGCCACATTTAGGGTTGTAGAGACCTTTTCTTGTTTGGCTTCAACTGTTCGGAAGCTAAAGGCTCTTTCCAACACCGACTGATCGATCCCCGTCAACTCACAAATTTCTTTAAGCTCTATGACAGCAAAAAACAAGAGAGTGTAACTATAATTCACACTTTCATATCACTGTAATTTGTACTGGCTAAACTTACAAAACACTATCACACAAAAATCTAATTATTATCTTTAACTTTGACGAAGGGGAAAGTTTTGGTTGATTGTTACCCAGTGGCATAGGTAACAGTGAATGGGTCAGATGGGCGGATTGCAATGAGGATAGAGTATGAGCGATGGGGCCAACTCCCCGCCCCTGCCAGCTCTGGGATTGGGGGGAGAAATAGATGCTATGACCAGGGGGCCCTGTAAAAATGGGGACACCCACAAAAATGCTTGCCCCATTCTTCCTGAGGGGGCTTGTCCTGCTCTGCCTGCCCTGTGCTCCAGCTGCAGAACAAGACTGGGAGCAGAGGCTTGCCCTGCTCCGCCATGGAGGCAGGACCTGAATGTCCCTGACTCCCCTTCCTGACAGCAGTGTCATGCAAGTGGAGCAGAACAAGAGCCCAACACCCTTACCCTGGCCCTGTTGAAACCCTGGGCAGAGAGGGGCTAGCCTCTGTTCCCCGGCAGGAGCAGAGTCAGGCTAGGGGCTTGTGGGCCTGGATATTGAGAGGGCCTCAACCCATCCAGATCCACCCATAGTTATACCTTGAATTTTACCACTCTACCCCTTCTAAAGTTGGCTGAAAACAATAATAGAAAAAAAATATTCCATAAAAATCCTTTTGAAATGTGAAAGCATTTTCCATTTCATTCTATTTCAATAAGAAGTCATTCTTTTCCCATCTTCTGTGGAAACTTTTTTCCTGAAACAGAACTTTCAAACACACAAAACAAAAACACCAAATTTTCAAATTGTACCAAAGACAACAAAAGAAGTCCCTTCAAGTGAGTAAACATCTTAAATTACACCTTGGTAGTACAAAACCAAAAAATATTAAACTGCATAATTACTGTGATACAACACAGTATATCAGTTCATAACAAAGCAATTTCTTCCATTTAATATTTTAGAAGAAAGCTTTCATAAAATGGAAAAACTAAACTAAAAAAAATGCTAATGAAAAAGACATTTTTGTAAGTAAAGTTTTGACCGAAACACTAAATATGAGAGATTTTAACTACATCTCCTTATAGATGTTCAGAATAAAAAAGGAAGTAATGTACTTTAATCCAGATATAAGAATAAAAATAAATCTTGTATTTACAAGCTACAGAATTTGCAATTAACTATTCAAATATTACTTTTTTCATAACTCCATTGTCATCTTACCATTTTTATCTTTGATTTTACTTTCATCTAAACCATTTACTCGAGATTCAGGTTTGAATTCAATGTTTCCCAGTTTTAGAACTGCTGCTACAATCTCCAAGATGAACTGTGTTTCATGTTCCATAAAGCCAACTATCTGCATTGCATTCTGGAAAAGAGAAACAAACCTTGATAAAGATGTAAATTTTTAATCAAACATATCATACTTGCAAATTCCAATCATTTATATACATCAGCACAGAATACAAATATTTTCCAAATACATATACAGTAAACTTCCAATAATCCAGCACCTTTGGGACCCAGGGGGTGCCGGATTATTGGATATA
>JANRFK010006693.1:19834654-19854542 GCA_030068395.1 Apalone spinifera
AATGATTAAAGGTCTAGAAAACAAGCTATGAGGGAACAATGAAAAAATAGGCTTTAGTTTAGAAAAGAGAAGACTGAGAGGGGCATGATAGTGGTTTTCAAGTACCTAAAAGAGTGTTACAAGGAGAAGGGAGAAAAAAAATTCTCCTTGGCCTCTGAGGATAGGACAAGAAGCAATGGGCTTAAACTGTAGCAAGGGAAGTTTACGTTTGACATTAGGAAAAACTTCCTAACGGTCAGGATAGTTAAACACTAGAATAAATTGCAGAGGGAATCTCCATCTCTGGAGATATTTAAGAGCAGGTTAGATAGACAACTATCAGGGATGATCGAGATAGTGCTTGGTCCTGCCGTGAGGGCAGGAGACTGGACTCAATGATCTCTCGGGGTCCCTTCCAGTTCTAGTGTTCTATGACTATGATTCTGAACTCATTATGAATGCAATAATATTTAATGGCAATATAAGCTGCAATATAGTCAATCCTAGAGAGACTATCATCAATAAAAAGAGGCCCTCCTCTCCTATACACTTATATATTAGTGTAGTTCCAAATTTTTCAAGCCAAGAGTAGAAGACTTGACATAATCGCTCAACTCACCCGGACAGAGAACTACACTTAGTATCTACTTCCTAGTAAGCCAGAACTGCCACTGTTATATTTGCAGAATTCAAACGAGAAATATTTTGGCAATATAGGGTCTGATCTAAAGCCAAATTAAATACCTCTGACTTCACTGGAAATTGGATCAAACTCATAATATTTTATTGCTGTAATTTAAGGAATATAAAAATTAGAGAGAGGTGATGTAAGTATCACTGGATGTAACAATGGACTAATGATCAGAAAACAAGCAAGAGTATTATATTAACAAAATATAGGGTATGTTTACACTTGCACCCTCTTTCGCGAGAGGGATGCAAATGAAGACATTCAAAATTGCAAATGAAGCCAGGATTTAAATATCCCACGCTTCATTTGAATATTTGCTTTATGGCACTATTTCAAAATAACAGATGGCGTAAGACGCAGTTATTTCGAGAGAAAGCCCTTCTCTCGAAATAACCCTTATTCCTCATACAATGAGGTTTACCAGTTATTTCGAGAGAAAGGTTTTCTCTCGAAATAACTGCATCTGTTCCTTCGAAATAGCTATATTTCAAAATAGCGCCATAATGCAAATATGCAAATGAAGAGTGGGGTATTTAAATCCCGGCTTCATTTGCAATTTCGAATGTCTTCATTTGCATCCCTCTCTCGAAAGACGGTGCAAATGTAGACATACCCCTGACCCTTCTTTAGCCTTTTCAGGTTCTCTTTCAGTGAAGTAGCAGACCAGAAAAAGGATTCTTAAAATTGACTTAAAACACAGTAAGTCAAGCACCCTAAAACAATCCTTGATTTCAAAAGAAGATAATGTGTCATGAAAGTTGCATTTAAGATCTCACTAAACGTGGTGCAATTGTGAAAATGCACCCACAAATCAGAAGACATCAGTGACAGAGTGACAAAATTCAACTTTACATTATAGAGTGAATCCAAATGAAGGATTTAAAGGTAAGACAACTGTACAGGTTAAACCTCTCTGGTCTGGGACTCTCTCGTCTGGCAACATCTGGCCCATGGATGTGGCTGGACCAGACAGCACCTGGACCAGTGAGCAACCGAGCCAGTTGAGAATCTGATGAGTGGAGATGGTGGTGGCCAGAGCCTGGCATGTGATAGAGAGGCTGGAAGTGGAGCCAGTCCTGCAGCTGGGAAGCCAGTGGCTGGGAGGTGGGAGTAGAGAGCTGGTGGCCTGGGAGCAGAGCCGGTCCCACAGCTAAGGAACTGGGAGCGGAGCTGGTCCCATGGCCCAGGAACTGGCAGCCTGGCTGCCCAGCTGGGGGTCTAGGAGTGAAGTAGATCCCGTGGCCAGGGAACCAGTGGCCCAGAGCCCAGGCAAGGGGCCAGCAGAAGAGCCAGACCCGCAGTCACGGGCAGCAAGCCTGGCTTAGACTGCAGAGCAGCAGGGTAGGCGGGCATAAGGGCAGTCCAGTCCAGGCCAGGAAGCAGAGACCCCAGAGACCAGTAGAGAGGAGCTGGAATGACCATCCCTGGTCCAGCACACTCCCTTGTTCAGGACCGGCCAGGTCCTAAGAGTGCTGGATTAGGGAGGTCCAACCTGCAGTACTACATATTTTAAAATGTAGAACACTATTAAGAATAGACAAGAAAACAAACCAATACTAAATAGTAATTGGCATCTAAGAGAGTGCTTCACAGATATACATAAACAACATTGAAATATGTACAGTTCAATAAGGATCCAACTTTAAGGGGCAAAGGATGGAATTTTTTTTTTTTCAGGTATTAATGCCACAGCCCTTGATAACACTGACATGAAGCCAAGATCACAAGAACTTAAAATCCACACCTTTTACAGGCTGTTTTACATACACTAATATGCAAAGAACGTGAAAAGGGGAACCAAAGCATTACAGAACTACTATACTGGCCTCCTTTTTATCGTGATAATTAGTCTGACATTTTATAGACAAGGCAGATGAAAGTTCACATGCTGCACTTGGATACATTTCTTTTTTGCATACAAAATATTTTGAATATTAGAGGAAAAATAATACACAAACCCTGGAAGAAAAATTGGGTTGAGCTCAACATTAAACAAACATAGCATCTGTTGGTCTCAAATTTCTTTAGTTGCAAAATTTCAAAGTTAATGGGTAACCACACTGTAAGCTCTTGGTCTGAGTTTCATATTCCTTTGTTTGCAATAAACTCTTTTAGGCAAAGCCTTACAAAGTGATCTGCAAAGGACATTGAATTTGCTATCCCCTTTTTTGCAGTCTGTACAAAAATCCACATCATAAACCAATGGACTATTTATTTATTTATTTATTTAAACAATTTCTCAACAATAGAGTGCTAGTCTGATTAAGAAAATGAAATATCTGGAATGTGACCACTACTGCTACCACTTAGATCTGCTACATCAAAACCACAGTTAAAGGAAACAACTGTCCTTAAATCTCCCTTTCAGATAACAATTTCAATGATGCATAATCTATGCTCCCATAATGCAGGATTATGGACCCTATAAGCAGTAAACTTTTACTAGTCTGTTTTCTCAAATGCATTTTACTTTGTTTTATCTACAATTCAGTACAAAAAAAAAGCAACTAGCATTTTCTATCTCTTCATAACACGGAGTTCTAAATAAAAAATATATTTCCTCATAAGTCCTCTCCTCTTTTTACTGCCCGTTTTGAAGAAGAGTGGCCATGAAATGTTTTAAGTCAGTACCAAATGTAATACTCACAGTTACTTATAACTCCGCCAAGTGGATCACCTTTGAAATCAAACTCAATATCCATATACTTTCCCTGTGGAAACAATGGATTCAAGGATGTTACCATTCCATTTCAGACCTGTTTCAATGTCCTTAGTCATTTTATTGTACTACAGAGAAATTCAGTTGCTTCTTTATGGTGTATTTAAGTTATAACAAATACTTAATAAATATATGCAATACCTTTTAAAATAATTTTATTACTCCAACTGGGGATTTTTATGGTAATAAGCTTTAAACAACAGAGGATGAAGTGTTCTAACACAGGTTAATTGGCTTTGTATTTTAAGTTTGTAGAAATAGCTGTGATTGTTTTTAAGAGCCAAGATTTCTATGCAGCATGGGGGAGCAAACACCAGCCCACAGGCCGGATCCACTCTGGCAGAATTAAGTGATGGTCCCACCGCTATATTTACTTGCACCTCCACAAGTATGGGCGATTGCAGCGCCTTTAGAATTTGGATCGCCTTTCCTGGCCAACGGGAGGTGCAGGAAGCGGTGTCCTGGTCCACACTTCTTCCCACCACTCCCATTGGCTAGGAACAGTGATCTGCGGCCAATAGGAGCCATGACCACCACTACCTGTGAAGGAGCAGGTAAATATAGTGGCAGTGGAACACCAGGGGCTAACCGCCACCATATTATTGCCCATCCCTACTATACAGTCTTGGTTGCAGTGAGATGATAACCTCCAAAAGGAATACTTAATAGAGTTTAGAAAACTGACAGGACCATTTGTGTGTGAACTGCAGTGTTCTGATCACATGAACACTGGTGGCCTGACTAAAAGGTACCTTGTTTGTATTAACATAATCCTCTTTCAAATGAGACTACATTAACACAAACAAGATTCCTTTTAGTTATCTCCAACAGCATATACACTGGGCAGTTAGACTGCAATACTTCGGTGCACTCTGTAATTCACACCTGTGGAACAGTGTAGACATAGCCTAAAGAAACAATACTTACTGCCTTAAAGGCATTACCAGACCTAGTAGGTTGGGGAATTCAGGAACCTGGTTTTGGCTGTACAAGGTTAATTACACAGGAGTGTGGATCAGAGCATTTATAGGGTATTATATTAATTTGGGATTACTGAGGGGTAGGTGAGGCTGCAGATGCTGATGTGTTTATAAATCATGTCTCAATAAAGCTACAGTCTGTTTCCACTAAGTTGTCTGCCTTATCACTCAGGTGTTTGGGGCAAAGATTTGAGCAGCCTGTTACCACAGCCTCAACTCAAAATTGTCAGCAGTACAACTGTAGTCCCTCTCCTTGACTTCTGTTTGACTTTTACACATCACAGAAGATCATTTCATTCTGTGCATTATTTTAATTTATGGTGACAGGTGTTCAGTTTAGTAACAGTTACTTTCAACACCAACAAGCAGCAATGGATCCTTATGGTTTATGAAGTCAATGACAGTACAGCTCATGGGCAAACTGTTCAAGGATGATGCATTTTGGCAATAATTCAAACAAACTCCAAATGCATTCCCATATAATGGATTATTCTGTTTCACCTCCCCCCATTGCTTACTTAATGGAGTCAATGAATTGAACAGGAAGGTTTTGTGTTTATGCATTTCCACTTATTTTACTTAGAATGACTTTTTCCATCAAGGAACATAACATTGAGTGTCATCTTACATTCCTTACGCACTACCCTAAAGATGCATTCTAATTTGCTGGATAAATTTGTCAGGATTGGCCTATGAATAGTCTAATTAAACAGTAACAAGGTGGTTTTTTTGCTATGTTGGCAGCCATGTCATGGACAACATAGGAGAGTACTTGTACTTTCTGGTTTGAAAAATTAATCTGGAGCTAATAAATTCAGGCTTTTCTCAAAATTCTATTTGTTTTTTAAAGTAATTAAATCAGAGAATTATCATAGATCCAATTTTCCAATTACTGGGCCAGCAGTTAGCTTCCCAAAGAGTATTTTAGCTCTGGATTTAAAAGCAAAGTCTGAAGCGAGAAAGACAACTGATTGTACTCTCTCCTCCTTGATATTCCTGATATCCCAAACGCAACCCTCCACACTACCTTCTCCTTGCTGTTTTATTTCCCCCTCCACATTCCTGGTCCCATTTACTCCTACTCCTTGCTTTGTTCACCACACCACATTTCAGGCATCTTTCCTTCCCTACCCCAAATACTACAATATCCCCTAAACCCTGACCTTGCTTCACCCTGGGAACATCTTGTGACACACTAGAGCAGGAGTCTCAAACTTCCAGCCATGGGCCAACTCTGGCTGATGAGATTGTGCAATCCAGCTCAGGACTCCAAGCGGGAGAGTGGGGGGGATGTGACTGACTGTTACCGGCCCCCCAAACCCAACTCCTTCCCTGCCTTTCTCCCCATGACCGGGCATTTGAGACCTTACTCTAGAGTCTACAGTGTCTGAGATAAAACCACTCTACTCTGTCCAATTCAGAAAAAACAAGCAGGGTCAATCAGAGGAGCAGTCAGATCAGACTCAGCTATATGGAAGCAGCAGGACAATCTCCTACCAGCTACTGGGCAAGAGACCTTTGGGAGGAGACCTTCCCCTGTCAAAAGCAGCTCTCTAGCTGGACTGCGCCCCTAAATTCTACCCGGGGGAGGGGGGGGACCACAGAATTCATACGGAGCCCCATTAAGGCTGCAAAGATATTCTAATGCATTTCAACCCATATTGAAAGTTGGCCCATGGAATTATGGGATACTTTCAGCAGACACCCAGACAGAACTCAAGTGTCTACACTGCAAAGCAATAGGGCTTATATCCTGCATCATGGCTTAACTTGGGCTCGTCCCCTCCATCCCATGGGGTTCTGGGACCCTGGACGCAAGCCATAAATTAGCATGATTTTGCCTGTAGATAGAAAGAGGATTAGGCTCTAGCCTGAGTTGGAACCTTGGACTTACACTGCTGTGTAGATGTGCCCTTCTCTGTGGCTTTCCACATTTAGCTCTTACGAGAAAGTTGGAGATGGGTGCTCATTCTTTTGCATCTCCAAACATGTAGTTGCTGCTTATTAGCAGCAATTATATTTATTGCCAATTGCCAGCTCCTATAGTTTCACATTTGGTTTTAGGCTGAAATCTTTTGTTAAGGCGGCCCTGACTTGCAGAGTACAAATCCAGAATAGAAAACCAGAACAGTCAAGATGATAAATGACCCTGAACTGAAGAGTAAACACATGTAGAAACCTCCTACCAGCAAAATGAATCTGAATTAAAGATGAAAAGTTAAAAACAAAAGGGGGGAAGGGAGAAGAGATGATATCATGCACCCTGCTCCCTGTCACATGACTGCTTAGGCAGCCAACTGTGTCAGGAATAGCACCAAGTCTAGTTGAGGTATAATTATGTTTTTGTCCAGCCAGATAAGTGGCAACTCTCAAATTTAGCTCTCACTTGCGTACTTTGGTTTTCAGTCTAATTTTATGTTAAAGTCAGAAAGCAACTATCTTTTACCAGGAGACTAAATGCATTTTTAGAACAAGGGACACAACTAATCATGGAATTAAGCAATTATTCAGAAAGCGAGAGGTTCTCTTGGGTGAAATGAAACATTAAATACCTCACATCACAGATTTTCCAAGCATTGTGGATGGTTTCATAAAGAGTGCTAGGACAAAAATGCTTCCCTTTCAAATGACATGGTCATTCATTTCTTGCAAGAAAAGCTTTTCACGTACGATGACAAAGGAAGAGTGGCTCAACACCCTCTCCCCTTTTTGAATTCAAGTTCAGCCTTGTAAAAATGTCATGAAAACTTATCAATGCCTACAAAGTATAATACAGCAATAACTATACATCTGAAAAAGAATCATTGCTGTTTACAGGTCTGACCTAAGAGAAAGTATCTATTTTCTCAGCTACTCAAGGCCCAAGTGATCAAAGCCACTAATCAAGCAAGAGTTAGCCTAGCTCTAAAAGGGAAGGTAATTAGGGAGCAGGCTAACTGAATGCCATTCTTCACGGGGCAGGTTGAGTTTACAAAAACCTATTATGCTGGGATGAGGCCTCTAATCCTGGGGGGGGAAAGGATTTTTTGGAGGTCTGGTTATATTTACACAGCAGCTACAGGGGTCCCTCCCAGTAGAGGTAAACAGACTGGCTTTGCTTAAGCTAGTTTGCAAAAAAATAGCAACACGGCCATGGTGGCACATGCAGCCACTCAGGCTAGCTGCCCAGGTATGTACCCAAGCGCCAGGTGGAATGTTAAGTGATCCTCTTCCTCCTGGCATATAGCTTGACTAACAGTAGACAGTGCCATGTGGATTACTCACTTTCCAGAATTGCTAAAGCATTGTGGTAAGTGACTGATGGTCTTTTTTACATCTCAATAGAGATTAATGTCCACAGCTACAAACCCCTACATTCTGGTGATCTAGCTGGTGCTGGACTACATTTTAAAAGCTTTTTGTGAAGCAATGAGGGAAGGATCTACATTGGCTAGGGGAAATTGTATGGGGTCTCCATGTTAAGGTTAAGGTCTAACCATTTCAAGGCATGGCAAAATTTGGTATGGAACAAGTTGATACTGTCCATTTAAATGTTTTCTTCACAGACTTAAAAAAAAACATACTGCAGATGAGCCGTAATGCTTATTAGAAACATCTGTTCCAGATATACCTGATACTGCTCAGATTTCTGTAATTACATATCAAACTCTAACCTTTGATAGGAATTACTTCCTTTACACGACATGCATGATAATTCTGCGCCTTGTACATATACTTACAAATCTAGAAGAGTTGTCATTTCTTACAGTTTTGGCATTTCCAAAAGCTGGAAGGAAAGGAAAAAAATAAATGAAACATGGTAAAAATGGTTAAAGACTAAAAAACAAGTCAAAACTATATGCAAAACACAAACAAATTACAAATTTAGGGAAAACAAAACATTATCCAGTGTTTGACACATCATTGTCAGTTGCTGAAGATGGGTTTATGATGTGACAGATGAAGACCTAGGACATGAGGGTGAACTCCTAAACAAGATAGATTTGGGGTTTTTTAAAAAAGAAAGAAAAAACCCCCAGGCAAATACAAAAGTGTTATAAAGTGAAATGAAGTAGTGGCAGAATTGCATCTAGACCACAGGTGGACAATAAAACAGCAACTATTCACCAGGGTTAGCCATGTTTACCTGTGCCTCCGCAGGTATGGAGGACTGCAGCTCCCATTGACTGGGAACGGCAATCGGTGGCCAACAGGAGCTGTGATCCTCCGTATCTATGGAGGCACAAATAAATATGACGGTCTGGGAACCTGCCAGGGGTTAACCCTGGTGTACCGCATCCGGCCTGTGGGCTAGTATTTGCCCATCCCTGATCTAGACTAAATGTATCATGACATTTCAGATCTTCTACGAACATTTTACTGTCAAAACAAGCTACAAATTCAGCAAATAGGAAACATAACTTTTCTTTTGGAAATGTTCAGTAGCAAAGCATTAGTTTGTTAACTCCCAAAACTGAAGGCTAAGTTCCTGGTAGCAAGAGTTGCTAGCCCAGAAACTGGCCAAACACAAGAGTATGGAAGGAGATTAAAGCCATGCCTACATGAGAAACCTGCACTGGTTTAGCTAATACACACCACACACTTATTCTGATCAAAGCAGTGGTCACCAATCAGTAGATCTTGGAGCCTGACAGGTGATCCTGACTGGTTTGGCCGGGAAGCTGCCCCCCAGGAGCCTCCTGCTTGCTGTGCAAGGTGTGGGAGGGAGGAGGAGAGAGGACACTGATGTCAGGGTGTCCCTTCTCTCCCCACTTCTGTACCCTATCTCCACACAGAGAGAAGGGGATGGAGGGAGCTTGGCAATGCAAATCTCTGTCACTCACACACTGTCTGTCATTCTCACAAACACACTGTCCTCCACTCTCATCCCCTGACCCAACACGTTTGTAGTGGTTTGTTGTTACTCCTTTTACTGATTGCAAAGTGTGTTGTTTTTGGTTTTTGACTGGTCTGTGCATTCCATAATTTAATGCTTTGAGTAGTGAGTTCTAAAATGCCAAACCTGTCATGGCTGGAGTAATTATCCCTGTGGTAACTGCTGCTCCTGGAAGTGGCTGGCATGTCCCTGCAGCCCCTGAGAAAGGCAGGGCAGAGGGTCTCCACAGGCTGTCCTTGCCTGCAGACACCACTCCTGCAGCTCCCATTGATCAATAATGGGGAACCATGGCCAGTAGAAGATGTGAGCTCGGTGCCTGTAGATGAGGAGCAGCATGTAGTGCAATGGAACTATTGCTGTACATGCCAGCTGCTTTCAGGAGTGGTACAGGGCCAGGGCAGGAGTAAACCTGCCGTAACTCCACTGCTCCACCAACCAGAAGCAGTCTCAGTTAAATAGAGCCCAGCCAGAGCCTGCATCCTGAATCCCTGTCCCAGTCCTGACTCCCCTTCCTGCACCCAACCTCCTGCCCCAGACATGAGTCCCCCTACACCAAAACTCCTTCCAAGAGCTTGCCCACTGTACACACTTCTTGGGCCCCAATCTCCTGGCCTGGGCTAACCTCGGAGCCCCTCCCACACTCTGAACCCTTTGGCCAAAGACCAAGGTCTGCACCCCAACCCCTACTCCAGCCTGATGAAAGTGAATGAGGTGTGAGGAGCAAGAGAGATGGAGTGAGCAGGAGGCGGCCTCAGAGAAGGGGTGCAGCAGAGGCAAGGAGGAAGCAGGGTAAGGGTATTTGGGTTTGAGGTAGATCCTACACTGCACTAGGGGTGTTAAGTTTAGATTAATGGGCTAATCGAATAGTCGATGCAATTTGCTACACTGTTGTTGCTACACTTCAAAGGTGAAAGTGCTGCGGGGCCCCGTGCTCCCTGGCTCCATGCGGCACTGCCGCTTTGGAACGCTATGTACAGCCTGGGGCCAGCTGGGGACTGCAAGTTGGCCCTGGGTTCCACGCAGAGCTGCCACTTTAAAGCACACTCTCCTCCCTCTACCCCTGCTTGCTGCCTCTTTGTGATAGAGGAAACAAGGGGGGGAGTGACTAGTCAACTCATGTCAACTATTGGACAAGCATTGGTTTATCAGATAGTCGACTAGTTGTTCACATCCCTACATTGCACTTAAATTGAAAAAGGGATCTTGTGGTTAAAAAGGTTGGAGACCACTGAATTAAAGAGGGGTTTGTTTGAGCTTAGTTCAAATCAGTTCTAATTGATTTAAACTAAACAGAAATAAGCCAGGCTTAATAAGAATGTCCAAACAGCTGTTTGCTTTCGTTAAAGTCACATCTTAACATGTAACAATTAAATCAGTGCAACTTCTCCGTTTACAGAGGGCTTAGAGGTGAACCGCCACACTGCTTTAGGTCTGGTCTGTGCTTAAAAGTTCGGTTGGCATCACTACTGTGCTCCATGGTGTGATAAATCCACACCCCTAAGTGCCACAGCTGTGCTGACCTAATCCCAGTGCAGACTCAGCTAGGTATAGCGAGGGGAATGCTTCTGTTAACTGAGTTACATTGCTCGGGGAGGCTGAGTTCCCACAGCGACAGAAACCCTTGCCCCATCGCTGTAGGAAGTATCTACACTATGGTGCTAAGCAGCACAGCTGTGCCATTGTAGTGCCAATAGCAAAGGCATTGTCCTAGCCTGACCTGGGCCTATTTTGAAAAACAAAAACAAAACTGTTGATTGTAGATTAGACAATCAGTTTAGTTTGAAGTTTTCTAACAATAAGAAACAGTAAAGAGAAAACGCTCCAAGCACTAGGTTCAAGTAGGGCCTTACTGGCATCTTACCGGGATAACTAGATAACTGGCATCCAGCCCAACCAGAAGAGCTTCCTGCACCACAGGCTGCAGTCCAGCTAGGCCCACTATACCATGCTGCAGGACCTGCTCCAGTGACCCACCACTACCACAACACAGTGGGCCAGTTAACTGGTTAAACATATAGTTTAACCTGTTAACATTTTTAAATGGATTTTACATCCCTAGGATCAACATGGTGTTGAACTATGCCAGGGAACTACCATCTTGCAACATGCGTACAACATGAATTCCAAATAAACTGAGAGGCAAGTTAAGGAATTAGATTTCATACTGTACATTTGTGTTTGTCAAATGGAAGCAATGTCTCTTGCTATTAGGAAATACAGCGCTCATGCTCATTGCAGAAGACTTTGAGCTAATTGTCACTAAACAGAGGTATATGTCTAGTACTCAAGTGAAACTGACACTTTGGATGGAGAAATACATGTTTCTCAGCTTTAACAAATTCGCATGGAAAGACTATTCTGGGTCAAAAACTGGAGCCAACAGAGTTTGCTGCTCTCGAAGGCCAGGGGTAAGTGAAATAATTACTTAAAAGACATTATGCCATGCAATAAGTCTTCTTTTCAGCAATGACCTCATTAAAGACAATGCTACACATGAGGTTCATTTATAACCATGCACAGAATATGACCAAAGATGCTTAATTTGCATAAAAGAATAGAAGCAGCAGCTGTACACGGCTATAGCATCATTATTGTAAAACATGGGAAGATATGATGTCACTTCTTTTCTGCTGGAATGCAACCAAAAGCTGATCGCAGTGACAGCCAGCACAAATAGCAGTGCTAAATGCCCATACATACTGTCATCATACTAGGGATGTTAAATTTAGATTAATTGGCTAATCGAATAGTCGATACAATTTGCATCGTCTATTCGATTAGTTGATAAGGGCGCCTCCCCAGGGCTGTTGCTACATTTCAAAGGCAAAAGTGCTGTGGGGAACACGGGACCTGTGGGGGACTCAAGCAGTCCTCAGCTGACCCCAGGCTCCATGTGATGCTGCCTCTTTGAAATGCTGCATGCACCTCCGGGCCAGCAGGGGACATGGCATTTCCAAGTGGCAGACCCCGGGCTCCACACGGCGTTTCAAAGCAGCAGCGCCATGTAGAGCCCAGGTCCCAGTCCCAGGCCACACACAGCACTGCCGCTCTGAAGCATCCCCTCTTCTCCTCCCCGCCCCCCACCCCCACTGCCTCTTTCTGATAGAGGCAGCAGGGAGGGAAGCGACTAGTCGACTAGTGTGTCGACTACCTGATAAGCATTTGCTTATTGGATAATCAACTAGTTGTTCACATCCCTATAACACAATTTAAGACTACTGAGAAGAAATGACATGAACACTGCTTGTGATCTGGTCAGCCAGGTGAAGTAACTGTAAATTGGATTATAAGGCTTGTATGAATGTACTGTTCCATTTTAAAAGGGGATTGTCAGAAGGGCTAGCAGTGAGACAAGACAATGAATCCAGATAAGCAACCTCCAAAAATCTTTGGGAAGGGCAATTATAAGACAATAGGGAAACTATTAACATCAAGGCTGCCATCTCTCTTGTCTCCAAGGAACATGCAAGTTTTGCTTTGCCATGGTAGGAGTGCAGAGAGCAAAAGAACTCTGAACAATTTAAAAGCATGTGGGTGTCAATTGTCAGAGGCTATCAATGGAACAGGGTGGCTACAGTAAACAGCTCTACAGAGAAATCAAAGAGTTAGATCTTTCCCCAGATCCAGGGAATGGCAAGCCTTAGGAAAAAAAGACAGGCAAGCATGTATGCTCGTTTATTGTTTTACACACCTGTTTTTTGTAAAATCATTTTATTCTAAAAAAACACTGCATTACTAGATTCTTACCTTCAAGCACTGGATTTGACTGTAAAAGTTGTTCTTTTACTTGATTAACTTCTGCTCCTTTTCCACACACAGCTGCTACATACGACATGACAAGCTTGCTGGCTTCTGTGGGGTTTGGATTAGAGCAGAAAAAAATATTAAAGTGAGAAATCATCCCAAAAACTGGCAAATAGTTTATTTATTATGGAGACTTGTATTCTTTTACATTTTTAACATTCTTGCAGGAGTTAAGGACCCCAAATCTTCTTGATACTAAAGCCCTGGTCCAGCCCATGTACTCAGACCATTGTGCATAGATTTAGATCTATTGGAATATTTAGTACCCAAACAAAACTACGAGGAATGCTAGTGAACCAAGCATATATAGGTGTTTTTCCATTCTGCTTGAATATAAGTGACTAAACAAGCTAACAGTATGAAAGTTCATCTGTAAAATGTCAGGCTACACACAGTGGGCCTTAATTGCAAAATGTAAACGTCAATCTATCTGTAATTAGAATTAGGGATGTTAGGAAGCATGTAACCGTGTAGCCAACAAAAAAAATGTTGGATACACGATTAGCCACTGTGGCTCTGCATTGAAAGGAGCTCCGGAGCTGGCAAAGTCAAGCTGATTCGGTCCCAGCTCTTGCCAGGTCCCTGTAACTACCCCCACTGTGGCTCTGCATTCAAAGTATACTGAGAGATTAGACATATTAAGAAAAAAATAGCAGTAGCAAGACATCCTCTTTGTACAAGAAAACACAATTCACAAACCAAGAATATGTCCACATCATGTTTTAAACCACGAGATATTTATCTAACTTACTCTTAAATGTCTCCTGGCAATAATTATGCTGGGAGATAATCAATTGCATCAACAATTTCTATGTCAAACAGATCTTGAACAAGAACCCTGATTGAAAACAGTCAGAAAGATGATGCTATGGTATCTATATACTGAGAGCTGCCTACCCATAACCTTCTCCAAATCTTAAACAAAAGATAATCAGAATCAAGTGATGATTTCTTGAGCAAAAGTTGAACAAATCATTTCAATGCTACATGTGAACTTCATATTAATACATTTAAGCACTGAAAAGGGTAACCGTATGGGAGGTGAAAGCAATCTATTTCACTACAATTATTTTTCCACAAAACTAAAGAGAAGCGGATTTAAAGTGTTGACTTAATGCAGTAATATAGATCTGATAGTCACAGAATATGATGAGATGATTAATTAAGGATAAATGCTTTTTTAAATCTACATTCGCACTCTGGACACATCCTCAGGTGTTAAGTTGAATAACGTTCTTTTTATACATGGAAGTTCCTATGAGTCTTATGCCGAGGCTCCAATTTCGCTCCTACATGAGTTGGCTGAGTGGAATGCTTGCAATCTCTCTGGGCAAAGAAGCATTGTTGGCAGTTGGACCAGTGATATGATGAGATAAGACACTCAAGTTGAAGCCTCATGCCCATCCTCCACAACAAGGCTCCCTCTGTGCTGAAGGGACAATTTTCAGTAGAGCAGTGGAAGGGGAATGGAGACAAGAAAAATGTCAGACCTTTCTGTGGAGAAAAACAGTTAGTTACCTCATAACTGTTGTTCTTTGAGATGTGTTGCTTATGTGCATTCTATTTAGGTATATGTGTGCGCCACGTTTACGAGTTCTGGAAGCTTTTTATCCTTAGCAGTCAGGGAGCCCCGGGGAGTGGTGGCGCTATATCAGCGCATATATACCCCTGCTGGACCCTCACCCCCTCGGTTCCTTTTTGCCGGACATTCTGATGAAGGGGAGGCAGGTGGGATTTGGAATGGACATAAGTAACATATTTCGAAGAACAGCAGTTACGAGGTAAGTAACCGTTTTTTTCTTCAAGTGCTTGCTTATGTCCATTCCATTTAGGTGACTCCCAACCTGTAACCACAGAGAAGGGGTTGGAACCGAGGAGGAAACAGACTGCAACATAGCTCTGCCAATAGCTGCGCCCTCTGTAGCCTGCTCAGTGACTGCACAGGGGTTAGTAAAGATATGGGCCGATGACCAGGTAGCTGTTCTACAGATGTCTATGATTGGTACCTGTGCTAGAAAAGCTGTAGAGGAGGCCTGAGCTCTGGTGGAATGGGCAGTGATAGGAGGGGCCCATTTCCCTGGTTGCTCATAGCATGTCTTAACACATGCCACAATCCAGGAGGACAAACACAGGACCAACACTGGAAGGCCCTTCATCCTAGCTGCCTGGAGACCAAGAGCTGCATGGACCTGCGAAACAGCTTAGTCCTGTCTAAATAAAACACAAGAGCTCTTCTTACATCTGGTGACCATAATGCCTGTTCCTCCCAGTCTGTGTAAGGCTTGGGGCAGAAGACTGGTAAAAAGATGTCCTGTGACAAATGCAACTGGGACACCACCTTAGGTAGAAAGGCCGGGTACAGATGCAGCTTCGCCTTGTCCTTGAACACAGTATATGGGGGCTCAGATGTAAGGGCCCTCAATTCTGAGACCCTTCTGGCTAAGGTAGCCGCACTGCACATGCGCACGCTGCAAATGAACGGGGCGCATGGCTGAAATCTACTCACCCTTGTACAGTTTGCCGAGCCCTGCTCATAGCCATTAAATGGGCTGCCTAGTCGGCTGCATCCAACGCCGCCTGGACACAACCCTCCCCTTCTTGGTAAGAGCGCCAAACTCTTGCTGCGACTCCCTAGGAAGTTGGTCTTTAAACCTATCAACAGCCACCCAGGAATTACAAGCGAATCTACTGAGCTTGGCTTGTTGGTTAGAAATCCTCAGTTGGAGTCCTGCTGTCGTGTAGGCTTTCCTCCCCAAGAGATCAAGCTTCTTGGGCTCTTTACTCTCAGGGGTGGGTGCTGGCTGGTTTTGTCCCTCCTTGTGGCATGTGGCCTGAACTGGAATGGAGCCCAGGCGAACATGTGCTCATGACCCATCTAAGGCACAAAATATCATCTCTCAACCCCCTTCTGCATTGGTGGAATGGACACAGGTGTTTGCCAGAGTATTTTAGTTATCTTAGCCACTGTCTAAAAGGAAGGGTGATTCTGGCTGGGGCATCCGTGGTCAGGATGTCCACCATGGGGTCAGACTCATCAGCTACCTCCTCCGCCTGCACCCCCAGGTTTTGGGCGAGCCCCCTCAGAACTCCTGATGGGTCTGCATGTCCATAGCCAACATAGCTGGGAATGGGTCCGTCAGTGCCTCATCCAGAGAAGAGGAAGAAGAGTCCCTTGGGATTGGCAGATCCTCGGGGGGAGGCGTACCCTCTGTGGAGCTTGAGGAGGGTGAGGCCGAGGAGGACCCTCCGTGACTGACTGAGGGGCGGTCATACTGGCTGACCTCCTGAATCTCCCAAAGGGATGGCCCTAGATTCTAAGGCTGAAGCCCTAGGAAGGGGGGGTGCCCCGTGACCCAAATAAGCTGATGCTGAAGCTGACCTCAAGACCCCTTTCTCCTGGGCCTGATGGTACACCCATGGGGTCCAAAACAGCCACTGGTTGCCATTGTGGTGGCCATGTTTGAATCACAGGCAGGCTGGAATGCCTATAGTGGTGGCCCGAACATGACCGGTGCTGAGAGCGAAAGCGGTGTGGAGACCGTGAACAAAAAGCTTAATAGGAGGGTGCTCTGGACTCCATCGAGTCTGCATCCGACTCCAATGAATATGCAGATGCTGACCACAGTGGTGCCCGCTGGCAATGACAAGCAACTGTGCCAACTGTGGTGGTGCTCCATAGCCATTGGTTTTCCCCAGTGCTTGTAGCAGCATACTGACATGCCCCCGTGCGGGCTCCATCAGATAAGGCAGTGCCGAGGGCACTGAGCTGGTTCAAGTTTGGGCCAGGCCTGTGCACTGGGACCAGTGCCAGCCCCTAAGGCAGAGCTGTTGGAGGAGTCAGGGGCACGGTGGTCCATGCCGATGGAGCAGCTCTCGGTGCTGCAGGTTTCAGTAGCCGCTGCCTCTCCGCATGGCAACACACACAGGCGTTGTTCCTACCAGGTGCCGGGCTTGGTGAGAAAGTGAGCTTCATTAGTTCATGGGCCGCAGCGAACATGTTCGGCATCAAAGGCTTGGGACTTCTTCCACTGCCTTTGTGGCCCAGAAGCAGCATTGCACCTGGGGGAGGATGGAGCTTTTGGGTGTCCCGACTGCGGACGCACCCCATGCTTCCTTCGTGACAGACACAACCTCTCCATATCTTCTTAGACGTCCTCAGTACTGGGGACTGGGATCGGTGTCGTGGAGCAGCCTGATGCTGCAAAATGCCTTGGCGTGGCATCTGTCTTGTGCACCGACACTGATGCATTTCTCACAGATGGCACGGAGGCCAGTACCACAGGTTGGAGTGCAGACTCCAAGAGCAATTTAAGCCTAGTATCACGCTCTCTTTTGGTCCTAGGCTCCAATGACCTACAAATCTTGCAGGCGTGAGGCAAACATCCCTCTCCAAGACACTCGAGGCATTCCTTGTTAGGGTCCCCCCCCCGCAGGGCATAGACTTCTGGCACCATGCCCAGGGCTTGAAGCCCTGAGGTCCTGGCATTCCCCTCTCTTCCCTCCTGGGAATGGAATGCAACACCTAAGTTTAACACTGAAACTTTCAAAACTAACTACCCTTCTCTTTGCAATTGAAAGAACTACTTACAAGTAATTCAGAGGAAGAAAGAATGTTAAGGGCACACTTGCAAGATCCCAGGCCAAGCATTCCAGCAACTGTCACAGTGGCAAGAAGGAACTGAAGGGGTGAGGGGCCAGCAGGACTATACATGCGCCAATATAGAGGCGCCATTCTGGGGGCTCCCTAATTGGCCCAACAGGTACTGCAAAGGGTAAAAAGCTTCCAGAACTCATGCACATGGAGCACGCACACCTAAACGGAATGGACATAAGCAAGAACTCAAAGAACTGAAGTTCTGTAAAGTGCTGTAAAGCACCCACTCCATACGGTACTGTTTGAAGGCAGTAGCGGGGCATCACAAATGACTGTCCCCCTTTTTAACTGCCGGTATTAAAATAAAATAAGCTAAAAGTTCTTTCAGGTTTTACACTTGCCTCCCAAATCTCCTTGGCCAATCAATTTTTCTTCCTGCCCTGTTGGGTTACACAACATTCACAATAAGAACAGAGTAAAACTACAAAGCTGACTATACACAAAATGCTGTTGAAAGCACAAAATAAAGAAATAGTCTCTCTAACCTCCTCCAGTTACCCATAATCCAAGGATCCAATTGATACAGTAGGTAAGGAATTTTAAAGACAAGCATGATTTTTAGTTGGCAGCATGCCCTAAAGAATGACAGATAGTTTTCAACTATACAGTAGTTGTGAGGAAATGGAAGCACTTTACCATGGATCAAAGGGTCCTAATGGTGCTGAGACAAGAAGGCTGATGTGCAGCAGTGAAATAAGAGACTATGCTGCATGCTTAAGTATTGCTCAGCTAGCTGATCTGACAAATCTCACTGAAGAATTCAAATTCTTTAAAAAGGGCTACTCCAGTAGTGAGTGAAAAAAGAACCAAAGCCACAAAAAAGTGAATGTAATGTAATTTAGGTAAATGTGCAACACTTTGTGATGACATCACAATCAATCCTGACCAGAGGAAAAAAGAGAAAATACAAATTTTGAAAATTACCACCTGCTATTTTTTTTTTATTTGGCACCCTGATTTAATCTGCGAAACTGAGCGAATAAAGCGCTGCATTTAATCACTGTTTAGTTCGGCACCTTGGATAGCCTTGGGTTTTACCCATGCTAATATCATATTTGCTTCTGTCAGCATTTCCTTGCACAACTCTACCAGCCGTAATTGGCACAAAAAAGAAAATGAAATAATACAGTCAAAGTAAATTTAAGACTAAACCCAAGAAACAGATCACATTACAGTTTCAATGTTGCCAGCCCAAAACATTCAGAAGTCAAAATCCTGTCCACCAAAAAAATCATATACATTTATTTGCCTTCTGGTGTTAGCTCCTTTAGGGATCATGATTTCAAGCTTTTCCCCCCACAATCAAAAAGGCCTTCATTTAAAAAACTTCATTTAAAAAAAAATCTAAAGTTCTCTGGTAACCTGATTTCAGCTCCTTTAAGAAAAATAACAAATGTCAGCATTTGCAGCAGTGCTGTTTCTGTATCCATTCACTAAACTCAATTTTAGTAAGAATACTAATCTTCTACATAGTAAGAATCATCACCAATGTATAGAATAAGCAAGTAATTCAGTCACCTCTTACTGTCTGCTTTTATGCAATCCACAAATAATTGTGGATTTAGTTGCTAAGGTGCTCATAACCCCTGAGGAACTATTTGAGGCTAATATATATCACTAAAGAATTCCTTTCAACTATTATGGAAGTTGAACTGTTATGCATTGAACTTGTGTGTTAAGGGAATTTAAGATTATTTTCTAAGTAGACCACCCCTTCTTGTCACAGAACTTCCAATGGAAAAAATTAAAGAATTCAAAGCCTCTTATTTAGGTTTCACAAAAGGGGCAATAAAGAAAAATTCAACTTGAGAATGCACGTCAAGAACACTAATTAAGGAATTCATATGCTAACACCTGGAAGATAAGGTGGTGATAGGAAACAGCCAGCATGTATTGGTAAAGAACAAATCATGTCAAACCAATCTGATAGCTTTCTTTGATAGGGTAACAATTCTTGTGGATAAGAGGGAAGTGGCAGATGTGGAATACCTAGACTTTAGTGAAGCATTTGATGCAGTCTCACGTGACATTCTTATCCATAAACTTGGGAAATAAAAATCACAGATGGGGCTGCTATAAGACGGGTGCATAACCAACTGGATAACCCATTCTCAAAAAGTAGTTATTAATGATTTACAGCAGTGGTCCCCAACCTTTTTACACTCAAGATCACTTTTTAAGTCTC
>JANRFK010006693.1:19864193-19909377 GCA_030068395.1 Apalone spinifera
ATTGAACAAAACCGGTCCTAGAACCGAACCTTGGGGCACTCCACTAGAAACCAAACGCCATTCTGACATCAAGCTGTTGATCACTACCCGCTGGGCCCGGCCTTCTAGCCAAGTTAAAGTTAATCTATAACTTTAAACAACAAGTAGTCCTGTGGCACCTTGGGGTACATCTAACAAGTATAATAACTGACGTTATTCCAAAATATTAAAATGTTCCTCTACATGACAAGCCTTTATTTCAAAATAATGTCGAGCTGGAGGACTTCTTACTCCAACTCATGGTAACCCTCATTTTACGAGGAATAAGGGAAGTCAAAGGAAGAGTTTTCTTCCTTCGACTTCCTGCTGTGTAGCCAGCACCAAAAGTCGAGTTAAGCTCTTTCAGCTTCAGCTACACAATTGATGAAGCTGAAGTTGTGTAATTTATTCCAACTTTAGCCCTGCTGTGTAGACATATCCTTACAGACTAACCAGAATATATAGAATCATGAGCAAAACCCACTTCATTACATGAACTGGAGTGGAAATAACAGAAACCAAGTATATAAAAATAACAACAGAAGTACCTGTCAATTGTAGGACCCATGTCAAAGAGGCTAATTAAGTGGGCTGGATGTCTCCCATACATAAGTTTTGATGTGGAAATGCTCCTACCATTAACATCTGCATTTCCACATCAAAAGCTATGTATGAGACACATTCAGATCACTTCATTAGCCTTGTTAACATGGCTCCTGCAATTGACAGGTACTACTTCGGCTGCTATAGATTCTCAGTTTCTGTTATTTCCACTCCAATTTGATGTGGGTTTTGCCCACGAAAGCTCGTGATTCTATATAATTTTGATCAGTCTCTAAGGTGCCACAGGACCACTTGTTTTTTAGTCCTCAAGGTTTGTCTTGATAACTTCTCTCTCTCTTTCTCTCACAGACAGGCTTTTCTCCTCCTCCCCCACTTTCAGTTACTTGGCATGTTTCTGAGCTAATCAAACAGCAGTGTTTTCTGTCTCCTTGACTCTCCACAGCAGGTGGCAGATTCTCCCTTCCAAGCTGCCTCCTCCAACTGGAACAGCCTCAATGAATCCCTGATTCTTTTCAGATCCCACATTAAGACCTATTACTTCGTTTTGGGGTGTAACTTTTACTCATTCTCTACCTTAAAAAAACCTATTGAGCCTTCCAATTTTCTTACACTTAGTCACTCTCTTTGAAACTCAGACATCATAATCCTTCTGTTAACAAATAAGCATAAACTGTAAACTATTTTTGCACATGTAGAGACTGTGCTTGATATTTTTGTTAATAGAATAGTGTTAATAAATTAGTAAATTGTAATTTACCAGGTTTTAACATTATTTCCTTAATAATGTTGTTCATTCCAAAACACCTGAATAGGTAACAGAGAAGGAAAGAGTGTCAAAGAAAACAAGGATCACAAACAAATCAGAGCTTCCCTTCCACTCTTGAGCTGGGGGAAACAAAAAAAACCCAACTGGATATCAAGAATTGTAGTGCCTTGGTCCTTTAAAGACTAGGCTACAGAAGAGTGCTGTGCAAATTGGTTTTGAAATTTTATTTTGCAAAAACACTAATCAAATATTGTTGGGAAGGGAATGAAAATATTCAGCTATACAGGTTTAAAAAAATACTAACACCATGTTAAAAAAAGGTATTACCTGATATGCACTGCAACACTGTTTAATTTTAAGTATCAGAGGGGTAGCCGTGTTAGTCTGAATCTGCAAAAGCGGCGAGGGGTCCTGTGGCACCTTATAGACTAACCGAAGTGTTTGGAGCATTAACACTTCGGTTAGTCTATAAGGTGCCACAGGACCCCTCGCCGCTTTTGTTTAATTTTAATTGCCCTGAAATTAAAGCAGGCAACTATAATATGGATGTAGCATCGTCTAGGCAATGTCTTTACCATTTTAGAAATGCCAATCAAAATAAGAATAAAATCAACTGATGTCTAAACATGAGTATTAAGAAAACTGTAAAGTATGTTGAGGCACAAGGGACAATCACAACTAGTTCCAACAACTTTACTTCCAACTTATAAGTTTTATAGAGGAAAACTCCTAAATCTGTTGCTGTGTGGATTATAAACACGTCAGCAGGAGCATTTTACCCAAGTATTGTTGTTTTTGTTGGACACAGCTAACTGTATGATGTTATCATGCATATAACTAACCCACTGTGTTTTAAAAGTATCCTTGGTTTACAGCAGAAAAGTTCTGTTCATTGGTCACAGGAAGAGGAGTTAACCAGGACTGGCCTTACCATGAGGCGAACAGAGGCAGCCGCCTCAGGTGCCAGACTGTGGGGGAGCACCACTGGGACCCAGAGTATAGAAAATTGTGTCTGCTGGTGGTGGTCATCATTTGAGCTCCCCGCCTTAGGTGCCAAAATGTTGTGGGCTGGCCCTGGAGTTAATTTTCAAGAGCAAAACACTTGCCGCACAGCCTTCTTTCAGGGTCAGAGGAGCTTTTTTGAAAGCCAAGTGTTATGAAAGGCCTCACACTTATTCCCCCTCTCTCCACTACGGACTTTCTTGTTACCAGTTAATTCAGACCTGTTCTAGTTAGACTCATGCCACCAAAGGAGAGTCCACCTTTCATATCTGGGTGTCTAGCTGGTGAGTCTTGCCCACATGCTCAGGGTTCAGCTGATCGCCATATTTGGGGTCAGGAAGGAATTTTCCTCCAGGGTAGATTGGCAGAGGCCCTGGAGGTTTTTCACCTTCCTTTGTAGCATGGGGCACAGATCACAGCTGGAGGATTCTCTGCATCTTGGGGTCTTTAAACTATTTAAAGGATTCAATATCTGAGATATAGGTGAGAGGATTATTCCAGGAGTGGGTGGTTGGGATCCTGTGGCCCGCATTGTGCAGGGGGTCAGACTAGATGATAGTGATGGTCCCTTCTGACCTTAAAGTCTATGAGTCTATTATCTTCCCCAGAATAAGGCAGAAGTTCACACATGTTCTGGGTCAAGAGATGCTTTTTTAACTTTAACTCCTGTCAAGGGAGATTGGAGGCAAACTAGAGCTTTCCCCCCCGGGCACAACACCCAGCTCTCCCCAGCACACTACATATACTCAAATAAGCCTTCAAATCCCATGGGAACTACTGTGTTCCTCCCCACATAAGGTAAGTCGAAGAGACATTGGGTATGTATATGCACTGTAGGTTGGACCTCCCTGGTCCGACACCCTCAGGACCTGACCCATCCCAGGTGAGAGATTTTGCCTGACCGGGGTGGTCATTTCTAGCCCCCCCTCCCCCTCCACTGCCAGCCCCCTCCAGCCCTGGCCCGACCACTGCCCTCCCAGCTGGCTCCCCCCTCACTGGTCCCGCTGCCCTACCAGGCAGCCTTGATACCTCTGTGCATTGGGCTCCTGCTGTCACGCCCAGCTCCTGCACCAGGCAGCCCCTCTGCCTCTGCTCACTGGACTCCCACTTCTGAGCCAGGCAGCCTCCACACCTGTGTACCCATCAGGTTCCTGCTACAGCACCCGGCAGCCCCGCTGCCTTTGCGCATCGGGTTCCCACTACAGAGCCTGGCTCCTGCTGCTACGCCAGGCATCCCCACAGCCTCTCCCCCGGGATCTTACTGCCAAGCAGGGGGCTCACACAGCCCTGCCAGGAAGCCCCATTACCCTGCCGGGAAGCCTTGCTGCCCTGTCAGCTTGCAGTGCTCCCTGGCACTAGCCCACCACTGGGATTCTCTGGTCCTGGAACATGTTGCTGGACCAGAGAGTCCCAGTGAAGAGAGTTTCAACCTGTATAATAAAAACCCTGCAGCTGGCTAACTCATGTCGATGGGCTCAGGTTAAGGGCTGTTTAATTGCAATGCAGACATTCAGATATCCAATACTGAAGGTGCACAAATGCCTGCTGAAAAGACAGCTCAGCATCTTGGGAATAGGGAAAGGATAGTTTCAAACTGTCACTAAATTCCCAGCTGCCTCTCCCCACCCAGTCTCTCTCTACAGAGGAAGCTTCCTTTTACTATTATCTCCTCATCGGCTTTGTCCTTACTCATTGACTCTACTCTTAGGGAAAGGGATTTGCCCTTCCATAAAGAGGAGATCATAGCTCTATTCCACCGGGAGTGGATACAAACAGGTGACATCAAAAAGAGCCAAATAGGCCTAGCTTTGGCTAGTAAGTACCCCATGGCAAATTCTAATTTGAAACCAGGAATGAGTCTCCCAACTGGAGATCTTTGTAAATTATACTGGTGGTGCCCAAGTGACAAAAATCCATCTTTAATCGGCTCCCTTACTGACACTTTCAACAGACTGGCCAAAGAGTGACTGGCACAGGGACTGAGATGTCATTCCCTTCAAAATACTGTTGAAGCACATTAGAAGGGCCAAGAGCATTATGCTTGCTCTTCTTGTACCAGTTCTGTGGATAAACAAGAGGACAGGTCGGTCGCCTGCGCTGTCAATATGCGCAAGATTGAAATGAATGAAAGCATCCATTTTTATATATTAAACAGAATCAACAGAGGCTGGTCCTGCTTGTAATTCTGTACATCGCAAGCTCATTTAACATGGCTGCAGTCACAAAGGAGCTAAATATACTTTCTTTTACATATGGAACAACTTCCTTGTTCCTAGCTGGAATGAATCTTTATTTCCAGTGTAAAATGCCAACAACTTTATGAAATAAACTTCTCATCAAAGCGGTTTGTTTTGTTTTCCTCTATCCTTAGTCCTCTTGCTGGAAACAATGCTGACAAACTAGACCCTCAATATAGTAGTACTATCTTTAACGCTACCTACAGGTAAAGGAGGACTCATTTCAAAGGACAGTTTCAGAGGCATAGCATTATCCAGGTGAGTGGCTGATCAAGGAAACAAGCTCTCACATATCTAACATATAGTAGTGGTAGCTGTGTCAGCCAAACTGACACTTCTCCACCATTTGAACACACGTAACTAAGCCTGTTGGAGCACTAGTAAAAGTATTTGCAATGTGAGATACTATAGGGATTTGAGACACATGCCCTTTTTTCCCCATAAAACTGTAGGAAGAAAAGTTGTTTGTGGGTTTTAAGGAATATATTGGGCCATAATTTATTTGGAGGGTAGGAGGGGATTGGGGAAGCCAAGTTGTTCCAGACCTTAGCTAAAAATTATATGTAATCTAACAGTTTGCTTCCCAACAGAGCCCTGACACTAGGTGCTGGGTTCTCCTAAGCAGCTACTGCCTTTACGCTCTGGTTTTATTATAAAAGTATATTTTGGACTTTTTTAAATAAAATACAGATACTATAAGAAAGCTACCTAATTTTTGTGCTAACAAATCACTACTGTTTACTCCACTGAGCTTAACACATGAGTGATAGCAATCCAAGAAAAACTTTGTATACTATCAAGAGAGCTATTGGCTGAAGTTGTATGTTTTTATTTAACCTTTTGGAGCTTTGTCATTCTAACGGTTGACTTTTATAGCTTCACATTTACTTTGACACATTCCATCATTCACTTGATATGTATATCAAGATACATATATGTATTTATTGTATGATAGCTGAATAGGATAATAATGAAGAAAAAACAAATGATTTTTCCTTGCTATATTTCAATAAAAATTTAACTAATTCATTGTTTCAGCTACATATCAATGGACAGACCAGATAAACACCTGCTGAATTATAATAATCTTGCATTTAGTTTGAAGCGAAATAAAGCCTTTTCTGTACTGGAAATTTCAAAACATGAACATTCAGAATATCTGTATTTGGACTCTTACTCAGGGTTTCTGCAGAAGTGTTGTATTGAAAATAGCACATCTTTAAATATTATTCAGACTGGCAATGCTTCACAATTTCTACTGACCAAGATGCATTAAATGCCAGTAGCCTAATCAGATATTCATTTAATATGTGCTGTTCAGCTTATTTATTCTTTTAGAAGAACAACGTATTTTAAAGCAATTAATTCCCATTTAAGTACAGAGTTAAGCAAAATCCTCCTGCCGGGGGGGGAGAGCATTATAAAATATCTTGGTTTTTCTCTGTAGAGGGAACTATCATACAATGTTTTTTTAAATGGGACACACCCAAGACACTAGCATAGTTCAGATACACTGTTAAAACACCATTAGAGGCTGTTTCTATTACAAAGAGAAACCCCAACACTGCTGCACGGGTAGTGTAGATAAGTTAAGTATCTCCAAGTAGTTTGCAAAAAGAAAAGACTTGCCTGCCTGGTGACTCTTCTCTCCAAAGTGACTTTGCAAGGGGGTGTTTGCACAAGCACTTAGTTCACAGCAAGCTGTGTTGTAAATCTACTCTGCACTAGCCCACCAAGCAGTATATGTCTACGTACACTCTGCTACCACGCATCGAAAGTTTCCTAGTGCGCTATGATCTACTCCCATTTCAAAGCTGTCGATCAAACCACACAAGGAAGCTTTTGGTGCACAGCAGCAAGGCCCACACAGACACAGTGTGTGGCAGAGTAGATTTATATCCCAGCTTGCCACAAGCTAAACTTTTATGTAGACAAACCTTAAAAACGTGGGGTTCCATGTCTACTGCTGCAGTGATTTCTATATATGTTATGTGCTGTTTCAAAGAAATGTGTGGGAGGCACACACTTTCAGTTGCCAGCCCCACAAATTCAGGTTTGGGATTAGACAATAGAAGTAGCTTCTTTCTTTCCAATCACCATCCCCAGCAAGAAATCTTATAGCCAGAATTTTGCTCTCAACAAAATGTACATCCCCATTAGTGTCCCCTGGAGTCTGCCCAACTGTAACTGAAATAAGACTTAGTCAATAATTCTGTTGATGCACAAGTATCTGTACATTCCAGCTCATTCTCTTAGGTGAGCTCACTACATTTCTAACTGGAGCAAAAAAACTAAACACTGATTTTTGTCTCTAATGAAACTAGACAGAACCTTTAATACACATGGGAAAATGGAGTAAGAAACTGCCTTTACAGTCGCTTTTCAGGGTACAACTACACTTTAAAAGGTTTCATTTCAAAGGACAGAGCCTGAATTAACATGAGTGAGTCCCAATATCCTTAATATATCCATAAGAGCTACATCATCTGATACAGAAGGACAACTCCTAGCATGCAGCTTCTGTAGTTCTGCCCATTGGAACCTCTAAAAATAAACACTGGACTTAAAGTTTGTACTTTGCCAAATATAAAAGAAGGAAAGCAAAACAGCTCATTAGAAAAAGTATGATATGGCTTTGGTAAAGTATTTATATAGCACTATGTAAACCTCATCTCTGACCATAAGAACCATTTCTATGAACAAGGCAGCTATTATTATACCCACCCAATCTTTGATTTCTCTGCTGACACTCAGCATGGATGCCAAATAGTGATGAGTTTTGTGATGTGGACAACAAGAACTGGAGTGGGTCAGGAATATTTCATCTGAATTATTGCTCACATTATCCCCTATTGGCTAGGCTCCCTACTTGGACTACGTCTCGCATAATGCACCCAGAATCATGAAACTCTCCAGCTTCTCCATATTGCAGGCCTAGTCCTCCAGTTAGCTCCCACCCATGGGACATAATGCATACTAGGGATGTAAGCAACTAGTTGACTACCCAATCGAGTAGTGACTCGACTATTCACTTCCCCTCATTGCTGCCTCTATCAGAGAGGCAGCATGGTGGGGGAGGGTGGGTGGGAAAAACAGGAGCCGGCTTAAAAGCTGGTTCCCTCCCAGCATCGTCTCCTGGATGGCAGGGGAGGCAGAGGCATAGCGGGTGACTGGCACAAGCCCTAGCTGATTCCCAACTTGCTCCAGGTCCCCAATGCTGCACCTCTGCATTTTAAATGTTTTAAGAGTTTCTGGGCTAGCTCCCAGCCCAGAAGCTAACCCTGCTGCAGCTCTGCAGTTTTCCCCCTAATTGACTAAACGAGTAGTCAATGGAAATTCCATCGACTAATCGATTAGCCGATTACCCGCAATTTAACATCCCTAATGCGGGCCTAAAATACAATTACCATAAGGCAACGGAAATGCGCTTTAATGTTGATCTGACTGTAAAACACGTTTTGACTGAATTCAACAAAATGAAAACATTTTAATTTCAGGAATATCAAAATGTATTATTTCATCTATAAATAGCAAAATGAAATGTTTTAACATTTTTTATTCACAGATTGTCGGAACTTCTATAAAAAAATTAAAAATTCTGTTTTATATCCCCTTTGTGGATGAAAATAGTGAAATACAGGTTAGACATCTCTAAATCAAGACTTCCCTTGTATGGCAACATGTTATCACACGATCAAACACATCCTGTTTCCCCTCTTCCCGCAAAACACAGACTTCCTGGTTTTTACTTAAAGATGCAATGATTTGATAGTTGTAGCATTAAGCAACTAAAAATCCCCTCTCCAAGGTGTAAAACCAAGAAAAGTATAAAAAAAAGTGCAGTTTTACAATAACTTATCTCACTGCAATTTAATTCAATGGTTTTTGATATATTAAATCCTTATTTGTACATCATGACTTTGTGTCTTTAACACATAAAAGCGAACAAGTATATAGAGTTTGCTGTGACAGTAAGTTGGAAGACTGTTCATCTTTTTATTCATTTCATACCATAGGACGAGCTGTGTTTTTCCAAACAATTCTATTACTCAAATAAGATCCTGCCCCGCCCCCACAAAATCAGATGGAGCCTAGCGGAGGCAGTTGTATAAGAAGAATAAGATTTGATGAGGAAAGTCTTGCCTTTAAAGGCTGCAGGGGAGATGGAGTTATTCCTAAGGTCTGCTGACCATTTTCCTTTATGCCACATTGTTATTTAAAATCATGTCAAAGGTTCCCAGCATAGCAGATGGGCATCTGCTTGTGTGATATAAATTGCAAGGGAAAAAAGGCACCATTAAACACAGAGACATTTTCAATGAATGAATGGCAGCTGTTCTTAATTGCAGGGGAGATCCCAACACTTAACAGTACAAATTGCCAGTTTAGGAAAGGCTTGATGTGAAGACTGATCCCTGTCTACAAACTAAGCACAAGATAAGGTGTATGTCTCTATTTTTTTTAAACGAATAAGCTACTCATCTACAAACAAAATCACTGCTTTAATTCACCTGTTCCTCATTGACTGTTTTTAAAGGCTCACTGTTCATAAAATGGCTCAATATGAAAGTCACTGTGGAAACTACTAGAGAATATTTTTATAAAAATGAATTAAATATATATTGAAAAACTGTATGCACTGTTTTAAATTGCAAGATTGATCAGAATGTCAATCAATTCTCTACACAAAAGAGCTTCGCTTTGCATAACAGTACAAAACAAGTAGGTCTTGCTTCTAGCACAGATTTAATGACAAACACACATTGGGAAGTCTATTAAAGCTTTGTTATTTAAAATATACTGTGGAACATTTATTTGCTCATACATTATTAAAATTACCTTACAAATTGTCAAAGTTGAGGTACACTGTGTGCTGCAGTTCCTTGTTTCTAACCAATTATCCATTTCATTCACAAAATTTTCCAAAGGTTAAAGAATTAGAGAGTCTATTTTATGTGCCTATGTGATTCAATGAAAAAAATCTCAGCATTTTATTTCCTAAAAATCATGAGAGCTGTTAATAACTCTATCCAGATGTTCTAGTTCCAGGAAAGCCAAGGAAATGGGATCTGGCAAGAAGTGCTACCATTAGTAGTTTAAAGCACTAGAGCTTCAAAACACATCTTCAAATAGCTACAATATTAAGTTATTTTTAGAAAATCTTGGCTGTCTAACAAAATAACCTAGCTTGAGAGCGAAGTTCTTCATGTTCTTCCTAAATACAGACCACCACATTCAACTTGATGTGTAAAGGGAATAGAGAAACTGTTGTCATAATTAAATTAATTATTTTAAATATTTTTATGTATAATCAGATATGACAATGAAGTAAAGTGAACCACAACAATGTGTATAGTAGACATGAGTAAATATCTGAAAATAATCTAGAAACTAAGTTACTCTGATAGGGATCTATGGTTCAAGCCATTTATTAAGAATCAATACAAGAGGGTATTTTTGATACATAAAGATACTCACCCAATTAGAGATATGCCACAAGCATGAAAAGAGATTGAATGTTGAGTTAAACATTTTCTTAATTAGGGTATATTCAGTTTTTTAATCAATCCCCACAAAAGATAGTCATATTAACAGAGAAACAGTCAAACACCCTTCACGGCATGTATACACTTGACCCTTTCACTGATTTTTTTCCCCAGCACACAGCTTCTAAAATGAATCTGCACCAATGGCAATATCAACTGATAACACCCTTCTATCTAATTGCAACAAAACACTTCAAATGTGAAATGTGGCGTTTCAAGGATTCAGGTATGTTATGGAACTATTTTTGTCAAAGTTAGAAAGGATGTTTTTAAGTGTTGTGTGTAAAGCTGACCTCACTGCACAATAGTTAAGTGCATATACATCAAATAATAAATATTTTCAAAAGTACTGAATTGATTTAGGAGTTCAAGCCCCCACTGTAACTCAATATGACAGATGCTTCCGAAAATTTCACCCATTACAATTTGTGCCACTGTAGCATTAGCCCTTTTTGAAGAGAAACAGTAATGCTGCATATAGAAGAAAGACTTTTGCTTCCCTAGTGGGTAGTCTCAGACATAGTATTAGACTCTAATATTAATTGTAATTAAAAATAGAATGTTCCTGCTCAGATTAATTAACTCTTTGCTAATGCAGACATATGCTATAGTGTTCAAGGAGTCAGTTGTTTCTAAAACATTCCCTGAACACACAATTTTAAAAAAAGACACCATGATTCTGCTGCACTCCAACATTACCCAATAAGCTCTCAATACTCAAAGTTATAGCAATAGCTATGCCACTGCGGCATCTGGAGTCCCAGACCTTTTAGAATCAACGCTGAGCTCAGGACCAGCTGTGGGAAGAGGAGCCCCACGGGGTTGTCAGAACAGCACTGGCTGCTCCAGGACCACCCCTTCTACCTGAGGGCCCCCCCCTTTCAGGAGCACAGCGGTGGCCTCCCATTGCCCAGAGACCTGGTGATCTTATTGGCTCCCCGACCATGAATTAATTTGAAGCAGCAATTAATTATTCAAAAAAACCTGATGATTTTAAAAATAAAACTTTTTTCCCCCTCCAATATTTAACTCTGCTGTAAGTATAAGTCAAAATGCTAATCTAGAATCACAGGTATAAGCCATTTCTACCACAAAAACCTCTAGATTTAAATTTTTGAAAGTTGATAGTCATCATAAAGGCCAGAATTTCAAATGTATATACCTACAAGGCATTCTGTACATGCATAACCACTACACTGACAAGTCTCAGAAGGGTAGTTGTGTTAGTCTGTTTCTATGAAAACAGCTACAGATTGAACCTCCCTGGTCTGGCACCCTTGGGACTTGAGTGGTCCCGAACAAGGGAATTTGCCGGACCGGGGAGGTCAGCCTCTCCCAGGGCTCCCCCTCCTGGCTGCTGCCTGGGAGAACCCAGAATCTGACCTCCTCCACCTCACCTGCCTGCTTCTGCTGCCCTCAGCCTATTCATGGGGCTCTCTCGCCACATCCCACACAGGGCAGCAGCTGCAAGCAGGGTTCCCCACCCCTGACCTCCTGGCACCATATAAGGAAGCAGCCACTCTTGGGGCTCCCTGACTCTGCTGGGCCACAAAGGCTCCTGGGACTTCCTGCCTCCATCCCCCATGGTCAGCAGTCTCTCTATGCCCAGGTAACTGGCTCTGTGGGCTGCCACCCACCAGACTGGCTCCATTCCTAGCTGCTCTCAACCTCTGCAACCAGGGCTCTCTTGTCTAGCAACATATGTGGTCCTGCTGGACCACGGTGTTGCCAGATCACAGAGTCCCAGACCAAAGAGGTTCAATCTGTAGGAGTCCTATGGAACCTTAAAGACTAACAGATTTATTTGGGCATAAAATGTCGTGGGTAAAAACCACTTTGTCATGTGCAGCACACTGAGGGATTGTGTTTATATTCCATCTTCACAGACAAGGCCAAACTGTTATAACACACTCTCTAGAGACATGACGCTATGCTGAAAATGCCACGTCCTGTGTGTACACAAACAGTTATAAAACAATGACAGCATAAACGCACTCCACAGCTGCTGAAAAAGACAAGTGTAGACAAAACTATGGAGCACCTGATGAGCATCCTATTCTCCTGAACACAATGAAGCGCTCAGAATCCTATGGCCTCTACAGTTTTCTATGCTGAAAAAGAAAACCTTCATAAAAGCAATTCAGCAACCATTTTTAAAATGAACATATTTTTTAAAAAGTTTACATTTGAAATGGAACATCATTCTGAATGTCTGGCTTCCAGATGTCCTTACTCCTTGGTTGCCGGATGCATATTTTGCTCTCCCTCTCAACCACCGCACGTCCTGTTTCGCAGCAATTCCTACGTTATTAGTTCATCAGGAACTATTTTTTATTTACTAAGATTACAATATTCATTGCCAATAGCTCTTTGATAGCTGTGATGGAAAGGTACTCTCCAAGATTCAGTTAATATAAATCCTGCTCAAGATTTGATGGACAGCTAATTTACTGTTATATGCAAGAGAAATCCTTGTGTATGTCTCAAGTCCTGGAGAATCCCATGAGTCGCTCCTTGAATCCTCTTCAAATAATCAAATGTGTCATTTCAGCTATTTTATATTTAAAAGTGGACAAAGGTGCAGTGACGGCAACCAAACTTCAACTTTGTGCCCAAGACTCCCATTCTCCTTCACATCGGTCTACTGCGTAACAAGGTTTAACTTTGGGTTACAGACTTACTCCAGGAGGTTTGAGTTGTCCAAAATCTAAGGGTACGAACATCACACATTCTGAAGAGCCACTATTCTTATACAGCTGTCAAGTCGTCATAACTCTCCCATCTTCCCATAGCATTCCTTTCCCCCAAAAGGATTTTAGCAAGTCTGCCATCTAGTGATGCAGATGTATTAAATTTAAACAAAATATAACAATGCAGCTCATAGGTGGTGTATCAATGGCTAAACAAACCACAGAGCACTAAGCAACCTGAATAGAGCTAGAGGAGGAAAAAGGCTCCAATTTTTAGCCTCTGATGGGAAGACTCTGCCCAAGGGTCCTAGAAACTAAGCAGCAGAGGCAGAAACGCCAAGGAAATGGATGGCAGAGAGTAGCAGCTGCAACTTCTTGAAGGCAATGGACAGCTCAGCAGCAGCAGCACCCTTGAGTGTGTGGTCGGGCAGAGAAGTGGCCGGGCTCAGCAGCATGGGCTGAAGCCAAAGAGAGCACAGCAGGCTACTCAAAGGATGTTGATGTGGACCCTTCTACCCCGCATTTAAAGCTCAAGTCCCCAGGCAGCACTGCCCTGCAAGAATCCTTGGATTTCTTCAACCCATAACAACCAACCATGAGTGGGAAGCTGGGAAGAAAAGAAGGGGCCAGAACACATCAGTCGCTCCCAATGGCCAAAGGAGGCTGGACTAAGGATGTTAAGAGGCAGGTAACTGGGTAATTGTGCAGTCGATACAAACTGTATCCATTACATGATTAGTCAAGAAGGGAAGGCACTCAGAAGGAGTTACCCTGTTATGACTGCAGTTTAAATACAGTAAGAGCAGGGTGAGCAGGTGACACGCCAGGTCCGGAAGCCCCTGTCCATGGGGGACCCCAGTGGGACTTTTAAGTCGGTTCCGCCAAACACCAGCTCCTGCTTCCACCTCCCTTGCTGTCCCTGATATAGAAGCAGCAGGGAGTAGGGGGGATATGCAAGTAGATGACGCAACTACCTGATTAGCCTAGGCCAGTTGTCCCCAACATGGTGCCCGCGGGAGCCATGGTGTCCGCCGAATCATCTGGGCTGGCCCCGTCCCCAGGCGCCCGGCAGCCCCAAAAGGTTGGGGACCACTGGCCTAGGCTTATCAGGTAGTCGACTAACTGACTATTCTTTTACATCCCTAGCTGGGACTACTATTAAGACACCATCGGGGTGGCAGTGTTACAGCACAATATTTGTTAACAATTGGCTTTTCCAAATTCATTCTGTCACCTTTCCCCAGTAAATTTCTCTTTGACACAACCCCTGGACTCAGCATTTGGGAGTGAAGAAAAATTGCCCATCAGCGATGCCCAAGCTGGTGCATATCATTTCACAGGTTTCAGGGTGGAGGTGTAGTTTGTGTTAGTTAAATCTTTAAAGAAACTCCTTGAAAATTGAACCAGGCCCTTTTTGTTGCCTATTTCATCTATCAGAAGGAATACACATAGATAGACCAACTCTGTGGCTAAATACACTTGGACAGCTTGAGGCAGATGGAATCTTGAAGGGGAGGAGGATGGCTGCCTTCAATACATTATTTGTTTATTCAGAAATTCATAGAAGTCTTTCTTCGGTGTACTGTGTTCCTAAAGGATGGGCTTAGTGCAGTCACGATACAGTTCAGAGTAAGGCGCTCTAGTCTATTTGCTTACTAACACCCCCATACCCTAACAAATGGATAAAGGTGTTTCAGAGTTTGTTTTTCATTAAGGCATCAGTAGTGAAGCAGTTATGTTTATCTGGGCACTTTAAAATGACTTTTCCAAACTTTCAAATATTTGGGTTTCTTTTCACTTTAACATTAAGCCACCAAACGGACAGAAATGTAAGATCTGTTTTCTGATAGTGACAATTCTCAGTAAGAGTACACATTTAACAACTCTGTGGTTACAGATATGTACTGTCAACCTTAACTCCAGTGTAAAGATTTTTTTTTAATGGGAATTCCATAAATACAAATGTTGGTTACACTTGATCTAGATGTATTTTTTACTTCTGCATTTATATTCCATTAAACAAAAGAAAGTTTGTTGCATAATTACAAGTGACATTACCTGTCATAAAAGGGGTAAGTAGATTTTAAGAAGAAAAGTCATAATGGAATAAAGAATCTGGCTAGTCTCAAACTATGAATTGCAGTCAAAATGCTTTGAAAAGGTCAAATATGCACATCATATGTGGTGTAGCAAATTGGCTTTGATGACAGTTCTTTATAGATCAAATGACTACTGTATGTTTGTTAAGAAATTTCACTGCCTGGTGAGACTATTACTAGATAAATATGTCACCCATCATGATACCATATGACTATAACCCGGCATCCATGTCTCAAAAAGATGTAGTTATTCTGAAAGGGAAATCCATGAAGGATACCAGCCAGTAGTGGTCTGGAGTTGTTGGGCAACTCCCTCTCTCTCTCTGCTCCCACTGTTGCCTTTATGCCATTAGCTGCCATGAAAACAGCTAACATAAAACAGGACTGTAGGCTTAGGCAAGCAACTTGCTGGCCTGAGCAACTCTTTTGCCATGATACTCTGCTGAGCCTCTGGAGCGTGGCCAGAGACCAGCCTTCTGGGGAAATAGGGAATTGGGAGAAGCATCCGCAAAAAGGAAGCAACAAAGTTAGACAACACAAAGTGTAGTAACCCATTGGCAAGGAAGGGAAGAGATTACAAAATAAAGACAAATATTCAACAGAGACATTGAAATGGAGATACAATGACAACTGTACTAGAACATGGGAGGAGGAGACCATAAACTATGGTGTATACCATCCCCCACTGGTGAGGAACAAGAGCAATTACATTTTGTCCTAAAAAATTAAACTGCATGGTTTTTATAGCAAGAACATTAGCTTTAAATGTACAAGCAACAATTGCCCTTCACAGCTGGGCTTTTATCATGCCCTTGGGACAAAAATATTTGCTTTGAATCCAGGAAGAAAAAAAGTTACTGTAGCCTTGGTGTTTCTGAACACATGCAGTCCTAGAATGCCAACAAAAAACAGAAGCAAAAAAAAAACCATTTATATTCACTGCTTACACTGACTCTCAGTAGCTACGATTTGAAAGTGTCATAACTATCAATAGTAGATGTTATTGTGGCCATTCATCCAAATAAAATGAATTATTAGAATTATTAATATGAATGTCCTTCAAACAGGAAGGGGACTTCATTTGTTCATCCACACAAGCCTGAGGGCCAATGTTTTCAAACTTGGGTAGTCAGAAGTGCTAAATTCCCACAAATCTCACTAACAGCAACAGGAGGTGCTGGGTGCTCAGCATTAAAAAATAAAAGTAGACCAATTTCACATAGAAATCCGCTTACATATTTAGAAGCTTAATTCCAAGTACCAGTGTCTAAACATTTTGGCACAAGTTACTAATTTTAAACTATTTTCTCTGAGAATATAAGAGTCTCAAAGAGGTAGACATGTTAGTCTGGAACTGTAAAAACAACGAGCAGTCTTGTGGCACCTTAAGAGGCTAACACATTTATTAGGTTATGAGCTTGTGTGAGTAAAACCCACTTGTAATTTTCCTTAAAAACAATTTTCAACAGGCAACTACACTTTCAATTGTTTGGAAGCTTGATTACACTACTCAAGTACGTACAAAAATTATCTGGAGATAAAACAATTCCTCTAACCTGACGTGGCCTGATAATAAGCTGCTCTTGAATACCAATAAAGACCAATAAAGACATCTTTGCTTACATCTCAATTAGTCTCTAAGGTGCCACAGAACTGCTCATTGTTTTTAAACTTATTTTGAACACCTTACAATATAGACAAGAAATGCAACTCTCAATGAGCATACATACATAGCTAGAAAGTAAAACTAAGGGACTACTGACATGGAACTCACTCTTAAGCAATACAGGTCTTTTTCGTTGTTGTTGCGGGGGAGAGGTGTAAAAATCAGCCTGGTCTCCCCTATCCTTCTAAAATGTAGAGAAAAAAAATCTTTTCATTGGGGATAGGGAACACAAGCATGGCACAACAGTCGCAGCATCTGAGGGAAGTGAAACAGAGGCTGCCAGCCATGTCCAGTGGCGCTGGGGATGTGGGACCCTGGCTTAATAGTGTATATAGTGGAAAACACGTTTACAGTTTGATTCAATGACTCTCAGCACCCTCACTATAAAAACTGACCATGCTCCCTCCATTCCGAAAGTGCAGATGCACTTTTCTTAATATTCAGGAGATTGTGACTCAGACAGGAGGTGAAACCAGGAAGAATCTACTCTATAGTCTCCCTTAAGGAAACTGTTACCTTTACCCACACAGTCCCAGGGCTCAGAGACTGCAGCCCCTGCCTTCATTACCTCTCCCCACCGAGAAACAGTCATTGGAAACTCTATAAGTTCACCCCTCAGAGACCCCTGGGCCACCTGTTTCTTGCAGCTTTCGCTATGGGAAGATAGCGGTGTCGTAGAAAAATACTGTATCACTTACGTTCTTCTAAGGGTACGTCTACACAGCAACAATATTTTGAAACAACTTAGTCTGCATCTACACAGCAGGGAGTTATTTCAAAATGTCAAAATACTGTCAAATTGGAGGACTTCTTACTCAGACTCCTGCAACCCTCATTGTACAAGAAGTAAGGGAAGTCAGAGGAAGAGTGCTCTATTTCGAAATAAGTGCTGTGTAGACACTCCCCATTTCAAAATAAGCTATGCAATTGACATAGCTCAAGTTGTGTAGCTTATTTCAAAATTAAGCCCAGCTGTATTGACTTACCCTAAGTGAGTAAAATGCCAGATAATTACCTGTGCTAAATGAGCAGACCAATGGAAAGAGAATAGCATAAACAAGTACTTCCATGCTGCATTCAAGAGTTCATTGAAATGGCATATTGTGCCCCACAAAACTAAGGACATGTCTGAAGATTAAGGGTGCAGACAAAGATGATAGAAGGTGGGCTGAGTTAGCAAATTAGAAAAAAAATCCAATGATCAATTTCAATCTTAATCATAATTATCAGCCTCATGCACATTCCTAACAAAAAACAAAGACTCTAGGATGGGCCTGGAAGACTACACAAACACATGGAGGGGGGAGAGGGAGTGAACAGTTAGAGCCATTTTGTTTACTCATAAGTCACTAATTTAAATATGCCCCATGTCATTTATAAATAGAAATTGCCACTCCTGTCCATTCAGAAATCGCCATTCCGGTCCAGTTCCGGTTCAGGGACTGAATACTGCAGCATGCATGTTTAGGCTTGGGCTCCAGCCTAATCGTGAATGTCCGTGCTGAAATCTCTAGCCCTATAGCTCAAGTCAACTGACCTGGATTCCGAGACTCAGTAATTGCCATGTAGATGTAGCTCCAGTGCCCTGTAGGAAACGTGTTTGTCACCTAATTGCAGTTTCTAGTGGACAATTGTCAAATAGGGATGTAAGAGAATAGCGACTCCACTAATCTCTCCCCCACCTTGCCGCCTCTATCAGAGAGAGGCAGCAAGGGAGGGCAAGCAGGATCCAGTGCTGGGGGAGCCAGCTTAAAAGCTGGTTCCCCCAAGCACTGTCTCTGCAGGGAGATGGGGCAAGGCAAGCAGAGATCCTGTCTGGGGCTCCCCACTGTGTCTGCAGGCCAGATCCTATGGCTTGATGGGCTCGGTCTGGCCTGTGGGCCATATTTTTCCCAGGCCTGATGTAAACTATGGCTGCATGAGAAAACCCCACAGGATCTAGGGGGACCACTGTGAAGGCCAGGGTGCCGGCTGAGAGGTCGCCTGCGATGCCAAACTAGGCGGCACCGGGTGTGGTGCTGATGATTGCACTGGTCAGAGGGAGGACAGTACTAAAGGGATGTTGGCCAGACTTACACTGGCCGATGCCCAGGATGGAGAGCAGCACTACGCTCTCTCTGGCGCTGGGAGCTGTTGGATGAGGGTGACCTCGGAGACCACAGACCGCATCCCATGGCAGCAGGCTAGGGACTGGCAGTGGTCTTTAGACCTACTCTGAGGCATTGGAGACCAGCAGTTGGGAGAGGATACCCAGTGCCAGGAGAAGGATCAGGACCTGGAGGCTCTGTGCTCACCTCCTGAATAGCGCAGTACTAGAAGGCAGTGGCAGTGCAGGGAACGGTGCCATCCAGATCTGTCCTTGGAACAGCAACTTGAGCATGGTGAGCGACTTGTTCTAATGTGCTGGGGCTGCCCCCAGAGAGCTACGCTTAGTCTCCAGTGACACGTGGGCTATAGTATCCAACCTCTGTTTCTCCCTCACCAACCGTGCAGGGCTGTGGGCTGTTTTTCTAATTGACCACGCGGGAGAATGCCTGTGCTGCGTGGAACACGTCTGGGATGGCGGGAATCTGGATGCCTGGGGCAAGCGATGGGGAACAAGGAAGAATGCTCCATTCCACCTGGGATGGTGCCTTGTCCTTGTCTGTTGTTTGTTTGGATTTCTCCTTGCATGGGTCATGGGAATTGTCCTTCCCTGCCTTCCTGGTCCTCTTCCCCAGGAACTCTGAAGACGCCTTGTGCCAACTAGTCGACAGTGCCAGGAAAGTGCTCTGCACAGAGGGCTGGTCTTGAGGAGCTAAGGCAGACTCCATAAGCAGTGCCTTGAGCTGGATAAATCTGTCCTTAATGGTCCTAGGTCAGAAGGACCTGCAGATACGGCACTTGTCACTGGTGTGGAACTCACCTACACAACGAAAGCATTTGCCGTGCGGGTGGCTAACTGGAATAGGTCTGCAGCAGTTAGTGCACAGTTTAAAAGCTGTGGGACTGGGGCATGCCCTGTTCCGAGGCCGTGTTCTAGCAGGGAACTATCTATCCACAAAGATCTAACAATTAAAAATAGAAACTATTTACAAGTCAACAGGAGGGAATTAACAGAAGAGAAGCTGCTGCTAAGGCTGGAGCAACAGTGTCAGGCACCATCACTGGTAGCAAGAATGAACTGGGGAGGGAGGGGCCTGGTGGCATACTATATACTACGGCATGTGTGCTCCAGGGGGCGCTGGTGCTGACCCCCTATGGATTCTCCTGATGGAAAAGCTTCTAGAACCAGTGCATGTGGCGAGCACACCTACCTGCACTGAATGGACATGAGCAATCACCCAAAGAAGTGAAAACTGTGTCCACAGGAGAGCATCTCATGCCAATATAGCAGTGGCGGGGACAGCACTTAGGTTGCTGTAACTTGTATCACTCGGGGGTGTCTCTCTCACACCTCTCCCCTGTGCAACAAAATTTAGAATTTAAGCATTAAAGTGTAAACCTGCCTTGAGTTTTTGTCTTGTTCCTTAACAGTTTCTCCTTTGTGCATTGATGATAAAGGATCAGCCAGGTGGGAGAGGCCAGAGTTCATCTCAACTGTCAATTTGTTGGAACTTGCTCTGATTACTCGCAGAGCCCTTCATTTTCATGGAAACATGTTCCCTTAGTCTATCTGGATTACTTAAAACCTTGGATTCAGCTGTTCTTTAATGGCAACCTCTTTGACCACAAGTATCAAAGATGTAAAAGATCCACAGGCACACTATCACCTTGGTTAAGAGATGGGAAATCATGGGCCCTTCGGTCAAAATAATTTTTATGCTTCCATTTTGTATTTTCTTTCCTCTAATGCTGAGGGAACCTTTCTTCCGTCATAGAGCATTGACCCATGGTGGGGAAAAATGAACTGTGGGCCACACACAAGTGAAAAGCAATTTGGACTTGAGGTTTTGTGATCGTCGACTAGTCGTTGACATCCCTAATTTGTTCATGTTTTGTGCTACACTACTGATGCTGAACCTATGCTGAATGATAGTGTTAGAATCTGTATCTTTATTAAATTTGCATAGCGTTATACTTAAATTATTTTAGCTGCCAAAAACCTGAAGATGCATCCAATTTACTGAACTATTAAGCATTTGTAAACTGAGCCATAATGTCTTCTCTGGTTAGTCGTCTTCCTGTTTCTACTGTGGCATCTAGCTTATTCCTTGCCACAATAGTAGGCGCACAACATCCTACCAGCTGATCTAGTTCCCACTGTATATCAATATTTAAGTATGCACAGTGAATGGTTGTATTTGAACTAAGAGCCCTGGAACCCTAGGCTATATTTAAATGGCAATATATTAAAGAGAGGAAAAGTTGTTAAAGATCCAAATACTGGCTTGAACAAGATAGAGATATTAACAATAGTTAACCTTACATTTAAACATTTATTCTTGTGCCTACAATTCCAAAACAGACTCTATAAAGCTGGTCTGAACACCACCATTTTACAGTTCTCATTACAATACAATGACCATATTGAATAAGATGCATATACTGTATTCAGTTCTCATGACAAACAGGCTACCAGTACAAAGCACAAAGCCTGCCTAACATGTCTGCAATCTAGCAAACTATTTGGTGTTTCCTCAGTTTCTTTTCAAACTGATATGCAGCATAGACAATTGTCAGTATATTCCTCCGTGAAACTCTATTAAAAATTGTCTATTTAACATGAGTTGCAAAATGTAATTTTTATATAGGAGAGGAAACAAGTAAGGCAAATATTTGGACACACACCAGCCAAAGGAAAATGATGATTTTGCTTGTCATTAGCTGGCTCTGCATCAAAACTTGCAATGAAAATTACACAATCAAGATTCCCCTGGCATTCACTCATACTCAATGCTCTTTCACCTCATCTATTGTGAATGAGTGGATTTAAAGCATTTAAATTCCTGAAATTATTGCCAAGTCAACAGATTGCCCATTTGATTACATCTTTTCACAATTAACATAATTTACCAATATTTTCTTGTCAGTTTCAAGTTTCATTACTGTTCTGATCTGTGTTTTTCCACTTCAAACCATTCATAACCTCCCCTATTATCCTGAAACTCATCACCCTCTGAAACCTGACAGGTGAGCATTTCTCTAACCAAGGTAGAACTTCTGCATAAATTTGAGATTGACTTGATTAGACACTGCAGAGATAGTGGACTTTCAGGAAGTAGTGGGCTTTTTATTGTCTGTTTTAAATAAAGTCTATTGTATAAAGCCACCTCCCAAGAACAGATGTGTTCTGAAACATAAGATTCATTATATTCCTGGATTATAAATAGGAACTACAGGTTGGACGTCCTTGATCTGGCACCCTCGGGACCTGAACCAGGGAATTTGCTGGACCAGAGAAGGTTCCCTCCCACAACTCCCAGCTGCCAACTCTGGGACCCTACCTGCACAGCCCCTGCTGGCCTGCCTGCTAGACTGCTGCCTGCCAGGCTCTAGCAGTCCGCACTGTTATAGGCTGGCTCTGGCCCTTAGGGGCTGCCAAGGGCTCGGGCTTTGGTTCCAGCCCCACGGCAGCCTGCAGGTTCTGGCTCTGCTTTCATAGACTGCCCAGGGCTCTGGCCCCGGCCCCACGCTACCACAGGCTATCGTCAGCCCAGTACTGCACTGTCAGGGGCTGCCCCAACCCAATCCCAGTGCCACAGGTTGTGGGGGCTGCTGCTGATTCCAGACTCACTGCTCGGGGCTGGCTCCAGTCCCAGCCTTAGCCCTCTACTTCAGCCCAGCCCCTCCTGCGATTGCCTTCCTGCCACTAAGATACCAGGTTCTCTGATCCAGGAGCATCATGGATGTTGCTAGACCAGAGAATTCCAGTTTTGGGAGGTGCAACCTGTAGTAACTAGCCCTATTTTTCAGAATACAGAATAACCTTAAGGAGTTATTCCCTCCACCACACCCCAGCTGAAAGGGTTAGAGTTAGCAGCTCTATTGGCATGCAAATGCTCCAAAGTTTGTCAACTTAGACATGTCTACACTTAAAATTTTGCATAGAAATAGCAGTCAGGACATAAAAACTATATAGGAATGGCACTACAGAATATAAAAATTCACACTTCTGAGCATCATAGCTATCCCAACCTAATCCCCAGTGTAGACACAGCTAGATCAATAGACGAATACTTGTGTTGATCTAGTTTCCATTGCTTGAGGAGGTGGAATACCAACAGAGGCAAAAACCACCCTTCCATCCCTGTAGGCTGTGTCTACACCACAGAGTTATGCCAGCATAACTTCTGGGCTGTAACTAGGCCACTGTAGTCTTCATGGTGTAGACGTGTCCTTAGTTAACCAGTTCAGGTCTAAAGAGATTCCAAACTGACAACAGCATATTTGATTCTGTTCTTAGGTTAGTTTTTATGTCAAACAAACAGGTATGGTCTTTATCACATCAGAACAGTATATAGCACATTTTCCATCTCATTGTTTTAAAATACATTCTAAAAAATAAGGTACTTAAAGTTTTGCTTAAGTTCATATTTATGCACCCAGCAGTTCCCTTTGAGCATCAAACTGCACATAGATCAGCGCTAGTAATAGTATCACAGTAGGCGGGGGATGGGAGAAATCACATCTACCTCACTTTTACCAAGAACTGAAGGGGAGGTTGAGTTAAAATATTCTCCAGAGAACAAGATTATCTTGTTTTAACATTTAAGAATCAAGCTAGCTGCCGACATCTTGCTGGCCATGATAATTTGTGTTCTATATAATGTCCGCTAACAGGGATTAAATCCTTGTCCCTGCACATAAGAGTAAGGTGCAGAATTTAACCACATTTAACTGTGGGAAGCCAAGCCCAGTGTCTTATTTGAGATGGACTAGTCAGATCTGGCATCAACAACTTATTTTCTTCATAATCACATTTGAACATGATAAACTATAGAATACAGATAAGGCCTTAAACCCTACTGCAGTGAAAAACACTGCAAGTCCCATGAGCCAGTGGCGTCTCCCATAAACCCCAAGTACAAGTTCCATGTCAGACCCATGTGCAAAGCCACATGCCCTCACTCCTCCCCCCAGGGGCCGCAGTGGCTCCTTCTGGGAGTGTCACAGAACCAGGACTTCCCGAAATAAGTGCTGCCCCATCCTGCACCCAGTGAACCTCATCTTGGAGCCAGCACCCATACTCCCTCCTGCACCTCAAGCACCTGCTCCAGTCCTGAGCCCACACCCTATGCCCCCTCCTGCACTCCTAGCCCATCCATATCCCCTCTGTACCCCACCTCTCCGCCCCAGCCTCCTGCACCCAAACATTCTCCCAGAGCCTGCACTCTCTGCCTAGCCCAGAACCCACTCCTGCAACCAAACTCACAGAGCTTGCATCCCCTACCCCAGGCTCAGCCCAAAGCCCCTCCCACACTGCAAACCTCTCAGCCCCAGCCCAGAGCCCGCACTTGCTCCTGAACCCCAACAGCCCAGTGAAAGTGAGTGAGAGTGTGGAGTGCAGAAACTCAGGGACGTGTGGCTTTCACATTGAAGAGTTTTTGCCACTTCAAAAATAGTGAAAAGCACTGCCCTACTGCAACTTACACCAAGGGATTAAAAAAAAAAAGTGAATAAAAATCAAAACAAAAACAAGCCTCTAATTATAAATTTTCCTACCTTCAAACTCTATATTAATGTTTCAATTATGTAAAAAGCACAATGTGTGGCAACTGAAACAGTCTAGTAAGATTTTAATTCTACATTTTATATATATATATATATATATATATATATATATATATATAAGAAAAAAACCCACAAAAGCCCAAATCTTGTCTCGGATTTTAATCTTAAATTTTCTTTCTGAAGTTAAAGCTATAATCATCAAATTTAAAATTTAAAATGTGCCTGGGATATCTCTTTTCCTCTCCTCACCTCTTCCTGGCCCTCAGATGTGTGTCTTTTTCCAAATGCAAGCTCAATCTTGTAGAGACTCATGAAGTAAATATAGTTTACATGAATTACTGACATGAGTGGTTATACAAAGTTCCTTGCATTCTGAAAGCTCCCTGTGCTCTGAGACATATCTTACAGTTAAAATGGGGAGTGCTGGTAAAACTGCTAGTCTCGCCGTACAATAGAACTTTAAGTACTTCCATTGTACATCAATAGCATCATTACTGGAAAATATTTAGGGGCCTCTGCTGCTGGTTTTTGTTTGTTTATTTAGTTTTACAATGAGGTAAGAGATTATCACTGAACAATTACCAGGAAAAAAACCCACTTACCCACATATAGGATTTAAGAACCTAAATATGAAATGCAGAAATAGGCACTAAATGAAAAATTTCAACTTTTCCCTTAAAATAGAAACCTGCAATTAAATTTTGCATACTTTGAGCTTATAAAACCCAGAGTAGATAAAAACATCTTACCCTATGACATAAGGAAGACAGCTGGCCCCATCTGTTTCAAAGCAGAATGGAAACTAAGCTTCTGCACCATACTTACATGTGAGGACTGAGTTCATAAAAGTTTCTGTTCCTGTATTCTTCAACTTTCTCCGGTGAATAAATGGGTAGCGCTCTGTATGGGTTTATTGATACAACCACACTGCCAATGTATGTCTGTAGGAGAAAAATAAGGCAGAATGCAGTGTTTTAATACTCAAAGATAAGATTTTTATGAGGACTTGTCCTTAAAAAAAAATAATCCATGTTTTCTGTTGTATCAGTTCTGTATTTCAGGAAAATGTTCAACATTTCATGAAATTAAAAAGAGTGGGTTTTTACAACAAATACATTCAAAACATGCATTTATAAACTAAAAAGCTTTTAAAATCTCTCAAGGGTTCTAAAGGTGCTACAGAGATAAAAAGAATAAAAACCAACAATGCAGGTTGACTTTTTAACCAGATCTTTCTACATTGTATTGGCAGACTGCTCCCAGTTTAACTTAGGAACATAAAATCCTGTTTCATTAATTAACCAGTTTACCAATTAAACGGGACAAGTGAGGGGTTGCTCTGGCTATGGCGGGCCCCGTAGGACTGGAGAAGTCCTTTTCCTGCAGCAGCCTGTTCTAACCCCCACTGGTTAACAGGTTAAACATTCACATCCCTAGCTTAATTAAGAGGGGACTAATTTTGGAAAGAATTATCAGGCTCTGATGTGCTCTATTAGGGAAAGGCGTGTTTATATCAAATCAAAATAAAGCCGTTCTATGTATTTTCCTAACTAATTTTTAAACAGTGTTATGCAATGCCAACTAGTGTTCAATATTAAAAAAGACAATTTAATTTCTCACACCAATATGCCAAGCTGAAAGTAATGGGAAAAAAAGTTGAGAGCGCCTCACTTATAAAGGTGCATCAGTTAGCAAATCTCTCTGTTATAAATGCAAGTGCACATAAAGTGAAGAAGGCATAAAACAATGAACACTTTGTTGCACAATGCACAAAACAGAAGTTATTCATTGTTCATTAATACTTTATGATGTTCTATCCATGGAACAAACCCACACTAAAGCTGCACAAACATTATTTAAAGATCAGAGTATCAAAAGATTTCTACTATGGCTATGTCTACACAGCGTCCCTCTTCCGCAAAAGACTATGCAAATTTGAAATGCAGATTAGCATATTGCCATGCTTCATTTGTATAATTGAGCCAATTTTGCGCAAGAGGTTTTTGCGCAAGAGCCGTTCTTCCTGAAAAAATGAGGAAGAACAGCTCGTGCAGAAAAAAAGTCTTCTAATTATGCAAATGAAGCACAGCAATATGCTAATCCACACATCATTTGCATAGTCTTTAGTGGAAGAGGGATGCTGTGTAGACATAGCCTAAGTGTTTCAGATCAGCTGCTTAGCTATATTTCCAATGTTAATAGTGCTTAGATGACATAGCACGCAGCAGAAGCCAGATAATCCAACAAGTTGGGTGACACAAATTCACTTTGGAAAGGACACTTGATAAGAAACTCTGGGAGTTCAGTCCTGAGGACACCTTAACCTAACCAAACACATGGAGACTCCTCAAGAGCTTTAAGCTCTCCTCAGGACTAAAGTCTATACAAACCTGTGCACCAGCAGAGCTACAGCCTATGGCATAACCATGGCTGTGAAAGAGCTTTGCTTCAATATGTAGGCTAAGTCTATATAAACACCAAAGCGTAACTTTAAAATGCAGTCCTTGCACCAGCACTAGGAGAAAGCTCTCCCAGAACTCTATGTGAACCACCAAAATAAGAAGCATAGCTCCCAGAGCTGGAAGGCCGGTTTGCATTGGCGCTTTACAGCGCTGTACCTTGCTGTGCTTGGGGAAGGAGGAGATGTTTTTTTCATATTCCTGAGCTAGAAAGTTGCAGCACAGTAATGTAGCAGTGTAGACATGACCTTACTCTACGTGTATGTTACAAGCTAAGGGGAGTGATTTGCCTGTTATCACCAATGCTACCACGAGTACAAAGAGCAATGTAACTAGGGTACCTCAGGTAGTGGTAGCGGAGGCATAGAAAAGCCATGCCAAGTACATACCCACTGGTTTCAGGCAAGCTGGGACCCTGAATTGGGACCCTGAATTATTTACTCATACTTCCACTAACCCTAACGTGAATACCCTGATATTTATATTCATGCTAGTTCAATGAAAGCTAGCGCACTATGCATACATAAGGAGAAGAATCACACCCCTAGCTCATTAGGTACATGTAGCCTCATAGAAACTGCTATAAATGGGGATACAATAAGCCAAAATTCTTCTGTAGTTTTTCACTTCAAACCCGAGGTATAGCTTTTGTTATGCAAATTCTGTGTCCTTGCAGACATCCAGACCAACTTTAAGAGGAAAATTAGAGACAGTTAAGTCTTCTCTCACAGTATTATTTGTTTATTACAACAGCAGCACCTGGACTGGGACATCAACCTTTGCTTACAATTTTTCTGCCTTGTTAAAGCTCACATCCATGTGATGAATAGCAAGCAATCTGCACCTAAAGTCTTCTGCAAGATCACTGGATTCTTATTTACTTACAGGGCAGACTGGAAATTCTGCAAAATGAATCTCAGACTCAGAAAGAACATGCTGCTTCAGAATACAATGAAACTCAAGTTTCCAGTATCATTCTACACAGCCATGAGGATTAGACAATTTAGATAACAATGAAATTACATTATGGGACATAATTCTCCAGCAAGTGGGGGATTGCACAGCAAATTTAATAAATGAAGAATCACAAAATATACAGACTCCAGGTTGTGGGTGTCACTCTTGTTAAATGCCAGTATTGTTGCCATAAAAAAAGAGAGGCAAAAGATTTCAAGCCAAGATTTTGCAGAGTGATCATGGGTTCTGGGTGTTACACATACTAAAATGGGCCTAATTTTTAAAAGTGCTGATCACACATGATCTGAAAACAATGTTCCTTTAATGTAAAGCATCACCGGGTGAATACTGAAAAGCTGATGCAACCAAAATCAGTCACTTTTTAATATCCTCTCCATCTGTTGTACTTGTATGCCTCCCTCCCTCCCCATCACTGTTTTATTGGGAGTGCCTCGCAAACTTTAATGGGTTTAACCTATGAGACAAAGAAGTACTCTTATCTCCATTTTACAGATAGGTACTGGGGCACAAGGAGACTAGGGTGCATCTAAACTGCAGGGCTTAACTCGAAATAAGATATGCAAATTGAGCTATGTCAATTGCATAGCTTATTTTGAAATAGGGAACTTCTACGCAGCACTTATTTCGAAATAGAGCGCTCTTCCTCCCACCTCCCTTACTCCTCATACAATGAGGGTTACAGGAATTGGAGTAAGAAGTCCTCCAGCTTGACAGTATTTTGACACTATTTCAAAATAACTGCCTGCTGTGTAGACATGGACTAAATTATTTTGGAAAAACGCTAGTTATTTTGAAATAATGTTGCAGTGCAGAAAGTGACTTGTAGGGATCTTAGATAGCGTGTAATTGAATAGTTGTGTAACCACATCAAATTGTAGTGGTTACACAACTATTCGATATTCCCCAGAGGCAGGGCCAGCAGCCAGTGCATTCCAGCCCCACTCCCAGGGAGCCCCTCTCTATGAGAGGCAGCAGCGAGGGGTGGCAGATGAGAATTGGTCTCAAGGGTTTTTAAACCGGCTGCCCGCACCGATCAAATTGCTTGTCACACCACGCTGCTAACTCCGATACAGAGGCAGCAGCCCATCTGCCGTTCGGACCTGCTGCAGACAGGGGCTACTGCCGCAGCAGCCTCCCCTGCATGCACGCATGCCCTGCTGCTGCCTCTTAAGCCAGCTCCCCCTGAGCACAGGCTCCTGACTGCCTACCCTGCCTCTGTAGGAGGCTGCAAAGCAGGGGGTTGGTGGGTCCGGGGAGCCAGCTCACCTATCAGCTCCTGCCTGCCCCCCTTATCCTCTGCACTGCTGCCTCACTATCAGTCAGCAGTGTGTGTGGGGGAGGAGGAGGTAGGCAGATCCTATGCTCATGGGGAGCTGACAAGCACCAGCTCACCCCCTCCCTTGCTGCCTCTACAGGCCTAGGCTTATCAGTTAATCGTGAAGTCATCTACACATTAACATCCCTAACGACTTGCCCAGAGTCACATAGAAAATCCTTGGTGGAGCAGGGAATGGAACCTGGGTCTCCTCCATTCCAGGATTGTACCCTAATCCCTAGACCAGTGATCACCAACTAGTCAATCACAGCGCCCCAGGAGTCGATTGCCCCAGCCAGCTGGCTGGGCAGCTGCCTCTCTTTGATCTAGCCCAGCTGGAGCATGGCACAACCTTGGCAGGCTGAACACCACGGCCAGCTGGGCTGGACCAAAGAGGAGTAGCTGCCCAGGTGGCTGCCCCTCTGTTAACTTGCCGGCTGGGGAGGGGGTGGGAGAAGAGGCGGCCAGCTCTTGTCTCCTGCTCCTGGAGGAGGCAGGGCAGGGCCTTCTCCACAGAGCCAGGACTGGGTGGCCAGCATACATGGCATGCTGGGGACCGGGCTACTCTGTGCTGTTCCCTGCGGGCTGTGTGTGGGGTAGGGGAGCCCCTTCGCCCCTGGGCTCTGCCTGCAGGCAAAGAGTTGGGCCAGGCAGGGAAGAGACTCCGCCCACCCCCTCCTCACCCCAGCACTACTCTCAGAAGGCTACAAGTCCCAGGGCTCCTGCCCTGCCAGTCAGTGTGCGGGGGCATAAGGATGTGGGGCCAGGACAGGGGTGAAAGAGGATGCAGGGGCAGGATGGGAGGGGGCAGGAGATCAGGCTGGGGGGAGGGGGTAATCATGAGGCTGAGGGGAGTGAGCTGGACAGAGAAAAAAAATATCTGAGGGGGGTACAATTTTACTTTGCAGAAGCTGCACTTTCCTTTACTCCCCACTTTTGCCTCCCTCCCCAACTAGCTATTCGGCTGCATTCTCACCCTCTCACCTTTTCTGTGTTCCTCTCTCAACCCCCTCTCGTGCCCCCACCCCACACCCTCTTCTGCCACTAAACACCCTTCCACATCCTGCACCCCAGCTCCCACCCAGATCCTGCCTCCCTGTCCCACTCGCTGACCATCCTGTCCCTCACATTGAGCCCCTCATTTTGTTCCCACCCCAGAGCCTAAGTGGGACCACAGAATCCACTAACTCTGGAACCCCAGAAAAGTAAATCTGGTCCATAGGAAACCCTGAACCTCAGTTCTCCCTGTCCCTTCCTCTCACCCTGTAGGGGCTGGAGTGCCAGAAGAGTGAGGAGTATCAGTTGGGGGCCACATCAGTGAGGGTTGGGGGGTTTGGAGGAGTTTTTTTGCTTCTCATTTGTGTAGTCCCCAAATTATTTTTTTTTCCTGAGAGTCAGTGACCTCCACCCCAAAAAAGGTTCCCCACTCCTGCCATAAATAAAGAAAACATTGAAACCTTTTGTGTTGGACATATTTACTTGATTTAAAATGAAGTTTGACAAACTAACACGAGAAAGTTAGAATGCTTAATCTGTTTAATAATTTAAATTAAACCGTTCTTCTCAGCTGCAGCACTAGCAAAATGGCTGGGGTGTAATTATGTAACTAACTGTGAGTTTTCATTAGCAACCAGTAGTCCGCTGAAAGGCTTGGAGAGGGCAGGGCCTCAAGAAAGGGGTGGGATCTTGGGGGAAGGGATGGGATAGATCCTGGCTTGCTCCGACACATTTAAATAGTGATCTTGGGTATAAAAATGTTGGAGACCACTGCCCTCAACCATCATTCCTCTCTGGCCCTATTTTATATATTGATCTGTGTGTCCAGGATGAAAATGTCCTTAATTGTCTTCTTATGCACAATTTAGTTTTTTTAAATCTGTCTTTTTTTGATCTATACAGAGATATCCATAACAAGTAAATGCTTTCCCCCACATTAAAAAAAAAATCATTTGGCAAAGAACAAGTTCACTGTTAAGTGGAAAACTCAAATGTCAAGTTTCAACACAGACCAAATTTGTTTGGCCTAGTTGTAAAACACAATAAAGGATGCCAGCATCTTTCACACCCATTTAAAATGGAGTTGCAAATGGCACTACTTACATCTAGTAGTTTCATCTCACTAATTGCGCGCCAGACTTACTATGACTAAATAAATCTGCACTTCATCTGTTTTTTAGTTGGTCAGCTATTTACCAACAGAAAATACCAATTCAACAAAAAAAAAATAAAAAATCAGGGTTGTGTGGGAAAAGTGTTGATTTCAATGGGCTTGTCTCAGGACATTACCACACAGCAAGAGACAGAGCGTGAACCTACAGTGCATGAGTATGCCACACACTGGCATCCCATATGAATGCCAATGCTAGGGACCATAAACACATTGGTTGCCTAGTCTCATGGGCTTCCAGGTTCCATGGCAGCCCTCCTTGGAAGACAGGGAGCAGGTCAAAAAAATTCCATTCTCCAAAACAATCTTTTCAATCTTTTCCTACTTCCCAAAAAATTTCATCTTTTTAAAAAACACCTCGCCACCCCTCCCCCCCCCCCCCCCCCCCCCCCCCCCCCGGATATTGGGGCCATTTTTTGTAGTGGGGAAGGGTGACAAAATTTCAACTTTTTGGGGAGTCGGGGATACTGTTTTCTGGTCATCTCTAATCTGTGCTGCCTTGTACTAAATGGCAAACAGTTATCTTCTACAATATCTACTCTGCCCCCTCGCTCACACAGAAATTTCAAGACCCACCAATTGGGAATTCTCTGGATCCTTGTTGAGAGTAACTGGATGATCCACAAAAGTAACAGATTCCCAGTTTAAGATTCTTCTTTGAGGAGTTTAAATAATTTCCCACTCATGTCTAAGAAGAATTATGGAAGGTTAAAAAACCCACAGAGCTCACTGCAAACCTATTGCAAAAGGCAACAAAGAGAGGTCAGATAGGTGGGACTTGAAGGAATTCAGCGGGACAGACACTGTATTATTAACAAAGAAGAAACTAAGGAGGGAGCCTTTTAAGCTACAGTTTTCATCTCTATAATACTATGATGTAGCTTAGCTGCTGGAACTCTTTGAAAAGCTTTAGGACGCCAAGTTAAGGAAAGACAGGTAGAAGAGATTTGATTTTTTTTTGAAGTTTTGAAAATAGATACGTAGAGAACATTTATTTAGAACTGGCCTTACATAGCTAAGCATAGCTTAGATCATGTGTTTTGGGAATAGAAGTCAGCTGTTCATTGTCACATGTACAAAACCAGACAATATAATCCTAAAATAACCAATATTTCAAAAGGTCAGCGACTATATACAGACAAGGACATACACATTATGCCTATTTTAAACCTAAACATGCCAAGAAATCATTGCTTTTGGACTCTAAGTGGCTTAGATGAGCTAAAAAGTTCTCTTTTTAAAAAACTTTTAAGTGAATGCCAGTACAGAAAGCAAGATGGCTAATAGTTGCCAGTAGTGGTTGATCACATTCCACATAGCCAGAATCAATCCCATACAATATCTTCATTCCCACCAGATTTAAAAAAAAAACTTAATTCCTTGAGCATGAAGTGTATTAAAATTCCAGTAATGAAATCAGAATTCCTGGAGTAGTGGGAGAGAACAGTGGTATTCAGGCGATTAAAAATACTCTTAATATTCCCTGTGTTGTTATATTAAAAAGTCAAGGGATTGGTTTCATGATTAAACCACTGAATCCAGGGAAGAGATCTGGATTTCATTCTTCTTGGTTATAACAAACTTCTGTGAGCTTAGACAAGGCCTTAGATTCTCTTATACCTTAATTTCACCATCTACAGCTAAGAAAATCCTCCTGTTTGTTACACCCATTTGTTTCATGCAGTCTTAAGACACAATAGGAAATAGTTTACCCCTTCTGTTTCACAGCACCTCGTACAATCAGGCTTCAATCTGACCTGAGCTTCCAGTTGCTATGGAATAAAATCAGGCATCCGGAGTAGCAGCATTATAATACCCCAGCATTTCACCTCTGGCAACTGGAATTCAAATTCTAACCAGGTCATATACTAATACATGTCATGCTTAGTTCACCAATATCCTCATCATCCAAACCACCACACAAAAGTAGAAAGAATTTTACAGTTCAATACCAGATTGGCAAGGAAATAATGTCACTAATCTGCCTGTTTAAAGCCAGTACTAGGAAGTCTCATTTTCAAAAGCACTAAATCCATTTAATTTAGTTATTTTTCTAGGAATGAAAGGGAAGAGAAAAGCTATGGCAGCTTAGGTAGGGGAGTGTATCAGCATGCTGGCCCTTTAAGAGCTTGGTCCAGGCTCACATGCCTTTTACATCCCTCTATCCAAACTGCTTTAAGAAAAGATAGCCCTCTTGCTATCAAAGACACACACACAAACAAGCCCCAGGGGAGTGCAGAGTCTCTCCATACAGTGGGTTGGGGAAGGAACATGAGTGGGGCCTTGGCTAGAAGCTGGTGAAAGCTGAGAGACTGCCTCAAACTACTGTGGACATAGGCAGCCAAGAGGGTCAAAAGTACTTTTCACAGAACCTAGTGGGAGATCTGTGGAGGACTCCTGCTGCTGAGGCCTAATAGAACCTTGCGTGAATACAAAATTTGTACCCACACCCATATCTGTATCCACAAGAATGAGCCATGGCTATCCATATCCACATCTGCAGGTATCCGCAGGTTTGCAGAGCTCTACCAGTAGCACTGCCATTAACTCAGATATGCAGCAAAGGAATACGAATGTGCAGGCCTCCTACCAGAGCAGCGGTGGGCAACCTGAAGCCTGTGAGCCGCATGCAGCCAACTGGGGTTCCACCTCCCCCATTTCCCTTACGGCTCTGACGCACTGGAGCCCCACACTTCCTGCTCCTCCCCAGCTTTCCCAGCACTTTCCAAAGCACTACGAATCCACTCAGGTGCGCTCCGTCCCTGCTCCTCCCCCCTCCCATTCAGAGCTTGAATACCATGAGTCAGCAGTTTGCAGCTGTTCAAGTTCTGGGAGGCAAGGGGAGGAGCCAGCACGGAGTGCAAATCAGAAGATTTGTGGTGCTCCAAAAGTGCAGGTTGGGTGAAGGAAGGGCAGGGCTCCAGTATCCCGAGGCACATGGCGGAAGGGGGAAGAGAGGAGTGCACGGGGTTGCAGGTGGAACCCCAGTGCACCAGAGGTTGCTCGGTACTGCGGACCAGTGAGTCAAAGGATGGCCACTCATATGGTCCACTCACTAGTCTTGGTTGCCCATCACTGTACCAGTGCCTGTGAAAGACTGAGGATGAGGCACAGATGGCAAAGGGTTTTTGGTCCAAGTACTGAAGTACAGTATATTGATAAGCCAGGCCACAGAAGGGGATATTTTATATTGGAATTCCAGTCATGTCATTATCCCAGACACATGGGGGCTGGGAGGAGGGGAGAGACTGAATCATGGCCTGATACCTGCAGAGGGACACACAGGTTGAGGGAACCCTACCAAAGTGGAAAATGTCAAGGAAAGAAGTGGAAGCAGAGACTTGGAACTGGAACAGCGGGGTAAGAATTTGGGGAGTGGCCTTCAAGCCATTTAACAAGAGCACTGTCAGGATAGCCAAGTTGAGATCTGCACAGGAGGATACATACTGTCAAGGGAGGTTAAGTTTAGGGAAAAGTAGAGATGCAAAATTTGGCCGGATTGCATTCTGTGTCTTCACAGGATTCATGCTCGGTAGCCTCCCCTTTCCACAGCAAAAATGAAGACTCAACCTCAAGCAACTACACATCTTTATATTGTACAAGGTAGTCAGGCCTCCAGAAAATCCATGTGTTGTTTTAGCCTATGCTAACTTTATAGATGACAAGAGAAGTGCTGCTAAATTTGTTTAGTTCTTCCACCATTTCCTTAAAGCACACCAGTCACCGGTCATTCCCATTTGGTACCAGGACACAGCAGTTATGCTAGGAATTGTGGACTGCGTTCCCAGGGGATCATTTACTTGCAAGGCTTTACTATGCTGTTGTGTATGTCTGCAAGAGAAATACAAGTGAAAGATTGCTAGTGTAGACACTAACATTTCCTACATGAATACAAGTAATTTTAAGATTTTAACTACGCAAAATCCAAATGCACAGAATGCCTTTGATTCTTAATCTTGGGGGAATTCTACACCATAAAAATTAAAAATGCTGTGCATAGTATCTTCAAATTCTGCATATTTTATTTCTCAAAATAATATAATTGTGCCAGTTTCAATTATTTTGACAATTTATTTCAAAATACCCATCAGAAAGTATATCTATAACAAGACGGGGACAAAATGATTCAAGAAATGTTATTTGACAAACAACTCTTTACTAGGTATATTAATAAAGAACTATAAAGAGTATAATTCATTTAAATTAAAAAAAAAATGTAGAAACATTTCCTGTCCCCTCCGAATCAGTGCATAAGTTTCTGGGAGTCAAAGGTAATGGAGCAGCTGAGGGACAGAGAAGTAAATTCTCAGAATAAGCCTGAATTTGGAAAGTTGCTGGATGTAGGTAGGAGACGTAGAAACAGGTTGAGTTTTCTGGAGGTGGGGGGAAGGGGTGAGAGGGATTGTTAGGAAGATGAGTGCTTCCCCCATGCAGACTCTGGCTGATCACTAGACTCTCCCATTCATTCAGGTACAGTTGCCCCTCTTCTAGGGATGCAAAAGACTAGTCGACTATCTGATAAGCAGATGCTTTCTGGATAGTCAACAAGCTGGTCAACTAGTTGCTCCCCCACCTTTGCTGCCTCTATCAGAAAGAGGCGGCTGGGGAGAGGAGGAGGTACTTCAAAGTGGCAGCGCCACGCGGAGCCTGGAGCCAGACCCCAGGCTCCACACAATGCTGCCGCTTTGAAACAGCCCGGTGCCATCTGGGGTGTCCACAGGCTGAGTGTCACCTTTCAAAGTGGCAGGGCTGTGTGGAGCCCAGGATCAGCTGGGGAGTCCCCAGCTGATCCTGGGCTCCATGTGGCACTGCTGCTTTGAAATTCTGCAAGGAGCCGGACGCTGGGTTCCAGCGGCATTTCAAAGCATTAGCGCCGCATGGAGCCCAGGGTCAGCGGAGTCCCCAGCTGACCCTGGTCTCCATACCTTTGAAGTGTATCAACAGCCCTAGGGCTGTGTCTACACTTCGAAGATGGAGGTGTCCTATCAACTAGTCGAACAGTTGATGCAAAATGCATCAATTATTCAATTAGTCAATTACTTGCAATTTAACTTCCCTAGTCTGTTCCCTTGTGTCCCTCATGTCCGCTCAGCCACCCGCTACCCCCGTCACTATGTGGGCCTGCAACCCCATTCCTAGTTCCTGGTTCAGTTCTGTTACTCCATTAGCTTCTATGGAAGTCCTGTCTGTCCCCCACCCACTAGCCCTTCTGAACTCCAGTCCATGTGCCACCCAGCAGCCCTGTGTACACTGCTTTCTATCCCCCTCCCGCCCATACTACTCCTCATTTGGTCCCATAAGCAAAATATTGGTTCCATAAGCAGAATACGGTGAGAAGGCAGTCATTGCCCCATCCCTCTCTATAGCTGGTTGCTCCAGCCCTGAGCCAGCAGCCTCTGGGGGATGAAAGGTACAATTGCAATGACTCCCCACCAGTCTAGAAGAAGAAGAAAAAACACCATGAGAGAGACATGAATTCTGCACACGTGCAGGGCCAAGAAGAGCTTTCTAAATTGTTCCTGACACTCCACTAAAAACATATCTATTTTAACCCTTTTAATTTCTATTAACAACAAATGCTAGACCAAGATTTGCATGGAAATAATTCCAAGATTAAGTCACTGTCATCACTTTTGACAATCACAGTGCAATGCCATAGCATCATAGCACAATTCTATTGTGGCTGTCTGCAACACTGTGATAAAACTTCTCTTCCCTTTATCCCCAAGTTGCATGGAAGGTAGCACAGGAGAACAGCAGCTCTGGTCCATTTAGTGTGGCCAGTTCAGCTTACTAGTATCAGGCACTATGATTTGCCTTGGTGACAAGAATTAAGGTCATATCAATGTAGGCAACAGAAGGAAACAAGGAAGCATCATTACCTGGTTTGTCAATTTTTTAGAAGTATATGATATTATGGAGTTGGATGGAGGTGGAAAATTTGGGTCTGAAGAGCTGTTGCCTCTAAAAAAAATAACCTCCGAAAATTGGAGGCCACAGTTCTCGTTTCACTATGCAGCTAAAGAAATATGATGTTTGATATTTTACCAAACACTACTCACCCCCCATCATGATTAAACTATTCTGACTAAAGTTGCTAATCTGCTGACTGCATTTCAGCCCCAAGCAAAATAGAACAAAAAGTTCTTGTGTTGTCACTGGCTAAATAAATATTAGAAGAAACTGCCTGGTTTTAAATACACTCCCATACATGTATAAAACAGCTGGCCATGACATAGCCTCATAAAACCTGACCCTGGAGGAAGACTGTACAAGTAAGCTGTGTAGAAGAGTGCTGAGAAAGATCAAAAACAGAACTTGTGGAAAATCAACTTACACAAAGAAATGAAATTGTGAAGCAAGAAGCATCAGGAATTTAAGCAGGATTCTCTCCTACTCAAAATATCACAGTCCAAAGTAGGGATATTAGCCTGTACGTGTTTACATGATTAACCAATAAGCCTGGGCTCATCGGTTAATCCTAACGGTTACACGCACCCCATTCCCCTTGCTGCTTCTGTAACAGCAAGTGTGTGAGGGAGAGGGAGGGAGGTAGGAGCTAGTGCCCATGGGAAGCCAGCTCCCTGTGCATACAGGCTCCCACAGAGCCATCTCCCCTCACCCTCCGCTGTCTGACAGAGGCAGCAACAGCGGGGGGAGGGGAGGGAGAGGGGCAGGTGGGAGCCAGTACATGTGGGAAACCAGCTTTCAAACTGGTTCCCTGCATGTACCAACTCCCATGAAGCTGCCTGCACCCGGTGCTGCTGCCTATAAAAAGGCAGCAGAGCGAGGGGACAGGTGGGAGTTGCTACACGCAGGAAGTGGGTTTCAAGCCATGGAGCCACCTGCGCCCCTTCCCGCCCCCGCGTGTAAATGAGCAACCACTAAAAAAATTCAGCAGTTCCACATTTACAAAAATAAACCATTTTTAACATCCCTAGTGAAAGGGAAAATTATGTGAAGTGTCACGGGACATGGCTCCTTTATCGCTCCTCCCTGCAGAAACAGCATGGATTCCAGTGGATGCACCTTCACTATATCCTTTTAAGTTCCTTTACCTGAAGATTGTTGTGGAAACAGTAACCAATGGTGCTTTTTGTCCTCTTCCCAGGGCTTGAGTGAACAGAAATCTCCCTCCCTTGAAGCCTCCCTGTAACTGAGATCTACTAACCCTGTAGTTCCATCTCTTCTCACAGGACTTCCTTCCTGCCTCATCAGCCACGGCCTAGTTGGCTCCTTATCCCAGCCAACCAGATTATCTAATTATCACCATCAGCTTTCTGAAGGGAAACTAATTAACATCTGTGTGATCAGAGTGTAGGCTCACCTGTTCACTTCCTGCATTCTGCCACAGTGCAGGAAGGATTACAGAAGAGTATATTAGCTAATTAAAAACACAGCATCAGAAGACAAAGTTCCATCTTAACGCTATTTTTCCTGGGTTTCTGATATTTGGAGGGATTTTTACCCCAATTTTCTTAATTGGTAACATGCACTCAAATCATTAGCTCATGTCAGTAACATTATCATATTCATGAAACGTCTGAGGAGACATTTCCTAGTTTTCTTTCCCCAAATCCCTTTCTCAGATAATACTAACATGTTTCATTCGTTCCCTGATAGCATGTGCAAATAAGAGGAGTTCCTCACTAATGCGCGTCCTACCATCCTTGAAAAATACAGCTCATCTCGTGTGCACAGAACAACGGCCGCAGAAGTATAGCACGATGGATGTGGGTCTGCTCTGCAACATGCAACAGAATGTGAACTAGCTATTGTGTGGTCACTGTATTAATATGTTGGTTTAGTTTAATGGGGGGGTGGGCACTGTAAGAAAATTAAGCTGGAAGCAAAACAATGGCTCAAGACATACTACCTCTGAGTTTCCCTTCCCATCCAACACTTCAGCAATACAAAGAGACAGTGCCCAAGCTATTAATGTATACGTCCTGATTCTAGCCATGTTCTAGAACTTGTTTTGCCATGCAGGGCCTAGGCTGGGAAACCAGAGTATGTAAAGGATCTCTGAGTGGATAAAAAACAACTCCCTGTGTCTCTAAGGATACGTCTACACAGCAGCATTATTAATAACATAGTCCACGTCTACACGACAAGCAGTCAAGATGGAGGATTTCTTACTCCGACTCCTGAACCCCTCATTGTACAAGGAGTAAGGGAAGTCAGAGGAAGAGGGCTCTCTCCCGGACTTCCTGCTGGGTAGACAGCGCCAAAGCTGAAATTAACTATTTTGACTCAAGCTACACAATTGACATAGCTGACGTTGCGTAGCTTATTTCAGCTTTAGCCCTGCTTTGTAGACGTGCCCTAAGTGGGTAGCTATTATGGCAGTTGCTAAGGAGCAAGTCAGACTGACACAAATACCTGCAGAGGTGTCTGAAGTCAGGCATGACCACCTGCCATCAGAGAATGGTAAGCAATAGACGGGTCCATAGGCCATAGCATTAAACAGTCTCTAGATGTTGTGTTCTTGTTGTTAAGATTAAACAATACTTGGATTTAAGAACTGGGTCTGGTCACACTATTGCCCCAAAAGGAAGAATCTCAGGTGCTCAATCTAATTAATGCTTCTGGATAAGCATGGTGGATACTGTAGCCAAGTTCAGTATCCCAGGGCCTGGTTAAGACTGGGCAAACTACATGCTTCTGCCTCAGAAGAGGTCAAAACTGGAGGCCTGACACCTGAGGGAGACAGTGGTGCAGTTGGCCTTGTGACACATTGCTCCATCTGGGTAAGTCGTATCAAGCAGCCAACAGCCTTTCAGATTCAGGGCACACATTCCTATAAGTGCCAGGAATCCACTGTGAGCTTTTAGGAAACTAAGCAGCCCCCTTGGGATGTCCTTAGCCTTCCTGTTCATCATCTATCTTCTCTAAGCCTCCCTAGTGCTCTACTTACACAGGTCTATCTATGCAAAAGAGAGAATCAAATATGTTAACTTTCATTACCAAAAAAAATCTTCACCAGTCATTTGACACACTAAGCACACATTCCTTAACATTACTCAAGTAGCATTCGATTTTACAGTTTCACACTAAACTAAAATTTTGATCCTGAGAACTAGATCAGAACTTTTTTCCTAACAAATGGGGACAAAGGTGAGAAGAATTTTGGAACATGTATGTTTAGCAGATCTATTTTTACAGCTATTAAGAGATAAGGCCTGAGCTTTTAACTCTCATCTTATATCTCTTCAAATTTTAGAGGATTTCCACTTCTGCCCCAAATAAAAGTTACCAGTTCTGATGTAGTTATGACTAGTATCAATTGTAGAGTCCAAATCAACCAAGACTTAAGAGCCACTGCCATGGTACCATACTACAATGTACTGGTCTCATTAAGAAAATAATAATAAGCTTTAATAATCATACAACTCTATTCTTTACAGTAGCAATAGACAATTGAGCTCTAACTCAGAGGGCAAGCGGGAAAACACATGAAGGGAAGACAGATCCACCAAGAACATTGGTTTCAATTTTCCCCTATGTCTTCAGCACTTTTTTCCCAGATGACATGCCTAACACATCAGGAATGAGTACTGAGAACCAGTCTTTCTGTGCTGGACAGCAGTGTGTGAAAAGTCTTGAACATTTCAAGATGTCTAGGTCAGAGATAGAAGTACAGCTGAATGAAAAAGTAAAACTTTACTGAACTAATAGACTGAGGCAAAAAGTAATGAAAAACAAGAAGCGCCCTCAATTAATGAGATAACTGTACCATAATCCAAGCCAGGAGCATATAACTACTCATTCAATGGAAGTTATCACTATAGCCTTAGACAAGAAGCCCCCTCAAGTTGTTATACTGAAACATTAAATATGCAATCTTAAAAAGTAAAACTGCAACACATGTTCAGCAACATACAGATTAATTCCTAACGAGAAGAGCACTCACATCCCATGCACAAACAATCCAAATCAGACACTAAATTCACTGGGAAACCCAAAGAGAAATTCTATTTTACAGTTTAAAAACAAAAGAGAGACAACATTATAGCTGACTTCAGCTTGCCTTTGAACCCAAGGAAATGAGCTGTCAAACTACTAAAATATAAATTGTTTATCATTTAGAATATCTTATGGCTCTGTTTCATTTCCACCTTTCCCCTTCTTACAGGTCAGCAAAGCTCTTTGCTGCAGAACAGTAATATATTGATTTATATTGCAGGTCAGATTTGAACTGGGGAGAGGACTAGAATGGAAAAAACAAAGGAAACCTATGTACCTCTCTAGTTCAGCAACATCCATGATCCGGCATGATTTTAGTTAGCCAAATGTCCACTTATCAAGGGTGTTTCCAAGTTTCCCACTGGTCCATAAAGTTTGTTTATAGCCACAACTTCTGGCTCTCAGTGTTCTGTGCTGTTATTTAGCTCTAATTTATTCCTAAATGGCTTCTAAGAACCAAGTAAGCAGTGGAAGTGTTGGCAATGTTGCTAGACAATACTGACTTCCCATGGTTCAGCAAATTCTCATGTGGTACCACCAGTCATGTCCCAATAGCACCCAACTAGAGATGTTCAAACTGTATTAGTTTATGGAGAGAAAAGCTTCTTTTACTGAAATAGAGAGTGGGAAGGAGAGGTAACAGGACAGGTAGATGAATATTGTATTCACCCCTCTCCTAAGAAATCCGATGAACCCACCTTGTTTAAGTCCACAAGGCCAGAGGCAGACTAGTTAAAACTTGTTGGGTGAAGTTAAAAGGTATGGGGGGGTAATTGAAAATAGGGGTGATATCATGGAATGAATCCACTACAGACCACCAAATCAGGTGGAGGATGATTTTGAAACAAATATTTAAAAAGAAAACATAGCAACGGGTAGTAATGGAGGAAATAACCAGATCAACAGGGAGGAAATTGTTGCAAATGTAAAGGTTGAACTCAATTCAAGGGAAGCAATTACATGATATATTTCATGGATTTTAAAGAAAAGAAGGAATGAGAGAAGAATAAGTATAACTGACTTCAAAAAATTAGAATTTAACAACCTCAGAGAGCTCATAGGTAAGGTGAAGAAAACCTGAGGGGAAAAGACATTCAAGAGAGCTGGCCACTGCTTCAAGAGACAATAATGAAACGCTCAACAACAACTATCTTGATGCAAAGGAAAGATAGAAAGAATAATAAAAGACCAATATGGCTCCCTCAGTGGCTCTGTAATAACCTGAAAATCAAAAAGGAATCATACAAGAAGTGGAAACACCACAAATTGCTAAGGATAAGTACAAAAGAATAGCACAAGCATGTAGGGACAAAATCAAACAAGCTAAAGAACAAAGTAAGTTACACGTAGCAAGGGACATAAAAGACAATAAGCTGTTCTTTAAAATTTATTTTGTCTCTCTTGCTCCTAATACAGATCCAATTAGCAACGAGGGAAAGCTAATAGCCAGAAGGCTGAGGTGTTTAATGCCTATTTTGCGTCAGTCTCACCTTTTTTTAGTGAATGGTGATTACATATTCAACACAATTAATATTAACAAGTGGGGAGGAACAGAAACCAAAATAGAATAAGAACTAGTTAAAGAATATTTAGTAAGTTAGATATATGCACGTCAGCAGGAACTGATTAAATTAATCATAGGGCATGTGAGGGTCTCACTTAGGCAATCTCTTAATTGTTAGTCATCTTCAAGAACTCACTGAGGATTAGAGAAGGGGAAACAGAGTCCCTGCTTTAAAAAAGTAGAACAAATACACCCTAGAATCAGAATTAAACAATCAGTTTGTAAGTAGACAAAGGATACTAGGGTAAATAAGGAATTGGCAGCATTAATTTGTCAAGAAATCATGCCAAACCAACCTGGTTTCCTATTTTGACAGGATTATTGGCCTAGAGAATTGGGGGGAGGGAAGGTCCCTAAATATTAAGTCTTGGTTTTAATAAGACTTTTCACACAACCCTACGTGATATTCTTGCAGGCAAACTAGAGAAACATGGCCCAGATGAAATTACTATAAAGTGGGTATACATAGAATTAAATCATAGAACCATAGAGCTGGAAGAGAGCTCAGGAGGTCATCAAGTCCAGTCCCCTGCCCATGGCAGGACCAATCACAACTAAATCAACCCAGCCAGAGCTTTGTCAAGCTGAGACTTAAAAACCTCTAGGGATGGAGATTCCACCATCTCCCTAGGTAACCCATTCCAGTGCTTTATCACCCTCCTAGTGAAATAGTTTTTCCTAATGTCCAACCTAGACCTCTCCCACTGTAACTTGAGACCATTGCTCCTTGTTCTGCCATCCATCACTACTGTGAACAGCCTCTCTCCATCCTCTTTGGAACCTCCCTTCAGGAAATTGAAGGCTGCTATCAAATCCCCCCCTCACTCTTCGCTTCTGCAGACTAAACAAACTCAAATCCCTCAGTCTCTCCTCATAGGTCATGCGCTCCAGCCCCCTAATCATTTTGGTTGCTCTCCGCTGGACCCTCTCCAATTCGTCCACATCCTTTCTATAGTGGGGGGCCCAGAACTGGACACAATACTCCAGATGTGGCCTGACCAGAGCCGAATAAAGGGGAATAATCACTTCTCTGGATCTGCTGGCAATGTTCTTCCTAATACACCTTAATATGCAGTTAGCCTTCTTGGCTACACGGGCACACTACTGACTCATATCCAGCTTCTCATCCACTGTAATCCTCAGGTCCTTTTCTGCAGAACTGCTACTTAGCCAGTCGGCCCCCAGTCTGTAACAATGCTTGGGATTCTTCCGTCCCAAGTGCAGGACTCTATACTTGTCCTTGTTGAATCTCATCAGATTTCTTTTGGCCCAATCCTCTAATCTGTTAGGTCACTCTGGACCCTATCCCTGCCCTCCAGCTTATCTACCTCTCCCCCAGCTTAGTGTCATCTGCAAACTTGCTGAGGGTGCAATCCATCCCCTCATCCAGGTCATTAATAAAGACGTTAAACAAAACCAGTCCTTGAACACATCCTTGGGGCAAGCCACTAGAAACCAACCGCCAACCTGACATCGAGCCGTTGATCACTACGCATTGGGCCCAACAGTCTAGCCAGCTTTCGATCCATCTTATAGTCCATTTATCCAATCCATATTCCCTTAATTTGCTGGCAAGAATATTGTGGGAGATCGTATCAAAAGCTTTGCTAAAGTCAAGGTGTATCACATCCACTGACCTTCCCATATCCACAGAGCCAGTTACCTCATCATAGAAGCTAATCAGATTGGTCAGGCACAACTTACCCTTCGTGAATCCATGTTGACTATTCCTAATCTCCTCTTCCAAGTGCTTCAAACTGGATTCCTTGAGGATCCCCTCCATGATTTTTCCGGGGACTGAGGTAAGGCTGATTGGTTTGTAGTTCCCTGGATTATCCTTCCTCCCTTTTTTAAAAATGGGCACTACATTTGCCTTTTTCCAGTCATCCAGGATCTCTCCTGATCTCCTTGCGTTTTCAAAGATAATGGCCAAGGCTCCACAATGACATTTGCCAACTCCCTCAGTACTCTCGGATGCATTAAATATGGGCCCATGGATTTGTGTACGTTTTGCTTTTCTAAATAGTTCCTAACTTGCTCTTTCCCCACCAAGGGCTGTCCACCTGCTTCCCCTACTGCGTTGTCTAGTGCATTAGTATGGGAAACTGTCCTTGTCCATGAAGACAGAGGCAAAGAAAGCATTGAGTACTTCAGCTTTTCCCACATCATCTGTCACTAGGTTACCTCCCTCATCCAGTAAGGGCCCCGCAACCTCTCTGATGACCCTCTTATCATTAACATGCCTGTAGAAACCTCTGTTGTTATCCTTCACATCCCTTGCTAGCTGCAATTCCAAATACTCTTTGCCTTCCTGATAACTCCCCTGCATTCTTGAGCAATATATTTATACTCCTCCCTAGTCATCTGTCCAGGTTTCCACTTCTTGTAAGCTTCCTTTTTGTGTTTAAGCTCACCATGGATGTCCCGGTAAGCCAATCTGATTGCCTACCATATTTGCTTTTCTTGCTGCACATCGGGATGGTTTCTTCCTGTG
>JANRFK010006693.1:19920826-19947876 GCA_030068395.1 Apalone spinifera
CCCCAGCTTGTTCCCCTCTTGAGGCTGGAGCACACACAATCTACTAGTTTGGGCCCAACTAATTTTTTCTGTGAGTCAGCAGCCCACCCCTGCTGTACAGTCTCCCAAAATTAATACATTTTTTTCCATTCTATATAACCTAATATTGAGATTCTTCAAAAATCTACTCCCTACTGACCGATCATCTTTCCTAAGTGTCTGCAGCAAAATCTAGGGTTTCTTCACAAAATAAATTTCTAGCCCTTATGGTTAAGAAAACAATCTTCCATACATGAACTGAGGATAAGCCAATACTGTACTATGTTCTTAACTCTGCATGTAAACATTGACAGCACCTCTTCTAGTCTCCATGTTTTTTCTTGCTGCAACAGACTGAGAACTGATTAGCCTAGTTAGTTTTCACCACTCCTGTTGGAAATCCATAGCCACTGCTGAAACTGATAAGAATCGGGTCAATTACAATGTACTATCTATATCTTGGAAAGTTGCGAGCAGTAGCAAAGACAAGCACTGTGGGGGTACTATTCACTGGGAGGTCCATGGGGGGGCGGGGGGTGGCGGCAACTGGGAGAAAGCTAGATTACCAGAGTCACATTCACCCATCCTCCTCTATCTAGGAGAAGCCAAAGGAGGCTCTACATTTTAGTTATTAAATGCCTGATTGTCACTTGCAGAGCTGGTCTTAGGAGCGGGCGAGCCGGATGGTCGCCCGGGGCCGCCAAAATGTAACACAACGAATTGTATATATAATGGAAAAGATTGCATGAGCTTTGGCCAGATATTTTTCATGTTTTCTCAGCAGCAAAACTGCCCTGCCTGCCCTTCCCAGCGCACTGCCCTGCACTGAAGCTGCTTTTCACTCTCCAGTGCCAGTAACCCGCCTCTGACTCCCTGTATCTGCAGATCTCTCCCAATCAGACACTCCTGGGGGAGTCTCACGTCTCCGGACTGCTTCACTTAGTGTCTGTATTTCCCAGCCAGGCCCAGGGTGTGAGGTAGTAGGCACGGTTGGAAGGTAGGAACCCTATTAGATGCATTAAAAAAAAAAAAATCCACTGTGGCAATTTTTCGTCACCTTTTTTCAAGGAACAAAATCAACCAACCACACTAGATAAGTTCTCATTCTTCAGAAGTGGTATCAGCAGTGTGCCTTGTCCGACAGTCAGAAAGGTGTAGGTAAGGGTCTCTAATTCTTTTAAACGAAAATGAGATGCAGTGCCATATCAAGGAATTTTGTCGCCCAGGGCGAAACCAAACCTTAACTGCCTTTAATAATTAAAAATAATTTGAAAATGCTTCTTTAAAATATTTCATTACCATATATGCAAACTTAAGGATCAAAGAACATTTTTCAAATATTCGGGCTAACACGGCATATTGTTGTAAGGGCCGCAAAAAGACATTTGTCCGGGGCCACCAATTGGTTAGGTCACTTGTAGTGTCTGACAGAGCTCCTCAAGGAGAGAATTCCTCAAACAGCACCTTGAAAGGAATTGTTCTCTTCTCCCTGCATCTCCAGGTCAACTTGGCTCCACCCCTCAACACTGCCTGTGATGATGAGAACGACTTGTCTTGCTTTAGTCCTTGGCTATCAAGTGACTAGTCATTTCTTCAAGCTTATATGTGAAAAGGGTAGGTGGATGGTTAAGGCTTAAGTGAGCAGATATGGAAAACAGTATGTGTTTGGATATCGGTGGGACAAGAAAGTGCAAGAGTGATTCTGGAAATGACAAATATATAATGGAGCAGAGAGAACACAATGTAGGGAAATAGATTCAAAGGCAATGAAAAGAGATGAAATAACACAAACAATGCAGATAAAGTATGATCTATCATAGGATCGAAAGGAGAAAGTGGAATTAAATCATGGAGGGATTTAATGCATATCAGGAAACACATCATAAATAATATTTTGAACAATTAAATATAAAGTGGATTTGAGGATAAATTGTAACTAGATACGGTACACAACTATTTTATTGCATGAAGTTGCAGGGGTTATTGCTTGGAGCCCACCACCATGTAAGTGGTTAACCTGTTAACAATAACATTTAACCAGTTAACTGATTGAATGGGATTTTACATCCGTACTATTTACATTGCTGATTCCCCAGTGTCTTCTTTTAAAAGTGATGGGATCCAAATCCCATCCTTAGAACATAATGTGATTCTGATTATCGGACAGTTGACTAGTCTCTTACATCCTTACCATGGTGTCCAGTTGACATATACCCCCTACACACAACATCATTCTAACCACTCTTAAAAGAGGGGACTAAATAGCCCTCCAAGGAGGTATTTGTGCAAAATATACTTACATATATTTCACTGTGGTCAAAGCGTTTTTTGAGGTTGTTAATGAATGAATCTTCATTGAGAGGCTCTAAAAGTACCATATCTCCCACTCCAATCATGTTGTCTAGAAGTGATGTTTTCACCTCCATTTTGGCCATTTTCCTCTGTTGGGAGAGAAAAAGCAATATGAGCACGAGTAATTTAAAAGGGTTCTATTTATTCACATTTTACGAGCCACCCAGGAGTTTGGCTGAATATCACACTAGAACATAAATACACAGAGTGTCATTTTTATTAAACATTTTTCAAAATGTGGTATTTTTAAGTCTAGAAAGGTCAGAAGTCACAACAATAATTCAAAGCAATGTGGACATAAAGCAAAGGCACCCAAAACATAATCCATAATGTCCTAAGACACGGCCCTTGTTTGCCATATATCAGCTATCGAGGGGCAATTCAAAGTAACTGAAGATGACAACATGCCAAAACCCTTTATTTGTTGTTTTCATGGAAGATGAGCTAGAAACAAGAAAAAAAAATTTATATGAATGTAATTCATATAGATATATTTTTAATTCAGGGCCTAATCCAGAAGTTCCTAGGTAAGCAAGTTTTTAGGGACTTAATGAAGAGTTTTTACTTATAAGAAGCAAATGGTTTTTAAAACTGAAAAAAAAAAACCTAAATTGCAACTTATGCATACAATCCATGATGTGGTATCTAGTCTGCATCCAAACTTATTGATTATAATAAAAATGTGTTCAAGTGTACGCAAACCCAGCTTTCTATTGATTTTTAGAAGGCTCAATCATTCATAAAAAGTCATTGCTTTTTATGGGCTTACTGTCACATTCTAATTTGATTCATTTTTTCCCATCTTTATCTTCCCTTCTCTATTCCAAACAATCTTTTGGATTTTTAAACGTAAAATTACTTCACTGACTTAAATCAGATGACAAAGCTATTCTAACCTATACATTATATTTTCCATTTTGAGGAAGGGAGGGGATTACAGTCTGGATTGCCTACTGTCCAATCACAGCAGAATTATACCTTTACTGCTCTTTGTCAAAGAATTTCTTTTCTTAAGTCCTTTCAACTGAAGTACAGACACAATAATTTACTTCCAACTGCATTTGCTGAAACTATAGACAAAGCCTTTTAATTCAAATGGAAAATTACGGCTGTGAAACTATGGAGACGTTTACACTGGGGGAAAAAAAAACCCCACGGCTGGCCCACGCCAGCCCACTGAGGCTCAAAGACTTGGGCAGCAGGACTGTTTCACTGCTGTGTAGACATCCAAGTTCAGGCTGGAACCATTTTACCCCTCAGTCAGAGCCCACAAGCCTAAATCAGCTGGGGCAGGACAGCCACAGGTTTCTCTTCACTATGCAGACAGGGGCGGCCCTAGACTAGCTGCCAGCAACTGGCATCCTAAACGAACCATGCAATCAGCACCCCCACCTCCAAACCCCTCAATGATATTGCGCCACCATTTGGAGCCTCATTTAACTTGGCGCCCTAGGCGACCACCTGGTTCACCGACATGGACAGGCCGCCCCTGTATGCAGACATACCTTGGGAGAACAAAGAGACTCTAAACTTCCCATAATGCAGACAGGAGAAAATTGAGGCCCAAGATCAAGCCGAGGAATTCATGCTCACATGTAAACGTTTTTACAAGATGAAAAAATGGATCATAGACAGCACTGTAAATGCTGAACTATGGACAGATGAACAGCCTCATGACATCATGCACAATAATCTCAAAACTTGTTTGTGTGTAACAGCCATGCAAATCTGTAATAGTAGGCTTGCCATACTAATGAGAAGTGACCACTTCTACTAAGTAGCCAAGCTGTCATCATCACCTTCTATACAACAAATTCTAGTTTTGTTCTCATTTTCTTAGGAAAACTAGGTTAAATACGTTTCTCTAGGGAATTACTAGTTTATGTGGTCAGTGTTAAAGAAACTGTTTGCATGTTTACTACTATCACTTGTACGTGACTTCCCATAAAACTAATCTGAAACTGCTCAGACCAAACTATCTTTTTATCTCTTATTTGCAAACAGAACCATGAGATAAATTCTGCACTATTTTATTTCTGAGCTGTGGTTCAAATATCCCTCAAGTCATCAACCAAGACACAAGGCATTTCTGATGTTATTTGAAGTTCAACCAAGAAAACTTACAATGGAGCTGCAGCTGTAACAAAAGTAATAGTTACAAGATTCCCAACCGTAACCAAACTTGGGAATCTCAGAAAGTCACATGGACACATGAAAACAGTCTCAATCATGCTGTACTGTGGTAGACAACTGTGCTAGGTCAGTCTTGCTATACAAACATGAGAGCATTTCCTTGTATATTGGAGAAAAAAATCCTCAGCTCCTGATTTAGTTAAAAAAAAATTTAAATGCCCCCCAAGAGTCATGTCATAGGTATGATTGGATTTGTACATCTTTTCCACTCCTCCCCATCAAACTACCTTTTAGAAACCAGCGGTCTGACTTTAAATTGTATATTTACTTTCCATGGGATTATTCTCTCCAACTATTTTGTATGAACCATTAAAAGAGTCCTCCTCGAATATGGAATGTATTAAATATTGGTTCAGTACCAAAAAAAGTTCAGCTCACACAAAACCCTAATATGGTCAACTATCACCTAAAATTTAAGTCTAGCCATTTACCACTCTGAAATTACAAACCACCTAACATGCTAAATGCATCATTGCTATGGAATTTCAAGACCAGGAGTGCCCAAGCCATTAACTGATTCGTATACTGTACTGCTCAACTAAGGGGCACTTACAAAAGGGATGCACCAAGTCACTGTTCTCAGTATTCAAAGCTGGAACTGTGCATGACTTTCATAGATCAGTACTGAATAGTGATAGAGTAGTTTCTTCTGGTATTCTGAAGAGCGTAGTTTCTTTTGGTATTTGTGAGGTCCTAACCCTTTTTTTCCAGAAATCTAGCACCATAGTATCTATCATTGGTCATTTTTATCAGCTTTAGAATAGGAAGATATTATTCATCCGGATAATAAAACTGAGACAATATGCTGGCCTTGAAAAAGTTTGGCTTATATTGAAATCGGTATGATCAAAAAATACTCAATTCAAATGTTTTAAGCCACCTCTCTGAGATCCAAGATAACTTGGGAGAAATACTAAGAAGAATCACCACTATATAATAAATAGAGAAACAAAAAGTCCTACGTTGCACAGATAAAGGAAAAGTTTCAGGTAAGACATTCATAGATGGATCTGTAAGCTTTGGAGCTCAAATCAATGCCAGGTACTTAGTTAAACTACCTGGTTTTAAAGGTGCTGCACCCCCAAGCAGCTCCCATAGACCTGAGCTCAAAGTCAGCCAACTTTTCTTAAATAGAGATTCAGACATTGTCTACACTTACAAGTTTAAAGCACAGCCACAGCAGCACTTTAAACTGAAAATGTGGTCACAGTACTGGCGCTGGGCAAGATATCTCCCAGCATTCTATGTAAATCACCTCCGCAAGGTGAGTAGATCACCATAATTTGCTGCACTACTGGGGGAAGGTATTTTTTCTGCTCTGTAGAGTGCCAGTGTAGACTGTCTTATATTTGTAAGTTCTTGCCCTTCAACTATGAAGAAATGGTACTCTTATGGAATTACTCTTAATGAATTAAGTAAAGCTAATGTTGCCGAGCTTAAAAACAAAACTTAACTGCTACTAGTCAGCACTGGCCAATGCTGTGCATGGTACTCAGAAACAAAACAAGTAAATTGGTTAAAAGTGACATGTGTTAATTATGTTTTGCTTTTTTTATATAAACCTGAGATTGACTTTTGCTTTGGTTAGTTTTCTCAACAAATTACTGGTCAGAGATTCAAAGGGGCACTGAAACTTTGTAGTTTCAAGGCTTTAGGATTTAAATGACAAATCCCAAATTTACCTACACTTCCATTTACAGCTATATCAAGCTAGCTTGGAGACACCAAATGAAAACAGAGTTTTGTAAAGTTTACAATTGTAAATTTTTAAATTTTAGTAAAACAAGAAGTTGACTTGGGGAAAATAAAAAAACACTTGCCCTCTGCTAATCAAATTTTCCCCCAAACATCATCTGAACTCTCCCATGCACATTTGCTAGTTCCCTCCCAATTAATCTTCCTCATCATCCCGAGAGTACACTATCAGTATCCCACACCACCATCCCTGTTCTCTTCCTATTCACTAGTCATTTTCATCATTTTTCCTTTATATCTTTAACATTGAGGAAGGTGATATTTTAAAACCCAAAATAAATGTTCCTATTTTTGGAAGTAAGGCGAGTGAGGCCAAAGTCAGACACTCATAATGATGTCACTTCTAGGGATGTAAGTGAACATATATTTTTGTAAATGTATAAGTGCTGAAAAAAATCCAGCAGTTACGTGGTTTACATGCAGGAGGGCAAGCAGCTCGCGGAGAGCTGGCTTTTAAGCTGGCTCCAGCCTACCCCCCTGCTGCCTCTGATACAGCAGCAACAGTGTGGGAAGGAGGCAGCTCCACAGAATCTGGCATGCATTGTTTATAAAATGGCTCGCCATTGGTATCGGCTTCTGCCCTCCCCACACTGCTGCCTCTCCACAAGGTGGTGCAGGTGGCACCATGGAAGCCGGTGCTCAGGCTAAAAGCTGGTTCCCCAAACACTGGCTTCCCTTCCTTCCCCTCCCCCTGCACTGTTGTTGCCTTTGTGGGAAGCAGCTTGTGGAGGGGGAGACCCCAGTATGCATGGGGAACTGGCTTAAAAACTTCCAGCTTCCACCTCTCCCCCATTGCTGTCTCTGATACTGAGGCAGCAAAGGAGGAGGTGTGGGGGGGGGGTCATTAGAATTAACCTGAGAGTACAGGCTTATCAGTTAATCGTTTAAATGACCACACGCTAACATCCAAAAATTCTGACTAAGTATGACAGATTACCATAATTTTGCAATCTCCAATAAGCAATGAATACAAATTCATTAAAGCGAAGACTATTTTATCTGGGCAACACTGTGCATTAAGACTTAGATACAAAACGTCAGGTTGGATACACTTAATGAAAATTACAGTAAATGTACACACAAGGTGAACAGTCTTAAAATAATAATGAATAGAACACAAATATCTATCAGGGACGATCTAGATGGTGCTTGATCCTGCTGGGAAGGCAGGGGACTGAACATGATGACCTCTCAGGTCCCAGTTCTGGTGTTCTATGATTTCACAAACATTTTTTAGGAATCAGCTAAAGGAAACTGCAGCAAATCTGAATACTTTAATGAGCACCAAACAGTACTATAAAAAGAAGCCAATGCAACAAGAGAGTCAAAAGCAAAGTAAAACATGTCCAGTGAGAAGTCACTCACCCCTCTTCAAAGGGGGAAGTATAATGCCATTCATATTAAGGGCACGATCATAGGTTTCCCATGCCATCCAAACACCCCAAAATATGATGCAAATAATCAAGCATTGCACATCTACAGGAAGCTGGTGACAATCAGTTAACATACCTCTCACTTATTGCTAGTGCTCTACCAAATTCAGAGTCCATTTCAGGGTCGGGGGGGTTAAAATTAGCCAGTTTCATTTTTTCAGATGTTTACATCTGAAATTTCACAGCATTGTTACCCCAGGAGTCAGACCCGCAAGGCAGTCAGGGCCACAAGGCTATTGTTGGGGAGTTGTGGATTGCCACCCTCATTTCTGCCCTGCTGCTGGCAGAGGCATTGCCTTTAGAACTGGGCACCCAGAGAGGAAGGTTATGAAGCTGCAGCAGCCCCACAGGCAGGGAGAGGGGAGGAGGGAAGATGCAACAGCTGGAGTCCCAGTCTCCCTGTGGTGAGGGAGTGAGCGACAGCTGAAGCCACAGAGCTTCCTGCAGCTGGGAAATATCCCAGAGGTGTGTCTGACCCACCCCAAGAGCGGCCCCAGCAGGGGCAGAGGAAGTCTCATTCCTCTTCACCCCTTGCAGACTAGCAGCTGGAGCCCAGAGCAGGGTAGGAGCTCTTGGCTGGGTGCCAGATTTCACTAGGGAGATTAAATTTCATGGTCCATGGCACATTTTTCATGGCTGGAAATTCGGTAGGGTCCTACCTATTGCACAGCAGCTATTATTGGCAGCATATGTAAGTTCCCACCCCTTCGCTGCTGCCTCTGAAGTGAAAGAACATTTTAGTGTCCCATACCCAAAGCTCTCCTGGCAGCGTATGCAGCTCTGGACCTGTACACGCTGGCAATTTCAGGGTAGCTAAAGAAGTGCCCCTTACCATCACTTCAGTCTATTCACTGTAGAAAACATCTGTGAAATTAAAGGCAAAGTTATCAGCAACACCAATAATTTAAGATCTAGGAGTTTAAGTAACTTTAGCTGCCCTACCTGGCCTTTGGCCTCCGTCTTCTTTTTGCTTTTTGCAATCACATTTACATCTATTTCATTTCCCTGTCACTGCATAATAGACCCACACAAATAAATTAAACCGTCTAGTCTCATACAGGAAACAGTGAAAATGACTAGCTGTATAGTAGGGATGTTATAGGATAACCAAGAGTGGGGGCAGCAGGTAGGAGCTGGTGTGTGCCTGGGGGAGGCAGATAACCCAACTCTGTGCCTTGCCTGGAGGAGACCAGAGGATCTGGCCCAGCAGGACAGAGTGGTGTGAAACCCCAGAGAGCAGGAAGGTGGGTGTCAGTGACATGATCTGCACACCAGGGAAGAACCCTGAGGGGACATCTGTGATTCACTCCGTCACACTCTGTTCCCCATACACCAGTGCCCTCAGCATCAGCATGTAACAAACAGCTGATTCTGACCCCAGGAAAACATTAGCAAGGGCTATCGACTCCCCAACTCCTCAGTCTTTGGGGCAGAACACAGCACAGCGCAACAGCTGCAGTGTAGATCTGACCTTTCTGTTGCCTAGATCTCTTCTTCAGGGAGCGCTTATAGCCTCCTGCTTCTCCCAAGATTGTTCCAGTATGCTGAGATGTGGCAACAAAAGGACTGAGGAAAAAAAGAGCAAGGGGAGGGGACAACTGCCAAGCAGTCCAATGTCTTCCGACTAAGACAAAAGTATGTTTAAAAACCTGTGACTGGTCCCATGGAGGATATAAAATCCCATTTAAATCACTTAACCAGTTAAACCTAATGCTTAACTGGGTAACCAATGAAGCGGGATTGTGGCTGGGGAACTGCTCCCATCCCAGCTACAGCACAGTGGGCTCAGAGGGGCTGAAGCAGCTCTCCGACCACAGTGGGCCACGGGCAGGGGGATGGTCCCGCGCACCAGTTAACCATTATCTTAACGGGTGATACTCACCAGGTAACCAGTTACTTGTTCACATCCCTAGTCTGATGTAAACCAAGGATATTTTTATATAGACAACACACACATAGATAGCCTGTGTAGATGAGCAACTGTCCTAAAAATGCTGTCAAGATAAAACACTTCCTTTGATTCTGGGCACTGCCTGAAGCTTTGGCTAACAAATGAGCATTTTATGAGCACCTCTCCTCTCTCCTCACCCCCACCCCAAACCCTTGTTTACTGCAGTTGCACTCTGAACCAATCAATATTTGCAATTTTAAAGTAACTTGCAATTTTGGCTTTGTTTTAAAGTTTAACAATGGCTGTTATGTGTTATCTAGAATTGAACAAGACACTTGTACAGCTTTGCTCAATATTTTGTTAGTTTTCATTAAGTGTCAAGCATTCAGCTTACTTCACAGATTCCTCAACTAGTTAGCCTCAAATGAGCTCAGTAAATCATGAAAGCTAAACAAGAGATAGTGAGGTATATTTATTTATATTAAGAGTGAGGGAATGTTTTTAAGAGTCACTTAAACAGCAACAATTTCTACTGCTCAGCAGTGTTTCTGCCAGAATACAGACAAAACACTCAATCCACTCATCCAAAAATATTGCCACAACAGAAATGGCAATACCAGCTGGTACTAGGAGATTCTACACATGCATCTCAAGTAAGGATGTTAAATATTGATTAATTAACTAATCGAATAGTCAATGGGATTTCCATCGACTATTCAATTTGTTGATAAGGACTAGGCACGTTCTGCCTTTGAAATGCTACATGGAGCCCTGGGCCAGCGGGGAGTCCCCCACTGACCCCAGGCGCCATTCAATGCTTCCATTTTGAAATGTACAAGAGCCCCAGCAGGGTTATATACAGTATAGCTCTTGTATATTTCAAAGAGGAAGCACAATGGAGCCTGGGGCCAGTGGGGGGACTCTCAGCACATTTCAAAGAGGAAGCACTGCTGCTGGGCCTCTGCCCCGTCCCACAGTGCTGGAGGGAACCAGCTTTTAAGCCGGCTCCCCCCAGGACCTCCTCCTGTTCTCCCCCCTCTCCCCCAGCTGCCTCTTTGTGATAGAGGCAGCAAGAGGGGAGGGGGGAAGCGACTGGTTGACTAGTATGTCAACTATCCAATAAGCTTTTGCTTATCAGATAGTCGCCTAGTTGATTAGTGGCTTACATCCCTAATCTCAAGCTGTAGAAAAGTTACACAATGTTATATTGAGGAATAGGGATGTGACTGGTTAACTGGCAAGCCTTACCCTTACCAGTTACTGTTAGCCAGCAGAGGCTGGAGCAGCCCCTGCCCACTGCAGGCAGGGGAGTGCGCTTACCTGGCCAGATCAGCTCTTGTCTGCAGCGGGCAGACCTGGAACAGTGCACCATGGATGGGGGCAGTCCATCCTGACCAAAGCAGCCCCGACCGTAGTGAGGGGATGGGAAGGGCCTGCTCCAGAACACCCACTCCATTTAAGCATTTAACCAGTTAACTGATTTAATGGGATTTTACATCCCTATTGAGGGAGTGTGCTTTAATTCATGGCTTCATTAAGACCTCTTCATTTGCCTCACAACTGACAATAGCTCAGGTAAATTCTATAACTTGAAGTATTTGACTGATTTCCCTTAAAATTCACTAATCCATGCACGTGAAGTAGCCTGCAGAATACAGACCTCTTTAGTTCACCTTCAGAAGGCTTCAAAGCTCTCAAGGTGCACCAGAAATGGCTGCATCTTACACATCTTACAAAAAACACAGAAATCCAATTCCAAGTAGCTTCTACAGATTTAGGAAAGTAAATGGAAGATGAGGAACAGCTGTACTATGTAAGTTATTGACTCGCTATGTGCAAAAAACAATCAGTCTATCATTTGAAGCACCCTTTTCAAGAATAATGAAACTGGTTGTACATTTTGCATTGTATGCATTTTTCAGAGGCTTGTAACTTGGTCTAATTGAAACTAGTTTTCTTCTCAGAGGAAGTAATTTCTACATCTATCTTCAACTTTTAACCCATTTCAACCACAGAACTATTCAGAACTGCAAGTGTTTTCCTAAGGGAAAAATATACTTGCTATTAATAGCACAACAATTATATTCCAAGTTTCAGAAAGTTCCAAGCAAATAAGAACAGGGGATTAGAATGAAAATTACCATGCAACCTTTATTTGAATCAGTGGTGACTATTTCTATTACAATTCATTGAGAACCACAAATATAAAGTGATGCTACACAAGTTCAAATTACTCTTCAGGCCCTCTAATGATTCACAACAGCCCTTTAACTGAAAAACAAATCTCTACAGCCCTAAAAATTATACAACAACTAATTAAGGAATCTGCAGGCTGGCATATGCTTGTGGTTATCATACACAAGAGAGGTCAATTAAAATACATATTATTTTTCATAATTGCAGACCTGCTGTCAGTAATATTATCTTCCCAGTTCCTAAGGAACTGAATCATACTTTTCATTAAATTGTATAGGAACTGAACATATTTAGAAGATTAGAAAAACTGGCAATAGAACCAATAGGCATCATTGGGAAGCACATTAGTTATTTTATTGAAAAGATAGGTCACTCATTGAGGTTAATAAGGATTAAAAACTTAATATACTATAGACTCAGAGAACACTAGAACTGGAAGGGATCTCATCTAGACCATCCCAGATAAATGACTATGCAACCTGCTCTTAAATATCCCCAGTGATGGAGATTCCACAACCGCCCTAGGCAATTCATTCCAGTGCTTAGCCACCCTGACAGTTAGGAAGTTTTTCCTAATGTCCGACCTAAACCTCCTTTTCCGCAATTTAAGCCCATTTCTTCTTGTTCTATCCTCATAGACCACGGAGAACAATTTTCTCCCTGCTCCTTGTAACACCCTTTTAGATACTTGAAAAACTGCTATCATGTCCCCTCTCAGTCTTCTCTTTTCTAAAAGAAACAAATCCAGTTCTTTCAGTCTTCTCTCATAGCTTATGTTTTCTAGACCTTTAATCAATTTTGTTGTTCTTCTCTGGACCGTCTTCAATTTCTCCACATCTTTCCTGAAATATGGTGCCCAGAACTGGACACAGTACTGCAATTGAGGCCTAATCAGTACAGAGTAGAGCAGAAGAATCACTTCTCATGTCTTGCTCACAACACGATGGATCCCAGAATCATGTTTGCTTTTTTTGCAACACTGTCGATTCATATTTAGCTTGTGGTGTGTAGTGACCCCTAGATCCCTTTCTGCAGTACTTCTTCCTAGACAATCACTTCCTATTCTGTGTGTGTGAAACTGATTGTTCCTTCCTAAGTGGAGTACTTTGCATTTGTCTTTATTAAGCGTCATCCTATTTACTTCAGACCATTTCTCCTGTTTGTCCAGATCATTTTGAATAATGAGCCTATTCTCCAAAGCATTTGCAACCCCTCCCAGCTTGGTATCATCTGCAAACTTAATAAGCATACTCTCTATACCAATATCTAAATCGTTGATGAAGATATTGAACAGAACCAGTCCCAAAACAGACCCCTGCAGAACCCCACTTGTTATGCTCTTCCAGCAGGATTGTAAACCATTAATAACTACTCTGAAAAGGGTTATCCAGCCAGTTATGCACCCACCTTATAGCAGCCCCATCTAGATTATATGTCCCTAGTTTACTGATAAGGTTATGAGAGACTGTATCAAATGCTTTACACTAAAGTCTAGGTATACCACATCTACCGCTTCTCCCTTATCCAAAAGGCTTGATAGCCTATCAAGGAAAGCTATCAGGTTGGTTTGACATAATATGTTCTTTACAAATCCATGCTGGCTGTTACTTATCACCTTATTTTCTTCCAGATGTTTGCAGATGAATTCCTTAATTATTTGCTACATTATCTTCCCTGGCACAGAAGTTAAACTGACTGGTCTGTAGTTTCCTGGGTTGTTCTTGTTTCCCTTTTTATAGATGGGCACTATATTTGCCCCTTTCCAGTCTTCTGATATCTCCCCCAACTTCCATGACTCTTCAAAAATGATAGCTAAAGGCTCAGATAACTCCTCTATCAGCTCCTTCAGTATTCTAGGATGCATTTCATCAGGTCCTGGTGACTTGCAGACATCTAACTTATGTTACTGTGTTTGTTTGTTTTTTAATTTACAATTTAAACTACATTGGATATATCTCCCCCATTCCATTTAACTTATGATGGCAGAATCCCCAAGAGTTCTCAGCGATTGCCCCTGGGTGCTTTTATTTATATCTTTTTTAATCATAAGGGAATAAATATTCTCAGAAAAAAAAACCCCAAGGTAGTCTGTATCTTTAGAAGCATAATGCGCTTTAGAAGCATAATTTTTAACCACAAAAAGCAAAGGCCTTGAAAATTATATATATCCTGAACAAAGGGTATTTTTTCTCCTCTCTTCCTCCTAACTGACTGAAGATTAACTGAGTTCTGAAGAATGAACAATATTGTTTACATTTGCCCTGAGCTTCTCTAATTCACTCATGTCCATTCTACTGATTAATATTAAAATAGATATCCCTTATTGTAAGACTACTGTTTTAGGTCTATTTCCAATGGATAAAGTGCTTCCATTTTATTATCCTGTAAGTGTAATCTTTCAAATTACTTGCAACATTAGTTTATCACCAACTACTGTATTATGTTGTTGGTCTATTTTTTAATTCATGGATTATATCTTTACTTTACAAGAGATCTCTCTGCTGGTTTCTCTGGTTTGGTAGATTTTGAGGAGGATACTTGCTATTGAAACATCAGCCTAACCACCTTTTTTAGCATCTATTAAAAGTTAGTCTTAAAATAGCGGATGTTTTAGGCTCCGCTTACCCTCTGGAGAAGTTCCTTTTACGTTCTGAATTATACCAATAGGTTTCAAAGATTATAGGTGTGGTATAGCCTTTTTTTGCAACAGCTTATTCTGTACTTTGAACATAGTTTTTCTATTTTAAGTTATTTTTGTTTTTTGGGGTAAGCATGTCGGTTACTTTTTCCTCCCTCCTTCCCTCCCCCCGCCTTCCAATTTGCTGAAGAGCTATGAACAGCTTCCTAGTAATGGGCTCATTTCTGATCCATGAATCATGACAAAATTCCCACTGACTTAAACAGAAAGCTATCCCATAGAAAATATTTACTTTTAAGCTTCCTTTATACCTAGTTTAAACTGTAGAATTTTTTTAAACATTCTCACCAACCGTAAATAAACTTGACTTTTTTTTTTTAAAAGGTCCATTTTTAATCCTACATTGTTAGAGTTACACCTCACATTAGTATCATTAAAAAAACCAGAAATATTATTTTAATGGTTTTCTAGTTTGTTTTCTTTCTGCACCTAAATGCATTTTTTTAAACACATAACCACTTCACTTAGTTAATTTGTTTATGTGGCTCTCTCCACTTAAAGAGAAAAAGGATAAATCTTTTTTAAAGAATAACAAAATGAGACTGTAAAAGCCCAGAAGTTGTCAGAGGAATTCAGGGACAGATGTCCAACTGAAACAAACTTAATATGTTTTTTTTTAAATCCACAGTGTACCTATTTAATTGGCAATGCCCTTTGAACTACATGAATTTTATGCCAGACAGGTACAAAGCATTTAATACCTGGGAGGCAGTCAGTTAAGAAAACACAAATACTAGTGTTTATTACTACTGGCTGTATATTACAGTACAGAGGGTATGCTCTTTTAACTAACTACTTTAAATTTAAGAGCAATTTGAAAGACTAATGTTAATTTTTGGTTTCATGCCTGATTCAAAGGTTATGTTTGCATAAAACTATTGAAAAACAGGGCCATGTACATTAAGCTAGAATACTTTTGTTTATTTTAGGTGTCATAACTTTGGCCTGCTGGCAGGCCCAAGTTCATGTTCAAAGACTGATCAACAGTCTGTCCCTGCACATTATTATATACATATAGCCAGTCTTCACCACACGATCAACACAATGTGGCCCGAGGAAGTCAGGTGCCGTGCATAAAACCGTCAAGGGAAGACCTCAAATCTCAGACAAAAAATTCTATTCATATATTTTTACACCGGGACAAAATTGTCCCTTTAGTGAAAAAGCCAACTGTTGAACAGCCTTTGACATGAGCACACCATCCTAGTACGGGGATGTTCAAACTCCGGGTCACACCTTGTAAAGGCAAGCCGCAGAATGCTGTTTGTGACCAGTGGGAGCAAACATGGTGCAAACTGAGACATCACTTTCCACATCTCCCATTGGCCAGAAACAGCAATCCGCAGCCACTGGGAGCTGTGATCACCCATACCTGCAGAGGCAAAGACAAACAAAGCATCTCAGAGCCAGCTAGCATCTTGCCATAACACGGCGCAACCCAGAGTTTGAAAACCCATCCTAGTAAATAATGTTTCTGAAGTCACCTCCAATTCAGACATTAACTTTAGAAGATAGAAGATGATCTGTTTCCCCAGTTTTCCATGATTGTTCATGCTGGGCACTGATATCTTTCCCCTGGAGATTGACAATCTTGGGCTATGACTACAATACCACTTAGGAGTGTGAGTAAGCCACCCCTCAAGCAACAGGTTGCATCAAACTAAGCGCCACTGTGGACAGCACTGTGTCAGTGGGAAACCTTCATCTCTGGAAGATCTCTAGAGTACCCATCACCTTGGAAACAGAAAAGCAGAGTAGGAAAAGGGTGGGGTTTCAAGGATGCTGTGAGATAGGAAAGAGATTTTTGCAAACAAATTAGCTTCAATTTTTGAGCTAATAAAGTGAAGTGTCCCTTTAAAAATGATTTACCTAATCTTTCTCTTTTTCTGTGTTTCAATTATGTTTACAGTTTAGATTTTCTTCTCATTTTTACCAGTACATCAGAAATTATACAATAAATCAAGTATTCCATCAGCCTAACTGCTATATCAACAAATGGTCTCAGACAAAAGAAAGAACTCTAAAACTGGCAACTCAAACCCACAAAGATCACTGGAGTCAAAGCATACATGTGGCTAAGTGTCACATTACTATTAAAGCCTCATAAAATAAACAAAGGGGGTTAAATTTATTTTTTAAATGTAAATTTCACAATTTTAGTGTGGGATACCTTCCTAAAATAGCCACAGGTGACCCCTTTCTGGGAAGGAGAGGGGGCAGAGTGAGTCGATTTCACAGCACACAAATTCATAGAGGCAGTGAGCTTTTCTGAATTTTGTTTCGGCAGAAGCAAAAGTCAGCTGATAGTTTTCAGGAATTCATAATGATCTGCAGGCATCCCCTTACCTAGAATTGTGTTTCAAGTTACCATCAACTCTAGAAATCCAGGTGTACTAAATTCTTGCGCTCTTGGAAATTTGGTATCATCTCAGAGAGTCCTCATATCAGATTTCTCACACCATCAGATTTTTTACAAATGAAAGAGTTTTGCACTTTTTTAGTTGCCAAAGTAACCTTCAGCGTCTTTGTCATCACTACAAGGAAGAGTTTGTAACCAGAGACAAAAGGTAGTTCTCAAGATGTTCTGTGTCCACAGACCACAGAGTTAATGCCACGGCAGCCAGTCACATTTTGCCCCTGCTAGATAGGGGGTTTTCCACATTGGAAATCCTACAGTCATTCATCCTTCTGTGAATGAGTGGAGGAATCACCTCCAACTGGCTGCCTTTCCCCTCCACTGCCTCCTATGGTAAGGCAGCTAATCAGAGCTGTTTTTTGTGAGGAGGGGCTTCTTCCTAACTTGGCACATGCAGCAGACCCTTGAGGAGCTGGGAGTGTTCCTGAAATGCTCTCCCCTGCTGCTCCACAGCAGGCTTTGCAGTTCAGATTTGGATTCACATCACCATGCCAGGCTGCCATCTCCCCCACCAAGTACTGAAATTGGAAAGTAAAAACATTCCTCCAGCTCCCCCCTGCTATCCATCACATGCACCAGGGAGGAGTGACAGACTCCCAGTTGTGTGCTCCAGCCTTAATCAGCACCCGGAAAAGAAGAAGAACTCAGTGAGAGAGACAGCAAGAGGGTGGGGAGCCCCAAGCAGCATCTGAAGACACTGTTATTATCCATACTCTGTTTAATTACCAGATCACTTTCTATTTAACTGATCTTGTAAAAACTGATCTTCTTTTATCTCTTATCTTCTTTTCTTCCCTGCCTTCAATCTACTTCTCTTTCTAAAATCATGAGCTAGTCTTTCTTGCACTGCTTACAATGGATATTTCCTCTTTTCATTCTCTCTCCCTTCATCCTCTTACCTTTCTTCCCCCTTTTTTTAAGCTATTTCTCTTCACACACACACACACACACCCATATGTTTCTGTTGCGATTTCTCAATCACCCCCATCAGTCCTGGGGGAATTCTGCAATTTCACTATGATTCCAAATGCAACACGTGCAGAATTCCCCCCAAGTAACCCATCTACCCACTATCCACTTATCCCCCACACATTAGTCCACAAAATTTTACCACTCAGCAACTCTAGTTAAATCTACTCACACCCAACGATAGTGGAGGACAAATGAGGCCAGGCGATTCAAGGGGACCCAGGATTCCGACCACTGGCGCTACTGCAATAACAGCAGAAAGAGCCCTAGCCCCTTTAAATCGCTGCCGGAGCATCAAAGCCCAAAGGGCTGGCTACCCTCAGTCCTGCCCCTTCCAGGAGCAGGGAGCCACCACCCCGTTGCCTAGGGGCATGCAGAGGCTGAATCTACTACCCAGGCCATAATCTAAAAAGAGATCCCTCCTTCTCGTTCTCTATTGTCTACAGGCAACCTCCCCACATATCTCCACTGCGGGAGAAGAGTTGCTGGGATTCCTAGCAAGATACTAGGCTCATGTGCACCAGTTTTGGTACCAGTAGACATCTGCTGAACAATGAACCCACTCCCCAATCTCTCAAACAGCCAGAACAGCAGTGGGCAGCCTCCGGCCCACTGGAGTTCCACCTGCCGCCCCATCTGCCCCTCCTTCTCCATGTGCCTCACATACTAGGGCACCAGGGTCCTGCACTTCCTGCTCCACCTCCTTCCTCCTTCCCTCCTTCCCTCAGCTGGTATGCCGTAAATCAACTGTTCATGGTGTTCCAGCTCTGGGAAGAGGGGGAGGAGCAGGGATGGAGTGTGAATCAGGCAACTAGCAACTGCTCTGAAAGTAGGGGGAGGGAGGAGAAGGAGCAGCAGGAAGTGCGGGGGGTCCAGTGCACAACAGGAATGCAGGAAACATGGGGCTGCAGGTGGAGCCCCAGTGACTCAGGCTGCAGGTTGCCAACCACTGATCTAGAAGCTATATAAGGCTCTAACTCTAGGAAGTGGGGTTTTTTTTCCAAATCCCAGGTGAATTAAGTACTGATTCAATTCCTTCTATTTTGTACACAACAGGCTTCTGTAAAACCTATGAGCAATGTCACACACTAGTGTCCACATTTTGTTTTTTAAGTTTCAGGTTAGTAATTTGCAGGATCATCTAAATACATTATAATATATCCTCAATTTCCTGCATTCACTGGTTACCTTAGGCTGCTGCTTTTAAAAAATACAAAACAGTAGCCCAGACTTATATTCATGTGCTGGGGGATGAAATAACATTATACAGGCTCCAAACAAGAAAACCCCAAAACCTGGCCAATTTTCTCTCTCATCCTTTAATTTCTCTCTTTGATACACGTTTTTCCTTCGTATGGTCATTTCTTCAGTTTAATCTTTTCTATTAATAATTCTCAGTACCACTGTAGACGGTACAAGTGTTAGAGAGAGGAAGAGAGGGAAAACATGACAGAGTTTCCAGAGAATATCTGTGAGCTGGTACAGGGAAGCATGCACTTATTCCAGAGCATGCTGTAGATGGATTAATACAATCAGTGCTGTAAAACTGGCACCTTTCACAAGCAATAAAAAATAAGCTCTCTGATGATGATAGTGAAAAATAAGCACCTCTTGGTTACTTATTTTTTGAATATTGAGAAATGTGCATTGAATTGTTTCAATACTTCTGAATCCAGCACCCCCCAACCTACTACTGTACTCAGATTGTCAAATAGTCACCTTCCCCTACTTATAGTCACTGCTTCAATGTTCCCTGTTAGGAAGAGGGCAAGGCACAGATTATGAAGATGTTTAGGAACAAAGCAAGCAGTACTCCTATACCTAAGCAGTCAGAGACGACATTGTAAGTGTGGGTCAGTTTGACACTCAAAACATTTCTTGCCTTCACCATTGGTCAATTCTGAATATATGTGCTTCCTTATCTTCAGCCTTGATCTTGTTTACTGAATTTTCTGTCTGCTTGCCTAGCTCTAAACCCCATATGTTGACTGCTTTCATTCCAAAGTGCAGAATTGTTAATTTCCTTGCAAGTTTTTCATTAGGACAGAGAGAATGTCCCCCTTTCCTCCTGTCCAAGTCCTCCTTTCCTGCTGTTCTGTATAGACCAGGTTTGTGTTTTAGTAGGGTTTTCTTCTTTAAAAGTATCCTGTCAAATGTTTAGAAGTGTATCCATCCTTCGACATCCTTTTCTTCACCACTACAAAGTTACCAGCATGAGCAGAACATACCATGAAATAATCGCAAGCTTAATCACCAGCACCAATCAAACTTTCTCTGGTGAGTAGGGGAGACAAAGGCTACCAGTTTCTGCAGGAGGTATGCCTTCATCTAAAAGAAAAGTGTATTTCTTGTCCTTGTGGGAGTAAAGACTAGATCGGAGGCACACTTGGATGTTTGACTGGTATAATATTGTTTTCTTGAGTCTGAAGACAGTTCTAAGCAGTAACTGATCTGGTCAGCTTCACAGCTGCTCTTCAAAACTTGAGGACAATCATGGAAGTGGCAAGAATCATGCAAATGTTATTCTGCTTCTTGGGAAACTAAGTAGAACAGGATGTGTACCTATCTAAGGAAGAGCTCCACTGTCAAAGGTTGGGCTGGTCCCTTAACCAGATACCAAGTGGGGCTGAGTCCAACTCCCTTTATCTGCCTGCTAGTAATGGGTGTGGGTGGGTTAGCAGTTGGCTCAGGTCAACAAGCAACATTTGCCAATAGCCTGTCTATGGCATTTCCTCTTCGGGTACATTCACACACGATTAGACATCTACAGCTAGCTCATGTCAGCTGAATCAGCTCACAGAGCTCGAGCTAAGAGTGTGTTTAACTGCAATATAGAATTCCAAGCTCCATCCACACAAGAACATAAGAACGGCCAGGCTGGGCCAGACCAAAGGTTCATCTAGACCAGTATCTTGCCTTCTGACAGCAGCCAATGCTAGATGCCCCAGAGGGAGCGAACAGAACTGGCAATTAGCAAGTGATCCCTCTCCTGTCACCCATTCCCAGCCTCTGAAACAGAGACTAGGGACACCATTCCTGCCCATCCTGGCTAGCAACCACTGATGAACCTAATGTCCATGAATTTATCTTGTACTTTTTTGAACCCTGTTAAAGTCCTGGTCTTCCTAACACCCTCTGAACAGGAGTTCCACAGGTTGACTGTCCACAACCTGAGTTCTGGGGTCCTCCCACCTTAGTTGGTTATAGGACAAGCAGACTTGTAGGAGAGCCAAAGTCAGAGGGGACTGAAAAAGGGGCTCCCCATTAGCTAAAACTCCCTGCAGCAAGGGCAGGAGTAAAGCCCTTGCTGGGGGATTCTTAAATGGGAATAAGGAGCACCAGCATAGATGAGGCAGTGAAGACAGGTGCTGAAAGGAGCTCAGGAGGAGCACTCCTAATCAAAAAGGGTGGGATTACTAGGCAACTATTTAGTTGACCTGCATTCTTTTGATAAATAATAATAATTATTGCAGAAATGGTGTCTGACTTGCATAAGTATCTCAGACTAAGGATGTTAAATTGCAGTTAATTGATTGATGGAAATTCTATCGACTACTCAACTAACTTACTTGACAGGCACTGCCGCATTCCTCCTTTGAAATGTACAAAAGTCCACACTGGGGCTCTTGTACATTTCAAAGGAGGAATGGGGAAGTCCAAGTGCAGCCCAGGGCCAGCAGGCAGCTCTTATGCATTTCAAAGCCATGGAGCCCAGGGTCAGTGGGGGACAGAGTCCCCTGCCAACCCTGGGCTCCATGCTGCGTGGAGCCCTGCGTCAACCAATCCCACGTTCCGTGCAACATTTCTCCAGAACCCGGGGTCAGCTGGGGACTCCACTGAAATGCTGTGCAGAGCCCGGGATCAGCTGGGGGAGTCCATGGTATTGCCCCTTTGATCTGCTGTTTGGCAGCTGCCCCTTGGGGTTTCAAAGTGGCAGTGCCACAGAGCTGATACCTGGCTCAGCTGTGAGTGGCTGCCGCTTTGAAGTATCTCTTCTTTCCCCCCTATCTGATAGAGGCAGCGGGGGGAGGGGGCGAAGAGATCGACTAGTTGATTAGTCCTTAACATCCTTATCTCAGACAATTGTGAGAATCCTAAGAATGGGAGAATGGAGGCAGAGGCAGAGGCAGGAACCTGCTGCAGCTGAGAAGAGACCCTGTTACATCCACCCAAAGAAAACCTGAAGATCCACAGAAATAGAAGAACGGAGCTTCCTCCAAAACACACATCTGCCTACAAACAATAGGAGGCTGGGAGATAAGATTACTATGTAACGTACATACAGCCTATGGTGGGGACAGAAATCAAAAATTCCAATCCAGCATCCAGAAGCTGGCCAAACCTGAAGCAAAAGATGGGAGCTCAGAGCACTGAATCTTGGCAGACATCCCAAACAGGGATGCTAAGAATTGTATATTTGTATAAATGTGTAATTGCTAAAATTTTACATGTTTACCTGCAGGGGGCAGGTGGGAACAGGTGCTTGGTGGGAGCTGGTTCCCCATGAGCACCCGCTCCTGACTGTCCCTCCCCCACCCAATAGAGAGGCAGCAGCGTCGGGAGCAGGCAGCTCCCCGGGAGCCAGTATGCCTAGGAAGCTGGCTTCTCATGTACTGGCTCCTGCCTCCCTTCTATCCTCCCTTTCCCCCTCTACCCCATGTTGCTGCCTCTCTATCAGAGGCAGCAGTGGGGGGAGCAGTTCCGCAGGAGCCCAAACACACAGAGAGCTGGCTTAAAAAGCGGGCTCCCTACACATACCGGCTCCATCTGCCCCACCTACCCTCGCACTGTGCTGCTGCCTCTGATACAGAAGCAGCAAGGGGGAATGCGTGTAAGCGTTAGGATTAACTGATAAATCTGCTCTTATCGGTTAATTGTGTAAACCATTACACACTAACATCCTTAATCCCAATGCTCTCATTAACACCTGTGGATTTGGACTGTGGCGAGGACTTACATAGCCTATTCCCACTAGCATCAGTACAAGAGAAAAGTCTGCACTTCTAACTTTAGGAAACGTGAAACACAAATTAAGCACTGTAGCCATTTACTGCTCCTTTATCATAAAGTGTCTTGAATTTTTTCTGCCTGACCTCTTCATTTCTAAGAATGTAAGCAGAACTGTACCCACCCCCACGCATCTGGGAAGTGGGAGCAGCAGATCAGGTTACAACTTTCTGAGCTGGGACATCACTACTGTGACCCTCCTAAGAGTAGGACTACAGTAGAAAGTGCGAAGTGGATGTAAATCACGCAATTTTAGCTACATGAATAGCAATGTACTCATATCTACTTAGCGTGGAGTCTCCACTGCAGTGCGCCAACAGGAGACTCTCTCCCGTCGACCCTACTTTCACTTCTCATTGAAGTGGAGTACAGGAGTTGACAGAGCAATTGACGATCACTTTATCACATTTAAACTCAAGAAATCAATCCTAGCTAGATCGAATGTTTCCTAGTCAATCTAGCCAAGAGTGAAGACAAGTACTAATGTGCCACTGTCCCCCAGCAAAGAAGGAGAAAATTCATGTAACTGTTACTTTAAAAGGTAAAAAGATGGAGGGAATGAAATACTGAGACTCCTTATTTATAAAGAAGCAGTAAAGCTTTTGCTTTTCCTGTAACCTTTTAGAATTCCAGAAATTCCCCAATTCTTACAACACAAGTCACTAAAAGGTTGTTCTTCATTTCATGAATGACATACAAGTTAATATTTTGTAGGACAATTTGGCATTTGAGCTAGCATAAATAAGATCAGACTTTTTAACTTTACCCAGTGTGTAAGCATTTGTCTTCTTTCTAAGCGCGTGTAGTGTGAAATAAAGAGGTAGATGTGCTATACCAACCAGATTGTTCTACAGCAGGGGTGGGGAACCTGCAGCCTTCAGCTTGCCTGGATCCAGCCCCCAAGCCTAGGGGCTCCCTCCCCAGCAAAAGGGAGCCACACCCTTCAACCCAGACCTGCACCTTCCCTCCCACTCTGATCCCAGACCCCAAGCCAACTTCCTCCCACACAATGAACTCCTCATTTTTGCCCCCACCCCGGTGTGTAGGGGCCCCACAAAATCTATTATCCCAGAGGCCACATCAGTTCTCACTCTTTTACTTCTCACTTTTGTGCAGTCCCCCAATTGATTTTTCTGTGGGTCAGTGGCCCCCAACCCAAATAAGGTTTCCCAACCCATTCTACAGTTTCTCAAAGCTATCCTGCAGACTATGTTCCACTTTGCCTTTCTTCCGCTTTCCTCACTGATTCCCAAGCTACTCTACTTCCGCTACACTGCTGCTGGGGAAAGATGAGATCAGAAACCAGCATGAGGAATTTCTGTTCCCACAGAGCTCAGAAATTTGATGATCTCAGAGGACTGTGTGAAAGAAGACCCCTGACATCTTCTGTAGTACTACATTGCCAGCAGCCCTTTAAGACTATGCAGTGGGAAAAGTTAATGGCTTTGCTGATGTTTCCAGTGTCTCTCCTCCACTTCCTCTTCTCATTTGCCTGCCTCTCTTCTACCATCCTCCTACAAATACACAAAGTCCAGAGATGTATCCTTGCTCTCCTAAAATGATTTCACTTTACACTAAATTTAACAGGGCTAATTTAATTCTCTAGCTACATTTAACCACTTTAGATCCACGTTCTGTCCTCTTCTCTCATCCCTATTTCCTCGTCATACATGTGATTTGAAGTAGGGCTCTTATTTCAGAAAAAAATAAGGTCTTAAACAAGCAAATCTCTGATCTTACTTTTGAAGATATTTTAATAATACTGTAGTTCCTTCATCTGCTGCTTAGTCCTGGGGACAAGCAATAATGTTGTTTGTTGTATCCATATAGCAAATAAGCCATTAAAATATCCCATACTTGCCAACAATTAACATGTAGTTTCCAGCAACATCTTCTATTCTAAGTCTGGACAAAGTGTGATTCTCTAAGATATCATGGTGTGATAACTGCGTGGCAAATTCTGACTTGAATTTTGACCACTGTATACCGCTATGGGAAAAACTCTGATGGTACAAATAAGACATTTTACTACTGAATCAAGCCAAGAACAGTATGCTGCACTATTATGAACTCACTTTTTTATAATCAGAAGGAAGATGGAGACAACTGGAAATAAAATAAGCAGAGGACTTTTATTATGTTTTAATACACTTACGATTGGCCAACTGTTGAAGTCCAATTTAACAACTGTATCAGATTATTTTTAGTTCCTAACAAAACTTGGAGAAAACATTGCCTTTGATACAGAGCTTGACAAAAGGATGATTCATTTGGGGAAGGATGGGCAGCCTGTTGCCACCCTTAATTCACAATTAACAATAGGATAGCAGGATATGGTAAAGTCATTTCAACAATAAAATTGCCAAGTCAGTCAATTTATTGGCCATATGATACTTGCCTAGCCTTATTTGAGGGCACCATTTATTTCCAATGCAGAGGCTAACAGATCTTAAAGTATATTTTATGTAATATTCCATAAGCTCTTTGGAACAGTGACCATACCTTATCTATACAGTGGTGTACCTTGCATGCTCTCCTGGCAAAGAATGAGCACATATGTGTACACCAATGATTATTTAAAATGTAAAACAAGGAAAGAACCTTAATTGCAAGTATTCAAGCCTTTTTCAAGCTATTAGTCATTACAAACAGTGTTTGCCTCACCATAAGGCGGCCCTTCTGGGAGTAACCATTGTTTCTTGGGGGAAGAGGGAGCCCTATTCACTTAGGAAGGAGCACTATGTTCTCCTTAAAAACAACAAGCATGACAGATGTACAACAGTGCTTCCTGCTTTATCACAATTTAATATGTACCGGCAATTATCATGATCAGTCTGCTCTTCGAGATTCATGTTACACTTAAATTACATTCTGTAAATTTGGGTCATTTCTATAATTGTCCAGATTTGGAAAGCCCTTCGCAAATAATAGGCTCCTCTCCTAAAGAGTATTTGTCCTTGGAATTTAAATTTCCATTCCCAGATAATGACAGTCTCCTCCCGCAAACCTCCCTCATGAATGTATCTGTATGAAAATTAGCCTAAGCCCTCTATTTGAATTGAATGAAGCTTTACACACTGGGTAGTTGCTTTAAAAACTGCAGATGTCACCAGAAAAGTACACATACTCTGATTTTAAATTTGGGTTTTAAAATACGGATCATCATTATGCTTATGGACACCATGGTTAAATTAGGCTTCCTAAAGATCTATAACCATTCATTACTTGCTAATGAAAACCATAGATCCTTTCAAACTAAATGCTTTTATTTGAAGAAGTCATCCCTGAAAGGGGTTCCCAACGCAACGTTGCATATTGTGATTCATGCATTTAGCAATCTAGTGTTCTTTTAGTGGTTTTTCCCAGACATTCCTTGGAATGGGTTTTTTGCTCTAGAGTTATGGTTGAAGTTAACCCTATGGATACACTTTTGTAACCTGGGTATATCCAGCCCAGGTCACCATAGATATATCTGTCCCTTCCCTTTCTTTGAAGAATATAGAACCTTAAGCAGTCTGCTATGTGAGTACCAGGTGGGATTTGATCTCAAGAGGCACAACCAGACTGTGCAGAACAGTAACAAAACGGCAATGATTAGGTAACTTGTTGCAACAGTAAATATTCGGTCACATTCTTCACAAAGGAAAAAGCACCAAAGTGCATGACACACACAGCGCTTTGTACAGATGACTAGTTACAACTCACAACCCCACCTCCACCGCGCATCCCAGGGGCTTGAGCACTCCGATTCAAGTCTACTGTGGCGAAGCTCTCAATCTGGTTTCAATCCCTGTTGAATCAATCCCATCGCGCAGGGAAACAAGAGCCGGGACACACACAATCCCTTTCACCAAGACTAAACAAAGGGCAGGCGGGGGGAGGGGGCCGCGCAGCTCCACGCAGAGGGAACCTCCAACTCCCACACAAACACCACTTCACCTGGAAGAGTCCCGCCTGCCCAGCTGCCCTCCCCTCCGGGAGCTTTGTCCTCCCAGCACTTTTCTTCCCAGACGCCACAAACATGTGCCTGGGTAAGGGCGATGGGGCCGGGAGCCGCTACCCTGTCCTCGCGGGCACGGAAAGCGAAACGGGGCAGCAAGGCAACAAATACCACCCCCCCCC
>JANRFK010006693.1:19965271-19989948 GCA_030068395.1 Apalone spinifera
TTGTCCAGCTGCCCAGAGCACTTCCGGGTTCCAGATGGTGCCGGACCATCAGGAGTGCGAGACCATTGGATGCCAGACCACTGGAGTTTTACTGTATAGACCATGGTTAATTTCTACAAAACAAGTTACGTATCATATACAAAATTTAAAAGTACCTTAATTTATATTTAAGTTAAAATTATGTAAAATTAATTTAAAGTTTATTTAATATGAACAAATAACAATTTTACACATCAAATTATTGTAATATTATAAAATATACCTAAAACATAATCTATAAAATAAATAACTACGACTTTCCAACAACGTACGTTTTCTTTAGTGGCCCTAGGGTTGCCAGGTGTGTCCGGTATTGGTGCCTTCTGCCTGGCACCTAAAATGCTTTTTTTTTTCCCCTCGACAATAAATTTTTTCTTTATTGGTCAAACCATCTGAGAACCCTACGTGTCCCTGAAAGCTATCAGTTTTCATTCATGTGGCCCTCAGTAGGCTTCTAGTTTGACATGCCTACTGTAATCTATGGGGCTGCTCAAAAGAGACTCAAGTGCCACCCAGCTGATTAGAAGAGCACCAACAGCTAGGTTCTTTATTTCTACTAGTAGTACACATTAGCACATGCAGTCACCTTTGATGTGTGTCAAAAGCAGAATATTGGAGTTCTGAATCCTCTTTCAGGCCATTCTTTCTGTCAATCCTTGCCTCATATGGTCCCATGAGACTGTTTGTTTCCAGTACTGTTAAAAGGATGCATTTAATACCAATCTGCTGAAGACTGATATCGTAGGGCCTCAGAGGTACAAACACCTTGGAGATTAAGGTTGTTTGAAACTCAGAAATGTTCCTAACTTGAATGTTATAGTTGTTCTTTGAAAAGTTTATAACTGGACATTGACTTAATACATTTTTGAAACTTTGCTCTGCAGAAGAAAAACCCCGCTTTTAGCCATCTTAATTTAAATGAAACAAGAACAGAAGGATTTTCCTTAACTTGCCTTTTTAAAAAAGTTTTCCCTTAATTTTTTTAGCAATGTACATTTAACTTAGTACTGTGTTGTATAGTATGCCTGGTGAGATAATCTTTTATCTCTGCTGCCTCATTAAATACTTCAGTTCCAAATGAGATGTGAAGTTGACCACTCAGTTTGTAACTCTGGTATCTGTAACTCAGGTTCTACTGAATATACATATAAAAAGATAAAATCAATTATGGAGACGGAATCATTTCTGAATGAATTAATTTACCTTTATAGTCAACATTCTCATGCATCAAACATTTTCTAAAAAGAGTTTCCTGTTCTGCAGATGCCATTCAGGAGATGTATGGAGACTAATCAGAGAACAGTTTAGATTCCCTAACCTTATTCATTCCCATTGATTTTTTAAAAAATATTTCCTATCCTTCCTGATACCTTGCCATGTTAGTTAAAGGAAGTAAAATTAATTTCATTTCTCTCAGCCTAGTTTATAAATAACTTTAATAGATAAAACAGATTCAACACTGCCTACAAAGCTTGGGGGTTAGATTGTGCAGTGATATCAGCCACCCTCAATAACTAAGCTAGTAGAGAGAAAAAAACTTTAAAAAGCTTCTTTGATAAAAACCAAATTAGAATATGGCAATTTCTTAACAGCCAATAAATTTCATAACCTTCCAAACATGGAGTGGGCCACAGTCAGGGAAATATGAAAGAGGTCTGAGACTAAAACTGGGTATGTTCGTTATATATTTAGGGTTTTCTTGCTTTACCTATGAAAAATATTTAAGCCTTTGTAATATTTTCACATAAAGATTAAATTAAAAAGCCTCCCTTCAAGAAATCAACCCATAGGCTACATCTACACTATGAATTTTCTCAGCAAAAAATATGCTAATGAGGGACTCATTTGCATGAGTCACTATCTCATTTGCATATGTTCTGCGGATCCGTTTTTTGCAAAAAGAAAATGTCCACACTGCTTGTTTTTGCGCAAAAACCCCTCACACAAAAATAGATCGGCAGAACATATGCAAATGAGATCACGACTCATGCAAATGAGTCCCTCATTAGCATATTTTTTGCCGAGAAAACTCATAGTGTAGACGTAGTCATACAGATGAGGTGTTTGAACACAATAATGCACATTTGAGTTAATGGGAGTTTCAAACTGACCTCCTTCATTAAGAACAGATCCTTTATGAGTCTTAACAAGGATATGATGCAGGGGCATCTTATGCAATGGAGTTGAACATGGTAAGAGTCATACAAATATTTTCTTTACTATTGTATTTCTCTCCCCTCCTCACCTCAGAGTGCATAATTTTACTTATGTAGTATCTTCTCACTTTTATAATTTTTTGAAAAGGTAAACATGATCTGACTATGTAAGACTCAGTCTAAAAAGTGTTTTGATCTTGAAACAAGAGCACGGACAGATGGAAAATGCCATTATGCTCCTTGTTGGTCATTTGCCACACTATGACTGATGGCAACAATGACAGCAGCATAATTAATAGCAGAATGGGAAAAAATAGCTGGAGCACTCAGGGATAACACATTTTCAGAAGTTTTTTCTAAAAATTTTGCAAGCCTGAGAATTCTTGCACTCATCCTGAAAACTAAAGGGACAAAGGCGTAAGCAGCAGAAGTACAACTTTTTCCACATGTACTTCCTCCTTCCATGCAGGAAAATACTGCAAATGGTAACCCAATTACAATGGCAGTGAATACCAGCACCAGGTAGATGTTCCAGCTTTGGGAGTCTCCCAAACTATCCCAACAGGTTGTTAACTACCCCCTTGAAGTAATGGATTTTCTATATGCAGAGTAGTCATTTTTATTCTGCAGCTTCATTATGACAGTGAACATTTTCTAAGACAGCAGCAAATCAATATCAATGCTTCCTTGTTTCCATTTGTAAATGAATTGTGTGTTCCTAAAAAGGGTTGTCAAAAGCACTTTCCAGACATAACAATAAATCAGAAATAGTTCTTTTGCAGTCTTTGGAGTTACACCAAACTATTTATCCACAAAACAGAAACAGCATGAGCTGCCTCAGTGAAACTATCTCCACCCTACCCTACAAATGTGCTTCAGCTCCAGCAGCCATGGAGATCCACTGCTCAGAATCCACCAACTCTTCTGATTTAAGATCAACAGACCATAGGTGCGTGAAGTAGGGGTACTACTGCACTCCTGGCTTGAAATGGATTCCACTATATTCAGAGTTTAGTTAGATTCAATGGTTCTCAGCATCCCCACTATACAAATTGATACAGCAACCCTTCCACTTAGTGATCTACAATATATCCATTAATATCTATGAAAATTATTAACATTTCAGATCACACTAAGGTGTCTTGTATTGAGATATGAGCCCATTGTTGTAATGATCCTTCAATTCTGATAATAAGGAAGTGTAAAACTTAAAAATAAAGTTGTGCATAGAGCAAAAAGTAGAGCAAATATTTTGCAGTATTTATAGAAATGTACTGTCATCTATCATGTGCTTTCCTAGAGCTTAGATACTTCCCAGATGGCAGATTCTATGTTCCCTCCAAAGCTTCTGGCTTGTTATGTCCCACTTACCCCCACAAGAATAGCAGCTTCCTTGAAGAGTACTGGAAATAGCATAGATTTTACAGGCTATTGACTTCCAAAGTAGGGTTGCCAGATACCTTCACAAAAAATCCTGAACAGGCAGGGAAAAATTGGTTGAGGAAAAAAAAAGAGGTCATTGCACCTTTAAATTACCATGCTCCTCGCTTCCCCCAGCCTCGCAGATGCCACCGGCCTTCTGTCTGAGGAAAACAGATTTTTTTTTTACCAGACAGAAGGTCAAAATATCGAACTGTCCGGGCAAAAACCAGACACCTGGCAACCCAGTTTGGCCGCTGTGGGCAAACAGGACACTGGGGTAGACCCAGTCTGGCCGTTCTTACACCCATCTCCTCAGTCAAAGTCCAGGCTAGAGCACAGCTCCTAAGAGGGGGACAGCAGCACTGGCTCCCAGGTGAGATGGGGGGAGGGGCAAATTTGAGAGGGATTCCCTGGGACGAGGGAGGGGCGTTTGCAGGACAATCACTCCCACAGCACCGAAGACAAGGACCGCTTCTATGGTAATCTTCAGAAAGTTGTTGATTCCTATTCATCTGGTGAACAACTGTACATCCTTGGTGATTTTAATGCAGGAGTGGGATGCGATCACCAGTCCTGGCTCATTTGCCTAGGTCATCACGGCATTGGGAAAGTGAATGAAAATGGTCAAAGGCTTCTTTAATTCAGTTCTCAGAATCATCTCTCCATCACTAATACCTTTTTAAACTTAAAAGGCTGCCACAAGGTCTCATGACGCCACCCCAGATCCGGTCACTGGCATCAAGTCGACCTTGTACTGGTCCACAGAAAACATCTCAACTCCGTTAAATGTACACGTGTGTGTCACAGTGCAGATTGTGACACTGATCACTCATTGATGATCAGTAGAGTGAAAATTGCTCCAAAGAAATTCCATACGTCAAAGGATTGCCGAAAACCAAAGGTTAACACCCTCAGTACTAGAGATGCACTGAAATGCTCTGTCTTTGTGGAAGAATTCACTCGCAAAATGGAAGACAAACCTGCTCAGCAGTCTGTTGATGAGACATGGTCCATGCTGAGTGCTGCAATATATGAATGTGTCACATCTGCCTTTGGAACACAGAAATTTTCCAAGAAAGACTGGATTAATAAAAATGCTGACATTCTCAGGCCTCTTCTTGAAGAAAAAACAAGGCTTTTCTGAACAACATAAAGAATCCATCACAAAGTTCAAGAGATCAGCTCCTCCATACAAGATCTGTTCTTCAGAGAGAATCCAGGCAGTGTGCAAACAAGCATTGGGCCGATCTATGTTCTGAAATTCAAAAAGCATTCAATATGGGCGACCTGAAAACCATGTATGGTGGACTGAAAAAAGTACTTGGACCAAATGTTACCAGAGTTGCTCCATTGAAACATCTAAATGGACAGGTGATCACAGATAAAAACCAACAGATGTCCCGATGGGTGGAACACTACTCAAGTCTTTACTCCCATGAGCGTACAATACATCCTGAACTTGATAACCTCATTCCAACTCTTCCAGAAATGTTAGCGCTAGATGTAAAGCCTACGGTGGAAGAGCTTTCCCAAGTACTTGATGCTCTCTCCAGTGGAAAAGCACCAGGTAATGATGGGATTCCAGCTGAAGTCCTGAAGGCTAACAAGGCTGTCCTCATCCCCTTTCTCTATGACTTACTTATAAAATGTTGGCGAGAGGGAGAGGTCCCTCATGATATGAGGGACGCAAACATCATTACTCTCTATAAAAACAAAGGCGATAAGGGGGACTGAAACAACTACAGAGGCATCTCTTTGCTAAGCATTACAGGTAAAGCATTTGCCCGTGTCATTTTTAATCGCCTGCAAAAACTCGCAGATCAAGTCTATCCAGAAACACAGTGTGGCTTCAGGGCTAGCAGGTCAACAATGGACATAATTTTTTCTCTTCGACAACTACAAGAAAAATGCAGAGAGCAAAGAAAGCTGCTGTTTATAGCATTTGTGGACTTAGCAAAGGTGTTTGATACAATCAGTAGATCAGGACTGTACAAAGTGTTAACTAAGATTAGCTGTCCACCAACTCTACTCAAGCTCATAATATCTTTTCATGAAGATATGAAAGCAACAGTGTACTATGATGAATCTACATCTGAACCCTTTGTGGTGAAGAATGGAGTCAAACAGGGATGTGTCCTTGCTCCTACTCTCTTTGGTATATTCTTCTCCATCCTATTAAATTGTGCATTTCTAAACTCACACAGTGATGTATTTCTCCATACAAAGTTAGATGGTTCTATTTACAACCTAACATGACTAAAGGCTAAAACTAAGGTCAAGAAAGTTCTCATTAGAGAACTTCTATTCTCAGATGATGCAGTGCTTCTTGCACATAGTGAAGACACGCTACAGGCACTGATGGATTCTCTGTCCAGAGTTAGTAAACTGTTGTCTCTCGACATAAGTGTGAAGAAAACTGTTGTGTTTGCTCAAGGTGTATCTCAACCACCCAAGGTCATTCTGAATGACAGTCCATTAGAGGTTCAACAATTCTGTTACCTTGGGTCTACTGTCATCACAAATCTCTCCATGGATGAAGAACTGAACATCAGAATTGGGAAGGCAGCCACAACATGTGGCAGACTTATGAAACGATCATGGAATAATCCCAAACTGACATTGAAAACAAAGATACTGATATACCAAGCGTGCGTATTAAGTGTCTTGCTTTATGGATCTGAGACCTCGACTACCTACTCGTGCCAAGAGAAAAAATTGAGCAGTTTCCACCTTCGCTGCCTTTGCAGAATCATGAATATTAAGTGGCAAGACAAAGTTTCAAATGTAGATGTCCTATCAAGAGCTGGCATACCCAGTCTCATAGTGATCCTTAACAACACAAGACTCTAGTGACTTGGCCATGTGAGGAGAATGAGTGATAAACGCCTTCCCAAAGAAATCCTCTTTGGTGAACTAACAAGTGGAGCAAGGGCAAGAGAAAGGCCAAAGTTAAGATTCAAGGATATATGTAAAAACACTATGAAAAGGTTTAACATCAATCCAAGCTCTTGGGAATCTACGTCATCCGATAGCAACACCTGGCGACAATTATTACAACAGGACACATCATTTTTCGATAGGACCTGTGTAAGTCATGCAAAAGAACTCCGCCTCAAAAGGAAAAATTCTCAGACTCATGAAAACGGAAGTAGATTGGCATGTAGCTATTGTAATTGACTGCGCAAATCCAATATTGGACGCATAAGCCATGAAAGAAGTTGCAGATCCAGGCACGACCCATAGATTGTCACTGCCACTGCTTACCACCGTCTTTCGAGACAAATGGGCCATATATAATCAGCATTTTAAATAAAATATTATTTACATTTTATATATATATATATATATATATATATATATATATATAATGTAAATAATATTTTATTTAAAATGCTGATTATTTTAGCCAGCCCTAAATAGGTATTAAACAAGTTTGTTTATTGAGGCTGCTGGATCTTATCTGAAATAACTAAAGATGTGGGTATTACTTTGGGCTTAAACTGGCTGATGGAGTGCCTTTAAAAAACAGAAGAGGGGCATTTATGAAGTGAATTGGCTTACCCTATAACTAGAATGCCAAGGTAGAGGGTGCTAGCAGATGATGCTGTGGTTTCTGTGAGGATTCCCTTAGGGAAGTATTAACAGAAGAGGGAGAGAAAGAACATAGCCATAGAAAAGCTCATTTTATCAATGACAGAGGCCTAGTTGGTGAGCTCTGCTGCATCCCCTACTGAAGGGTCAGGTTGTTCCCTGTGGCATGAAGGATGATTCAGAAGAGAGGGCACAAAGGGTAATTTTGTTTCCCATGCAATCCACCTTGCATGCAAGAAAGAGGATCAGTGAAGCTGTAGCCCTGATGCTTAGGAGGGCACATGGTCTGCTCTATTCATGCCTTCCAAAAGGGGCAGGAGGTGACCGATGTCTGAGAAAAGGGTTCTGCCTTTCCCTCTGCAAGATGTGACAAGTGTGCTTCCCCTCCACGGCAGAGAAGTAGAGGAAGGAATGGCCTCTCAAGAAATAATCATTTACCAAGTTCCTCCAGAACAGGGTATCTTGTCCCTCACCCTGATAAGACTGTGACTAAAAGCAACAGTATAGCCCTGTATGTGGATACTCTCCCTAACCTCATTTGTTTCATTAGTTTCAGCCACAGCAAGGAAAATGAAAGGAGTCAGAACTGGCCTTAGGACCAGGTCTACTTGTTTGCCATGTGGTTTTTTCTATGGAGCAGTTACGTAAACAGAGGCAATGCCAGTAACAGGTTATGTAAGGGATGCATGCTCTGAGTTACTGCACCATTTGGCAACAGAAGTGAGTATGCTGCCCAGGACACAGCAAATATTAAACATAAAGTGGATAATGAGCAATGTGAGGTCCAAAGGGCAACAGAGATATTGTGGGCTTGATCCACAGCTCATTCTAGTTAATGGAAAGTTTCTTGGGGGCTTGAATTAGGCCCAAAATGCACACAGAGAGGTCAGGAAACCACAACTAGGTACATTAATTGTATCATCAGGCTGGTGACCACAAAAATTATAAGGCTGACCATCAAAATATCAGTCTCTTCTTTGTAGGCCAAGATTGAAGGGTGGGGAGATGCCCCACATCTCAAGCCTCTATGGTTCACGGGGCCACATCCTTTAATACTACCCTTAGTAAAAGGGTAGTGCAGCTAAAAGCAATACCGCGGCCTTTCCTGTCAGAGCAGGGCAGGCCACTGGCCAGAGTCAACACCATTAGCAGTTTGAGCTACCATCCCAGGGGGCAAAGGGGTGGGGGAGAGAAACAGTGGCCAGGGTAGGGGGATCCGGGCTCTCCCACTCTATCGGGTCCTGACTCAGGGCCCTATCAATGGTGGGTTCACCTGCGAGCAGCTCAGCAGGGGTCCAAATAAAACAAACTGAGCCTTGGTCCTGTTCTGTCACCTTTCTCTACATAAAATTCCCCTGGGTCACTTCCTGCCTGATCTTCCATCTGAGATATCTTCCAGTTTCTCTACTTTTTGTGATGTCCCCCATCTATACATCAGGGTCTGGCCCTGTCCAGTTAGCTTCCATGGCTGGGAGTGTAGGTGGTCCTCTCCCTGGAGCTAATAACGCACCCCTTTCTCCTTCCACTGGTCAGCCCAGACTAAGTTGATTTGTGGTCTTTTATACCTTGGCTCCAACTGGAGCATGCCTATTAGAGCTGGGGGGAGGGGCACAGCCTCTTCAGCTAAAAGAGAAGGGTTAACCTTTGTTGCACCAGCTTAAGGTTGATTTACACAGTCCTGCTGTGGTGGAGTGTACTACATGAATATCATTGACTAGGTTGGGAGAACAATGAATGGCTTGCATCCAGAAATTGTCTGTGCCTATGTGTAAGACTATGTTAGCAGGAAACTTGCTAAAATAACTTCATTTACATTTTGTGGTTTAAGCAACATAATTTTTTCCACTACAAATTCTAGCTGTCGCACAATGAGAAGAGGAGAGAATGGTCATTGTCAAAAATCCTGTACTTCTAGAAGGTGGTATGCAGTTCAGAGCTGTACACAATTTTCTGTGTTCTGTTCTTCAGTTTTTCAGGCTAAAGACCTATTTTAAAGGAATTAATCAGTGGCCTATGGTGAGAAAAGAGGTTACATTTTATGCCTGCATCACAACCACCCTCTCCCCTCTATAACACTACACAAGGGAACCTTAGCAGAAAATTCCCATCTGTGCTGCCTTTTAGGTAGCTGAACTGGTATTACCTTCACTGTGAGCCTTAGTGTGGACAAGACGTAGCTGACACAATGGTAAAACATCAGAAGATGCCAGAGCCTTACCTAACCTAAGTTCAGCTGACCTAGCACTAACACTGTTGTACATTTTATTTGCTAATTTAAACACAACCTTTCTAGTTTGAAAAGCCATCTCATCACAATGCCAACTAGGTTCTGTAATTAACTGCTGCCATGTTTGTCTGACAGAAAAGATGTTGAGGGGGGAGGTATTCTTCTCAGATCAGAGGCAAAACATCATTGTTACACTGCAATTGTTAATTTCCTGCCAGCCTAGTGCCAGTAAAAGACTCTAGCCATTGATCAAGGTCTGGCCTAAAAAAGTTTTTAAGGATATTGTTGTTAAAGAATAATCTCGACTTATTTGAACAACAAGAGTGGGATTTGGTTAAGTACCCTACTTCCAGGTTTATTGGTTTGGATTTGATGGTGGTGGCTTCAAAGAAAATCAGAACCAAACGTACACCACACTGCACAGTCAGAAGAAAAGCCTATGGTTTTCATTTGCTAAGCATTGCACATGCAGAGGGTGGGACGATGTCAGCCTGAGCTGGAGGCATTCGGTCCAGACAACACAGGAATAGGGCTCTGCTGCCATTTTGCTTGATAACATGTATAAACAGGGAAATGGAGCTGTTGCCTGCAGGGCCAACAGTCACCGCAGACCCCGGGTCAAGGTATGGGGGGGGTCTTGTTCCGCACCCATGGAAGGGGTGGAACTGAAGGAACAAGGAGCAGGGCCAAGAGCAGTCAGCCCCTGGGCCACCCAAACCATGGCACAACCCTCTTCCTAGCCCTCAGAGTCACATGGAGCAGCACTCTGGTGCTCCCACAGCAATTCAAAGGGTCCTGGGGATCCAGCAGCCACTGCTGCTGAATTACAGTAGCTGTGACTGGCACCTCTGGGCCCCTTTGAATCTCCGTCACTGAGCTGTAAAACCTTCTGGGAATTGGAGTGGCTTAAGGAAGATTGACAGGAAAGCACAGAGACAACTTGCAACTGCATGGAACGCTATTGTTACTGTTGATTTAGTCTTGTAAATAAATGTTAAAAAGCCAAAGGCTGAATCTTTGATGTGCTTAGTACTGGCTACGGCTTTGCTTATTTTGTCTATGTTGCAGGAATGCTGTCAGAGGAAAAATCATGTATTTAAAGTATCAGGGGGTAGCCGTGTTAGTCTGAATCTGCAAAAGCGGCGAGGAGTCCTGTGGCACCTTATAGACTAACCGAAGTGTTGGAGCATAAGCTTTCGTGGGCAAAGACCCACTTCGTCAGATGCATGTAGTGGAAATTTCCAGAGGCAGGTATGACTATGCAGGCCAGAATCAGGCTGGAGATGACAGGTGGGTCCAATCAGGGAGGATGAGACCCACTTCTAGTAGCTGATCTGGAGGGGTGAATTACAAGAGATGCAAGCTAACTACAAAAGCAGCTTCTCCTCTCTTGGAATTCACCCCTCCAGATCAGCTACTAGAAGTGGGCCTCATCCTCCCTGATTGGACCCACCTGTCATCTCCAGCCTGATTCTGGCCTGCATAGTCATACCTGCCTCTTGAAATTTCCACTACATGCATCTGACGAAGTGGGTCTTTGCCCACGAAAGCTTATGCTCCAACACTTCGGTTAGTCTATAAGGTGCCACAGGACTCCTCGCTGCTTTTGCATGTATTTAAAGAGTCACAACACATTTCTTTATCTCTTTTAATATGAACACTTCTGAGCCAGAATAATTTTATTTTCCTGTAAATCTTTTTAAAACAGGTGCCACCCCACAGCCATATGTGCCACACCCTCGACTTATAGTAGTAATAACAACCTGAATACATGGTTTTGGCCTTCAGCACCCCCATTATAAAAAACGGTTCCAGTGCCACTACCCAGAGTGCCCCCTCATGGCTCACAGTGGTCCTGCAGACACCCTGCCCTCCATCCCCTCTCACATTCTTTGCAGTAATTAATACATAGGATCTCATTTATTTCAGTCTTTCACCCATTACAAACCCTTTGCCCCCATAGATTTGCCCCTTCAGCTCATTGGTTAATAGGGCGACCAGATAACTCATTTTTAAAGGGACAATCCCATATTTAAGCCCTTCTGCAGATGTTCCAACATTTTCTTAAAATCAGGCAAATGGAAAATATGGGGCTATCTCCCTCCCCCCATCAGTACTGGTGGATCCTGCTGCTGGCCAGAACTTTGCTCGCCAACCACCCTCCCCACTAGCAGTGAGAGGAGGAGGTGGCAAGTGGCCAGTGATGGGGCGATGGGCCGAAGACACAGAACACAGGGTGGGCTGCACCCCCTGCTGCTCCCCCACTGCATGTTGGCACTCTCCTGTAGCAGGGCTCAGTCTCCATCTTGTTTCCAGCCGGCTTTGGCTGTGTACTGTGAGCGGCGGTGGCTGGTGAGTGTAGGCAGGCTCCAGGCAGCGGTCAGTTACATGTCTCCTCTGCTGCCCATCCATCAACCCTTTACATGCTTCCCCTCTCACTGTCCTTTCCCTGCTGTGCCCTTCATATCCCTCACCGTGCAGCTCTTCCATATCCCCACCAGCGGGGCTTGTCCCACACCCAGGGCTGTGCAGAGAACCAGCCCCTGGCCAGAGCACTCTGCTCACAGCTGCCTGGCGAGCAGGCAGGGCCATAACAAGGGCGGGGCATGTAGGGCACATTACAGTCGGAGGCACAAAGACGCAATAAGTAAAAATACTAAGCTGCAAAAGTAAAGAGCACAACGTGCACTAACCTAAGGAGAGGGGGGCACATAATTAATAGTTTGCCCCAGGGTCAAAAATACCTAGTTAAGGCGCTGCCAGCAGGCTCCTCCTTCCCCCAGTGCCTCTGACTGGGCCAGTGCCCTGGGAAAGCCCAAGACCTTCTAGCCTGAGGCACTGCCCAGGAGGAGCCAAGCCCTGCAAGTGTCAAAGCCCTGCACTGGCACAGGGAAGCCTTTCCGCCCCTCAGCTAAGCTCCAGAGTGGCGGGGTTGGTAGTGATTTCCATCCCTGAACCTTCAGGCTCCACCACAGTCCCCAGGGTGGGAACTTGGAACCCTCTTCTCCCCCCAGCCCTCTGCCCTGGGTTCTGCCCCACAAGAGCATGGGACTGCTCCATCCCCTAGGCACTCTCCCCTGCTGAGCTACCTGTCTGGGCGGTTTGCTGAAGCCCTGCAATCAGGCTCCTTGGTCCCTGATGCACACTGCATCCTTAGGGCTTAACCCCTTCCTGCCCACACAGTAGCTGGGGGGCACAGGAGACATCTGGATTATGTCAGTGGCCAGCAGCAACTTGGAGGTGTTAGCTGCCTTTTGACACTGTCCAGGAAGAAAGGAACAAGCTGCTTCCAGCTATGGGAGCGGGGGCAAGGATGAAGAAGAGATGAGCTCTGCCAAGACACAGGCCAGATTATCGCTTCTGCTCCTTCCTCCTTTACTATAACTGGAAATAGGTCCCATCCCTCCCTTCCTACACAGTGTTGATGCTGTTGGCCACATTCTAGTGTGAACCCTGGCAGCAATCTGAGGGGGGATATAACCCCATGTACCCACCCATGTGTGGCCTCAGGAAGATAGAGCACCAGGTAGTAGGTGAGGTGAGTCCTTCCCAGGGGCCCAACCAGGCACAGAGGACAGCCAAGCACGGTGGGTTGGGTCAGTCAGCCCTGCCCTGTGTGTGTCCATGTGCGTGACACCCCTCCCTATGTGTAGGCGAAGGAAGGTAAGGGTGTGGGTGTTTCACCCATCGCTATGTGAACCCTAAAGCCTTAAAAAAAGAAGGTAAATAAGAATCCAACTATGCACCATTTCTTTTTAGTGAGGGGTCAGTGTACTTGGTGTTAATTTGAACTTTTGTACTGCACAGTTCTGACTGGTTGCTGTTGATGCTTGAATATGAATAATTTTACCAGGTGTCCCTTCAGCATAGGAAAATCTGGTTACCCTGGGTAAGGGGTCCCACAACCCTACTTCCTAGAGCCCAGTATCTTTCAGCTCAGTGCCTTCTGGGTTCTTTTGGGTTACTCGCTAGTGAACAGCAGTTCCCAGAGCCTGCCTCCTTCTCTCCCCAACCATTAATGGCTCTCCATTATTTGTCCCAGTGGCCTGATTGGCCTATATAGAATCATAGAATTATAGAATCCTAGAGTCCTAGGGCTAGAAGAGACCGCACGAGGTCATTGAGTCCAATCACTGGCCCAAAGCAGGACCAATCCCAACTAAATCATCCCAGCCAGGACTTTGTCAGGCCAGGCCTTAAAAACCTCTAGGGATGGAGATTCCACCACCTCCCTAGGTAATCCATTCCAGTGCTTCACCACCCTCCTAGTGAAATAGATTTTCCAACCTAGACCTCCCCCACTGTAACTTGAGACCATTGCTCCTTGTTCTGCCATCCGTCACTACTGAGAACAGCCTCTCTCCATCCTTTTTGGAACCTCCCTTCAGGAAGTTGAAGGCTGCTATCAAATCCCCCCTCAATCTTCTCTCCTGCAGACTAAACAAACCCAAATCCCTCAGCCTCTCCTTCTCTCCCTCAGCCTCATGACCTATTCCCACCCACCCCCAACAAGCTCAAGGGGGAGATGAGTGAATTAGGACACAGATGGGGCTGAAAGCCATCTGGCTTTAAAGGGCCAGCCACTCCTTAATACCATTTATGAAGTGTACTTACTATACTTCAATCAACTTGGTCAATTAAAATGAATTAATTGATTTCACTTTTTCATCCTCATCCATTAGTACACAGCTGCAATGTTGGCTTTCAAAGTCAAAAGAATGTTTACAAACAAAAAATTGTTCATTCAACTCAAAAAATTAAAATGTTTCTATTTGTATTAGGTTTTTACAAAAGCTTTTGAGGGGCATGGTATGGGAGGCTTCTACTTTACCTAACTGTTTATCCTAAACATCCTGACAATATTCTTTTAATAAACTGCATTTGATACCCCTATTTTCTTGACTTCTGGGATTTAGAGCCATCCAGTAATGGGATTCAGTTTATACCCCACACAGAAAAGTACTGTAAAGCTCAATAAATATCAAGTTGCTCTAAAGGATTATCTTTAGAATATTCAATAAGAGTGGACAATGTTCTCCAGGGGAATCTTGCTATGCCTTAGATGTATTGACTTGTGAAATATGAGCCAGTCCTGAACGTACAGAGACATGCCAGGCTGTGTGATACTCTGCAGGGGCATATCTACAGCTTTTAATAATTCTGCAGCTGTACCTTTTAGCTTTATTTTTTCCTTAGAGAAGCTAAATTAAAAGCAGTGTATGTTGTGGTGAATGGGATATTCACATATGGGTTAAACCCATTCACAGCAATGGTGTCCCAGTCTCTAGAGGTCAGATTTAACTAAACTGCAGGGAGATTTCTATCAGGGCACTAGAGGAAAACTACCAACTGAAGCTATGTCTAGACTTCAGGCTTCTTTTGGAAGAAGCTTTTCCAGAAGAGATCTTCCAGAAAAACTTCTTTCGAAAGACAGCGTCCAAACAGCAAAAGCGCATCGAAAAAGCAATCAGCTTTTTGCGTCCACGTTGATTGGAAGCTATCTCGCATTTAAATTGTGATTACTATGGACAGAGTGGCCACCAGAGCACCTGTGTTTTTTCCTGAAGGCCTCTTCTTTCGAAAAAAAACCCTCTTCCCCGTGCACGCACACCTTTTTCCAAAAGAGCTCTTTCAGAAAAAGGCTTCTTCCTCATAGAAAGAGGTTTACCAATGTTGGAAAACCCCCTCTGTTCTTTCAACTTTCTGTCAAAAGAACACAATTGCATTGTGGACATAAGTGTAGTTTTTCTAGGAAACCGGCCGTTTTTCCAGAAAAACTCTGCAGTGTAGACATACCCTGAGGCTGCTGAACAGATGGATTGAATCAGTGCCATCCTGGCCCATGCTACCCCCTTAACTTACTTTGCCCTCCCTCACCCCTGGTTGCTTCCTATTGCTGCAGCCTCCTATGCTTGTTTCCTTTTTGCTACTCAGGACAGCCTTCACGACCCAGAGGGGAAGTTAGCCCAGTCAGTATTCAACAAATGAGTGTTAGATGGCAATGTCGTGCTCCTCCTAGTTTTGGTGACCTACTCTTAGGTCTGGAGCTTTTTTTTTTTTTTTAAGAACTCTCAATTCTGCTTTGATGCAAATATAAGGCAGGATAGGATTTGGCATCTCATAGTTTGATCGTACAGTTGAATTAATTTCCCTCAATTAAAAAAGTAGTTAGCTTTATACTAATGCCCGTCAGGGCTCTTATTAACCATTTCTCCAAAAACTAGAGTGTCACCTCTTTCTAAATAAGGTGTTGGCAATATAGTTGTCACCGTGGCCATCCCTTAGGTGCTGTCTACACCTTGCTGACTCTTACATGGCTGTTGCTACTAACAGTTTCCATGCCTGGCTGAACTAAGGCTCAGTCTATACAGGGGCTTGACAGCGCTGTAACTTTCTAGCTTAAGGGTGTGAAAAAACACATCCCAAGCACAGCATATTATAGTGCTGTAATGTGCCAATATAAACCAGACTACAGCACTGTAGCCTGAGGCCCAATGATTTCTTAGAATCATTGCATCTAGCTACTATAGCAAGAGGCGCATTAGAGTTAGATATTTTGAATCTAGAGCTAGTCCTTTGAGCACATGTGCCTCTTTTTAAATATTGAAATATCTTTAATTATGTAGCAAGGGCTTAGTTATCCCATTCAGCTTTCAAAATTTAATAAAAAACAAAACACACATACATGCAACGCAGCCCCATCGTCTCCCAGATGGCACTCCCAAAAAATTAAAATGAAAAGTATTTTAGAAAGATGGAGATTCTGCTAATCTGTTTTTGTCTTTCCATTCACTGTACAAAAGGTTTTTCAGCTGACTATTACACTGCTGTCCCTGCAAAACAGTTCACAATATTGCATTTCAAACATAGTGGTTATCTATGGTAGCTTATTTTATGTTCACAAAGGATGAGAGATGCTCCCCTCTCCCCGGACTAGACTATGTAATGTTCTCTTCTTTTAATGTTCTCTTGCTGTAAAAGAAGAGAACATTACATATTCCAGCTCCACAGGAGGGGGACAGCATACATATCTCCTGTGCACATAAAAGAAGTCATTTTGTGTAACTTGTACATAAAAGCAGAAAATATAACATTAAAGAAAATATCCACTACACAGCTGGAAACAGTAACTGAAAAGCTTAATAAAAACCAAAGTGATACTCAGTACAAAAGTATATCTAGACATTTTTTGCTGTTATTACTAAAGCAAGCAGATTTCTTTTCGGAGAGGAAGACTTTGTATGCCAAATTTCTCTCCCATTCCCTCACTCATACTTTGATAGTGGCAGATGAGAGGCAGCAGTCACTCAGAATTAACACTGCATCATGTGTCTCTTGATTTAATGTCTGACATCCAAGAAAATCAGAAGCTAACTGCTGGAGGGACTCATTTTGGCAGGACCTAGAATCACAAAGCGCAACCAAACACACTGCTCCTGGCATCCATGAATGGAAATTTGAAGCCAGCTAAATCACAGTTTGCTTCAGTACAATTAAGGCAGACATAAAAGGAGGCTTTGCTAGGCTAATTTAAGAAATTATAGGAAACATGTTTTATCAATCAAAAATATCTTCAAAGACCAAGGAAGGGGAGGAACAACATTTTCTATATTTTGAAATGAAATAAGGAAAACTTTAAAAAGAGTTATGTGTATATTGCTGTGATTAAATGTTGGCTCTTCATGGCGGCAGTTGTTTCAAACTGAAGTGGTTGGTGGCAAAACTTAGTCCTACAGCCCTGAGTCTTTGGAAGCTATGTGCCAGCTATGCAGTCTTCAGCAGGAGGGGTTGGCTCCTGCCCCATAATGACTTGACTTCACAGGATTTTGCTGCCCTAATGTCAAATCCAAGAAGGTGACATTGTACACTGGGCATAATAAAAAATGGATGCAGGTAGTTTTATTTGCTATTTTCCAGGGGCCTCATTTTCAGTGTTGAACATTCACAATTCTGAGAAAACCCAATGGGAGCTGTTACCCTCATCCCCCCCTCTCCCTCCCAACCTGGTACCTGAAAAATATAAGGCCCTATGTGACTCTTAGCTTCTTGTGAAGTATCCAACATTTGCCTGCTGTTCTATACTTGGGACAGGTTACAGATTTGAGAAAAGGCAGTGGCTTTTTCTAAAAAAATTATGTTTTTTTTAAATGAAATTCAGCAATAAAAATTAAGGAACATGTTCATGGGTCCCTCCACACACACACATACAAAAAAAAGAAACACCCCTCTTCAGGGCTCCTTGCCACTTTGCCTACAGATAGCATTGCTCTGTGCGCAAGAGCCCATGAACAAATTCCACTTTTATCTAGTCAGTCAATGAGGTGCAGGGGGAGGAGGCAGGAGTGCATGGATCTGCATTCATGCTACACTCCCTGTCAAGGAGGACATGGATCTGCATTCATGCTCCCTGTTAGTACCTAGCTCAGGCCAGGGAAACTAATGAACCAGTGATGAATCTTGGTCATGTGCCACTTGAGGCATGTTGCACATATGCTAAGAAGAAGCCATCCAGAGGCAAGGGTGTGAAGCAATAACATCCACAGTCTCCTATGTGAGGGAGGCATTGCTAATTATGCACAGAAGAGCACAAAAAACTTGTTCATCATTTAAGGGAAATCTTTGTGACTCACTTTACAGAATTGTGAACTCTGGTCCTGATCCTAGACACAGTTGAACACATACATAACTAGACAGAAACAACAAATCTTGAGAGAATTGGTCCATTACGAGTCAGAAATGGTGGAATCATCAATACTGCAGAAAATGCAGAAGTGTTTATAAGTCTTTCTGTTCTGTATGTGGCAGGAGGACAGAACCCAATGTGGTCAGACCAAAATCCAGTACAGCACTCTCGAATCTGCTAGGGTCTCAGAAAGACATTAAATTGCAGCAATGGAAGTTAAACCTTTTAAAAATCAGTAGATCAGTAGAATTGCTGGCCGAAGAGCTGACTAAACTATTAGGTTCTAGAAGACTGGAAGAAAGTTAATGTTGTGCCAATATTTTAAAAGGATTAACAGAATGACATGGGAAATTATAGGCCTGTCATTCTGACATCTGAGCAAGATAATGGAGAGGCTGTTATGGGATTGGATTAATAGACAAATTAAAACAGGGTAATATGTCAATCAACATGGGTTTATGGAAACTAGATCCCAGCAAATGTTCTCTCTTTTTGATAGAATTATAAATTTGATGAACAGATGAAACATTAAACTGCTTTACTGAAAACTTCCCAAAGTTCTGCCTGCATATGGAATTTAGCATCCTGTTGTTATAATAATGCTATGAGCTGGGTGAAACTTTGTTATGGGTCAAGTTAAAACTTCATTGAGATTGATTAGTGTGAACTCATCTTTCAGTTAACATAAAGCTAAGCCAAAAGGACAATATGCCCCCTCTCCTCCCTCCCCACACCCAGGAGCTTTGCTGAATACTGTTTTAAATGGGGAGGTGGGGAAGAGGAAGAGGCAGAAAATACAATAGCCAGGTGAGAGACAGAAAGAGCTTGAAGGTGCAGCTGAAAGCATGGTGTCTGAATCTGACCCTAGAAAAACCTCAGGAGGAGGTTTGGGGTCAGGGAAACAGGCTGAAAGAGCATTCTTGATGCTGCTATTTGATTCCTTCTGTGTTCAGACACACTCAGACCATCAGTAGCTATTAGTGAAGACAATCAGGCTTTGACTACACAGCAGCGGTATTTCAAAACAATGCTGAGATGGAGGACTTCTTACTCCAATGCCTATAAACCTCATTTCACGAGGAGTAAGGGAAGTTGAAGGGAGAGTGTTCTCCTGTCAACTTCCTACAGTGTGGACAGCACCAGAAGTTGAGTTAAGCTACTTAGACTTCAGTTACGCAATTAATGTAGTGGATGTTGCATATCTTAGTTCAACCTTGTCCCATAGTGTAGACATAACCTCTGGGATGCAACCCTGTGTCCCTAAATCTTCAACTGCTAAAAGCTGGATTGGACTACCGGAGATGATCACTCAAAATTTCCCTGTTCTGTTCATTCCCTCTGAAGCATCTAGCATGGTCCACTGTCAGAAGACAGGCTACTGGGCTAGCGGGACCCACTAGTTTAACCCATGATGTCCCTTCATATGCTCTTACAACTTTATAAATTAACAAAACTGCTTCAAAAGAAATACCTATCACCAATTTCTTGTCCTAACTGGAAGATCCTACTAGACCCCAAATTTCTAGTTAGACCCTTGGGTCAAAAATTGTAACAATATTCTTTGGTTACGTCTAGACTGGCATGATTTACCGCAAATGCTTTTAACGGAAAAGTTTTCCGTTAAAAGCATTTGCGGAAAAGAGCGTCTAGATTGGCACAGACACTTTTCCGCAAAAGCACTTTTTGCGGAAAAGCATCTGTGCGAATCTAGACGCGCTTTTGCACAAAAAAGCCCCAAGCTTTGCGCAAAAGGACTTTTGCCTGAATGGGAGCAGCATAGTATTTCCGCAAGAACACTGACAATCTTACATGAGATCGTCAGTGTTCTTGCGGAAATTCAAGCGGCCAGTGTAGACAGCTGGCAAGTTTTTCCGGAAAAGCGGCTGATTTTCCGGAAAAACTTGCCAATCTAGACACGCCATATAGTTTAGAGATGGAAAAGACCTATGATGTCATCTAGTCCAGCTCCTTACTGATGAGGCAAGTCCCCTATTATGCGTTTTCTAGTATTTGTTTTTCCAATCCAGTTTTAAATGTGCTATGTGATGGGGCTTCCAATATTTCCCTTTCGGAAATTATTCCATAGACTAATAGGTTTCTTCTATGACTTGAATATATCTACCTTGTCTTCCTACATCTTGAAGTTTGAACATTCCCACAACTGTTTTATTGTAATAATTTATTTCTTATATTTGTATGTATTTACAAATAATCCTTAATTTTTAAATGTTAAATAATGGTTAAAATGAATCTGAAGAGAATATGTATGACTGCCATATTTGACATACAATAAAATGCTGCAATGAAAGCTAATTTTTTAGAAACAGAAGAAATAGTTTGTCTTTTGATCCAAATTAAAGTTGTGACATAGCAGGGATTCGGTACATCTCAAGAGGATTCTGAAAGGCTATAATTGGATATTTTCTGTGATATAAAACCATGGTGGTAAAAGAGACTAACCCTTTATTTTCAATTATTATTGGTTCTTTTTTATTTTGCACTGACCATTGCTCAAAAGTAAATTTTTCATATGTAAAAAAGATACAGTAAGTAGCATACACTCCCACTAGTGTCTCCAACAGCCTGGCAGTTAATGAGATTCTCTAGTGATTCACAATTCAACTATGATTCATGAATACAAAAATCAATAGCAATACTTTCATTAATGCTTGTTGCTTTTATTAGGATACAAAATTCATGCAGTTTAAATGCTGAATTACATGAAAGGCTTTCCAGTCTCTGCCAAGACTCCCTCTTGAGTCTCGAGAAACAAAGTGGAGGATATGGATGAACTAAAGCAAATAGAAAATGGAGAAACTAGTTTGGGCAAGATGGTTTGTAAGACATTATCCCTTAGTCTGAATCAACAAAAAGCACATTGGAGGGCACAGATCACCACCATTTTGTGGGTGATGAACCATATATCTTTACCTTACAAAACCAAGTTGTGCAATTCCTCTATGGACCAGCATCCACAATGGTTAAGATGGACAATTCTAAGAAACTGTAAAATAATAAGAGAAAAACAGGGAAATCTCACAATTTCATGTGCTGGAATGTTTTCTTGTCACTCACAAATATTCAGCCATAATTTACATAAATATTATCTTGACAGTATTATTGAAAGAACATTATTTTTTAGGCTAAACCCAATTTTTATGGAAACAAGTATGTGTATTAAGGCTGGTTGAATAATAAAAATTAAAACAAAAAAGGGCACTAAGACTAATTACGTATAACACATAGGGATCAGTTGTTAGTCTCAAATATTTGGATGATATATTTGGAATTTCAAAACCATCGCAAATTACTATAGGCCCAGAAAAAAATCATTAGAAAGCTGTAATATGCATTATTCATTTTTTTTAAAATTATCCAATCAGGGAGCAATACCAGATTATATACGTCACCATGAATACCAAATACTTGACATGATCAGTTTGCACAAATCAGCAAACTAAAAATTGTTGAAACTGATGAATATATATACTGATATGTAGTGAATAGATCTATTAATCGGTGTCAAGATTGGACTGCAAACAATTTGTTAATCAAAAAAGGGGAAAAAATTCATAACAAATACTTCAGCCAGCTCTGGCATTATTGGTTGATCCCTTTGATGTAGTCAGACCTTATCTACTTCAGGCATATGGTCTGATTCTTGTCTCATATATAATAGTGTGAATAAGAAAACTCCATGAAGTCAATGTAAAACCAGTGTAAGTGAATCATAATCAGATCCACCATTTGATAAAGACTGTGGGATTGATATATTGCATTTATATATTTCGATCTTGTTCTGATACTTTGGTATTGTTAGGACAGGAGTGTTATTTGGTAGTTATTAAAATAAATGCATAAGTCTCTAGTGTGTTTCTATGGGTGATAAAAGCATTACTGCAAAAGCCCAGGATCGATTGTAATGCCATTACATCTCACTCCTTTTCAGATAGGGCATTAGCATCCTTTTGTCTCCTGTCATTATTTCCTTCTTTAAAAAAATTATTCAGATAGTGTAGTTATGTTTTCTCAGATAACTTTATCTGCTTACGTGGGATGCACAAGAAGTTACCCATCAAGTAAGCTGGATGTGGAGTCTAGCAGATCTATGTTTTCACTTCAACAACTGTAGTGTTCTTGTTTAGCTCTGGGTAGGCCTTTTTCTGAGAGCCAATCCCATCTCCAGTTTAGTACGTGAATTACTGTCTAATCTTATTTGGTCAGCCTAGCATTGCCAAAGCAGGGAGGAGATACAGCTTGGGAAACCTCAGCATTGGCAAACTAGCCTTGGATTTTGAGAAGCATAACAAAACACTAACACTTCATTAGAAAAATGTTTTTTTCTTTGCAGAAGGATGAAAGCCATTGCAGAATCAGGCTGCAGCCCGGCTGTTGTTATAAAGGAGAAAGGTTGGTCTGCAGATGAGTAGAAAGGACTTTTCCTTGTTCCAAGAGTAATAATTGGAATGCAAGGACAGGCAATCCCTGGCCAACTGGAGCTACACCCACCCTCTGGGTCTGTATTTGCCTTTGCCATTACACATTAACCTCTTTAATCCAGCAAGGCTAGGAAATAAAGTATGCCAGATTATGAAATTTCCTGGGCCATGGAGAGTGCTGCAGGGTTTAGGCATGAGGGTGATAGGGATAGGGTATTTATCTGGGTGCCCTGCACCCTGGGGCCCATGTAGCTCCGCACTTTCCTCCTGCTCCCAGGTACCTCCACCCTCCTCCCACGCTACTATGGGAGCAGCCAGGGAAAAGCCTCCAGCCCAGCACTTCGCTGCAGTTCCCTCAGCTGGGAGGACAGAGGAGTGGCAGCACACAGAGCTACTTCCTCCTCCCCACTACCAGGGTCCAAACTATGGGTGTTTCTGGATTGGGGACACCCAGATCAGGGAGGCTGTAGTGTAGTAATATGGCAAACATACCTAATGGCAAATTTCTACTCTTTATAGTTGCACCAAGCTCCCACTAAAATTAACAATTTGCATATGCAAAACAAAGCTAGAGTATGACCTAAGGGACCTTGAGGTATCTACTCCTGCACTCCCCCCTCACTGATAAGCAGCCAGTCCCAGCATGCCCCCAACTACCACACAACTGCACCTATTAGTAAGTGGAACTGGATTTTGTCATAAACATATAATACAAAAACCAAAAAGAGAGAACACTGGATTTTTATAAACTTTTTTTAAGTGCAAGATGCACATCATTCTTCTGACCCCAAAGCTCTATTTGTGCCACTTGCCAAAGCCGCCAGCTCCGTGGGTGCTCCCGAGTTGGAGAACACAAGGGGAAATAGTAACGGGTGCTCAGCATCCACTGGCAGCCGAGCTCCCTCCTCTGTGGCCCTCCCCTCAGTGGCCTCCCTGCTGACCAACTCCTTCCCAGTGCAAAACAGAGGTTTTATGGTGTTCTGAGCCCTCAGGAGGGAGAGGGAGGAGGCCGTACACTCGGTGGAGGAGGTGGAAAGAGGCAAGGAGGGGCAGAGGTTTATGGGAAGGAGAGGCCTGAGGGTAGGGACATGGGGCCGAGGGGAGGGGGCTGAGCATCCTCCAGCTTGACTGGAAGTTGGCACCTATGCTGCTTGCCTTTGTGGTACACAATAAAAATGCAGTTGAATTAATTAGAAAACTCCAGTTAGCTACATTTCACAGAGCTGACTTTAGGTATTGCAGACAGGAGCCAATCCCAGACTGGATTGGGTGTTCTCTTGAAATGCTTGCTATTAATTAAGAGTTGTCTTTTCAACAATATTTGTACCTATTAGAGGCAGGGGTCATGTCTTTGAATACATTCGATGAGGGACTCTAGCTGCTACTATCATGTAACTTTTATTGAATAATCAATGCCTTTTGGCAGTGCTGGAGAGAGCTAAAAAGAAACAAGTTACAAGATTCTTGAATTCAAGGTAGGGCTAGACCAGGAAGTGGGAGAGTTTGGCACTTAGAGCAGGTGGAAAGTTAGTCATTTACCAACAGCGATGATGGAGGGAAGTTGCAATAGTGGAGAGGGAGTAAGAGCAGCTCTCCAGTAGATTAGGAGCAGGGTTAGCTTCACAGAAAAGGGTGCCCTGGGAGAAATGAGATATTGGTTCTTTCTTTGAGTCTGGATTCATGGGGGTTGGGTGGATGAGGGAAGCAGTTTCCTAGTCTATGACCTCTCCCCCATCGCTGGGGAGTGATGGGGACAGGAAGTGGGTCAGGGGAGTGCACAGAGCTTCCTGCAGCCAGGTTAGGTTCCCAAAAGTGGGTCTGACCCAGCCCCAGGAGTGGCCCATGCAGAGGATGAGAAAGTGTCCTCCCTCCCCAGACTTGTCAAGACTAGCAGCTGGAGCTCCCAGCCCTGCCTTTCCCCAGCTTTGGGCCTAGCACTCAAGGGTTAAATCACTTAAGGTCTTGGGGTGTCTTTGTGCATGGGGGGAGGTTTCAACACAGTGTGCCCCTGACCATTTCTCCTAGCCTGGGTAACGCCAGCCCTGGGTACAATAGATGGAAGTATGTCAGGGTATATCTACACTAGCCCCCTAGTTCGAACTAGGGAGGCTAATGTAGGC
>JANRFK010006693.1:19990048-20011475 GCA_030068395.1 Apalone spinifera
ACATTAGCCTCCCTAGTTCGAACTAGGGGGCTAGTGTAGACATACCCTTAGAGCAGGCTGCTTATCATTGGAGTGGGCAGTACTGGTAGATTTGGAAAATACCGTGTTTTATTATTGGAGTTTGCCACATACTTTCCCCACTTTCAGAGAGAATCATTCAAGAAATGTTAACAAACATAAATTGGCCACTAGAGGAATTTAGAGAGAGACTCACTCTAAAGGAAGTAAAGCAAAACCAAGGAGAACAGTACATTAAAGCAAACAGCTGAGAAATCACCCCCTGGAATAAGTCTAATTAGGTGAATAAATAACCCTAAAACAATGGCCTGCCTTTATCCATGACAGCTACAGTACATTCTCACACCTACCTTAACCCCCAGCATCGTGCTTTCTGTCATAGTAATGGGTTGGCTAGGGACGCTGTTACGTTGAACTAATAGGCCATTTCTATACTGCAGCAATATTTCAGAATAATTGACTTGATTCCAAAATAACAGTGTGCGTTTACACTACAGGCCTTTATTTCAAAATAATGGTGAACTGGAGGACTTCTTACAGCAACTCACGGTAACCCTCATTTCACGAGTAAGGGAAGATGAAGGAAGAGTGTTCTCACCAAAAGCTGAATTAACCAATTTCGACTTAAGCTATGCAGTTGCCATAGCTGAAGTTGCATAGCTTAATTCGAGTTTTGCCCTGCTGTGTAGACGTACCCATATAGACTACAGGAAAGGAGCAATGTTTCTTGACAATCAAACCCTTTTTATAAGCAGGTTGCACTGTTACAACCTCTTTGCTATCCTAGTCAAGTTTCATTGATGACAGTCACTGTGGATGGATTGCTAGCTCTGGCACTTGTTCTCAGCACCTTAGGGTATGTCTACACAGCAGGGCAAAAATTCAATTAAGCTACACAACTTCAGCTATGTCAATTGCGTAGCTGAAGTCGAAATAGCTTAATTCAGCTTTTGGCACTGTCTACACAGCAGGAAGTCAAAGGAAGAGCACTCTTCATTTGACTTACCTTACTCCTCATGAAATGAGGGTTCCATGAGTCACTGTAAGAAGTCCCCCAGCTCGACATTATTTTGAAATAAAGGCTTGTAGTGTAGATGTGCACTCTGTTATTTCGGAATAACATTAGTTATTCCGAAATAACACTGCTGTGTAGACATATCCTTATTGAATGGACCAGTTCTGAGTAATTACACGATAGCTTCTAAAACACTGACATCAGCTTTGAAGTAATGGAGAATGTTGGAACTTTAACACTGAACATTTTGGAGAAACTATTTAATTAGTCACTAGAGTCAAGCAACTGTTAACAGAAAGACAAAATGCTAATCTTCCCTGAAGTCAATGGGAGTTTTGCCACTGATTTCAATGGCACCAGGATTTCATCCAAAAAATTGTCAACAGTCTGACTAAAAGTGTCTTCTCATCTCAGGCTATGTCTTCACTGCCAAAAAGATGGATTTGTACAGCAAGATTTAACTCAAGTTAGCTATCCTGCTGTAAAAACTGTCATTTTTTTTCTAAATGTAGCTATTTGTGATCAAAGACTATATCCCCTCACTGGCATTTACCTCCACTAGCAATACTGAGGTAAAAAATTGCCCATGTCTTGTCTCCACTAGGATTTTGCAATAAGACAGCCTACTTTCACTCTAGTATCATTGTTGTTACCAGTATCCAAAATCCAGTCACCCTTTTAAAATTTAACTACAGCAACTTTAAATTGATTGGATTATCCAGGACAAAAAAAAAAATCAAGTTTGCAAACAAAAAGATTGCTTGTTAATTAATTATCTTGAGCCTCACTTCAGTCTCCAACCAGATCAAGCTCTTCCAACAAACTGCTTTTCAGCTCTGCCAGTCACACAGAATATTCCACACTTTAAAACAGGAGTGGGGAACCTAAGGCCCGGGGGCGGGGAGGCCGGAATGTGGCTTCCAGTTTGCCTGGATCCGGCCTCTGAGGGTCAGGACTTCCCCCCCTGCTGCGGCCCCACCACAGGGCTGGAGCCCACAAAATCTATTTGCCTGGGCCACTGCTAGACTCTGGTGTGAGGGGAATGTGGGGAGTGTCTTTCTGTTTCTTAGTTGGAGGGGGCCTCATCAGTGAGGGGATTTTTTTTCTTTTTGCTTCTCACTTGTGTGCAGCCCCCCATGGATTTTTCTGTGAGTTAGTGGCTCCTAACCCAAAAGAAGATTCCCCACCCCTGCTTTAAAAGGTACACTAAACAGTCACACCAGCATTTTGCATCTCTATATTAATAATTTTAGTAGTGTCCAGTGACAATTTTTTAGGGTAAAAAGATGTTGAAATTTAAAAATGAAGAAGAGTAACATCAGGTCCTTTTAATGCAATATAAAGAAAAAAATGCCAGCACAAATAGTTTTTCATCCTTTGCAGGCCAATTTCAAATTCATTAGTATGCTATAGTAGAGAAATTAGAGTAGTCAATCTTTCTTTCCATAGCTCTTCTTCTGAAAAGGTACGTCTAGACTACAGGCTTTTGTCGACAGAAGTTTTGTCGACAGATACTGTCGACAAAGTTTCTGTCGACAAAAAGTATCTAGACTACATCCAGTTCTGTCGACAAAGCAAGCTGCTTTGTCAACATGACAGTGTAGATACAAAGGACAGTGTAGATGCAATAACACCTTCTGTTGACAGAATTCTGTCGACAAAAAGCATTATTCCTCGTAGAATGAAGTTTACAGCCATCGACAAAACTGCTGAGCTCTGTTGACGTTATGTTGACAGAACTCAGTGGCAGTGTAGACGCAGGTATAGTTTTGTCGACAAAAGTCCACTTTTGTCGACAAAACCATGTAGTCTAGACACACCCTTAGAATATAATGCTATTTTCATCCTTTTGTTGTCCATTAAGTACCACCATTGATTTTTAAAACAGAAAATTCGCTGTTCTCTGGCCGGGTTATCTTTTAGTTCAGTGGTTCCCAATCTTTTCACTAGTGTGGACCCTCAAATGCTTCCCCCAAACCATTTGTGGATCCCCAATCACCCTCCCAAACCGTGTGCGTACCCCCATCAAAGCCAATTCTAGCTGCAATTCTAGTAGTCAGCAGAGTATTTTCTCACTTTGTTTACATATGTCTGTTTGATTAAATGTTCCACTTGTGGATGCTTCCCTCTGCTCATCAGTCTTCTTTCTCTTCAGCAAGCCTGATTTCAGCCACAGATCCATATTGAATGTATGGCTAACATTTATATACTTCTAACCGTCATGATTGTTTCATCACACAAAGGTGCCACAACATAGATTTTTGGACAGCAATTATTGGAAGATATTTAATTTAAAAATAATAATTGATTGTAACTTTGCAATTTATTTAAACTTATTTTCTATGATCATTTTTATTAATCTTTTATTTTTTTCATGGAACCCCTGCAATATCCTCACGGACCCCAGGTTGGGAACCACTGTTCTAGATGAAAATTCTGAGATTTGCAGGCAAAATGTATAGGTAATCCCAATGCTCTAGCTCTCTGGCTGGGGGGGGAGGGGGGCAGAATAGGAAGGGACTTGTTAAAAAGTACATCTTTGAAATGCTATTGATGTTATCAATTCCAACTAGAAGATGACACACTGAATTCCACAATCTAATGACTGGGAGACCTACCTCATGTCCTAAATAATATTAGTAACAAATAAAGGGACATTACAGGATTGGAGTTTAATGACAGAGATGAAGATGACCTTACTAAGGCAATCTCATAAGACAAGAGAAAGTAAGGCTGTCAACTCACGAATGTGAAGAATTGGTATAATACTTGAAAGGCAACACTCAAACCTTCTCTGTGCTTAAAATACTTTTTAAATTAAGTTCAAGAAGTATCTTATAAGTCATCTCATATCATGGACTAAACTGGGCCTGTTTTCAAGAGGGGACAGTCATAAAAGTTGCTAAGAATTTATTTTCAAGAGGCCAAATTATTTTCTTATTCCAATGGTACATTTTGCACAATATAACAGAGGATGGTGTGTGGCCCAGCATGGCCACACAGTCCCAATTAATTGATAAATCATCAGATCATTTTATTTCAATGTTGAGAGAGGTGGTACAAAATTACTAGTTAAGACTATGACATCAGCATAGTCAGAGTTGTATCTGGAGACATATCTGATTATTTTACTGAGGGTCGTTTAGGCATTTGGAGAGAAATAGTAGTTATTCTTCACAATGATGTCAGTTTCTGCTTTTTAAAAATATTTTTACAGGATATCCCAGTTGAGTTGGAGAGCTTGTTTACAATGGGGCCTTGTCCAAGGGCAGCTTAAAGCTATTATACAATACATACAGCAGGACAATACAGTTACAGTATAAGCTACCAGCATGTAGTAAATCATGTCATAGTTTCATGTTACACCTGATTAGCTAGCTGTCTCCAATACTACAAAATGATCCAAGACTGTTTGCTTTAACATAGGTGAGTGGCTGGAAAACTAACGTCATCTGAAAGTGTTATATAAGATAGTGTGTCTGTGGATCTGTAGAGGAACGTTAATGGGTGTGGGGCATGTTTTAAGAAGATGTAGCTCATACCTCCCCATCCCCAGTATTCTCTGCTGTTGTGAGCACCCCTAAAGTGGATTCCATTTAGGTGCTTCATTTACTGGAACTAACTCACATAATCTCTGTGCTCCTACTATATCACTTAAATTTTTAGTACAACTACTGTGAGTTCTGCTTCACCAAACACTTGCAACAATTTTATCACAGAGTTAATCAGACCTGAAAATAGTTTGTGCCAGATGAGCTCCATTTGCTTAGCAGGTTTTTGTGCTTCTGCTTAATGCCTTAAGTAAACATATCCCCTTGAAATAAAGGTAGAGCATATACCTCCTGCTAACCATAAGGCCCTATCAGTGAGCCAAATACCAAAATCTGTACATAAGCAAATTGCAAACAAACAATGGGAGCTTTGTCTATATAAGAACATCAAGATGTGTCTCATTAGCAATATATCCTGTAATATTATTATGGCTGTAGCACATAAATGCATCTGTAAAACAGGCAAATTCCAAAAACATCTTAGGCTCTTATACAATGCAGCAAAGAAAATATGTGTCTAAAATGTATATACAATATAATAGATCAGCCAAGCTGGATATTCAGTTACATTACAGCCTCATAAAATAACGTGACTTGCAGCAGAAGGGCTGGTCACATTATCAGTAGTTTGGTCACATTATCAGTAGTTTAATGTGTTTAAGCTTATATGATTTTTATCCATCTAGCTGTCATTTCAAAAGCCTCATGTCTACAGAACTGATTAGAGTGTGGAAAACACCAATCAACAGCTTCGGTGTCATAGAGCATCAAAAAATCTTTTAGTCCATCAAACCTGGGCCTTATTTCTTTAAATCCATAGGAGGAATCAGCTTTGGAAAGTTTCAGCAGAAGCTTTATGGTTGGTTATGCAGACAAGGAAAGGCAAAGCTTTATGCGTGCTACTGGTTTTAGTCTCAAAGTTTCTTCTGTAAAAAACCCAACTGCTAGACAGACAGTCTCATGTATATTCTTCCCTACAGATATTGAAGTCACATACATTTCTCTACACTTTCTCTGGGCTTCTGTATCCTTTGCAAACAGCATTCCTGTTTGCATATTACATTCCAGTTTGATATGTAATGTCAAACCTCACATGTTAGGTGCAATCTCATAATGATCAAGCGCCATACTCAGTAAAGGCAAGTGATTTGTAAATAGTTCACCTTCACTACTTGTTGCATACCTCAGTGACCTGACTTGTACTTCACCTCTCTATGTTAATTGTAGCTTGATTTGGTAAAGTGCTCTTTCCATTCCTTGGCTTTATCAGATTCCAAGAGCTGAACATGAGCATGTTTTCTCATGTCAATTCAAAATGAGTCAACAACTGATGTGTCACATTTCAGCAGTTATGGTGAAGAAACACAGAGTCACTTTATTCTATCACCAGAGAAGGAATTTTATTATAATGAGAACAGGATTAGGTCTGAAGATATTTGCAGAATGGCCTGATCACATGAATTTCTTCCCTGGAAAGCCATTTGTTTAATTCTTCACTTTCTCTTGTGTGTTTCCATGGCAAAGCTACAAACGGCATGACAAATGTTATTAGCAACCGAAGTTCCTATTATTCCATCTCCTTGTTTCAGTAATAACACATGGAATGTGATTATCTTTCCTTTACAGTGCAACAGGAATGGCAACTGTAAAAATAAGTGCTGAGAAAATGGGATAGTATGTCAAGATCGTACAAACTCTTTGTAACAGTGTGGACACAGACACCCAGGTCATCTGTAAGCCAGTGACCTGCAAAGATGTGGCAGGCAGGAGAGGAGAGGAGGTGGAGATAGTGAATTGATTATGATGGACCCAAGATTGTTATAATAGATCAATGAAAGCTAGACTGTTCACAGGTAAACCATCAAAACAGGCTCAGAACCCTCATGGGATAAAGAATAAACTCTGAGCTCAGCCTGAAGATGATCTGACCATGATATAAGGTCCTTACCACCATACCAGTTCTGCTTGGCTGCAAAGGATTGTGGGGTGGCTCTCATGGTAAGAAACCAGAGTATTTTCTTGAGTAGGGGGAGGCTAGTAGGCTCCTTGCTCCGAGACAGTGGATAGGAGTTGATGCTTGGGATAGGTGGGAATACTGGCAGCCAGGTGAGAGGTTGGTATTGGACTGGATGTCCTGGAAGAGCTATTTAAGGAGAATGGTTGATGCTTGCTTCTATTGAGGAATGTGCTTCTCTTCTTGGTCCCCAAACTGCACAGTGCTCTGCTATGGAGACCACATTGCACTGCTTCAAGAGATGGTGAATCTCTTTCCCCAGCCTCTAAGACAGGGCTGGGCAAGATGCAGCCCAGGTGCTGAATCCAGCCCATCTAACACTTTGATCTGGCCCGCGGATGGCATCTGGCCACTTTCTATTTTTATCCTGCTGCTCGTGCCACAGAATTTCCAAGCAGTAGTTCAGGCAGCAGGATCCTATTTAAATGGCACTCGGCTCCTGGTTGTGGGTGCTACTCCGGCAGTGGCTGGAGCCGCGATCCTTTTGGGGCTGGGAGCACTTTACTGTGTTTTTAATTCAAAGCCTCCAGCATCAGACAACTCTGGGGGAGGCTAGTCCCCAGCCCTATCCGGTATGCCCAGGCTCCACCCCTTCTGGGGTGTGGAGCCGGTCCAGCAACAAAATTCGTTATGTGGTCCCCCTGCGAAAATGATTGCCCATTCCTGCTCTAAGAGCATGTCTGCACTATGGAGAAAATCGACACTCTGGAGTCAATCTAGCATTCAGTTTAGTGGGTCTAGGATAGACCCCCAAATTGAACACTTAGGGCAGCCCCTGCTGAAGGGAAGCCAATGGTAGCGTGTGCTCCTTTCGCCTCCCACAATATACACACTGCAGCGGCTTGATTAAGGCAAGCCAAATCCAGCTACGCATTTTGCTTAGCTGGATGCATACCATAAGCCGACCTGCCTGGTCTAGTGTAAACCTAGGCTAATAGTGCTTCTTTTCCTGGCACAGAGCAAAGCGCTGAGGGGAAGAGGGAGAGCTTCACCTCAATGGCATTTGGCAATAGGAGTACTCAAAGTGCCAGGAGGGGTGGGTGGTCCTAATGAGATGAAGGGATTTTGCTGATTTTCCTTTGAGCTAGTGGTTGTGCCTTCGTAACATAACTTGTAGGTTGTAACCTTGGGTAAGAAACCCTGCACAGAACTTATTTCCTCTCATGCTATTGAGCCAGTACTTCTGGCCAGAGGTTATACCAGCCGCTCAGCATATGAGCTGTCTAGCTACTGACAGACAACTAGACCTGACAGGGAGATTGCCAATTGTAACTGCCCTAGTAGCATTAGTAGCAGTTTGAGCAGCATTAATCCCTACAAATGTGATCTTCTGTAAAGGGACCATAGTTTTTTCCAGCCCTGCATGGCTATGAGGGAACTGTGAATGAATGCCTCAGTCTTTGGCAGGGAGAAGGGAAGATATCACTGACAAGTTCTTAGCCTGCAATCAATCACATTTTTGCAATCACTTTTGAAGGGAAAAGGACTATGAACAAGGGAGGTTTTGTTTTTAAAACGAGATTCTCCTTTTGATTTTCTGTTCCTACTAGGATGTGTTGGGGCTGTTGTTGTGAGCTTTGCGGGGTCTCAAAGACTGGCTTATAACCACACTTCATACACTAGTCAACTTCAGCCAGTGCTGGGATGGAACAGAGCAGATGCTCAAGAGTGTACAAAAGAGTCACGGAAGAATTTAGCACAGCAAAGGAGCATGTCACATCAAACTGATGCTGCAGGCGGAATTTACATAGGAACAAGAACTATTCAAGTTAATCAAAATATCCCTATAAAGTTATATGACTGGGGCCCAGCTACAAGGACAGGCATGCAACATACCTTTTCCTTTCAACTAGCACCAAAATGCCCTGCTCTACTAACGGAGGTGCACATTCTTGCTGACAGTGGAGGAAGCAAGGGGGAAAATATAAAGGATCTAAGAGTAATGCCTGCATGAGTTTGTCACAAGGTTCTTACTCACACTGGTGTGCCTCTTTGTGGTTACAGCTTACAGGTGAGTCCGATATACCCCTTTTGGCCTCTCATTCATGCTGAGACCTCTCTTGTGCTGTAAATGCTCCCTTTTTACAGTTTGGCTCTCTGGCCGGCAGTCATTAAAATTTCCTCTTCCAGGCTATCAACATCTCACTGGACCAGTTGACACAATATTATTCTGGCAGCCCTCCAGTCCAAGGCTATGCCACTTCCCAAGTGGCTGGTAGAGGAATCCAGGCCCACCCACTACTCCAGGTTCCAGCTCAGGGACCCTTGAATCAGCAACCGAGATCTGCAGTATCCCAAACCTTCCTGCTGTTTTCCTGAGCCTTTTCCTACTCCACTAATATTGAGCTTCTGGTTCAGCACTCTTCTTTGCAAACCCTTCCTCCAGGGCCAAGATCCCATGACTTCTGCTCTCCTCCTTTCCCCCCTCAAGCTCTCAGAGGCAACTATAGGTTTCCACACTACAGTCCCTTTGTCCCCACTTGGCCAGATACCAATCCCATCTGCTCAGCTGGACTCCATCCTCCATGAGGGATTGTCTATCAAGCCTAATTCTACCTCAGGCATAGCCTACCAGGTTACTTAGCCCCTTGAGTCACCTTAGCCTTTTCTGGGCCAATGTGTTTAGCAGAGCTCTCATTTAGGGTATGTCTACACTGCAGGGCTTAACTCAAAATAAGCTACGCAAACTGAGCTACGTCAATTGTGTATCTTATTTCAAAATAGCTTATTTCACAGCGCTTTACACAGCGCTTATTTTGAAATCGAGCACTCTTCCTCTGACTTTCCTTACTCCTCGTACAATGAGAGTTACAGGCATCGGAGTAAGAAGTCCTCCAGTTTGACAGTATTTTGACACTATTTCGAAATAACTGCCTGCTGTGTAGATGAAGACTAAGTTATTTCAGAATAACGCTAGTTATTTCGAAATACTGTTGCAGTGTAGATGTACCCTTAGTGTGTAGCAAATTTTTTTGTTGCACACTGTCTGGCTCTAGAATATCTACTATAAACATCCTGCTTCTGGTGGGAGGGCAGGCTGGATCCAGGGTTGCCTCCAGCTACACGTTTGGCAGCCTGCTTGAACTAACATGGGGTAGGAAGAATATAATCACCTGTTCTGAAATCTTACAGCCATTAGGACTAATACAAAGTACCATCCTGTTTTTTATCACCACAAGTCATCACAACCTTAGATACCAAGTATCTGTGGTAAGCAACAAGGTAACAGTCACATTATATGTGTCAGACGAGGTTAGAGCAGTTTAGATTCATAGAACCACAGTTTTAAATGATAGCTAAAAACAATTTCCTCAATCATCCTAGTCCACCTCAGCAGCATGCTGGAGATAAGTGAGTATCCTGATCGAGTCTGTACTAAACCAATTAGATACTAACACTGGTCCTGCAAGATTCGTCAGCATTATTCAATAGGATGAGATGTGGAGTTTTTTTTTAAGGAAATAATAATTTATTTTATTTTAATTTTTATAGCACCTTGCAGCCAAATCATGCTATTATTTTTCAGTATGGATGAAATATATTAACTTGCATATAGAAAATAAAAAAATAAGGGAAAAAGTGGAGCAGAATAGTGTCAGGAAAGACATTACAGAATTAATTAACATCGGATTTGCAAAGATTGTGTGCTCAGCTCTGAAAAATATCTGTAAATCTCCTCAACAGTACAGACTGGCTGAGCCTCTAGCTTTCATTACCATCCAACATAAACTAAAGGTGTTTGGCTGTGTGACATCTCAGCTACCTCTCAAATATTTTTGACCAAAACAAGCTGTGTTCTTTGCCTTCACCAGACATTTGTAAAAGTCCATAAATGGAAGCAGAGGTATGTGCTTATTCTGATTTTGTCAGGCTCAGTGACTAAGCAGAAATATTTTACTTACAGGTGATTTTTTTTGTCTCCATGGCCTTTGCCCAGAGCATAAAATACCAAGTGCGTGATGCACTAACACCACCTTTTCCTGTTGAGATGTTCTGTACCATTCACAGCATGTTTCCAAGAATTTCACATAGTACTTGTTTGTCGTGATTCACGCTGCCGTAGGAACTCCTAAGATAAAATTGAGCAGAAACTGCTGTAGTTCTTTCAAATATATCTCTGCACTTTATAAACTGACTTTCAAAATTATTAGCATTGACAAAACATAGCAGGGTTAATAAACTAAAAGTGACACGGATTTTTGCCTGAAGTAGTTATATACATGCTAGTATTATAGCATTATTTCATTTTTTTTAAAAACTACTTTTTTGCAGATTCTCACTCTCCTTTTTGGCAGGTTCTCACTCTCCTTCAACCATATCTAGAATCACAGAATACTGGAAAGGACCTCAGGAGGTCATGAAGTCCAGTCCGCTACCCTCATGGCAGGACCAAGCACTATCTTGATCATCCCTCACAAATGTCTAACCTGATCTTAAATATCTCCAATGATGGAGATTCAACAACCTACCTAGGCATATATATATATATGAATGTAAGAATTTTACATGTGAAAGTGATCCTCATGTTTGAGCGTCCCTGTTTTTAAAAAGTCTCCATTTATGAGATCAATAGTGTATAGGAGACATGTGCCTTTTACTGTAGTAAAGATGCAAATGTTTCATCCTTTAGATGCCCGTTTAGTCCTTTAGATGCCCATTTCAGTCTGTATCCAAAGTTGTGGTCCTAATATTCAAATCCCCAATTACATTAGCACCCACATCTCTATCTACAACCCAACAAAGCAGCTGCACTCCTCTAGGACAAGATAATTTAAAGACCCCCAAGACAAAGTGTATAAGACTGGAGATAGACTAAAACAAATAGTTAAGAGTGAGAAATTTTCCCTGGGGAATTTTCTCCTTAACCCCCAGGCATGGCCCCTACACCTGCAGTAGAGATATGAAGTGGGACAGGAGTTATGTTAGCTCCGCACTACCCAATCATCTCCATATACTAGGATGATCATTCCTTGTTCGGAGCCACTTTGTACAAGGGACTTAGCAAAAAGCAGTCACAGCATAAAACGTAAAACAGACATTTAAAATATCAAGTGACGAGTACAATGTATGGAACTTTAAGACCTCTGCTGACAGTGTGGGGTTACGGTGTCTTTGATCCATTAGAGTTCAGATGACAGAGTTCCAAACAACGTTGTCAGGTGACAGCCATTCCAGCTGGAGTTGGCTATAGAAGGAACAGGACCCAGGGTTATTTACTTATTTTCCATGTAAACAAGAACTATCCTCACTAAGCAAACTTGGGTTGATTTATTGTTTGTTTTCTTTTCTAAAGTAAGAAGACCCATGCCTAATCCTGTGGTATACAGCAAGGGTACATCTACACTGCAACACTATTTCAAAATAACTAGCACTTTCCCAAAATAACTTAATCTGCGTCTACACAACAGGCAGTTATTGAAATAGTGTCAAAATACTGTTAAACTGGAGGACTTTTACTCCGACTCCTGTAACCCTCATTGTACGAGGAATAAAGTATGTCAGAAGAAGAGTGCTCTATTTCGAAATAAGTGCTGTGTGGACGCTCCCTATTTTGAAATAAGCTATGCAATTGATGTAGCTCAATTTGCATAGCTTATTTTGAGTTAAGCCCTGCAGTGTAGATGTACCCCAAGATAGCTGGAGTACATGGACTGTGTTTTGCTTTTTAAAAAATAATATTGGGCAGGAAAAATGGGGTGATAGATTCAGCATGTCTTGAAGCAACAAGGTTAAGCATCTGGGTTAATCTGTCTGACTATTCACCTCTCTGTCAAAAGAGCCCAATAGAGAAACACCCATCAGGAAATTTGATACCATTTGTGGGAGCATAGGGACTTCTTACAATGAATAGGAGGAAGCCTAACCTTCTCTAGTCTTCCTTAAAAAACCCCCAGCATTGAGTTCTTTCAAATTATCTTTTAATTTGACATATTTGGCAATCATAATTAAGTGATACTATGACATGTTTAAGCATGTGTTTTTTAATGGAATATTACAACTTCTACATAACCAACATGATATTGCAGTCATTATTTCTGACTTTACGCTGCCTATAGCCATGCCTACTGTATTGTCAGCATTGTAAGTTTTTTCTTAAAGAAAAGGTTGATGCAATTGCAAAAAAGCCTATATCACACCCAAGAAATAAAGCAAGTGACTCTTCTACAAGTAATTCTCATTCAATGCAAACTAGTAGATTTATACCACACCCTTTTTGTCATAAGGGTGTCTGATATGGAATCATATACAAATCTAGTATCTATGTCTGATGCCAGGAATTACTAAATTGAAAGCAAATTTGTTTCAACATTATTTTACAGGTCATGGAGGTCGGTGGACAAAGTGAAATAATTTAATTATACAATTCTGCATCATGTGTCATCACCACCTGAATATGTGTACTGTAACTAATTAAGCAATAAGATACAGACTGTTTCCTATTGATTAGTGTACCTAGGATGTGTTAAGAATGATAAATGAAAACTAATTCTTCCAGAGCAGCACCCATCAAATATACAAATTAGCACTGTAAATTGTTGTGAAGTGTCCTATTGCCATTATGATGGCCCCAATTCAGCAACATGTATAAACATGTACCTAACTAGAAGCATGCTAGTTGTCCCATTGACTTCAGTTGGGCTACTCACATCTTAAAACTAGGCATGTGATTAGAAAACCCTCAAGAACTGTGGTCAGGATAGTATTCTGAAAACAGATGTGACCTAAAATTATAGAAATTAGAGATTATTCTAATCTCAAACTAGATATAAGAAGGGTCATCTCATCTCCATATGTCTGCAAGTGTAGTCTTGTTTCATAATGACTACACTTAATTCCTCCTTTGAGGGAGGAATGCAAATGTAGACATCCGAAATTGCAAATGAAGCAGGGATTTAAATATCCTGCGCTTCATTTGCATAATCACGGACAGCTGCTTTTCCACAATAGCGCTATTTCGGGACATCAAACTTGGTCCCTGCGGGGTTATTTCGAGAGAAAACCCTTCCCTAGAAATAACTCTTAAACCTCATATACAATGATTGGCCCCTATAGTTATGAAGATGGGAAACTCTTCTTCCCAATGGCAAAGTTGAGCTACTTAAACAACTAGTAAAATTTCTGGTATTAAGGTGCTCCAAACTGAATCCAGTATTCAACTGTAGTAGGTGTGGTCTGACCAGAGGCTCCCAAGTCTGTAATATGCCACTTCACAAGAACTTCAAAAGAAGCTGGTTTTTGCTGGCAACTCATATAATTTGCTATTTATTGTTATTAGAGAGATATCATCCTAAACAGAGATGATCTAATCTGACAGGTGTTCTTTTACTAAAGTTCCTTAACTGTTTGGTGTTTTAATCTATTTATTTTGTTATGGTTGTGATCAAATCATTTACGTGTAAAAAAAGTATAGTGGACGGTGGAATAGCATTAATTACATGCCGGCGTTAGCAATAATAATAAAACTTATACCCTTACCTAGCATCTTTTATCCAATAACTGAGAGACCCAAAATAAGTCCGAACAATCTCATTTTACAGATTTAAAAGTGAGACACAGAGATGCTAAGAGTTGCTCAAAGTTGTACTTAGACAGGAGTCAGATCCCTGAAGAGAATCCAGAAACCCTAAGCAGGCTGGCAGCTTGCATGCTGTGACCCTTTCTTATCTCATTGTTGCATTTTATTTTCCTCCTCTGTTTGTTGTGTCAATCTGATCTCAAACTTTGAAACTAATTTGGGGAAGGAACGATGGATCTCTCATGTTTTGTACAGTGCCTAATACAGCAGATCCAGGGCATTTAGTCTCTACCACCAACAAATAGTAAATAGCAATAATAATCCTGACTTTACGCCATATGCTGTAATCACCGGACACCATATGGAAGGGAATAATTGCAATATAGAGCTCATTGTCCATTCTGTATTAATTAGGTAGTAGATTTATTTATATAAAAGACTTATGAATCCCATTTACTATAAAGAATCACTGTGTTAGAATCACTTATCCAGGATAAGCAAGTATTCCTATCTATGATTAAAATGGACAAAGCTTAAAAAACAAAAACAACTAACAAACAGCATGACAAATGAAACTTCTCTCACATTAGCTTTTATTACAAGGAAGAAACACTGCTTATTACTATTATTAGTCAGACCTAGTGTCATACAAAAGTCTGAACCCTGATGTAAGACCCAATAATCCAGCACATTTAGAAAATGAACTTTGCTCCTCCTGCAGTCCTTAGAGTGGTTATTGAGCATTTGATGAATAACAGGATAATTATTCTTCCTTGCCTGATACTGATGTGGAGCATAGGCTAAGGAAATTAAGTGCAATGCTTCTTGCAGTACCTCAAAGAGGAAAATCCTGCTCTCAGATCTTAGCCGTAGTGGCTATGTTGGATATTATGCTTTGCGTGGAATTCTTAGTGATGCCAATGGCTGTCTCATTCATACCCCCCTCTAGCTACACTGAGAGTAGACTATTTTCCTGAAATTTGTGAAGTGATACGTACATTGAGAGCAGAACTAATAAAAGGTTTCCATTTTCAGATCAGAAATAAACTGGATTTGAATTCAGTTGCCAAAGTATTTATTCATCCTGCTTTTACAATGAATTTAACATGTTTTCCATTGGAATATATTTTACATAACCTAAGAGATGGGTCCAAACCAGAAACATCCCATCTGGCTTCACATTTCCCCAATATTTCTGGAGATTTGTCTTAAACCAGTCTCTATATAATTCATTTAAGAAAAACTGTATACAGGCATATAAATTGTAAAATGAGGCTAAAACTTATTGACAGATCTCACTAAGTGTTATGCATTGGTGCAAGAGCAAGAAATCTGTTGGCATTGATATTTTTTAATTGCATGCATGTTGTCAGAAGCATGGTATTAAGTGCCCTCTTCTGGAATCTTGCCCTTATAACAACCTGAAGCTGGGAGGATGTGTGTATCATTTCTGAAGGGGTAGCCGTGTTAGTCTTTAAAGATGACACAGGATTCTGTTGGTTTTTGCTGAAACAGACTAACATAGACTAATAATTAGTTAGTCTTTAAGGTACCACAGGACTTTATTAGTTTTGTATAAGTAGTGTTCTTTCTTTTTTAAAACAATCTTTGTGAAATTATTCTCCACTGTTTTGCACCTTGTATAGTCAATAACACCTATACAAAGTGGCTGTAAAAATATTCCCAGATCAGAATTTCATTATGACTCAAACATATCAATTTCTATTCACTTAGCGCAGAGGAAGAGGCCTGATTCTTCACCCATTGAAGTCAATAGGATAGATTCTTCATTGTTCTATGGCCATAAATCTCTGGTACTGCAAAGGCACCATCAAATCTCCAGCTATGCTCCCCCCACCCCAGAGAATTCCCCCAGCCAGTCACAAGGAGGTTGCAGGTATATAGGAGTCTGGCTGGAGAGCTGCTGCATTTTGGCTATTTCCAACAGCTGAAAGCCCTCTTGGGAATGGGAGCAAGCTCTAAGACTGTTCTCAGTGTTGGATGCCAAACTACCCCCGAACACTCCCGGAGTAGGACAAATGGAGAAATTATTATTTGGCTTTTGCCCCTCACAGCCCCATATCTGAGCCAATAGAAGCTCAGCTGGAGCCAAGAATCAGCCCCAGTGAGCTGCAATTCAACTATTTGCACTCTTCTTTTGCATAGCATTTGAAAAACAACAGAGGATAACTAAACCTAGAGATTCAAAAGCCATTCTAACATTTCTGAGGTAGCTAGGTGTAGACCCCTTGTGCCACCACAGTAAGTAAGAATGAGGCAGTTGTTCATGATGCGTTGTGTGGTTTGTACCTCACCACAATCACAATGTGGTGATTCTTTGATTTCCTAGTTGTGGAGGAAGTATCCACACCTTCCATGTGTTGTCTGAATGTGGTTAAGCACAGTCCACTGCTCTTGGCAGAATCCCAGGACTTTTTGTTGAATTTTGAATCAGGTCTTTGTGTGAGATGTCACAAGCAGCCCATGATTTGAGTCAGTGAGCATTAACATCCATCTTTCTGTGGAAAGTAGAATTGACAAGTGTATCCAGAAAGACTTCCTGGCTTTGAATTTGGAGTGGCAATGAACTGAGACCTTGGAGTATCGGCAGGTCTGGTGCAGCCAGTATCATGTTGTACTTCTGAACCAGAGAAGCATCTCACCTCATGTTGGCCAGCATGATACCTACCAAAACTGAAAGCTGTGGTATTGGCATTGCTTTGAGAGATCAGCTAACAATCCTGAGACGGTGCCAACAACATTGATGTGGGAGTTGTGGCATCAAACTGGAGCCACTGGCAACATCTGTACTTGTTCAAACAGCGTGTGTGTGCATCATATTCCCAGGATGTATCAGGTAGCTTCTGGATGATGTTGATCCTTGTTTTTTAATCAAGGAGTTGGCAATGCCCTGGATTGGATGCTCAGCTAAAGCCATGGGCGATACTCTTGAAGGCAGGGTGCAGGAGTGGTCCCGTCCACGGGGAGAGCACAGTGAGCTGCATCTGTCTTGCTTTGCTTCCCCATCACTACTAATGCAGGGATGGGAGAACGCACAAGAACTCCAACATTTCATGGACACCGAAAATATACGTGGCTGTTTATGGCCCAGCTTGTCATGGCATGAAACCCCTTCTCTCTAAGGATGGAATCACACTTTTGAAGGGAAACAAAGCCATTAATGTTCACTGTAAAGAACATTTTGAAGATCTTCTTAATTTGTACCTCCACAGTGCAGATTAAGTTCTTGAGCAAATCCTCCAAAGATCTTCTAGGAAGGAGTTCAGAGACACTCCCAATTTGCATGAGATATACAGTGCCAACAAGCAGATGAAGAACAATGAGGCAGCAGGTCCAGATCGGATGGGCTGAAATCTTTAAAGTGGACAATAGTTAATCTGGCAGCTCAACCTGCTTATCATTTTAAAAATCTTGATAAAGGAGGAGATATCCAGTGAAATGAGGGACTCCTTGATTGTTACCCTCTTTAAGAAAGGGGATAAAGTGGACTGTGGAAACTATTGTGCTATCTCTCTCCTTCCTGTTGTAGGCAAAGTTCTGGCATGGGTCCTTGCAACCCATCTTCTGCCCCTTCAGAAGAAATGTTACTGAAGTCAGAGTGGCTTCCAACCATGTTGCAGAACTGTGGATATGATCTTCATTGAATGGCAGCTGCAAGAAAAGTGTTAGGTGCAAAACTGACCACTGTACATGGCTTTTATAAGTCTAACTAAAGCCTTTGATTCAGTGAATCTCCATGCCCATTGGACTGTACTTTTGAAGACTGGATGTCCTGATAAATACATCAATGTTCTCAAGTTGCTTCATGACAATATGAAAGCAACTGTTCTGAGCAGCACTGGCTCCTAGAGTGAACCTTTCAAAGTACAATCAGAAGTCAATCAGGGCTGTATCATCACCCCCAACCATGTTTGGAGTCTTTGTTGCCATCATTTTTACCTAAGTGCTGGGAAGTTCCCAGCTGGTGTTGAAATCATCCACAGAATGGATGGAAAACTGTTTAAGCTCAGCAGTCTGAAAGCTAGGAGTAAGATTTCTACCACATCTATCGTAGAACTTCAGTATGCTGAGGACAATGCAGGTTTTGCTCATTCTAAGAAAGATCTTCAAACTATCTTGTACATGTTTGGTAATGCTTACATGTCTTGGTTTCACCCTCAACATCAAAAAGACCAAAGTGCTCCATCAGCCCTCTCCAAATGGGTACCATTTACCCATCTATTAAAATCAATGGAGAGGCGTTGCCCACCATTTTCTCTACCTTGGAAGTTATCTTTCATCCGAGGCAGAAATTGATGTAGAAATCCAACATCGTCAGTCCAGCCGTTGCTCGTTTACAGCACAGGGTTTTTGAAGATCACGACATTCAAACAGACAACAAGCTTCTTGTCTATCAAGCTGTCATTCTCCCAAGACTATTTTATGGGTCTGAAACCTGGACAACCTACAAACATCACTTGAAAGACCTTGAGAGGTTTCACCAATGCTGCCTCTGCAAGATCTTGAAGATCAAATGGAAAACAGGTGCACTAACTTCAGTGTTCTGGAAGAGGCAAAGACCATCAGTATTGAGGCAATGATCATCTGTCAGCAACTTCACTGGACTGGTCTCACTGTTTGGATCATTGCCTTCCAAAACAAGTCCTGTTTTCTCAGCTGAAAGGATACTTTCACGTGGGAGGACAATAGAAGCGTTATAAGGACTTGCTAAAGGATAACTTAAAGAAGTACAGCATTGACATTGACACTTGGGAGACACTCACCGAGATTCGCTCAAATGGAGAGAAGGCCTGCGCAATGGCTCCCTGCATTTTGAACTTGCCTGCCAACAAGTTGATGAGGAGAAGAGGTGGACGAGGAAGGGGAGACTGGCTTGTAGTCATGGTCAACAGCCTCCTGCTGTACCTTGAAACATCTGTCCTCATTGTAATAGAGCTTGTGGTTCAAGGATCGCCCTTATCAGCCAACGGAGGGTCCACAACTCCCATGGAAGATAATTGTACTCAGCAATGAGTGATCATCCATCATCATTCCTGCTGCAGGCAGCAGCCCATCCTCTCCCGCCCTGCTAGTCCTCCTCCCAGTTGCTGTCCAGTCCCGCCTGCCCATGGTATTTGGGGGCAAGTGGCCCTCTCGTACTCTACCCCAGCATCACCCCAATTGACATATGCTATCTTCTCGTGTCTGAGTTTCTCAGCTCTCCTTGCTCCTTTCCTGAAAATATTGCATTTCAGCAGCCATAACCACTTTTGCTATGCCTGGCTGCTTTCATTTGTGCATGGATTCATGTCCCTTCCAGCCACCAGAATGGCCCTTCATGGAAAGAATTGGACATACTCAGAGAGCTACAGTAGGTTTGTGAAGCCTGAGGATTCCTCTTAGTTTCAATGCAAGGATTGCTATTCAGCGCAATTGTAATTCACAAGTGAATGTTGTTTCCCTTGCAAATCCAGAGAACAAGTTGTTATAGCCTCCAGCTGCAGAATTATAGTTCCTTACCTCTGCAACAGTTCATGCTTTTAGTTCTGGACGGTCCCATTTCAATCTTTAGTGTGTTAGCCAATGGGGTAGCTATCATGCAGGATAATCTCTTACTCTATCCTTGGAGTTAAGTGCATAGGAAAACAGTGGACTCCCCATCTCTTTTGGGATCCCCAGGAAATTGCAGCTGTGAGCACAGGCAGATAGACACACTAGCATGAGCAACGTGTGGACTTCCCATGGCATGGATGGCAGCATGGGCTAGCCACCTGCATTCAAGCCTGCATGATTCCCTGCATCTATACTCAAGGATTAGCCTGAACTGCTGCCCATGGCACACTACACTACTATTTTCACTGCACTAGCTTGAATGGAGCTATCACGTGTGGGTCCACTCAGTCCAGGAGTCACACTTTTAGCTGTAATTATAGAGATGTCCTAATAAAATAAAGGAATAAACAACAAGTCAAAAGAATCCTTGGAATCCCCATGAAGGCAGCACTGCCTCAGTCCTAGGATCCTGATTCCTTGCTGCCTTGAACCTTGTCTAGTCATTTACACAAGTGCAAAATGTACGTAGAATGTTATCATTCTGATTTGATAGCATTATATATCCATGTTGGACAGGGGTAAACAAACCTTGCCACGGGTGATGTCGGAAAAAATCCAATATACAGCTTCTAAATATCAATGTACTGTGCTAGCAGCACGACTGCTATGAGTGAAGAGCTATTCTTTCCCATCAAGAGCTTATTCAGAAAAAAAAAATATTTGGAGACAGTTCTGTGTTGTACTGACACACCTGTAAGCTTCTGCCGGTTCAGACTTCTGACCTTAAAATTGTCCACTCCTTAAACTGTGCCTTATTGCACCAGAAATACATGCTTATAACTGACACTAAAGTTCCACACATCAAAGCTGACATTCTCATCTCTAGCCCCATCTGCGGCACAGATTCTTCACAAGGAAGTGTTCCTGGCCTTTTAAACTCATATTAACCATGTATTTACTTTATGAAGGTTGGACAAAACAGTGTGAGAACTTAAGACGTTGGTTGTCGAACTGCTGCGATGGCAAACCTATACTGACTCACTGAAGTACACGAGAATCTTATTAGGACGCATGGTCATTCTGTGCAATAGTAAGGAGTTAAACATATTGAAGTTTATGAAAGTTGGACAAAACAGCGTGATAAACATATTGCAGTTTATGAAAGCTGGAGGGCTTTATTTAGTAGTTACAGGACTACAGGCTCTCCCTCAAACTAAACTTGACACACAATTGTCAACAATTTAATTTTCCATTATTGGCTAAGATATTGATTAAAAAAACCAAAATTGAAACTGGATTCAAGTTTCTAAGCAAGCATTTTGGCAAACAAAAGTTGTTAATGGCAATCGAACATTATCTTGATAATGGTATTTAAAATGTCACCGAGACTTGGACAATAAAGGGAAAAATCGGACCATTTCAAGCCCTGCAAAACAGAAGAGAAAATAATCCTGCGTCTTTTAAAAAAAAGCTCGATAATAATGTTCTATTGCTATCATCAAGCTCAAAGCTTCCTCTATGTCAACGCTGCTTCATGCTCGGCCAAGTCACCCCCTGCTGGTCCTACAGCTGCATAGGCAGATAGGTACGAGAGCGGCCCCCAAAACCCACCTCTTGGGGTGCAGCGGGAAAAGCGGCACAAACCCCCTCAGCCCACGAGCCAGCCCAGCCCCGCACCTGCCCCTCGGGGAGGGCTCGCTCCGTGCAAGTCAAGCCTCTAGACAACGCTGCGCTCCCCGCTGCTCGGGGTCTCTTCTCCG
>JANRFK010006693.1:20011575-20030961 GCA_030068395.1 Apalone spinifera
CGCGGATTGGGGCCCCGCAGGGGGAGCGAGGCGGGCGCCGCGGCAGCGGCTCAGAGCTGTGGGGCGGGGGGCGCAGCAGCTGGCGCCGAGCTGTGGGCGGGCAGGCGCGGGGGGCGCCCGGGATAAGCGGGGGCCCCAGGCGGAGCTTGGCGCCCGCTCGCGGCGCGCCCCGGAGAGGGGCTTGCACCGTGTGGCTGCAGTCCAGGACAGCCCCGGCCCCGCACCCAAGAAGGGCCCCAACGGCGGGCTGGGAAGGGCAGGTCCCGTAGGCGGGAAAGGGGGAGCGGGGCGCGCAGGGGACAGAGGCTGGCTCGTCTGAGGAGCGCTTGGCCCCCTTCCACCTGCACCGCTTTGTAGGCGGTTCTTTGCACTTGCCTCTCCCCATGAAATGAGGGCTCTCGCCTATGGCGCGGGCACAGCCTGGCGAGGGACGCTCTGGGGCCGGGGGAGCGCAGAAAGAAGCCCCTTGTTGGAGGGCGGTGTGCTCGACAACCTGACATCTGCCCCGAAAGGCTGCACCGCGGGATGTAGGCTCCCGCGTTCTACCACAGCCGTAAAGGCCAGGGGTGGTTTGAAAACAAATCGGTCCCAACTCTTGAAGGAAACCGAACAGAAGTGGATGCTATGGCACTGCTTTACAAACGTCACACTTATGCCCACTGGCGTCCCCTTAAACGGCTGTGTACACTTGGGCCCTGGAAGTAGAGGTGCTGCTGCACCCCTGGCTTCAAGGGATTTCCATCATGCACAGGGTTTACAGTTCAGTTCAGTAGCTCTCAGCACCCTCCCCCCCACAATACAAGTTGTCCCATCACCTCTGTATTTACCTTCCTGTGTGAATGTTCAACAGTTTTGGAAGATAGGCATTTTGAAGCTCTGGTGCTTTCCTAACTGTTCTAGAATATATTTATAAAGTTATAGAAACTCTATAACACTATAGAAACATCCAAAGTCTATAGCACAAACACTAATGATCTTAGCATACATACTATAGGCACCATACATGAAATATGAAACAGATAATTGCATTGTGACATTAAGAACTAAGCTATTACAATGCAATATCAACTATACTGCACTTAATGCTTTGGAGTTAGAATCTAAATTAACTATATTTTCAGGTTTGGGGTTTTATTTTTTTAAAAAATGTTCCGTCCTTCCTGGAAAAAGGAAACTACTTTTGGATATGAATTTGACTAAAGTGTGTGCTTCAAGTTGTCTTATGGTTTGCTTCCCCACAACAGAAAAAAAGTGAACATGGCAAAGCTCTTTACGTCCTGTGACTAAAAATGAAATGAAAAGAATGCCACGATGTTTACTGGTTTTGGTTGATCTGGATATGCTTTTAAAAAAAAGAAGAAGAAAATCTATTTACAAGACAGGTCCCAATTGTGCAAAGCAGCAATGGGAAACTTAGGCTAGGTTGTTGTATTCACAGTGGTCTCTTGTGTACCTAGAGTGTGCAGGATCTGTTGAATGCATCCAATCAAAGCACTGCTATGGTTCAGAGGGAGTGCATGGCTTTCACAGTCAATGTTGTGTGGAATCAGCATGCATCTCACTTCACGTTCCCTTGTTTTACATGCCTTTCACCTTAAGGAAAAGGACTACATGAACAGAGCCAGCAGAATCTGGCAACCTTGCATGTGGGCAACAGTAAACAGAACACACTGTGGGACAGAAATTGAACCCCAATGGGTTGCCCACCACTGATGCAAAGGGTCATGCAGGCAAGTGACAATGTAAATAGAAACCTAAACGTTTGTAAGACAGACTATATAAGAACATAAGAATGGCCATATTGGGTCAGACCAACAGTCCATCTAGCCCAGTATCCTGTCTGATGACAGTGGCCTATACCAGATGCTCCAGAGGGAGGAAACACAACAGGTAATCATGACATGATCCCTTCCTGTCACCCATCTCCAGACAAATAGAGGCTAGGGACACCATTCCTACCCACCCTGGCTAATAGCCATTAATGGACCTAACCTCCATGAATTTATCTAGCTCTTTTTTGAGCTATAAAATTACAAAATCTTACAGTCCTTAATTTGGGCCTGATTAGGTGTTCTTGTTCCAGTCAAAACTTCAGAATTCCCAAAAGCCATTTAATTCTATTAAAGTTTTGCGCTCAAAATGCCTACTGAAAATAGATTCAGCTGTGTCTCTCAAGCCAGAAGGGACCATTGTGATTATCTAGTCTGACTTTGTCTGTAGTTCAGGCCATAGAAATTCCATGTAGGTGGGATGTGTGTCACCAGTCTATACAGAGGCAAGAGACACCCAAAGTCAGCAGTATAGAAAGAATATGTGGATTTGGCTCTTTGTATGCCAACTGTATAAAGTTAGCAATACAGCTGCAGAGAGGGAATAAAATGCTTTTGTACCCAATTTCCAGAAAATAAAATAAGTAGTTGGTAACATTTTGTTTTTCACTAAATAGACAAAATGTAAAAGGGAGGAAGATTTGAAAGAGATGATATTGCATGGAGTTTTTATAAATTGTAATAACAACATCACCCTGGAGATCCTCTCTGGGACAGGTATAAGGATCTTGAACAAAACGGGGGTTTTGCACAAAAAAAAGTCCACCCTGCTTCTTTTTGTGCAAAAGCCCCTTGCGCAAAAAGAAACAGCAGAAAATATGCTAATGAGATTGCGACCTATGCTAATGAGTCCCTCATTAGCATATTTTCTGCCAGAAGAACTCGTAGTGAAGACGTAGCCTAAAAGATTATTGGCTAAGATTCTTACTCAAAAGTATTTTTAATTTTCCTTTTCTTTAAATAAAATGTAATGCATGTATAAAGATGTTTTAATACGTTTGAATGACACTGAACTGTCATTTCATTGAGGCAAGAACTCTTTATAGTTTTGATGAATTTAGAGATTAACATTAATATTTTAGTATATCACAATTATATTGAATACCGTGTACAGTGCTTTCACCTTATTGAAATAAAATGATTTAATGTCAAAGCAAATTCAGAACTGATTTTTTTTAATATCAGGATTTTCCACAGAATTGAAATTGTGTTTTATGATCATCTTTATCTTGAACTCAGCATAACATAAAGTGTGACTGAAAAAGAGTTGAATTATCAATGTCACCTGAAAAGAAGTTTACACGAAATTTTGTTTTAAAGTTAGACATGCAATGTGGGTGAGTGATCTTTTATTGGATGAACCTCTGTTGGTGAGAGAGACAAGCTTTTGAGCTAGCAGTAGGCAAATACTGGCCGGTGGGCCAGATCCAGTTTGCTAGGGTTAGCCCCTGGTGGGCCACCACTGCTATATTTAGCTGCACCTTCCCAGATACGGAGGATTTCAGATCCCATTGGCTGCAGATCAGTTTCCAGCCAATGGGAGCTGTAGGAAGTGGTGTCACAGTCCATGCTGCTTCCCGCAGCTCCCATTGGCTGGAAACAGAAATCTGCAGCATAGAGGAGCTGCAAGCACCCATATCTGCAGAGGTGCAGGTAAATATAGCGGTGATGGCCCATCAGGAGGCTGACCATGGCAAACTGCTGTCATCTTATTGCCCATCCCCGTTTTGAGCTTCCGCAGGTCTGGGAAGAGTATTTAAGATGTGTCTACACTGCAGTTAGGCACCCTTGGCTGGGCCATGACAGCTGAGCCCAGGCTCTATGAAGAGCTGCCCCTTTAAAATGCTGCCTCGGTGTTCCAAAGGGGCAGCGCTGCATGGAGCCCAGGGTCAGCTCTGTATGGTGCTGCCGCTTTGAAACACCAACACAGTGTTTGTGTGGAGCCCGGGGTCAGCTAGGGAGTCCCAGCTGATCCCATGTTCCAGCACAGCGCGCAGAGCCCAGGGTCAGCTGGGGAGTCCCCAGCTGATCCCAGGTTCTGGGGAAATGTGCGCAGAGCCCGGGATCAGCTGGGGAGTCCCACGCTGACCCTGGGTTCCATGAGGACATTCTGCTTTGAAATGCACAAAAATCTCCACTGAGGACTCGTACATTTCAAAGCTGGCACGCCGTGTGCAGCTCGGAGTCAGCAGGACTTCCCACTGGCCTCGGCTGCACGCGGTGTTCCGCATTCCTCCTTTGAAATGTACAAGAGCCTATGGGGGAAGTGCAAGTACTCAATGGAAACTCCACTCGACTAGTAAATTACTCGATATTTAACATACTTAGTGCATAATAGAAACTTTATGTGCACTGAGGCATGTGCAAATGTACACCATTGTAAAAACAAAAAAACCTAGCTGTGGGCACTCTGCTCATCAGCTGGGTGGCATTTGAATCTCTTCTGCGCAGTCACATAAATGCTTATAGGGAACACTGCCTGTGAGCCCAAATCAGCTGGCATGGACAAGCTGAGGCATCTAATTGCAGTGTAGACATATCTGTGTAACGGCTAAATACAAGACCAATCAAACAGAATATGCTAACTGTTTATACTGAACTAAGGGGCCATTAGACATGGAGTGGCCCATTAGCATCCTGTAGGGATAGGACAAAAAGGGAGATTAGCTGGCTTACAGATTATTGTAATGAACCATAAATCCAGTGTTTTAAGACCCTGGTTTTTAGTATCTAGTAAATTTGACATTAGTAAACAAAAATAAAAATGTTCCATTTTTACTTTTCACAGTGAAAACTGTTAATCTCCATTTTCCTCTAAGATTGACAGTTCCATAATCAGTTTCTCCACTCAAAACACTACAACCAGCTATAATTTTTGAGCAGCCACCAGCACCATGGGTTCTAAGCAGTTACACTTACCACAGTAACATTGGATTTTCACCTGTGAAATCCCCCTGCAAAATGTCTACAGCATGATGGGTAATGATGTTTTACAACACAGAAATATACATTAAAAAATAAATCTAATGACCTAAATGTTCAGGCTCACTCTACCTCTTTTGTACCACTGACCCCAGGATACTGAGCTGAAATAGCTGGTTCCTTTGTTATCCCTTTCTGCAGCTCCTAGCGTATGGCAGGGGAAGGGAGGAGTAGAGAGGGGTAGGCAGGAGCATTGGCTGAGGCATGATTCCAACTGGTGCACTTTAGTGCAGCCTCAAAGCTACTCTAATGTGTGCTTAGGGTAAAGGCAGAGAATCAAATACTGTATATAACCAGTTCCCTAATGACCACTCCTCCCACACTAGTCTGCTCATTGGAAGTTGGAGGCAGCATGAGAATCTGGCCCAATATTTATAACCATGAAAGACTGTCACAATCCTGCACTCAAATACTGTAGTCCATGTCAGTTTTACCTGAATATGGGAAAGAGATGAAGGTCTAATGACTTCCCTTCCTCCCCATGCAAGCCTGTTTGGTGGTCTATTTTTATTTGGCTTTCTTTCTAGTACTAAATTTACCTAAACATATAACTACCACCCCAAGATATAATCCTCCACAGGCTGAGATCCTTCTAGGTGAGCTAAAGGTTGAGGTGCTTAGTCTAAATATGAATTTCAGAGCAGGGAATTAGATGCCCTGATCCTGCCTAAATTTTCATCTCTTATTTCTTAAGGAGCTTTCCTATTCCTGGGTTTGGACCCAATGTGCACACAGTTTATTGCAGTTAAAGATGTACTAGAGCAAGATCTAGCACCCTCAGTAGAGAAGAGAATGGCATTCTAGAACCAGCTGAAGTAGATAAAATACAATAACAAGTGTAATATAAAATCACACTGGTGTGAATTAATCAAGCCAATGAGGGCACCTTCCTATCAGCTTACTAATCTTCTTGTAAGTGATAATATCTGGCTTTGTGAACTACTTTCCTGAAAAGGGAAATGCTGTGAAAAGAAAAATTACCCTTCTATCGGATCTTTTTATGATCTACTTTTATGAGTCTTTCACATAGCAACCAGGGAGAGAAAATCATTTACAATAAAAGGAAAATGTGTGAAACCACAAAAATCTGCAGGGTACCCAGATAGGTATAACACCTGACACTACTTTTTCTCTTTTTAAAAAACTGAATAATTTACTACATCACATGGACAGTGCCCATTTGAAAACAGAAAAAATTAAGAGGGGGAGAGATTCTGAAATTATGACAAAAGACAAACATATGCCAAAAACAAATGATGCATATATTATGTGCTTGTGTAGCATTAAAGATTATACATTAAATATTAAAACAATTTCACCATTTCTTTTATAGTATGTCTCAGTGGAGTCAAGTCCAGCAGTTGGAAATAAAGTTTTTGGAACAGGTAGACCAGTTCTATGATGATAACTTTCCCATGGAAGTCCGACATCTACTAGCCCAGTGGATAGAAAGCCAAGATTGGTAGGATGAAATGTTCTTCTATCTACTTAGATTTGATTGATGGAAACTTTGTTCTTTATATGGGTAGATTTTTAGTGGTTTTGCTTTTGAACTGTGCAGGAACATGCTTTCCAAGCAAAGTGTACCTTTAGTTATGTGTGAAAGGCCATCTTATTCACATAGCACGTTGCCCTTTATCTATATGAGGGATTCAGAGTGAGTGAAATATTGAAAGTGTCAATATTTTCACTATATTAATTTATTAATCACAAATTTCCATTTGTATATATTTTACTTATTGGGGCAGACTTATACTAAAAATACAGGGTTCAGGGATCTCTTTCTTGCCTTGATTTTTTTTTAATACATCAAATACCACATACTTCTTGAAATTTTTTTTTAAATAAAAAAGCTGAATAATTTTATCACACATTTACTGAAATAATTTTAATGAAGTTTAAAAAAAGCTTAGTATAATCAGATAATACAGTCATCCAAGCTGTCATATCTTTTAGAGCATAAATTTCTCTCTCTTTCAAACCTAAATTTCAGATGTGTTTGAACAGGAGATTTTTGTTTGGGCTCAGCTCTGTACTAAATATATTTATTATTAGCATATTAACATAATTACTTTTTTGCATGACAAGTTGGTTGTTTGTAGTTTGCAGTGTGAAATCATTCCATCTACTCTTTGTTCCAAACTCAGTGCAAGAAGCCAATTACCTTTTAGAGAGTTTTACTTGTTTCCTTTAATTCTGAATTTTTCACTAAGATGCAGATAACTTGCTTATCAAATTACTTGACATTTATCATGACATTTTTGTTCCTTCACATGCATATTTCATGTTCATAATTTTGTGTTGTATAGGGAGGCTGCTTCCAACAATGAACCAATGGCAACAATCCTCTTACAAAATTTGTTAATACAACTGGATGAACAGTTAGATCGTGTTTCTCAAGAAAAAAATCTCTTATTAATACACAACCTGAAAAGAATCAGGAAACTTCTTCAGGTAAGATTATTAACCTCAGATTGCCCTTAGATAAATATGTATGGTTTCTATCACAAAAATCTAACACTGTTGAAGTCAGTTCAGTTCTGTTTATCTTTTAAACTCTGCTCATTATTGTAGTAGCTAAGCAACTATGGAAAGATCAGACTCTAATATCTCCAGACAAAATTAAGTTGATACTTATAGACAAATTCTGTTCTCCATTACACTTATAGAGTAATGTATGTTTTCAGTGGAGACTGCACAGGTGTAGCAGCAGAAACTAGAACCCAGGGGCTTGATAATACACACAAATCTCAGTTTTTGCAAAAGAAGTTTTGTAACCGTAGTTAATTTAATTATAAGTGCAAATATTAGTAAAATGGCTAATTATCAGATTTTGGGCATGAAAGTAGATATTTAACTATGAATAACATACTCCCAGGAGAATTCTGTGGCAAAAAATTGAAAATTCTGCACACAATATTTTAAAATTGTGCAAATTTTAGTTGTCTATATAACATAACACAATCATTCATGCCTGTTTCAATTATTTTGGTAATTTTTTAAAAAGTATGTCTGTAACAGTACAGACAAAAATATTCCCACAGAAGTAGAAAGTTAAAGAAATCTGTGACATCTCAATAAATTCTGTTTCTCTGTCCCCTCTCCCAGATGCATGCACTCCTCCCTTCCAGAGCCCTGCCATGGCCTCTCCATCCTAGGCTATGTCTACACTACAAAGAAAAGTCAGAAAAAGATACTCAAATTGCGAACCGCAATTTGCGTATCTTTTTCTGCTTTTCTTCTGAAAGAGGCATTTCTATCATTTAGCCCGTCTACACAGGGCCAAATGTTGGAAAAAAACCCTCTTTTGGAACATCCCTTTTCCTCGTAGAACGAGGTTTACAGGGATGCTGAAAAAATGCTTCTGGTTTTCGGAATTTTTTTCGGAAAAGCAGATGCATTCCTTGGACGCAGCAGAGGTATCCTGGAAAAGCTCTGCAGTGTACACATACTGGGGCCCTAGACACCCATTCCCATATTTCCCAGGGATCCAGAAGGAGAAACAACATGTTGCTAGGTCCCAGCCATGCTTGTGTGGAGTTTCTTGTGCACTGTCATCTCCTTCCCTCAAGGTGTGCAAAGAATTCGAACCCCCTTGGTTACTCCTCTGAGTAACCTAACGGAGTTTGATTCGAACTAACACGTCCTGGAACGTACTTTCTGGTTCGAATCAGCTGGCAAGCGGAATAATGCATGGGTGAGATTATGCTAATGAAGCGTGGGATATTTAAATCCTGGCTTCATTAGCAATTTCGGTCGGCTACATTTGCATCCCTAGCTTGAACTAGGGAGCAAGTGTAGATGTACCCATACTGTCTTCTATGTGGGAGCTGGGCTCTGCCAGTTCCCTTGGCCATCTAGTGGCTGCCAACAGCACTGCAGTCCATTTCTGTAGGGGGGAGGAAATTACGCCCCCAAAACATTGTGCCATGTCACAGAATTCCCCCAGAAGTAGTACACAAGACATTATAGACATAAAAACGCAGGCACAATTATTTATAGGTGAAAAACTATAGTAAGCATTGGACATGAGGCTTTATAGCTGTGGTTTTAAACCTTTTTTCATTTGCGGACCCTTAAAAATTTCAAATGAAGGTGTGGACCCCTTTAGTAATTAGACATAGTCTGCAGACCCCCAGGAATCTGAGGATCACAGGTTGAAAGCAACATCAGTACAGCGTATAAATTTCAGTTTGATGCATATCTATTACTTTGTTTTTTGACAAGCTTAAAGATTTTTCCATCAAGCTTTTGCACATAATGATATTTCCTTTTATTGGTTGAAGTTAATAAATATAGTCTAATAAATGTTTGTTTATGGTAAGAATTCTGGGGAAAAGATAGCATTTAGTTAATGATTTATTTCCTGTTATAGCTGTGCCTTCTATACAAAACAGATACATAGCTCAGGTTCATGAAAGGTTTCTTTCCCTTCTTTGATGGTGGCATGTTTCCTACCGAACTGCAATGACTGTTATAACTCTTGCAAAGTTTTATCTTTATTACATGTACTGCAATGGAAAATCTTACCATGACACTGCCAATCACTTTGTTCCCTTTATTCATTATTGTTGATGGTCTCTTAGAAACTTGACTATTTCCATTACTACTAACTTTTCCTCTTGCATTATTCAAACACTGTTTTTCTCATGTGATTTTTCATGCAACTTGAAATTAAGATCACTTTTTGTTTTCTTTCTTGTTTGTGTATCAACGTCATCTGTAAATTCAAAACAATGAGTTTAGATAATGGCTTCTGCACAATGTTTTGTTTTTCTCTTGGTCTTAAGACACACAGCCATAGCTGCATCACTCACCAGAGGCATTCTCTCTCTGCAGGAGCCTATATATAGGAAGCATGCCTCCTATGGCATTGCAGTGAACTGTGCTGACTATATTTTGCAGACTGCACAGAAATGCATTTCCCATAGTCACTAAAGATGTTAAAGTGTGTTTAATCAAGAAAACATGTAACTTCAGTGGTTACACAATTTGACGTTGGGAAGGAGAGGCAGCTCCTGGGAGCTGCTGCACACAGGGAACTGGCTTTTAAGCCAGCTCCCCATGCGCATCAACTCCCGCCTCCTCCCCCCTCCGCCATGCTGCTGCATCTGATACATACCGGGAACTTGCGTGTAACCGTGAAGGTTAACCTGTGAGCCCAGGCTCATCAGCTAACTGTGTACATGGTTACACTTTCACCTCCCAAATAGTCACCTGCACCAGCTACTTGAGTACAGAGATTTGTCTGTATTTTTATTCAGACTGTTTTATTTGGTTTAGCTCTTTAAGTGTTTCTCTCTTCTCTCTGCTTCTGTGTATATGATAAAAAGAGTATTACCATATGCTAAAAGGGCAACCGGCTCTAAACAAATGTACACTCTAGATAACCTGTAAGATAGACAAATTGGGATAGGCACTCAGTTCTTCTATGTATGTATGTATATATATGTTTAAATAGTAGCCTTTTGCGTGTGTGTGTATGGAAGGAAGAACAAATATCCTTAGGTCTTGACACCGCTTCTGGGACAGATATTGTGCTATGCCTCTTGGAAGTAGCAATATCAAAGAGGCATATTATTTAGGGGAGGCAAAGGTGCTTGTGAGCCATCTTTTGTGCCACTTGGATTCTGAGCTGGCAAGGGTTTGAAGTGATGATCAGAATATATTAGAACAACCCCACAAGACTTATGTTCCTGTTTGGATTCTATTGTCTTGCAGCCTCTTGTGGCTAAATCGAAACGTCTGTATGCTACTGGAACAGCATATAGGGACCAAAGCAGGATGCAGAATTGACCCCAGAGTCAGCCTTTTCCTGCCCCACAGCCATGAGCAGATAGAGATTGCATAGAGGTTTGGAACTCCATTGACTTCAGGAGCTTGTAGGATTGGGGTCTAAAGCTTGACAAGACTGTTCTTCCTATTAAAATGATCTCAGTCCTGACCTTTTTGGTAAATATTTCCATTTGAGAAAAAGAGCAAAAGTTCTCTCTATTAGTAACAATGTTGGCCTTTCTCAGTTATATCACGACAACAAAGAACTGATTTTTTTTAAGATAACAAGTTGCTGATATGGTTTCAGAATAGAAATGTCAACCATCAGACATCCAATAGCACTTTCACTATTAGATCTTTTTCCTGATTTTTCTAGTATGACCTTTAATAGTAAAAACCCACAGTCTAGCCTGATTTCCAACTGATGCTGGCAGGGGCAGAGCAATTTTTTGAAATGTTCCTTACTGTAGATAAATCTAATAGCTGGTAGCACTTTTGAAAAGATAAACTGTAACTAACACATATTTTGTTTAAAGAATTACCTGTCAGGTCTTATAGTTTGTATAATACAATTTCTGTTTAGATGTTTAACCTAAATATGTGTCATAGGGCAGAATTCCAAAGGTCCAGAGTTTTTTATATAGATCCTGGATCTTCAGTTATCAAAACGAATCCCTCTCAGTTTAGTTCTGTTGGACAAATGACCAACCACTATCACAGCTGTCACCAGCCAACACATTTGTTATATTCTATTATTTGTCAATCACTGAAAATGTACTGAAAGCTCTGTGGGACATATAATAAAAGTAATTTGTCTTCCAAAGATACTGAAGTATATAAATCACATATGGGAGAGTAAATTTGGCATCTTTTCTCAGACCTATTTATGCTCTAAGATGGGCCAAGATCCTTGGGTGCACCAGATCTCTGCTTAGCATAGCTGAAGAAAGGTAGCAGCCTTGATCACTGGCAAAAGTAGGAACAAATACAACACCCCTCTAACTTGTACCAACTTTCAGCGGCCCCCTCAGGTTGTTATTCCAGCAATATGTTCTGGTGTTGAAGCACACAACACCTCCTGTCCCCACGTACCACCAGTGTCAGGGGAAAATGGGATTGGAAGGGTAGACTTAAATGGGAGATGGGTTGTACTCTTACTGAAAGAGGAAAATATATTTGCAATTTGTCTTTTCCTTCTTGATGTTTACGTGAACAACGTTGTTCTGTTTATCTCTGAAGGTTATTGCCCACCTCACTTGCTCTTGGCTTTCTTTAGTGTAAGATTTCTTTGAAATTTCTCAGCTCACTCCTCTTCCTTCCCCTCTACACCACACACACACACAAACAAGAAGCTATCCAACCTCAGCACATGATCTGAAAATGTAGCTTATTTATTATTTTAAGCACAGTTCTGTTACTACTTTAAAGAACATTTTGTCAAGCTTGACAGATCAGGAAGCTATAATTTGTCTTCAAGTACAAAGGCCTCAGCAGTCTGTCCGTAGCATTTACCGCTGTGCTCCTGAGTGAAATTAGTTGGAAAAAACTAGAGACATCAAAATTGTATTGAAAAACAAAAAATGTTATGGATTTTTTTTCCCTCCCTATTCTCCTGCTAGATCTATGCTGAGTGACCTCTACAGCAGACTTTGCTCTGTGATTATTGTTGATCATACTCAGTGACTGTCCATCATGAAAGCATGTATTTCTCCTGACGACACACTTGGGATCTTTGTTTTTTGAAAGTGGCAATAAAACTCCTGCTGTGACCATTCAGAGTCTTACACACACATTCCAATATTCATGACTGCCTTCTGTCAGCAAATGAAACATATATCCAAGAACCAAAACACAGCTGTGAAAGTTAACCTCATTCTGCAGGAACACACAGGAGCACCTGTTCACAGAGGTTCCATGGGAAGAGAGCAGAACAATCGACTCAGTTTATCAGTCTGGGTCTGAAGAGCCCTATTTACTAGAGATGCTATTTTCCAATGATACTTAAAACACACTTTGATATCTTCAGTTATAAAAAGTTTATAATGTCCCTATTGTGGACCAGCCTCGGACACAGCGCACACACATTACAAGTGCCTTGCACAACTGTTTTCTAGGTGGCAATGAAATATTGAGAGTCAGGATTGTTTGATTATTGTAATGATCTTGTGGTTCATTAAATAATATTTCATTCTCATTCACTGGTTTAAAACTAGCAAACTGGAGAGGAGCTCTGCTGCACCCAGCCATACTGTGTTCCCAACCCTCATCATCAAGGCACATCTCTAAATTCCCATGGCATGATACTGTCCCTAATGAGGGAGCATCTCTAAATTATAATGTTTCTACCACCATTTCTCTACAGTTATGTTCCTGGCTCTGGAGAGAAGTTGGGTCTAAAGGTTACAGATAGTGCAGCCAAATACATATATTTGGCACATTCAGTCTGAAAGGCAGTATGGCTATCAATGAGACTGTGTCTCCCATACTCAAAACAGACTTCTCTTTACAGCTCTTCGTGAAGTGTCTTTGTGCAACCTCCCAGTTGCTTAATATGTAGAGATGCATGCCTCCTAAGCTAGCGGTGTGATACCTTGCTCACTAATAAAAGTTGTGAAACGCACTGAATTATTAAAACCAGTGTGAAGGGCTGACACTAGAACTCATGGTCTCCATGTAGCCCAGCACTCTTTCCTTGACCAAAGTGATGCTGCTGCTCATTCCCATCTAGACCTCAGGTTTTGAGTATGCTCAGTGCAGATGGCATGAAAGTGGAGTGGGGAAGCATGCTCATCGCACTCCACTGGTCAGCTACTGCCCGCCTGAAGCCGGGCAGTCCCCAGACAGTGAGGTGCCGACCCGCCACATCTGCCCGTCTCATTGGGCGCATGGGACTAGACCAAAAGTCAAAAAGCAGACAAAATCCTGTGCCTAGCAGTAATAGAAAAACCTAAAATTTCAGACTGGGAACATGGAACGTAAGAACCATGTGTCCTGGAATTAATAACGATTCCGACGATATGACCATAATCATCAGAAAATCTGTGCTAATAGATCAACAACTCATCAGGTTGAACATCGATATTGCTGCCCTTCAAGAGACTAGACTTGCCAATTCTGGATCCATCAGAGAGTCCCACTACACCTTTTTTTTTGGCAAGGAAAACATAGTGATGAAAAACGCCTGTATAGAGTTGGTTTTGCCATTCGCAACTCGCTGCTCAAGTCAATAGTCACACCTAGCGCTGATTCCGAGTGCATCATGACTCTTTGACTATTCACTGAATCAGGCTATGTCAACATCACAGTACCTATGCAGCAACTCTGACAACAAACAGTGCAGATAAATATCACTTTTATGAGAGCTTGCAGAAAGTAGTTGATTATATCTCCTCAGGTGAACTTTTCATCCTGGGAGACTTCAATGCAAGAGTGGGCATTATTACTTTATCATGGCCTATTTGCCTGGGACATCATGGCATCAGAAAAATGAATAGAATGGCCAAAGGCTACTTGAATTTTGTTCTATTAATGAACTCTGCATAACAAACACCTTCTTCCCTGGAAAAGAAAGCCACAAAGTTTCTTGGTGCCACCCACAGTCAGGTCACTCGCATCAACTGGATTTTGTCCTAGTGCAAAGAAAGGACCTAAACTGCGTAAAGTCCACACATACCTATCATAGTGCTGACTGTGACATGGACCATTACCTCATTGTCAATAAAACAAAATTAAAAGCAAAAAAATTCCATCGAACCACACTGAACAAAAAGCCAAAAATTAACTGTGTGAACACAAGGAATAGTGCTAAATGTGAAGACTTTGCCAAAGCCTTTGCAGAAAAGTGGGAAGAGAACGCACACGTAGAATCAGTTGAAGAAACATGGCAAACTCTTTGTAGCGCTATTTATGAAGCAGCCCGTGAAGCTTTTGGTGAAAAGAAGTCATCCAATAAGGACTGGCTTGAGGAAAATGCTGACAGATTGATGCCCCTCTGTGATGGGGCGGCAGAGCCCCGCACTTGCAGCTCTCCCCTCCTTTCAGGGGATGAGAGCCAGGACACGGTGCAGTGCCAGCCGTCGCCCTGAGTGGCCGAGCTGAAGTGGCCGGACGGCGCATGCGCTGGCGGTGCCGCACAATGGGCCAGTTCACCCAGGGTTTCTGGGCAACTGTACGCCACCCCAGCTGATGAGGCCAGTGCGCGTAAGGCTAGCCAGGGAGATGTGGGTGGCAGCAGCACCAGGCAAGGGGCCACACAGGGAAGCGTGGGCGGACAACGTGGGACATCACCCGCTGGCCGCGGGTTGGGTGAGTCAATGGGGACGTTACAGGGCATCCCGAGGCGGAGGTTGGGAGTATGAGGGAGAAGGGAGGAGACACAGGGAGAAGACAAAGACGCGGAAGGGGAGGAAGAGAATAGGCGAAGGAGAGAAGGAGGACTTCGCCGGGTGAGCCAAGAAGGCCCAGGGCAGGGCTAGGGAGGTAAGCCCACGGACTGGTGAGTTAAGGGGTTACGCCCCACTAGTCAGATCACATGAGAAAGTAGTATAAAGAGCTGGAATGTAAAGCATGGGGAGCCATTCTGCATAACAGAGGGAGTCGTGACTCTCCCTCGACCTTAGGGCTCTGGGTCGGGACTCGGAGAGAGGGTGTGCCCGAGTCCCCCTTCCCCTCCTCCAAGGAGCACTATCCTGGATAACGGAAGCAGTGTTTGTACCTGCTGACAGGGGAGTAGCCCCGTAAGGCCTGACAGGGCCAGTGACTAGAGGCTCAGACTGGAGAGGCCTTTTCATACCCTCATAAAGCAGAATAACGAAGCATATCTTAAATACATAAAGAATCCATCCGACAGTGCGAAGGCCAAACTACAGCATGCAAAAGGCCTACTCCAGAAAGAGATCAGGTGCTGCATAAATCAGTACTGGATAGATATTTGCAGTAATATCCAGGTTGCTTCCGATACAGGAAATGCAAGAGCCATGTATGAAAGCCTTAGGAAAGCTTTAGGTCTCAACATTACTAAGATTGCTCCCCTAAAAACTAATGAGGGTATCTCAGTTACAGATAAGAGCAAGCAAATGGACAGATGGATTGAACACTATTCAGAGCTGTATTCAGGGAAATGAAACATCATGTCAGAAACTGGAGACTTCATTCCCACTGTTGAACAAATGCAAGAACTTGATGCCGTGCCAAGCAAGCAGGAACTGATAGATGCTATAGACGCACTGTCAAGCGGAAAAGCGCCAGGCACAGATTGCATTCCTGCTGAGGTACTCAAGCCCAACAAAGACTGTCTCATTCCCCCTCTTTATGACCTCCTTCTGACGTGCTGGATGAAAGAGGAAATACCACAAGATATGCAAGATGCAAATATTGTCACCTTATATAAGAACAAAGGAGACAAGGGAGATTGTAACAACTATCGTGGCATATCTCTCCTTAGCATCGCAGCTAAAGCTTTTGCAAGAGTCATCTTAAGGTCCCTCCAACTTTTGGCTGATTACATATATCCAGAGTCAGAGTGTGGTTTTTGTACAGGAAGATTAACCATCCACATGATCTTCTCCCTTCACCAACTACAGGAGAAGTGCTCTGAGCAAAATATGCCACTTTATATCTCTTTTGTGGACCTCACAAAGGCATTCAACACTGTTAGTCCGCAAGGACTTTACCTTCTACTTGAGAGAATAGGCTTCCCACCAAAACTATTGCAGCTGATCATAGCTTTTCATGAGGATATGAGAGCTATTATCCAATTTGATGGATAGCTTTCAGGTGAACACAGGAGTAAAGCAGGGCTGTGTACTTGCCCCAACCTTATTTGGAATATTCTTCTCAGTCCTCCTAAGCTGTGCATTCAAGAACTCACATGGCAGCATCTACCTCCACACAAGATCTGACAGATCACTTTTCAATCTAGCTAGACTGCGGGTGAAAAGCAAGATTAAGAAAGTGCTTATCAGAGAACTGCTCTTAGCTGATGACGCTGCTATTGTAGCTCATAATGAAACACAACTCCAGGATCTTATGGCCCAATTGTAAAGAACCTGTCAACAATTTGCTCTTACCATCAGCGTTAAGAAAAATGTGGTCCTTGCACAAGGTAACACGACTCCACCATGTATTATGCTAAATAACAACTCTCTGGAAATAGTTCTGAAGTTCGGTACTTAGGTTAAACCATAACTAGCAACTTGTCATTAGATGCAGAAATTAACATTCGTATTGGAAAGGTGGCTACTATTTTCAGCAGACTAACAAAAAAACGTGCATGGGCAAACTCAAATCTCACAAGTAGAACAAAGATACTTATCTACCAGGCATATGTGCTGAGCATTCTTCTCTATGGATCAGAAACATGGACCACCTGTGCAAGCCAAGAAAAGCAACTTAGTTCTTTCCATCTCCGTTGCTTACGCAAACTTTTGAACATCAAATGGCAAGATAAAGTTCCGAATGAGAAAGTAGTATAAAGAGCTGGAATGTCAAGCATGGGGAGCCATTCTGCATAACAGAAGGCTACGGTGGCTAGGTCATGTGAAGAGAATGGACGATAACCACATCCCAAAGAACCTTTTGTACTGAGAATTGGCAGAGGGAACAAGACCAAAAGGACGCCCTAAACTCCGTTTCAAGAACTACTGCAAAGCTGCTTTGGTAAAGTTTCGGATAGACATTGATAGTTGGGAAAACCTGGTAATGGATGGAATACCTGGCGTCAACAGGCCACCAAGGACAAAAGCACTACAACAAGACTTTGGTAGAAAACCAGAACAAGAAAAGAATGAAGAGGAAAGAACAGATGATAACAACTAACACTACTAAAGTATGGAACTGTACTTACTACAGCTGAACATGCCTTTCTTGCATTGGTCTATTGAGCCACACAAAAAATTGCAAAAAGTGACCAGTTTAATGCTGCATCCCACCGTCTTTCGAGACGTATGGAGGCCATGATGATGAATAATAATAATTCCTATGCAAGGCTTTCGGCACTGTAATCTTATAACATTAGCAAAATTACCAATTTTAATTTACTTCATTCTCATAAATGACCAATTTTTTTTAAAAAAACAGCTTGAGGCAAAGAACAAGCATGGAAAACTTTAGCATGAATGGTTATAATTTGGCCAAATTATAAGCCACTGAAAACAGCATGATAACCAAAAGTGCTGGTCAGGCATAAATATGTTTATCATTCCTCTGTCCATTATTGGCTAAAATGCTATTTTCAGGAATTACTCTGATCTAAATGAGTGTATACATTGCTTGAGGATCTCTCTGGATGATCAAAGTTTGATGCTAAAATCCTGGACATTATTATTTATTTTGTATTTTTCTATTTCTGTTTTCAATAATTTTGATTCAAGAAAGTGAAAGCTATAGAGATGAGATTGGCCAGCCATTGCTGTGATCTTGGGTAGGGGATAGTACGGCAGGTTTACTTATGCAAGGCTTTATTTTATTTTATTTTATTTTTGCATTTATTCCTAGAACTCTATTCACATAAGCAGGAGTTCTGTGAACAGATGAAGGGGACAAAGAAGAAAAAATAAAACTATGTAGCTACAGGACTTTTCGTGCTTAAAAAAATCAGGCAAGAGAGGAGCAAACCAGATTAGTCATGAAGGGGTTTATTGTTGCGCTGACTGTGGTGTAACAATGAGGTGTTGAGCCTATAAGTAAGTAACCAGATAAAATTAGAAGACTGTAGATAAGAGTCTACTATCATTTTGAAGATTTGATTACAAGATGAAGCACAGTAGACAAAACCTTATACTGTGATAATTTTATATTTTGTTTTTAAACATTTTGAACTGGATTTGCAAGGATTTCTATAAATGAAAATCAAATGAAAAATGAGTCACGCCCTTTTTTTATCCTTCAACTTTAAACTGGCATCGTATTTTCAAATACATTATTCCCCCTACCAGCAATGTGTGAGTAAATTTGCATAAGAAAAATGAACAGAGACTGATCCATTATATGGTGTCTTTGAGATATAAAAAAAATGAAGAACACACAGAAAGGCCCAGAATCATTCCTACTAGTTCCCTAAGCCAAACTTTACTCTCTACTCTCTGATATTGAGATACCTGGTCCTTAATTAGAACTGTTCAGATTTGATATTTAAAAACACAGAGTCATATAAAGTCAATGATTTTTAATAGGGCTGTCAAACAATTAAAAATTTTAATCGCGTGATTAAAAAAATTTAATCGCGATTAATCGCGTGCAACTCTCCTTTGAAATGCCACCGTGGCATTTCAACGGGGCAGCGCTGCATAGAGCCTGGGGTCAGCTGGAGTACCGTGCTAACTCCGGGCTCCATGCAGCACTGCCCCTTCGAAGCACTGCAGTGGCATTTCCAAAGGGCAGCGCAAGGCGGAGCCCAGGGTCAGCTGGAGTGCCCAGGGTCAGCTGGAGTGCCCAGGGTCAGCTGGAGTGCCCAGCTGACTCCGGGCTCCATGCAGCGTTGCCTCTTTAAGGCGCCTGAGCAGCTCTTCAAAGGAGCAGCGCAAGCGGAGCCGGAGATCAGCTGGAATCCCCTGCTGATCCCCGGCTCTGTGTTGCAAAGCCTCTTTGAAGTGCCAGAGTGACAATTACGATTAATGTGTTAATTTTTTTAATGCATTAATCCTGTCCTGTGTTAATTGCAGGCGTTAACTCAGGTCAATTGACAACCCTAATTTTTAAACAAATCTGGAGGAGTTCTGCTTAAAAATCAGTGTCATGTTGTAACCCACTGTGGCAGACTTGTCCTGGGCGCGATCACGGGAAGCCCTTTCGGGGTACCTCC
>JANRFK010006693.1:20031061-20050686 GCA_030068395.1 Apalone spinifera
AACAGCCGCTCCTCGGGCGGCCGGAGTGCGGGCCGGCGGCGGCCCGTCACACCCACAAAAAGGAGATATTTCATGGGGAAATTAAGGTAATGCAGTTATAAAGTAATACCTCAAGAAATTGAACGCAAATGGGAAGGAAAGCTACTCCACCTATTTACCATTCAAACTCTTGGTTATTATATTATTGGACAAAATCTTGATGTCCTTGTTAATACAAAACTCTGATTGAATGTAAAGGAAGTATAAGCAGTAGCCAGCTGGTGCAGGATGTGGGGGGACAAGTAATGGCATTTTTTTTCTGAATAGCAATCTAAATATGCAGGGCTAGCCATAGATCAAATGATGACCCAACTGTTTGGCACCCCCACATTTGTTAAACTTTAGAATATTTTATTTTTATTGCACTTGTAGCCTATTTCACAACTTTAGTCAATGATATGTATGCATAATTTTATCCCTGTCATATAAGTCAATAAATTTGCATGCCAGAATCTGTAAATCTATTTATTCATGCCAAATATAAGCAAATAAAATATCGTTTCCTTTGTGCTTATAGAAACTCTTTAATTTTAAGAATATCTGAACTGTACTAACATCAGTACATTGAATTGTGCATCAACACTGGGTGGATCAGTATTAAATAGTGCTACAGTAGATGATAGTCTTAGAATATTAAACCTCGTCCTTTAGTTTAAAAGGCTGCTTTTCTTGCCTTCACCTTTGTGAACTGAAGTACAGCATCAAAGAGTTCAAAAGACTGTTCAATGGCATTTTAACTGATAAAATAGCGGGCAGTGTAAGTCTATCCTCTGCCATCATCCATCAACGATGTATATTAATGATCCTGAGCTTTGAAAATATGTACTCATCTTGCGTGACTGTGACCAGCAACATGAATGGAAGTCTCAAAGCTATCCACACATTAAGAAAAGGTCCTTCTGCTGTGTCTCCCAGAATGAATTGGAGAACTTGAGGAGGAAAGTGCTTCCTATGTTGCAGAATGTGACCGATGTTGTCCAGTTCTACATAGAGGGCTTTATCATTGTCATTTGAACATTCCCCAGGTGTCAGCATCCAATGAAGCGCCATACAGTTGTACAAGAGTGTTTTCCAGTCTGCTGGCAGCTTACTAAAATCATACAAAACTTCCTCAAGTCTCTTTATGGTGCTTCATTTGGGCAAACCTTTCTTTGATGAACATGTGAGCCATGTCAACAAATGAGCAAAAAACTTCTTTCTCACATTTTTCTTCCCAAGTTTTACATCACCTCATCTCTGCCCTTGTAACCAAACAGTCTCCTCTTCCAATGAATATGAGTTTCCTGGAGGACAAGCTCAACTCTTGAGTTTTTCTTTGGCAGCAGTGATGTCTTACTCAGGTCCATTTTCTCTCTAGATCACAACAAAATCAAGGCTCCTTCTCATCAAAGTAGTAGCAGTCGTGATGTCCATCGTCTGAGTTTGTCGTGCCTTTCTTACAACATTTACTTGGAACAGGATATCATACCAAACCACAACTGAGACCAGAAATTTGAAGTCAGTGATCTGGTTTACCAGGCTTTGTGCCTCATGCCAGATTCCAGCCGCAGCTTTACTCAACTGCTCCAGTTCCACCAGGATATCATAAACGTCAGTTACTTGATACCTCATTGGCATTATGCTGTCAGTGTGGCTCTCCCCGTGAGTGTCACTTCGTGGCTTTATGGTCAGATTTATAACGCTGTCTGTGAGAATCTTCCACCTGATAGTTGATGTTGAAAACAGGGCCTATATCCTTTATAGTACTCCAAAGAGATATACTACATCTAAAGAAAATGAGTCTGCATCTAACACAACCAGGTTGAGGGAATGGCAGCTACAAGGCATGAAGAAGAAAGTTCAAGGATCCTTTCCTGGACACCGCTGTTTCTTCCCCTCATATTTATGCCACTGATGTAGCTTTGGTCATGATAGTCCTAAAGCTTTGTTTTATTCTCATTCAGAACACTCATAAGCAGTTCTGCTGTGCCTTTTCCAGTAGAGTCATCCACAGACCAGAAGCAGATAGTGTTCCTTCATTTGGATACAGCTGCCCTGGTCATCAACAAAAAAACTGAGGCAATCTACCGACCATCCCCAGAAAGCCAAATTATTCATTGCAATAAAGAAGGTAATTGAGATCAGCTGCTCAATCACATTCTTCCAGTGCCGGGTTTCCACATTTAAAATGTGCTGTTTTTCTGCATCTGTTCATTTATTTGTCTTGAATCTGCACTTGACCTGCATCCATTTGGAGTAGGCTGTAAAATGGCTGTGTGACTTTTCATGTTGTTTCAGAGCATCAGCTAAGTTATGCCAATAATTTTACCAGGTAAGTGCAATTAATGATTTGCGCAAATATTTTGCAACAAAAACAGAAAGCTTTGTCAGTTGATTTTGAATTAGCTCGCCAATGCCAATTCAGTTTCTTACCAGTCTCACACCTTTTGACAGTGAAACTTTTGAAAAGTATCACTTCTGCCTATTTGCTGGAAATGGCTCATCCTTGATTTTTTTTTCATCCTGTTTAAAGTTGTTGTATAAATCAATACCAGCAGAGTTTAGGATCATCAGCCATAAAGCAGGATCTGATGTATCGATTTGTGGTATGCAATTTTTCTCTCTGCTGTTTCTGTCATCACACAAGACTGATTTTTTTTAATCTTTTATCATTTCTTTCCTTTTCATGTAAACCAGATTTTTTCTTTGTCATTACTCCCTTTTCACATGAACCACCACCTTTTTTTTTTTTTTTTTTAAAATCATCTCCTCTCCTTTACACTGCCAGGAAAACTGGACAATTCTCCATCTTTCCTCACATTTCCATTCCTTATCAAGTAAATCTGCTAATTCCTTAGTGATAGGACTTCTGTCATATATATACTCTGCTCCTCAATTTCTACTGCACAGGGACGATTGGTACTGCCTACAACCCAGCCTATGTTGTTCTGACTCAGATATTTTCCTATCACATTTGCCCCTTCCTGCAAATTAGATTGTCATTAAGCTTTTTATGTCCTTTATTGAGCTCCTAAGGATTTATTTGGGGGCATCTTTTATTTTCTATGGGAGAAAACAGACAGTATTAGGGAGAGTAAAAGTCTATGTTCTGCAGTCTTAGAAAGTTATCAAACTTTGTGTGAAGCACGGCAAAAGAAATAAGTGTCTCTTTTATATTGTTGCATAGATAGAGTTCAATAGATATCTCTGGCATCTCGTGACACCCCATCTTTAAAGTACCTGCGAAGGTGTGGCTGACTACATTCTAGAACTAGGTCGAAGATCAAGGAAAATGTAGTTCTCAGAAAGTCTGGAAGGTTTCATGAGAATTCTGCAAAGGTCCAGTATATTCTAGGATATGGTGAAAAATTAATTCGCATATGGAATTACCTGAAAAATTTTACTTCAAATATTGTATTTCCCTTTTATTGCTAACAGCTTGTTCCCCTCACCAGTGCCACACCTCAGGTGGTCCCCAACCCCTGAACCTGGCCCTGTTAGTATGTGACTTGTTTACTTCACTGGAAGCTCTGCATGAGTAAAACTGGATAATTTCAGGGTTTATCCTATTTATATCCTGCAATCACATATATCAAAGTTACGAGACTAACTTGAGCAAAGTCAGAGAAGTGTTCTTTTACTATCCATTCAAGACAAAACACTGCATGTGGCATCAAGGGACTATCCTGAGAACACTTTTGGGACTGAATACCAAACTCCTCCTTGTTTCTCGGATCCTGCAAAGGCATGTGGTAGATAAAAGGAACTCTTGTGCCCAGATAGGGGGATTCCATGTAGATTGTGATAAGCTTGCAGGGTGTAGGCTTCTATGGAAGCAGGATTGGGCTCCTGAATGCAGAATTGGGCTTCAGTTTTTATTCAATCTTTGCTGAGCATTTGTCTTGAAAAAGACTGAATAAAATCTGAGTGAGAAGTACAGGATATGTCCATTGTGTTTTGGCACAGACCTAGTTCTCACAATCACATTCAAAATCATTTTAATGGGTACTCTACATGGTGACGTACACAGTACAGATAAACTACAGGGAAATGTGTGTTCTTTAGAGCTGGTAGGAAAATATCTTGTGCTATATGAAAATTTTTGACAAAAACAACTTTTTTTTGTTTTCATCTGAAGTTTTTATGATCTTTTGCAGGTTTTCACCTAAACTGAACATGCAAACAGATATAAAATGTTCAGCAAAGTTGGAAATGTTTGCCAGATATTATTGAAAATTGAGTTAATTAAAACTAAAAAAATAATCAAAATTCTTGCTTCTGAAAACTGAAAAAAAATGTTGTCGAGGAAAATGTTATCAAAACCAGACATTTTTGTGGAAAATTCTGTATTGATTAAATAGCAATTTTTCATTGAAAAAAAATTGTCAGAAAATTTCCAACCAACTCTTGTTGTCTTTTCTTTTGTTCAAAAGCGTTAGAGGAGTAGCCGAGTTAGAAAATAAGAACATAAGAATGGCCGTTACTGGGTCAGACCAAAGGTCCATCTAGCCCAGTAGCCTGTCTGCCAACAGTGGTCAGCACCAGGTGCCCCAGAGGGGGTGGACCGAAGACAATGATCAAGCGATTTGTCTCCTGCCATCCTTCTCCAGCCTCTGACAAACAGAGGTCAAGGACACCATTTCTATTCCCTGGCTAATAGCCTTTTATGGACCTAACATCCATGAAATTATCTAGCTTCTCTTTAAACTCTATTATAGTCCTAGCCTTCACAGCCGCCTCTGGCAAGGAGTTCCACAGGTTGACTACACACTGTGTGAAGAAGAACTTTCTTTTATTAGTTTTAAACCTGCTATCCATTAACTTCATTTGGTGTCCTCTAGTTCTTCTATTATGGGAACTAATAAATAACTTTTCTTTATCCGCCCTCTCCACACCACTCATGACTTTATATACCTCTATCATATCCCCCCTCAGTCTCCTCTTTTCTAAACTGAAAAGTCCCAGTCGCTTTAACCTTTCCCCATATGGGACCAGTTCCAAACCCCTAATCATTTTAGTTTTTTGACCGCCGCGGCACACTATGTGGAAGTTTTCAGAAAACTATCCACAATAATGCCAAGATCTCTTTCCTGATTTGTCGTAACCAAATTAGCCCCCATCATAGTGTACATATAGTTGGGGTTATTTTTTCCAACGTGTATTACTTTACACTTAGCCACATTAAATTTCATTTGCCATTTTGTTGCCCACTCATTCAGTTTGATGAGATCTTTTTGAAGTTCTTCACAGTCTGCTTCTGTCTTGACTAAAACAGTTTAGTATCAGCCGCAAACTTTACCACCTCACTGCTTACCCCTTTCTCCAGATCATTTATGAATAAGTTGAACAGGATTGGTCCCAGGACTGACCCTTGGGGGACACCATTGGTTACCCCTCTCCGTTTTGAAAATTTACCATTTATTCCTACCCTTTGTTTCCTGTCTTTTAACCAGTTCTCAATCCAAGAAAGGACCTTCCCTCTTATCCCATGACAATGTAATTTACACAAGAGCCTTTGGTGAGGGACCTTGTCAAAGGCTTTCTGAAAATCTAAGTATACTATATCTACTGGATCCCCCTTGTCCGCATGTTTGTTAACCCCTTCAAAGAACTCTAATAGATTAGTAAGACATGATTTCCCTTTACAGAAAGCATGTTGACTTTTGTTCAACAAATTATGTTCTTCTACGTGCCTGACAATGTTATTCTTTACTATTGTTTTGAGTAATTTGCCCGGTACTGAAGTTAGACTTACTGGTCTGTAATTGCCAGAGTGAGTCTGTAACCGGAAAAACTTAAAAAATAACATAGTCTAGTAGCACCTTAAAGACTAACAAAACATGTAGATAGTATCATGAGCTTTCGTGGGCACAACCCACTTGTCATCTGAAGAAGTGGGTTGTGCCCAGGAAAGCTCATGATACTTCTACATGTTTTGTTAGTCTTTAAGGTGCTACTAGACTATTTGTTTAAGTTTTCCTTTTTGTTGTTGAGGATGAAGCACACAATGAACTGAATTTCATTTATATGTATTGATCTATCATAGGGTTTTATTTTACTACCCATCTTTCTTGTATCTGAGCACCTCCCATGCAAAATCAAGAATAGATAAGTCTCTAATGGACTTTTTATGAAGACTCTAGCACTTACCTATTTTGGAGGGCTCAGATCTGTCCTGGGGATAGGCTTTTGTGTGTGTTGGTTAAGATTTTTAAATTTTGTTTTATATATTTATTTTTGGTTGGTAAGGTTTAGAGAAAGAAGCATGTTCAGTGTTGTATCATTTTTATGATAAAAAGACTTGATGTGGAGCTGCTGCACTGTAAGTTTTCTTCTCAACCACTATAGGTTTATGATGTGGGCTAAGCTAAACCAAAGTGTGGGCCAATTCCTACATCTCATTGCACAGTTGCATTAGAAGGAGAAAAGGGCTTAGGAAGCCTCTTCTCCACCCTGTAGTCTCCTTCAGCAAATGGGAAGGAATCTAACATGATGTGCTAGCGAAGGAAAATGGCTAATGCACCAACTATGTATGATAGTCACAAGGGAGGATGGTCTCTCAAGAAACATGGTTAAAACTCCTCTTCCCTGCCAAATTGTTTACTTCAGATGAAAAATCTGCACAAGGTATTTTTTCCTTTGCAGCTATCCATCTTGGAAGTTACAAAAGTAAGATGACATGTTTTACCTCAGGCATGACTCTTATGACTGGGACAAGGATGCTGGATACATGTCTAGTCCTTTGCTAATATTGTTGTTTCTAAGGCCTGGATATCGACGCTCTGGAGATTAATCTTCCAGGATTTGACTTAAGAATGCTAATGGCTCCCCCATTGGCCCTAGTACTCCACAGTGTCGTGAGGAGTAAGGGAAGTTGATGGGAGAGTGAGGCCATGGCAAAAATTCGATTTAAGGTGTGTTAACTCCAACTACACTAGTCACATAACTGTAGTCACATAACTTAAGTCGAATTTCTCCCTCAGTATAAACCTGGCCTTAGAATATCTCATATTTGTCTGGCTAAACCATTTGGGTTTTTTAGACCTTGCTTTTTTCATGTAGATTGGAAAAAAAATTGAAAAAATTTCATCAGGTAGTACCTGTAAGAATAATGATAACCTGTAAGAGTACCTGTGATCAGATTGACCCTCCTAGGTGCTTCTATAATACAAGTAATAAATAATAATCACTGCTTTACATGCTCTGCAGTAGTAATTTGACAATTTGCCACTGATATTATGTCAGTATTTCATGCATATGACACAATACCAGTCCCTGCCAGTAAATAAACACCATTTCACCAACAATTACAATATCTGTATATAAGAGTAATTTTTTAATTTCAACATGGTTACAAAAGTCACATCTCCAGTAAGGAAAAAAAAAGTGTGACATATTTCTTAAAGTTGTTTTGTTTCACAGTAACAAAGGAAAGTGACAAAAACATATGATGTGAAATAGGCTATTCCAATTGGCATTTAACAAATATTTCTAATAAAGACTGTACTGAGAAGCTGCTGCAGAAGATGGAAACAATAGCCATTGAAGTGTGAGCTGCGATTTCCTGTTAAAAGATTATAGCAGGGTAAGAATGGAACAAATATACACACACTCAAAACAGGAGAGAGTGTTGTCTTTTAATGCCCACTTCAGTGCCACATTATCTCCCTTGAAATCTCACTCCTTTTATATAGTCTATTTTAATGCTCAGTATTATTTTTTTTCTTTTGATCTGCAAGAGCAGAATTGTGTTTTTAATCTTTTCACATAGATTGAGTGCTTCTGAACAATGCCAGATGAAACATCCAGCAGACTGAATTTGACTGTTTATCCACAAACCAGATGCCATGCCAGAATCATGTGTGAAAACTTCCCCATCATTGTAACTCTATCCCAACAGTGACACTAGCTGTGTGAATTAATACCAGTTTGCGCTCTTTCCTCTGTCAAGCGAATTAAGTCCAAAGAAGCATTCAGAAGGACAATATTTATATCTCATTACCTAGTCTCCCTTGGGCCTTCCATCATCCTTTTTCTGTCTGTCAATTCCCTGTGCCAGAATTTGGCCTACATTAAATCTGACTGGGTAAATAGCAAAAAATAAGAAATGTATATTTAAAGTGTTCTAATCTATTAGGCTAGTTAACTTATTTTCATTACTAACAATCTGCTCCAATAGATAATCTACTTTAACTGCTAGAATTCCCCACTACAAATCTTGGCCTGTACAAGGCACAAACCCATCAATTGAGCTAACCAGCCTGCCATCAGTGCATTAGCTCTGGTGGGAAATTTTATTTATTTATATTTTATTGAACACCCTCCCAATAAGGAAGAATGGATAGAAAGGAAGAAGAACAAAAAGGTAAAGAGAGGGAAAGGAAAGGAAGAAAGGGGGCAAGGTGGGAAAAGGGTAAAAGAATTTGAAAGCTCTTGTGTGACTTTTTAGAACTCTTTGATTAATTCCCAATCAGGCCCCAGTAGATCAGGACTGAGAACAGACTACAAGTTTCTTTCTCCCATCTATATATGCATTTCCACCTAATAACTCACAGCATCCTCCCTTACAATCTTGTCTGAATTAGAACAATTCTCTTTTTAAGAAAAAATCCACACCATAATTTTACCCAACCAGATGTATCCTGTAAGTATTTCCAGGTCCCAAAGACCATCCCTAATTTAGATTGTCTGCACCAGGCCTAGGACGAAGATTTGTACTGTTTGAAGTAGGGATGTAAAATACCATTGACTTGGCTAACCGATTAAACAGATTGTTTAACCGATTACTGGGGGGAAGCCTGGCCAGAGAGCTCCTGCCTGCAGCCTCCCTGCCAGAGGCCATGGTGCTCCACAGGCAGAGGTTGCTCTGGTGTCCTGGTTAGAGCAGCTCCTGCCTGTGAGGTGCCCTGGCTTGCCATGGACAGAGGATGCCTCATCCAGTTTCATCCTCCTGATAGAACAAAGATTTGTATGTATCTTTGAACCCTAGCCAAGGGGAAGCACCTTGCAAAACATTAAAAACTCTACTGTTGATCTGCGATTAAGGCTGACCCAACACAAAATTATGTTTCATTCACACTGACCCCTGAATAGGTGACAGTGCATGGACCTTGCAAAAACAGATTGCCTCTGGTGATGAGCGTGCCCCAGAACCACACTGGCTCACGTTGGGACTGGCCCAAGATACAATCCTTTTGGCTAGAAGCAGGCAGGAGGATTGATATGATGATGGCTGCATCCTTAAAAATTAATTCTCAGCAGTGTGTTTTGAGATATAGCCCATCATGTTGGAAACACACATGGAAAGCTTGATTGTCTAGACAGTGATTGTCACTAAAGGACTCACATAGTGCTTAGATGGAAAAGCAGACTGCCTTCAGGGACAGAAGCATAGCATAGCACCTGGGCTGACCTGGCAGCTAAAGAATGGGTAAAATTTCAGCAAACAGGAGCCTTAGACATCTGTTTCTGTTCTTTAGGAACATAGGCACAGGAAGCAGGGTGTGGGGCATGCTGCAGAACTTTTGTGCCCAGGGTCCCGGCCACTAGCTTGCTACTGCCTGGGGGCTCCACTGCCAGACCGGGGTCCTGTTAATTTGCCAGCCCCAGGTCTTTTTGGTTGATTGTTACTAATGCTCTAGTTTAGAGCGACTATGGTAGAAAAATAAACCACACAGTCCTCTTCCTTTGCCACCATCTCACCCCTATCATAAGAAGATGATGGATTTTACTTTTGGACTATATCTCATCCTCGTAGAGACTGACTGGGCACTCATCTCCACAGCAGCACAGATATATAGTCAGGTGACAAGAAAACCTAGGGTTAGAATAAGGTATCTGTGAATGAATCACAGCCTGCTTGCTCAGAAGGGAGAAGTGCTGCCTTGACATGATCATTTCTCTCATCTCTTCATAACCTGGTGGAAGGGGTTCACACATGCTCACACATTGTCCAGTGCACACCTTCTGGATATCAGTGCAAAAATTTGACTAGGTCTTAGTATAGTTTGAAATAGCTTCTGGATTCCCTCCACAGCTGCCTTTAAGCAGCCAGGTTAGTGCTGGGGAGAGAGAAGATTCATCCAATAGCAGCATGATGCCTGCTCCTTCCTTGCTGTCAGAGGGAAAGGAGGTTGTGTGGTAATAAGTAGAGCAGCAGTCATGTGTGTATGATTAAGCAGTCCCTTCCCTAAAATCTCAGGATTTGAATGGAAAGGAAAGTTCATCTGGTGCAAACTCCAGTAGGCCCTGATCTCTTCCCCTGTGTGGGAATGCTTAGTAGCACATTTTATTGTATTACATTTTCTGAGTTTCCTTCCTCCCACACCATCTGTGGGAGATGGTTAACTTGTCCTGCACTAATTAAGCTCTGCTGTATATCTGCCCACAAAATTTATAAAAGTTTTTAGTTCTGGTATCCTAAGGAATTTAACGAGGTCCTGGAAATTACACAGTTTACAGTATGCTGAAATAAAGAGGGGAAATACAGAATTGTGTATGTACATTCTAGGACTTCCCCATGTCATGAGAATTGCCTTAAAGAAGGAGGTTGTATTTTAGTTCTCTTCTTTAATGCATCCTGAGGATGGGGGCAGGGGAATCTAAAAATATAAATCTACAATAAGTACAGAAAATAGATACTGACACAGGTACTTCTTTCTTGACCTTGATAAAACAGAAACATATTGGCTGTCTGAATATCCCTTAAATAATAATACTCCAAACTTGAAAAGTTGCCTTTTGAGAATTCTCAAGCACTTTCAAAACAAAGAACCATCAAAATGAGGGGAGAGATACAAGTCAGTATTATCATCCATACTCAGTGGATGGGTAAGCAGAGGCAGACAGTATTGGGAAAGAAGCCTGCCCTCCTGAACAGTTCACTGTCCTTTTAAAGGTGGAATGGAAAAGAGTTCAAAGGAAAAGAAGGGTGGGTTATGCTTTTAGTTCTTCTTTATGATACATAAAGAAAATCTGGAGTTTTTTTCTAATTGTTTTTTAAACAGGGTTTTTTCCTGCCTTAAAAAAGAATTAGAACTTGAAGATCATAATAGCCTGAAAGACAGTATAGTGAGGGAGTCCACGGCAGAGACAGGTGTGCTGAAGGCTCAGAAAGGTATGGTTCCAAGAGGCTGAAGGCCTCACCCCTCAGAGAGAGAGGACTCCCCAAGAAGGGACTGTCATATTGGAGTGGACTCCCCAAGAAGAGGCTGTCACAGTGCAGGGGGTTCCCTCCCGGGACTCTACGGGCCAAGCATGGGCATCACCCATGAGTCCATGACAAAGTTTCCCTGCAGTATTTATATCTTGTAATGAGGCTGCCTCTAGTAAATATGGTTGTTTACTCTCACCATTTGCAGTCTGACTGGGAAGATAGCTGAGCTCTATGATTAGGGGTCTGGGCAGGAAACTAAGAAGGCAAGAGACTGGGGATAGGGGGAGGATACTTCTGGGTTTATCTGAGCAAAATCCCTCATTTGCACATAGAAAAGAATTTCTAGTCACCAAATAATACTTACAGCCTAAAACCAGTTAAATATGTAGTCCCCATTTAATCTGCACAAATGCCTTTCTGCATCTGCACATGCAAGATTTTATATTTATTAATATTGGACATAATTCTACAAGTTGTTTGAAAACTTGGCCAAAAATACCTATCCCTAAAAGTTATTATGAGTTAACTCTTTTAGAAATGATCAGTTTCTCTTTGTCTTCATGATCTATTAAGATATTTGTAGCTCATCCGTTGTCTTAAACGGATTGTAGAATCTATATCCTCTGTAGGAAATGTATGGGTTTTTTTTTTAGTAAATATCATCAGCATTCAGAGAATGTTTTCACCTGTTCACAATGCAAGCATTTTCCACTAACTGTTTGCTTCATTTAACAGTGTCCTGGTAGTTACTGAGAGGAAAAAACTGTCCAAATATTACTTATTTATTTATTGTAGCTCACTATGTAAATATTTTTATGTTAAGAAAGGAAATGTTTGTATATGTACAAAACAAAGGAAAGGATCAGAAAAATATTTTTGACAAAAGACAAATTTATTAAATTTAAAAGATAAAAACAAAACTTTCAGATGAAAATTCACCCAACTCTCTCTGCTGCTCTTCTCTGTTGGCATTCCTTTAGACTGTGTTAGGTATTAATAAGCCCATCAACACTTACAAGGAAAACTCACAGCCTTGAAATCAGGTTGTGAGAAATAATTAAAGGAAGCAAAGATTTCCCATTGTCTGGGTTTAAAACTTATTCACAGTAGATAATTGCTGTAAAGTATTTATTAAGTATGTGTATAAACTTAAACAAATACAATGTGGCCTAATTGTGGGATCTGTATTCTCCTTTGCTGGCTAGCTGCAGCATGCTATGGCACATTATATCACACCCTACAATTGTATTACATTCCCTGACTTCAAGCTCATTAAGTTTTTCCATCTCCTGCCCACCACTATCTTTTTTGTGCCTCTTTTTTGGAGATCATTTTCTGCTTCTTACTCAACAGCAAACTTCATGCTTAGCCAAATTCTGTCTTCAATTACATTGGTTAATTAAGGGCAAAACTGGATCAAGGTGGGAATTTTTATGGGGGAATTTAAACTGATAATTGAAGAAAATTGGGTGGTAATCTGTATACATTTTCAGCAGCCAGGACAATAATAATTGAGCACTGTATAAAATGAATGGGGGCATTAAATGTTAAGTCTTTAAATAGGTTATTCTGGAGAGCAAAGACAAGGGGAGTGGGTAACATAATACAGAGAAATCTCTGTGCACCATCAGTCATTGTGTAGTTCCTTGCACACAAATGTTGAGCTTTGTAGGCCTGAGAGGAAAGGGAGTTAATTCCCCCTTAATCACTTTTATGTCTTAAACAGCTCAGTCATTAATTTTTTCATTGTGGAAATAAGAGGGAAAAAAAGCTTTGTGTACAGCTGGTATCTGTAGAAATGCTGGGAAAGTCCCTATTACCTGGTGTTTGTGTGGTGGGGATTTTAAATCATCCCACTGACAAGAGTTTCTTTTGAAACGCCTTTTCTATGTAAATACACTTCCTGACTCCAACACAGAATTTCATTTTTGTTGACTTTGTTAAACAGCTTTTTCTTGAATCCTTTCTCTTTCACGAGGGCAGTATTAAAAAAAAAAAACTACAGAGTTTGAGGGAGTCCATTTTTGCCCTCTTTTTGGGTCTTTGAATGGCCATTCCTCAGCCAGCTGGATGCAGACCCTCTGACCTTATCCCATTCTCCCAAACTAAGGCTTAAAATGGACTCAGAGGCTCAACCTACATTGAAGAGAGGTCTCTGAGAAAGGTCTGTCACTGTATGTTATGATCCCCTTCTGCAATCCGTGTGGGCAGATCCTTACATCTTCACGCTCTTTATGGGCATTGTCTGCCCATGACAATCTGACTGCAGGATCAAATCTGTGGTATATTAAATATGCTGCCTAAACGCTAAGATTTTGTTGTAGGCTGTTGGGATGCTGTTGCTGGGTGATTAATTCAGACTAGCCACTCTTCAGGCTGTGTACCTGCAGGGTGCCAGTGGAGATATCATGATGCAGCAAAGACTCCTTCTAGCCAACACAGCGCAGTCAGGCATAGGAGCTGGGGCTATAGAAAATATCAGCAGAAATACGATAAGAATTAGAAAGAACTAGCTAAGTGATCGACAAGCATTAACTGATTAATCTTCAGGGCTGGTTCCTGAGCTGGTATAAATTGGCCATTGAGTTCATTGGGAGTGGTGTTAATTTTCATCAGATGAGAACAATATTTCCCTTAATCTTTATCCCTTTCCTCATGAAGTACCACTCCAGTCAAACAGTATGGCTGCGACTAGATTGGCATGATTTTGTGCAAAAGCGACTGCTTTTGCGCAAAATCTTGCCGCCTGTCTACACTGGCCGCTAGTATTTGCGCAAGAACCACTGACTTTGTAATGTACAAAATCAGTGGTTCTTCCGCAAATACTTCGATGCTCCCGCTCAGGGATAAGCTTTTAAGGGCCAGTGTAGACAGCCACCTTAATTTCTTGCGCAAGAGAGCGTCTATACTGGGCACGGATGCTTTTGCGCAAAGGCACATGCTAATATAGACGCTCTCTTGCGCAAATACTTTTAACAGAAAAACTTTTCCGTTAAAAGTATTTGCGCAAAATCTTGCCAATCTAGACGTAGCCTATGAGGCTTCAATCCTCCACAAGAATATCCTCAAATCCCAGGCTTGATCACATTGTGAAGTTCCACATTCCCCTTATCTTCTTTTGTGTATATGGAAGGTGGCAGCACAGTTTCATTCAGAAATTACTGAGAGCTAGATTGACAACATGCCCATTCAAGGGAGTAAGAAGCCTCCTTATACCATTTCATAAGCTGCCCCCTTGTGTCTACCTGAGCTGTGATAAGCAGCTCCTGTGCCAATGTTCACTCTTTCCATCCACATGTGGAATAAATTTTGTTATGTGCACCAAGACATTGGCAGATGTGCACCAGGAATAAAAACACATGCTGCCAGCTGTGGGATGCTGTGAGTACTCTGCTAATCAGTGGGGCGGCATTGGAATCTCTCCTGGGTGGTTGCCCAACTGCTCAGCTAACAGGGAACAGTGTCTGTGCTAACTCTCCTTAATTCCTACAGAGCGAATGGGTAGGAAAAGGGCAGGGAGGGTTGAGGAATGGGCAGAACTTTGGCTCTGCTACTGTAACACACTGGCCAGCACAACTGCTGATGCAAGAAAGAGCTGTAAATTACCGACAACAACCTTCTCCACCCACTTTCCCCTTATCTTCACTGGGGATGTTAAAATTAGTTTTTTGGGGGTTTTTTTGGTAAATGTAACCGCTGGAGGGCAAGTGGCTCCCTGGAAACCGGTGTTTGCAGGGAGCCTGCTTAAAAGCTGACTCCCTGCGAGCACCAGCTCCTGCCTGCTCCCCCTATGCTGCTGTATCAGAGGCAGCAGTACAGGGCCGGGGGGGAAGGGAGACTTGCGTATAACCATGAAGGTTAACTGATGAGCCCAAGCTGATCGGTTTACCATTTAAACATGCGCACTATCACATCCCACAGCAAGGAGGAGGCAGGGAGGGAGCTGTGCTTTAGAAGGGTGACTGAGGTACAGTGTTTCCTGGAATGGTGCTGGTTCTTCACCACCAGCTTGCTGAATCCAGTGCTTAAAATCATAATCTTGCCCTTGCCCTTTATTCACTGCTGAGGGTAAGCACAGCTCCTTGAACTTGTCACATTCTTTTCAGCAACACTCCAAAGGGAGATTAGGAGATACAGCACGCTGGGCAGCTGCGGGAAGTTTATTTTACCCCTTTTAGAAGGTACATTACTTAACATTCAGCTGGTTAATTCTGAAGCCTTGTTTCAACACTCAATACTGGCCTACACTATCACTTCAGTGTAACTTACACCACTCACAATTGTGAAAAAGACACTCCCAGAGCATCATGAATTACATCAACCTAAGCCCTGTTCACACTAGTGCTCTGTCGGCTAGAGACAGTCTCCCAATGACATAACTTCTGTCTCTTGTGGGGTAGAGTAATTATGCTTATGGGAGAGTGCCCTCCCGTCAGCATAGTGCAGCTTCACTAGACACTCTGTAGCAGTAGGGATTTGTCTAGACTACAGGGGTTTTTTTTTTAAAGTGGCCTTTTTTCGAAAAAACTTCCCCTGAATCTAGACTGCCGCGTTCTTTCAAAAGTAAATCGAAAGAACATGGCAGTTTTTTTGAACACGGAAAACCTCGTTTTACAAGGAAGAACTCCTTTTTTCGAAAGTGCTCTTTCGAAAAAAGGCACTATGTAATGCAAACTTCTTCCCACGAGGCATACTGGGGAGGTCAACAAATGCCTTTGATGTCGACCACGGAGCGTCCAGACTACAGCGCTGAGCTGACAAACAGCTGATCGGCACAGAGCGGCAGCCATTTTAATTTAAATTAAGTGGCGATTATTTAAATTGCGGCTTCATTTGGGTATGTCTAGTAAACTAATCTACATGGCTCTGGCAACAGAGCCATGTAGTCTAGACCTACCCCTTGAGTGGAGACTTGCCTGGTGTAACAACAGCCAAAGCTTCTCTGCAAAGGATAGGTGACCTTTCACTCCTTGTTCTATTGACTGCAAAAGTCCCGTGCCTTTCAGTTTCTGTCTGGCAGCACAACACTAGGGGCAGCACAATGTTTAATATCAAACAGCCAGTCACAGTGATTAAATTTATTTGTATTTCTCTTAAAGGTCCATCTTTCTGTCATACTTTGCTGCCTTGCAACTGCAGACAGCACATGCAATGAAAAATACTCTCCAGTTATCCACAACTCATTCAAAAATACTAAGGGATTTTTTTCTACTTTTCTTTCTTTTTTTTAAATTTTATTATTATTATTATTATTATTATTATTATTTGCATTTAGTGCTACTCCTAAGAATTCAACTGTGCAATCACATTTATATGAATAGACATGATGAGTCTATGCACTTTTCCATCAGACACCCATCCTGATCCTGTTGTCAAACAGTGGAACAGCTGGGTTAAGAAATCATGAGATGTTTTAAGAATTGTGAAGCTTATTGTGCCAGACCTCCCTCCCCCACCAAAAGAAACAAGAATAAGAAAAATATGTAATAGAAACAAAGCAGAATGAGTGTGAAAATTGAATTAGATGGCGAAGGGGAAATACTGCAAAAGAGACTTAAATATTTGATTCAGGAAAAGTGTGAGAAATGGTGCTGAACACATTATAATAAAAGTATGAAAAACACAAAGGTAAACAAATATAACAGAAAAAAGACAAAAGCACAAAAAACATGACTGCGAAAGGCTGTGCTTTAGGAAAACTAGCTTTCCAGTTTTCCAAAGACAGCAAAATCTTTAATAATATTTGGTCCACTTTGGCCTTATTCTCATCTCACAACAGTTCTAAACTAGTTCAAGTCCATTAAAGTTAGTGATTCTGCCTCTGGTTTACATTAGTGTAAATGAGAGGAAAATTGGGCTCCTTGTCTTGGGAGAAAAGCTGCTTGTTCCATGTATCATTGGAAGGAAAATTGTTCACAAAGGTTGGCTAAAATGAGAACAGATTTACATCTATTATATACTGCGACTTTTCTGCTTACATAGTTATTATGCTGATATGTGGTATACAGTTTGCTTACTAAAATGCATGCTATATTATCTGCTGGATTGAAAATGGAAACCCAGATAAAAAGTGCATCAAAAATTTGCTGACAAGAAAACCATCTCAAATTAGATACTTTTTAATTTGAAGGTCAAATTGTTCCATTGTTGTATATAACTCACAGCTATAATTTAATAATCTTTATAGTAATATATTTACAATAATGGCACTAATTGATGCTGCATTGCAGCACAAATATGCATTCAGTAATATATGTTATGAGATTATTGTGAGCAATGCAATCATGATTTGTTTTTAAGAGGAGAAAATTCCCTTACTGCTGTAGAAGCCTCCATATTATCTAGACATACAAATAAGTTACATAAGATGCCTTTTGATTTTTACTGTAATCCTTGTCCTCCCACCCCTTTTGTTCTAACCTCATTAAACTTACTTGTGTGACTTGTCTGTTGTAAGAATGTAAGTTCTTCGGAGCAGGGACTGTGTCGTGCTTTGTGTATTTGTGCCTTGTGTACTTAGTACCATGGGACTCTGATTGGGTCCTTTAGGTGCTACTGTGATGTGACTAAATAATAATATCATATGAATGTATCCAGTACATGTCTTTTAATAATTTGTGCAGTTGTGTTACATCAGCTTAGTCGAAACTACACATATTCTCGAAAATCTCAAACCACTGTTAACAGCTTGCCAGCTGAATCAGCACTAGTGTCAATAGAAGTCAGCCCTGTCCTCTGATCCAGCTCAGAACAAGTCTAAATGACACAGTGCTGAAAATGGTGTCACTAGCAGGCAGGCCATCTATATAAGGGCTCCCATTGTGGTTAACACCGGTTCATAGCTGAACCAGTGTTGTCAGTAGTGGGAAATATTAGTGAAATCTCCTAAACCTATAGAAGGCCACAGTTAGTAGATAATAAAATGAAGATTTGTATTATTTACAAAGGGAAAATCTGGTATTTCTTTTAATTTTAACATTACAATGTATTTATGTTTGCAGGGAAAATATCATGGTAATCCTATGCACATAGCAGTTATCATTTCAAACTGCTTAAGAGAAGAGAGAAGAATACTGGCTGCAGCCAGCATGCCTGTACAGGTAACATATTACATTTTATTGAACTAATTTGATCCTGTTGATCACATGTACTAAGGACCAGATTCTGTCCTCTTATGATTAAACCAACAGGAATAGGGAGAGCAAGATCTGGCCCTCTCTCTCCAAATCATGTAAACAGCAAGTGCAAGTTTGCTTTTGCAGAACCTGTACCTTTCATATTAATTTAAGTGGCTTCAGTATGTTATTGCTCACTGCAGGAAACTATAGAAATGCCTTGTGATAGAAGATGTTATTTCTGAAGGATGGAGCAGTTTTTAACTCGTGTTGTATAAAACAAGTTTCAGTGTTGTATTTATTATGTAATACTTGTCATGCTAATGCACGTATACTTTAAGGCCGGAAGGGACGACAATGATCATCTAGTCTGGCCTTCTGCATATTTCAAGCCACAAAGCCTTACCCACTCCTGAAGTAGACCCCTAATCTTTAGCTGAGTTACTGAAGTCCTCAGATCATGGTTTTAAGCAAGGAAGGGCAAATATTGGCCCGTGGGCCAGATCCAGTCTGCGAGGGTCAGCTTCTGGTGGGCCCGCAATGGTATATTCACCTGCACAGATGCAGGTAACTGTGCTCACAGCTCCCATCAGCCGTGGATCACCGTTCCTAGCCAATGGGAGCTGCGGAAAGTGGTGTCCTGGTCTGCACCACTTCCCGGCGCTCCCATTGGCTAGGAATATAGGCCAGTAATATAGGCACAGGAAGGCATGGCCTTCCCAAAGTTGCCTATACACTCCAGCCACCGAGGAAGTCTGGGGTCACGGAACACCAGCCTGGCTTCCACAGCTGCCAGAGAGGGCTGGGGCCGCAGTGCAGCAGCTCGGCTCCTCACTTGCAGGAAAGGGCTAGGGCAGTGTCACAGCAGCCTGGCTCCCTGGCTGCTGGGGAGGATTGGAGTTGGCGCTGCAGAATGGCAGCCCCAGCCCTGGAGGTGGCCAGGAAGGACTGGGGGTGGGGGAAGGGGCTTGGCTCCAGGTCCTGGGGCTTGTCTTCCCCACATTGGCTTTCGCCAATGTGCACAAAGTTTCCTCCACCCTGCCAGGAGCATGCGGCGCTTAGAAGTGCCACTTGCTCCTGGCAGGGAGGGAGGAGACTTCACGCGCTCCCCACCTCCAAGCCCTGATTGGCCTTGGGGCGGAAGGAGTGTGCGAAGCTTCCTCCGCTCTGTTTCCGCCCTGCGAGGAGCACGTGGTGCTTAAAAGTGCCACTCACTCCTGGCAGGGTGGGAGGAGATTTCACATGCTCCTCTACCTCCAAACCCTGATTGGCCTGGGGATAGAAGGGGGAGCGCATGAATTCTCCTCCTCCTGCCAGGGGTGTGGACGCCCAGGGGG
>JANRFK010006693.1:20050908-20063450 GCA_030068395.1 Apalone spinifera
AAGAAAAATACTAGAGCTTCGGCCAGTCTGGCCCGGGGAAAATTCCTTCCTGACCTCAAATATGGCAGTCAGTTAGACCTACCATATAGACACCTGGGAAAGAATTCTCTGTGGTAACCAAGAGCCTTCCCCAGTGAATGTCCTGTCTCCCACAGTTAAGGACTTTTGCTGTTGGCAGTTGCCAGTGGGCTGCATGCCATTGTAGGCAGTCCCATCACGTTATCTTCTTCATAAACTTATTAACAATGTTAATATGTTTTTTTAAATGCACAAGACAATCCAAAGCTCTACAATATACATTTTGTGAAAAATTGAAGGAAAAATTCAGACAGATTCATTTACGTTCTGTTAAGTTAATAACTTGTGCATAGAATGTATGTGCTTACTGTGATATTGAAAATATTTTTTCAGCAATATAACTATCTTCCCACAATATATTTTAATTTTGGATTTTCCTGTTTTTTAAACATTTATTATATTTTAAAATGTTTACAAAACTACTTGTATCTGTTCTGATCTCAAGATCTGGTCAATACTATTTATTTGTCTGTGGAACTACCGTGATTTATACCAGCTGAAGATCTAGCCCTAAATCCCATATTATGTGCTAGATGTGGTAGTGGAGTTGTTTGTATGGAATGCTGTATGTATCACAAAATAGTAATGCTGTTTAAGATATCAGACATAGATGGTCTACACACTACATATTTAATTTGTTCTAGGGACCACTGGAAAAACAATTGCAGAATTCTGTAGTTTCAGAAAGACAAAGAAATGTGGAGCACAAAGTGTCAGCCATTAAGAACAGTGCCCAGGTACGTTGTGTCTGTTACAATCTGGGATGGTGTGTCAGGTTCTAGGACTCTGCACAGACACAGGTTTGTTGCTGCAGATTCAGTCACACAGACTATTAATTTGGGGTTTAACACTTCATCCCAGAAGTCTCTCGCTATAGTAGAGGGAATTAAGGACAGAAAAAGTAAGGTGCTGCTGGGATAATATTAGAAACTACTTAGCTCAAGAAGAAGTTTGGCCTGAGGTTTGTCTTTGTTATTTTTTATGTAAGAACAAAGGGGGGAAAACGGGGAGAATTTTGGTGTCTAATCCAGGGAACAGGGAACTGGATCAGCACCTATGGTGTGCCTAGACTACAGGGTTTTTTTTAAAAAAACTTCCCCTGCATCTAGACTGCTGCCGCATTCTTTTAAAAGTAAATCGAAAGAACACGGCAGTTTTTTCGACCACGGAAAACCCTGTTTTACGAGGAAGAACGCCTTTTTTCTTACGCTATGTAATACAAACTGTGCTTTTTCGAAAGAGAGTATCCAGACTGCCTGGGTGCTCTCTTTCGAAAAAGCGGCTTGCTTTTTCGAAAGTACTGGTTGTAGTCTAGACTCTCTTTATTGAAAGAGGCTTTTTTGAAAGTATATTTCGAAAAAGCCTCTTTTGAAAGAGGCTTGTAGTCTAGACGTAGCCCTAGGTATTTAGGTTCCAGATAATCATAGAGGAGAAGTAGCTGGTGGCTAAGGCCCAGCAGCCTGCCCATAATGTTGGTGAGCATTGATCTAATATTGCAGACTGCTGCATAGAATCTGCTGCTGGGACTTTTTGTGGTGAGGGTGAATTTCATTGAAAAGGAAAGAGTAAATAAGAATAGTGGTTAGGAGCTAGAATTTTATAAAGTATGCTTGAGTTGTGCATGGAAAATAGCCAACTGTGCATACAACTGCATACCTTGTATTGACATTTCCAAAGTTAGTCCCCAAAATAGAAAAAAAATAGTAACAGATGTGGCTGTCTGTGCACACATCTCGATTTGGAGACCGGATTTTTATAATCCTCTAGACGTTTATTTCAGAGTTGCTTAGTATCCACTTTTCAACCAGAAAGTCTGGACACCAAAAATCCAGTGACTGCAGTGGATGAAAAGAGGAGCAGGTTCATCAACCCACTCCAGCCCTTGCTCAGCTCAGGCCGCCTCCTGCCTGCATCTAGTGGGCAGAGCAAACAGGCAGCAGGCTCACCATTGGGGTGTAACCCTAACCCAGCCTAGCCCCAGAGCAGAGGGAGCCTTGTTGCAGGAAGGGAGTGGGGTGGGAGGTAGGGATGTAAGCGACTAATCGACTAGTTGACTATCGGATAAGCAAAAGCTTATCGGATAGTCGATACATTAATTGACTAGTCGCTTTCCTCCACTTGCTCACAAAGAGGCAGCAAGGCGGGGGAAGAGGCAGGGGCGCTGGAGGGAGCCCACTTAAAAGCCTGTTCCCTCCAGCTCCAGCTCTGTGGGAGAGGGCAGGGATGCAGCAGTGGCCAGCTTTGAAATGTACAAGAGTCCCCGCTGGAGCTTTTGTACATTTCAAAGAGGAAATACCCAGGAGGAGCCTGGGGTCAGAGGAGGACTCTCCACTGGCCCGGGGCTCCACACAGCATTCCAACTTTGAAATGTACAAGAGTCCTCAGCGGGGGCTCTTGTATATTTCAAAGGGGAAGCGCCCGCATGGAACCTGGGGTCAGGAGGGGATGCCCCACTGGCCCTGGGGAGCAAGAATGGAGGATTCAAAGTGAAGAGGCAGAGCTGGGGTGGGGCTTTGGGATCAAGCAATAGGGGATGCCTGGTCCTTAGAAATTAGAAAGTTGGCAATCCTAATTTATTCACATGAATAGTCCCAGTGAACTCAAGGGCCTGGGCATGAATAGATGTTTGCAGGATCAGGGCTTCAGTGGCACAGGGAAGGGTTTTTAGCAAAAAACGGGATTCAGTCCAGTCCATTTTCTGATAAACCTTGGCATGAATCATCTTTTATGATATGATTACTTGGAGTTGTCTTTCCAAAGCCTTTTAAATATTAAAGCTTGAAAATGAAACCCTGAAAAAGGCCAAATCTGTAATTAGGTTTAATTGCTCTTTGCACAGCGTTCATGAAGGTATCTTTATCTAGAAATAAAGTCTGCGATTACAGACCTGCAGAACCCATCTCATTTTGGCTGATCAGAAATTTTTCTGGGAAACTCCACTCCCTAATATTCTTGTAGGCTCTGATCCAGTTCCCAGGGCAGTCAGTACAAAATTTTCAATTGATTTATACGGTGTGGGATCAGGTCATTACAGTTCTATGGTCCTGGTCTGAGATACTCACTTATCACAGGAGAGGAGTTTTCTGCACAAAGTATGACTCAGCTTGTTTCACCTCAGAATAGTTGAGAATAACTTTAAATCTCCAAATAGGCCAAACAACAATTATAAAAAATGAAAAATTAGAGCTCTCAATTAAAAAAGGGAAGTTATCCTGCGGTGGCAATAATCTGCAAACATGTTCACATCAACATTGTAGAAGTGTTTTGTTTAGTTTTTGAAATTTTGTTCTTGGGCTTATAGTTTTAAAGGTAAATTCTTGAATATCAATATTAAAAACTTCCATGTCATACATTGAGGAGTTGTGTGTTCCAATCCATAAGCTTATATTTAATTAATAATTTTCATGGTGTAATTAACTATTCTTCAAAGAATGACAATGTACACTGCCAGACTACAACATATTTTTAAAAATGGGTGGAGGAGGGGTAGAACATCCTAGACTTGCTTGAGTGTCAAATGACAGTTATTCCAATAGTTTACATAAATGTGTTTTTAATTAGATTTATATTATGTATGAGCAGTCTGAACTAATTTTTATCATTTCTACTTTCAAACAAATCAGTGAATTCCTAAGAATTTGAATGATTATTTGGGGAGACTGGTTTAATGGCCAGATACACACAGCTACTTGTTATGCAGACAACTGAATCAAGATAGTTTGGCCACAGCAGAATTCATGATTGAGCTGATTGTATCAATAAGAATATCAGTGTGTGAAATAGGGATGTTAAAATTAGATCAGCTAATTGAATAGTCGACGGAATTTCCTGCCAGGGCTTTTGTACATTTCAAAGCAGAAGCGCCCGCATGGAGCCCAAAGTCATCTGGGAACTCCCTGCTGGCCCTGGGCTTCATGCGGCATTTCAGTCTTTGAAATACACAAGAGCTAGACCCCATCCACAGAAAAGTGTGGCCCTTGACCACTTATCAAAATCTTGGCATGTCCACTCATCAAAAATTGTTGCCCATCCCTGGTTTAGTGATTAGGATATAAGCAGTTCTGTCAAACCTTTGAAATTCTCAAATGACATGTAAATATTGAAAGAACTGAACTACAAACTAGGTAAAAATAAAATAATGTAAATTAGAAACCGTCAGATATGGTGCAATGCTGATTTTTTTTTAATTTATAAAAAGATGACAGAACAAGATGTTAAGTACTTAGAAGATTTGCAAGAGGAGTTTGACTTCAGATATAAAACAATACAGAGCCTAGGTAAGCTTGTTCATACATATTTCAAGATTCTGTGAGAAAATATGTTGATTATAGAGCTAGATTTCAGTGTCAGATATATTTTGTGTGTTCCTTTCTAAGCTCACATAAGCACAGAAGCTGATACTTTGAGCTATATGCATGATGTGTACATAAAACTGCTCTCTGTGCCACAATGCACGCTTCTGGAGTTAAAAGGTAATAATATCCTCAGTGTCTAGAGGCAGTTACTTTCTGTAAATGAGCTAGGAAGTAGTGTGATCAAGTCTTGGGAATTATGGTCTTCCTAGTTTAGAGACACTTTCTTCAAAACAATTTCTTCGTGTTTAACATGGCCCTTCCTCTTATAAAGTGGGATGTATACAACCCCATGTTTTCCCCCATAATGGAGTTTTCTAAACAGTGATTTTCAAACTATGAGTCATGACCTGGTAGTTTGTTGTGGAATGTCAGGCAGTAGGTCTTATTTCTGCAGGGGGATCAGGTGACCAGTGAGGGTGCTAAGGTAGCTACCTGCCTGTACTGGCACCGCAGACTATGCTGCACCCCAGAAGCAGCTGGCAACAGCTCCAGCTTCTGGGAGAGGGTGGGAGCCAGAGTGTGCACAGGGCTCCATGAACTGCCCCCTGCTCTGAGCACTAGCTCCGTACTCCCATCGGCTGGGAACCTGCTGCTAGCTGCTTCTGGGGTGCACCATGATCTGCAGTGGCAGGAAAGACAGGATGCCTGCCTTAGCAGCCCCGCTGCACCACTGATTGGGAGCCACTCAAGGTAAGCTCCTTCTGCCCCAGCCCTGACACCCCCAAAGCTCTTGTCCTCAGTAACACTGTAGTTAAATTATGTCGGTTTGTGGGCATCAACAATTTTCTTCAACTGGGTCATGAGAAAAAAAGCTTGAAAACCACTTTTCTAATAGCACTATATTAGCCACTAATTTGGACTTCTGATCTTTTAGACCAAAGCGGTGATAACCATCTGGTAAACATTCCAAATGCAAACTTGAACAGGTTGGGTCTGCATCCTGTCACACTTCAACAAGTTCTTCATGACTCTCATTCAGAAATGAAACTGGTGCCCCGCTGTGACTACACTATGATCTCCCTTTGAACATGTAGAGAAATCTGGGGTCCTATGTGCCCCACTTTCTTCAGCATGCCAATCATATTAGACTGACACTTAGTATGTCAGAGCACAAATTTCAATGGAAGACATATGCCAGTGCCCAGCATAAAAATAGATGGCATTAAGTTCTTCATTGAAAGTAATTGCAGATGGAGAGAAAAGGAAGTGGTCAGGGTAGGAAGAAGTGAAGCCAGTGTACAGTCGGAGGAAAGATCCTGTCAAGATCAAACACGGGGGCTACATCTACACTGCAGGCTTCTTGTGCAAGAACTTTTTGCAGAAGAAATCTTCCGCAAAAAGTTCTTGTGCAAGAGTGCATCTACACTGCCATGTGCTTTTGTGCAAGAGAACGTCCATACTGCCATGGACGCTCTTGCGCAAGAAAGCTCTGATGGCATTCACAGAATGGCCATCAGAGCACATGTGCTTTTTCCGATAGGGTTTCTTGCTCAAGAAACTCCTGTTGTCTGTCTACACGCTCCTTTGTGCACAAGAGCTTTTGCGCAAAAAGGTTTATTCCTAATAGAAAGAGGAATAACTCTTGCGCAAAAAGCCCGTTCTTCTTACGATGTACTGTAAATTTTCTTGCTCAAAAATGCACTTGTAGTGTGGACGCTCTGCGAGTTTTTGCATAAAAACGGCAGGTTTTGCGCAAAAACTCTGCAGTGTAAATGTAGCCCTAGTGGCCAGTACTCACAACTTCCAAAATTCTCATGGTGATGAGCACCATAAAATCTCCCTCCCAAATGCTAAACGTTCTTGCATGCATCCCCCACCTACAAATATTTCCTCAACTCAACACATGGCTCATGTTTAGCTTCAAAAGAACTTTACTATGATTATTGATAAGACTGGGCACAATTTTATAATGGCTCACCACAATTCAATACATAAATCCCATCTGAACCAGAATTATATAATAAAATAAGAGTATACACAGATATATAAGAATCTAATAATTTCTGTTACTCATTTCTTTCCTATATTTCTCCTGTTCCACACAAGAAAAAAATCCCAAAATACTCGGCTCCTATAATAATTCTTAAATTCATATGAGAATCAGTCTATTCAACTGAAATTATATTAGTACATTTCTTTACTAGCTGCCAGGATATTACCTGTTTAGGGCTTCCCCCCATCCATTATAAACACATACACTTACACTGAGGTTACGAGATGATTTTTCTTCTCTTCCCCCTGTAGAACAGGGTGACAAAAACAGCGTCCTGATGAAACAGGAAATGGTGACGTTGCAGGAAATGCTCAATACCTTAGACTACAAAAGAAAGGTTAGTAACATGTTTTATCCTTTGTGGTTCATTTGCTTTCTCCCCCCCCCCCCTGCTCCCACACTGAATAAACACATTTCAGGAGGCACTTGCACAAACTCTCCCACAAAAAAAAGCAGATAAACATAATTTTGTGTTACAAATACCAAGAGATGATGGGGGTTTTGACCAGCCATTAAATAACTGGCAATTCCAAAGAGTACAACTGAGGGCATGAACACAGTCGTCCTTAGAATTTATGGGATCCTACACAGTACTGTTAAACTGGTGCCCCTATGGTAGTAGGAAGGGATGATGATTTTTTAGAGATGCGATTTTATAATTGTCAGCAACACACTAATGAAATATTTTTAAACTAATGTTTAACTAAGGTCCTGTAGACTAAATACAGTAAATTCAGAAACTGACAGTATAAACCTGGGGTAGGCAAATGCCTGTTAAATAGCTTCATTACCGCTTGAATGGCTCTTTCACAGGTTCAATATTCTGCTAATAAGTCTGGCAGGCTTTTTCACTTTTAAGTTAAATAGATTCTCTTCAGATGAAGCAGAGCCCACAGAACAAGGATAGGAAAAGTGGGTGGGTGGACATTAAGACGCAGTGAAGCCTCAAATTTTTGGGTTCCCTACACAATTGCATATTCTGCATATTGGTAAAAACTGCTCAGTGTGCAGGGAAGGGTCATCATCACGTTACATGAACTGTACTGCAGTCAACTCTTTTGTTTGCAATTATTTCATTTAAAAACAGAAAAGAAAACCACTCCAGATCAATGCAATCCCATAACTACAAAACCAGACATCTTTTTATTGAGTGCATTTGAATTCAAACTGATGAATGTGATCAAGACCTCGCCTTCTTCCTTGGTAGTGAAGAAGGCACTCCTTCTAAGTCTGTTTTTATAGTGTCCATATTGGAATAGCTTAAAAACCTAGATATATTTCCATATATTCTTTTCTTTGTTAAAGAAAAATCTATGTGGGATACAATCCAAGATCACAGAATGGAGTCTGTGACCTTAACAGTGCTTCTACATGTTAAGGTCCTGGAGATGTTATACCATAATAAATTCCCTAAAAAAAAGAATTTGAAAAAAAAAATCCCTCTGTAAAAATAATTCATTAACATTCAGGACCATTTTTAGTACAATGGATGAGGAATCCAATCACCTGAACCCTAGCAGTAGCAGTATACATCTATGGTCATTTTCTCAGAAATAAAAATTAATCTGTAAGTATTAAAACATTATAAATTTAGTCATTTGAATATGGTGTTTCAAAGATGGATGCTTAAAAACAAGGTGAATCACTTTATTGCACATAAGAACTGCAGACTTCTCCTAACTCTAAGAAATTAAAATATATGTCCAGCATTATATTTGGCTTCATTTCTAACCATTGTTGGTGTTCCCTGTGATGAGTTTGTGACACTTGTCCTGTTCCTTGCAGGAAGTCCTTAGTAAAATGACACAAGTAATAAATGAAAGTGATGTCTTAATGAACAACATGTTACTTGAAGAGCTTCTGGACTGGAAGAGGCGCCAGCAAATTGCATGCATTGGAGGTCCTCTACATAATGGGCTAGATCAGCTCCAGAACTGGTGAATTTACATTTACTTTAAGTTTCCAGTGAAAACCACAGGAAGTCTGCTGCTTCACAGTAGCCCAGCACATATGAAAAGACAGGGTTCCATCAGAGCTGCTGTTGTATGTATGAATTAATTGCGTTTGCTGCTGATATGGTAGCAGTTAAGGAAATAAGTAACTGAAATGCAATGGGCTTTGATAGGTATAATGTGCTGTGAGAATGAATACCAAACAATAGGCTGTACTCAGAGACTGAGCACTTGCAGGTGGTCAAACAAAACAACTGTGTGCGACAAGCTTGCCATATATCATAAATGCTTCCTCAAAGGAGTTTGGCTAAAAAGAAATAAATAACTTGATTAAAACCACACATAAATGTACAGATCTAGTCAAAAAACCCACAGAGAAACAACACTCTCATCTCATAAAGTCTGACTTCTCTGTGCGTACTATAGTGGCACATTGAGATCACTAAGCTCGTCACTTGAGGACAGTGGGAGTTTTATCTGGGGAAGAAATAGGTAAAGACTTCATGATTTGACTCACTTAATGCATCACTTCACCAGATTTGAAACCTCAGTAGGTCATTACAACAGAGGACTTTAATGAGATATAATAGCCTGTATTTGAAACTAACAAAAGTCTCAAGAGGTTTTCATATCTAGATTCAATACTAGAATGTAAACATAATTAAATGTGACAGTTATAATAGAGCCAGAGAACTTTGTTGCTCCTTTCAGTGTTTTCCCAACAGTTTTTTGTGTCTCGTGAAGCTTTTCCCCCCACTGGAAAAAAGTTGTAGTTGATAATCCATAGGGAAAATGGAAGGAATGATAGAGAGGGAAACAATAAAAAACAAAACCATTTTTTCACTGTTGAAAATTGAAAATATTTATTTTTCATCAAAAAATGTCCAGCAAAATGAAAATGTGTATTTTGGCCAAAAAGCACTTTTTTTGTTACCAAAATGTTTTTTTTAATAAACATTGTTTGCAACCAGTTCTACCTGATCTTTTTGTATGTGAATTTGTGACAAAAATTTAACAGGACAAATCTTGAAATCCTTGTTTGTTTGTTTTTACACTGTTATGGGGAGGAAGACTGTTTTTCTTAGTCTTATATGGGATTTTAGCTGCATGAAACCCATTAAAGTGAACTGATAGCCAAGTGTACTTGGGCTGGATTTTCACAGTCATCTCCTCACTTTTCTCGGATATAAATGTTCTTCTCTTATCATGTTTTGCAAAGATACTACTGAGCTCTAGCATTATAGTCCTGTAGTAGTGGTTATGGATATATTTCTAGCAAGTCACAGCCACTCAAGTCACTGTCAATGTGGTCTTTTGGGAAAGGGCTCAGTTCTGAAATTATATTATAGGAAAAATCTGGCCAATGATTCACTAAGGCTAGTAAATGCCAATTGATTTTAATTCTATGATTTTTGTTTAATAAGAACTTCAGTAACTTTTATGTTCTAATAAGCAATTAATATGAGATAATGTAACTTAGTCATTTGTTCTGCAATAGTTTTACACTGCTGGCAGAGAGCCTTTTTCAAGTGAGAAGGCAACTGGAAAAATTGGATGAACTGTTGACTAAGCTGACTTATGATGGAGATCCTATTCTTCTTCAAAGGCCTCACCTGCTGGAAAGAGTCAACTTCTTGCTGTACAATCTTTTCCGAAGGTACATCAGCTACTATACATTTTGTGTAATTTAAGATGCAAGAATCTAAAACACCTCAGCAGCAACACAGTTTATCATTGTAAAAAAAAAAAGCCTGAACGTATCCATAAGAGCTTGGTATTTAAAAGTGATGAGCACCTATAACTCTAACAGATAGTGATAGGAGTCTGGGAATAAGAATTTTGCAGGTCAGGCCCTTAAAGTTTCATGGTCAAATTCTGCCTTTGGATAAATATGAACGACTCCTATTGATATCAATAGGAATCATCCACATGCCTCTGTGAAAAGTGTCTGGTGTGGGTCTAAGACATGATAGTTTCTTCCATGCCTCTTCTTTGCCTCCATGTATGCCACACTCACCCATCCCCTTTAACTTCTTCCTTTTAAGCAAACGGTATTTTGTTACTGTCCCATTGCTTGTGTTTTATCTATTCTATGGATGCACCACATGTGATTGCCCTTGTAATAGATATCTAGGACTGGCCCTGTCTGAGAGCAAACTTTGGCCATTTGTCTTTAAAATATGACAGAAATGTGAAATGACTGTTAAGAACATAACGTAAAAACGTAAGAATGGCCATACTAGGTCAGACTAAAGGTCCATCGAGCCCAGCATCCTGTCTTCCCACAGTGGTCAATGCCAGGTGCCCCAGAGGGAATGAACAGAACAGGCAATCATCAAGTGATCTCTCTCCTATCACCCATTTTCAGCCTCTGACAAATAGAGGCTAGGGTCACCATTTCTGCCCATCCTATCTAATAAGTATTGATGGACCTAACCTCCATGAATTTATCTAGTTCTTTTTTTTAACTCCGTTCAAGTCCTGTTCTATTTTATGTTTTATACATTTTATTGGAACCAATTTTGCAGCCAGTTTTCGTGTCTCATTTGTAGTGGTGACTTTTTCCTGTGTCTTTTAGCAGAATATGATATCTCTGTGCTATGATGTATTCTTCTGCTATTTTCACTTAGTCCATTTCTAATGGGAGTAACTTGCAAGAAGAACATAGAAAGTGAGGTGTTGAACTGGAATGTACACCTGGCACTCCAGTATGCATAAAAAAGTTACCCTCCGTAATATGAGAGCCTTTTGACTAGATCGGTATATTTATGCATTATTTTAATTAAGCTATTTCTTTTCAAACTAGTTCATTTGTGATCGAAAGGCAGCCTTGCATGCCCACCCACCCCCAGAGACCAATGGTACTTAAAACCTTAATACAGTTCACAGTTAAACTAAGGTAAGTGAAGGAAGATTAGCGCTATTTCCTTTATTTCCATTTTACATTATATCATAGGAGGTCCAACATTTAACACATTGGGCTAAATCTTGATAACTACACTCCAGCAGAGATACTATTGTCTTCAATGAGAATTTTCTTGAATGAGGACATAACACTCTGGGCCAAATTCTGGCCTACATGGTACTGCTCGCCAGAAGTGAAGGTGGCAGCTTTTTGCTGTGAGGAAAGAGTTTACATGTTTGCCTATTCACATTTAAAAAAAAATCCTTTATTGGATTCTTGCTTTAATAACATTACAAAAAAAATTAATAATTTTGGGAACTTTAATACCTGGCCATCCGTCCTGAGGGTGCCGTTGCTGAATGCCAGGTCAGTATCCCAGAAGACAGCTGTCATCCACGATTTAATTCTGAATGAAGGGGCTGACCTGACTTGTATCACTGAGACCTGGCTAAGAGTGGAGGGAAGCGTTGACCTTTCCCAATTGTGCTCGGCTGGGTTCTCAGTACAGCATCAGCTGCGGCTTAATGGTCGGGGAGGTGGGGTGGCAGTTGTCTATAGAGATATTATCTCATTGGCTAGGGTTGTGGTCCAGCAAAGTGTCAGATTCGAGTGTCTGTACTTCATCTTGGGTGGCCGGGATAGGTTGGGTATGCTGCTTGTGTACCCCCCACCTCGCTATACGACAGGTGCTCTGCTCGAGCTGGCCGACGTGGTGTCAGACGTGGCATTTAGGACACCGAGACTTTTGGTCTTGGGGGACTTTAATATACATGCCGAGGCTGTTCTGTCTGGTCTGGCCCAAGATTTTATGGATACCATGACCACCCTAGGATTATCCCAAGAAATAAATGACCCAACACATGTTACAGGTCATACACTCAATTTGGTTTTTTGGACTAAGGGTGAGAGACTTCTTGGGATAAGAGATGTGGCTACACTCCCTTTGTCATGGACTGATCACTACCTGGTCAAGTTTAGACTATCTGCTGACTTTCCCCTCCGCAGAGGCGGAGGACCAATTAAGATGATCCGCCCTCGGAGGCTGATGGATCCGGAGGGTTTTCTGAGGTCCCTGAGGGATTGTTCAGCCATTATGGCAAATGGTCCTGTAGATACCCTAATTGATACATGGAACACCGAGGTAGCCCGGGCAGTTGATATGATTGCTCCTAAGTGTCCTCTTTGGACCAGTCGAGCCAAGTTTCCTCCCTGGTTTTCTGGGGAGCTGATGGCAGCAAAACAGTCTGTGCGACAGCTAG
>JANRFK010006693.1:20069149-20087990 GCA_030068395.1 Apalone spinifera
AACAGCCAGCATTTCAGCAACAGCGCCGCCCAGAGGGAAAAGCCAGCATTTCAGACAACAGCGCCCCCGAGTGGGAACAGCCAGCATTTCAGCGTTACAAACTCACAGATATTGGGCTACTCTATATATGATAACAATTTTGAAATAAGCGTTATTCCTCATGAAAAACAGGAGTTATTTCAAAATAAACAGCCCTTTATTTCGAAATAACAGGCTTGATAGTGTGAACTCTCCACTTGTTATTTTTAATTAAGGATAGTTATTTCGAAATCATTCCCTAGTGTAAACCAGGGCTAAAAGGCACAAGTCCTAGTTCTGATTGTCCAATTTTACATTTTTCATTTCCCAGGCTGCTAATTAAATTGCCAGAGCTGAACTACCAGGTCAGAGTGAAAGCAACTATTGACAAGTAAGTAACCACATTGTATAGCTAAGGCTCAAAGTCTGTGTTGTTGCTTTATGCCGTTTAAAAGTTGTAGTGTTTTTAAAATACAAGACTTATTGTAGTGCTAAAGAGGTTTATTCGAATCAATAACTGGTGAAAGATTTTCTTTTATGTTTAAAAAGGCTTACTTTTTTATCTGATATTTTAAAATTTGTGGCAGCATTTCCAGTGAAGAATTTTAACAGGAGCTGTGTGAAACACAGTGGTCTTGGCTGGTGGCAGCAGCATAGTCATGCTTACCTGTTTTCAGCTTTGAGTCTAATAGGATTGTGCCCCTAAGTTCTGTGTGTACAAAGACAAAAAAAATTCAAAGGGAATATAAAGCAATTTTGCCTGTTTTGGGGTGGAAACTGTAAGTTAGCCCAGGTTCACTAAAAGTTTCTCAAACCAATTAAACCTGGGATAAGGTTTGACTTATTTCACATCTGTTTTCGCTCATCTGCCCCTATATTCTTGATGAAATCAGGTTGCATTAATTTGTAATCACAAAACAAATAACTACGATAGCCCAGATGCTTGAAGAGAGTGGCAGCTTCAGGGTTTCCGCTGGCTGTTCTCAACAGAAACTTAGACCTATCCACATTTCAACTTCTAACTGAATGATTTTAACATCATAACTAGCTCTAAAAAGTAGTTTTTCATAACACCACAAAAGCCCAGATCCTGCTAACATTTACATATCTCTTTAAGTTCATTTTTGCGAACAGTTCCATTGATTTCAATTGGACTATTCAGGGTAGTAAAGATTAGCATGTTCTTGGAGGACTGCTGCTATAATTAATAACTATGGAAGCTTGGAGTGTTCCACCTCTGTCAGAGACTTAAACTGGCACATGGCTGTCTTCCTGCAAGTGGTTCAGCAGTCTTCCCTCATTCTTCATGTTTCTTTTTACAATGTGAACAGAACACCCACACTGATTTGGTTAGTCTTCCTTCCTTGAAGGCCACAGGACATCTCAGAGTGCATTGCCTTACATGCTGATGTTGTGTGCATGTCCTCCAGCATTCTGTGCCTCCTGTATACAGATGCCTGTATTTTCCCTGAATGCATTGATGAAAACTTACTTAGGCAAAGAGAGAGCTTTGGATATGCACATATGGTTCTGATGGCAGAAAAAAAAAATCTGTGTAGGCATATAGTGAATCGTATTATTTGTAACTAGCCATGTGTCTCTAAGTGATTACAGAACAGAAGTCACAGCTCTATCTGTAACATGGACAGGCTCTTAAAAGCCCAAGTATAATTTAATCTGCTCTTTTAAAAAAGGTGCTATTTAGTTTCAGTGTATATTATATATATTCTTTCTTAAGGATATATTTTCTCTTTCTCTTTTTTTAAGGAATGTGTCAACAGTAAGGTAAGGCTTTAAAAGTATGAGAATTCTTAATTTATTACACATTTTCCTGCCATTATGTACATTGTAGTACTGTGTTTTCTAGTAATCGCAGATTTGTTCTATGCGGCACTCATGTCAAAGCTATGAATATGGATGAATCTGCAAATGGAAGTCTGTCTGTAGAATTTCGACATTTGGTAAGTTTGCCACGTACTGTTTTTATCATGTGAAATTGGTAAAGCAATCACAGAATTTTTTAAAGCTGAACAAGGAAATTCATTAGAACAAGGAGAACTATCATTCTGACGACTGTCGTTCTCTCTGCCTCACTATAAAGCAGTGGTTCTCAAACTTTTTGGCCTGCAGCCCACCCCATTCAACACAGACCTTTCTGCGTACCACCAACCAACCTCCCATAATGACAAAATTGGTCCAGGAATGGGCTAGAGATGGAGAATCTGGCCGGGAGGTTGGGCGCAAGAGTGGGAGTCCGGGTGGTAGGTAGAGTACAAAAGTGGACTGAAGGTGGGGGAGTCGGGTGGGAGGCTGGGTGCAGGAGCAGGGTAGGGGTCTGTAGTCTTAGAAAAATGGGTGTGTGAGAGAGGGATGAGGGTGTGGGACGCTTACCTGGCTCCATGTCTCCTGCTGCTTCTAGGTACCCCCCCTCACTGCTGCCATTGGCCATGATTCCGGCCAATGGGAGCAGCAGGGAAAGCTTCCAGGCAAGTGGTTTCCTGCAGATGGGGGCGGGAGAATGGCAACACATGGAGCCACTTCCTTCCTCCTCAAGCCAAATCTGGTGAGGCTCCACTCCTTCTCCCCTCCCCCCGCAGTGGGAAGCTGGCACTGATGCTCCAACTTCAGAGGGCCACAGAGCTGGAGCACCAGCACAGGCTCCCCACTGCAGGGCCTGGGGGAGCAAGTCCCAAGCCCATGACCCACCTGCAACATAATTGTGGGCCACACTTTGAGAACCCCTTTTATAACTTTGTACAGTTCCGTCATGCCCCACTTTTTGCTGCGTTTTAAAGAAACAGCACACACAGAATAAAACCAAATAGTTTTAGGCTCTCTATCAAATATATGCTATACAATGTCACTATTAAGTCTACACAAGATTAGGTATCATGTACTTTCTGCTCTACCAACCAGATCCCATCTGTGTCTAGAACACTAGATTTTTAATTGGACTTCATATGATTTGTAGCTTTTGAGTTTCCACATTTGCAGTTGATAATTATTTTGAATTTTCTTGAATTAACAAATGAACTGACCAAATAGAAGAAAATTAAATAAAGGAAAAGGGATGTTTGAAACATTTTGAAAGAAAAATAAATGTAAAAAAATAGAGTTTTGTTAAAATCAACATTAATTGTGGGTCTCTTGTATCCCCATTCTCCTGATTGGTTTTGCTGCCTAACTGTATTGCATCTCCAATGATGTGCTGTGGTGTCTTTCTGTGGCTTAACCATAGTAGGGCATAATAAAAATCCTGCAGAAATGGAGTCTGCCATTAGAATGCATGACTTCACTTTTTGCATTCTTGTGTAGTTATTTTTTATTATGAATTTAGCTTTACTGAAATGTTATGAACTAATTGTGCTTAAAAAACCTTTTCTTTAAAATGAATAATTACTAACTGAACAGATTTATCAAGGAAATTCACCAGAGCCTTAACTATAGAAGTTTAATGTAAATGGTGTATTTATCACAGAATTATCCAGTGTCATTAATTTATGTAAAGGCAAATTTTTATTCCAAAAGCCATTTAGTGTCACAAGACAATTACTTGCTATTTTGAGATCCTGGAAGAAATCCTGTGTTAGTTTCTGAAGGATACACAGCGCAAATACACCATTACTATACATCTATGTTAGTAAAACCACTGTAGTGAATACTGCTTGTAAATATTTTGGTCTATAATTTCGTGAATATAAGTCTTAATTTCCATTTTACAGCAACCCAAAGAAATGAAATCAAGTGCTGGAAGCAAAGGAAATGAGGTATAAAGTTTTGTAAATTTTGTGTAATTTTTAATGACTTTTAAATAAAAAGTATTTTAGAATAGATTTCAGCTAATCTCATTTGTAATCTCATTTGCTAATCTCCCCGTTACCTTTTGACTTAAACACAGTCATGAACAGTAGACAGTTATTTATAACATAATAAAAATACATGAGAATTTTCAGAAATAAATTTCTTAGAAGTCTGAATTAAAACCCCTTAGTTTTATACAACAAAAATGGTTGTGCTAGAAGGATATCCATATCCAAACATGTATTTCTTCTTAATGGGAATTAATTTAAATTGGGTCCAACATTTACATTTTGTAAAAACAGGGTTTTAACAAAACCGTAATAAGAGAAATGTTTCCACAAATTTTGTTTTAAATCCAATTAGAACAGTTCATTAAACCGGTAAACTGAAGGCTAAATTCACAACTGGAATAAGGGTGTAATTTTATGTAAATCAATAGAGTTTTGCCTTCCTCAGTCAGGACTGGTTTCAGAGATAGTCTGTTTCAGCAAAAACAATATGGAATCCAGTGGCACCATAAAGACTAAAAATTTTATTATGGCACAAGCTTTCGTGAGTTGCAAGTCACTTTGTCAGATGCAGTTCTGTCCCGCTTTGGTGGTATTTATCAGAACCTGGTCTTAGTGCACCCCCTTGTGGTTACTATATAAGACTTCAGATTTAGAGAATAACACTGGATGCCCTCTGACATTTGGGGCTATGTCTAGACTAAACTCTGCCGCGTCCAGGGAACAAGTCTGCTCTTCCGACATTTTTTGCGGAAGAGGAGACACGCTCTTTCGGAAGCCCTGTCTTCATCGTTCCATGAGGAAGAAGGACTCTTCCGAAAGCGGAGGTTTTTCCGAAATTCGGCCAAAAGTGGATGGGCCAAATTTCAGAAAAGCTTCTTCCAACAAAACTATAGGAAAAAGGTACGCAAATTGCAGAGCGCAATTTGCATACATTTTTCCGATAAAAAGCAGCAGTCTAGACATAGCCTCGAGAAAGTATGTACACTTCAGGTATGTAACCTGAACAGATGTTATAAGTAACAGTGCCCTAAAAGAGTCTAAATTTATGCTTCTTCCCTACACCCCCCCAAAATTTACATAACCTCAAAATGTGCATTTTCATGCTCTCTTTTAAACAGAAACCTGTGTAAAGAGTATGAATTAATATTTTGAGTAGTAAATTGAGTAATATTTATCTTTAGGTTTTTGTTTAATATTAGATTGAAACAAAAAATCAGAAACCTAGCCATGAATGTTTTTATAGCTTTAAAAGTGGTATAACCCTCTACTATGGATGCAACTACATCAGTATAAAAATGGTATGGAATATTCTTGTTTGGGAAGAGGAAAAATCTGTAGTAGTTTACAGGACCCTTGTGCCAGTTTGACTGTATCTGTATTCGTTGTTACACCAATATATCTGTATTGATTAAAACCTCCCACATCCCTAAAAGACATGGTTATAAGAGTACAAAACTGCATATAGACCAGACTTTAATAAGAGAATTTGTGTGCAAAGTAAGAGAAGATCAGCATGGATGCTTTAAACCAAAACAAAAAACACACCCTCGCCCCAAAATAAAGCAGGACACATCTTTGCATACATCTGTATTCTTGACTGGAACAGTTCACCAGCTGATTAGTAAAATTGAAACTCGGGGCCTGATTCTCTGTTACTCTGCACCTTGTGAAGTGAATGAGTGCAAAGTGGGTGTAAAATGCTACTGTCTACCCTTAGTTTGTGTACCTCTTGTTAAGTATAAGGATTTAGTAAGAGATGCTGTGTGCTTATCTCAGTTGTAGATAAGTCCAGTATCATCCAAGGCTAAATGGTCCCCTTACTTTGTGCAGCACAGTGGAAAGTAAAAGAGCACTGATTGTATAAAGAAAAGTTGAGACCTATGCAAATGGAACAGTTAATAAGATAATATGATAATATGTTTCTCCAAGAGATCATGCCCCGCCTCAAGAATTTCTCAGTGCAAAGTGTCCACTCAAAAGTGGTATCAGGAACCCTAAGTGTTCCAAATGTAGGCATCAGATCCCAAGAGTGATATGGAATTTTTAAAATGTTCATGAATTTTTAATAATTAGTGTTTGGGGGGCTTTTTTTGCCTTCTAGTTTGTTAGCAGTTTACATTTTCCATATTCTCTCTCTAGCCAGGAAGGTTAGCAACATTCATTTAAAGAAAAGGAACAAAAAAGTAAGGGGACATAAATTCAGGACTCCAAGAACCGGGACTCTAAGCTAAAAAGATATGACAAAATTCACAGTAAAATTATGAGAGGTGTCACCAATGTCTGGGTTGGATAGAAGAAAAGAGCTGGGAAAAGGCTGTACTTTGTGTACAGTTCTGTTTGGTAAATGGTATAATATCCAGAATGCAGTTACAGCTGCTCTGAACAGCTGCATACCCTCTGATCATTCTTATCCACCATCAGAGAGAGTCCCATCCGTGCTGCCAGACTGCAAATGTCTTTTGGCGGAACAGAGCAAGAAACAACTCAGAGACAGAGTGATTCTTTGTCCTTGTGATTTGGCCATTCTTTACTTTTGTTCTTACTCCTGTGGCTTATCTGGCCATGCCACAGAAATTTACCAGCTTTCCCTGTATTACTACTGGCCCCCACGTTCTGAGATGGTAGTACAAGCACATTGGTGGCTATTTCTTGTACGTCAGTCTCTTCTGCTGGTACTTCCATTTACTGCAGGCAAGGGGAGACTGACTTTCAGCAGGAGTATTGGAGCTATACAGCTGGCTTGGCGTGCTTAAGCAAAACTGTCGGTGGATCCCTGCTTGCAGTAGCAGATGCCAAACTTCTAGCAGCTTCTGCCTTTTTACAAGCACAGAACTTTCTCTCCAAGTATGTTTGGTGGTTATGGTGTGCAGATCTGTACTTCAAAACATTTTTGGTCAGGATTCTAGTCCTGTACAGAGAATTAATCATTCTTAGTTAACATCAGTTGTCAATGATCCATGCTGCAACTGCAATTGAAAAAAATATGCTGAGGCTCTAGAAATGAATTCATAAATGAGGTAGCATAAGTATCCTGCTTGGTTGGTATAGCTATGTTGTTTAATGCCGCTGCTGGTCCCAGGTTCTGAGAAAATGGGAAGGCAATGTTGTATAATAGCTAGATTAGGCAAATAAGATTTTTCTTGAGAGGGGTGAGGTACTTTTGAAAATCCCACTAGGCAGCTAGCGCATCTTTAAGTGCCTAAATACAGTAACTTGAAAATCTAGCTCAGGACAGAGACAGTTCTTAATTCTTTGCTTGGTTAGTTCCATTCCAGGTAAGTGTCTATGAAAGCCTACAGATCAGAAGTTTCCACAGTTGTGGTGTATGCCACATAGGAGGAAAGCAACTTTTTTATTCAAAGCTTAACATAGAAGATGAACTGCAAAGCCAGTGAAACTGTGATGAAACTTGACATCATACATTTAGGCTTTTGTCTTACTGGGTTGTCAAAAACTGGCTTTTCCCCCATTGAGCATTATGCTAGGAATGGTGGGATTTGGTAGTTTCAGGAAGGGAACTTTGACCTCATAGGAAGTGGAAACCTGAGTTGCATTTCCCCAACTGTGCAATATTATAATCTGCCCTAGCAGACATGTGCTAGGGGAAGGGATGTCGTGGAAGGAAATCTTCCTCATGTGGCCTGTGCAAAAACAGAAACTTATAAATACTCTCTGTAAGCAGGGATTTGACCTTAACCCCTCCAGGGAGCAAATCACCTGAAAAGGTTGAAAAGGAAACAGAGCTCTGGCCAAGCTCTTCCCCCATCCCCTGCAGCTCTTGGTGCAATTTGCATGCTCTAGCCCTAAACAAGGAGGTAGTGTTGAGCACTTGGAAAGCTAAGAGAGATGCTGCTCAAGTTTATGCCTCCTGGAAGGATGTATTCCCAGTACTCCAAAGATAGTGTCATCTGGGAAATCAGAATCTGTTTTACATTGAAATTGTCAATCATTAAAGAAACTTTTTAAAAAACTGTGTGAGGCCACCTCAATAATTTACAAAAAGGACAGTTCCTTTTGTTCATTTTATAGCTCATCTTTAAAAGTGCAAAAATTCCCTTTTAACAGTGCTTTCTTAGCTTCTTCAGAAAACTACAGAAGTTGTAGACAGAGTTTAAGGTCAGGAGCTGGGTATTTTTTTAAACACCCACGATTTTCCACTGGTTCTGCTTATATATTCAGAGGACATATTTTCTTTCAATGTTGTGTTCTCTGCAAGATTTGGTTGTAGTCAGAATGCCAAAACCAATTTTAAATGCCAACATTGTTCACAGTTTTATAATGTTTTTGCTCCCTCAGGGGCCTCAGATGGTAACTGAAGAGCTGCACTCCATCAGCTTTGAAACACAGGTCTCCCTGTATGGTCTGACTATAGATTTGGAAGTGAGTGTTTTCTCTGTTTTTATGTGGGGAAGAATAAGAAACCAATTTTCTCTTCAAACCAAATTAATGCCTGTTGCTTACCAGAGCTTGAAATTTTGTTAATAGTCTATGTACATGGATGTGAGCCTTCCTAATTGGCTATGCATGCTTCACTTCGGTACAGCATAAATTTGTTTTTGCAGATGATGTAGTGCCTAGTTCTATCCTCAGTGAATTCAGAGACAAAATTCCCATTGAGTTTAATAGAAGCAAGATTGGGATGCTCTGAGGAGAAGCATAGCATTCTCTTTGAGGAATGATAGGATATGGCAAGAGAAAGTTTTATGGGTTCATAAAACACATGACCAACAGGTCTTTCTAATTCACCACTTGTGGGCATCCAAGTGTGGCTGACATGGATGCTAATGGTCTCCAACACTGTTAGGGATACCATAGATTCCCCTTCCTGCCAAAAGGATGACAGGCTGTGGGCGGCTATATTTTGTGCAGCTCTTGTATAGAGCTACAGCCAGCCACCTGGGTGTCTGCGGAGTTTGGCATACAGAGCATTCACTCAAACTTTGGGGGCCTATCCCCTGAGCACTGGCCAGCAACAGCACCCTAGCAGGTATCTGCCCCAGGAATATGCTGATAGAGGAAGAGGGGATATTAAGACTATTGCAGTTTTTGATACTACACAACCATTATGCAAATTTTTAAAAAAATATGTTGGTATATTAATGCCTTCCCAATGAATGCCTTGTAACATTCACATACTGTGGCTTCTTCACCAGACAACCTCTTTGCCTGTAGTGATGATTTCCAATGTCAGTCAGTTGCCTAATGCTTGGGCTTCTATTATTTGGTACAACTTGTCGTCAAAGGATCCTCAGGTAGGTCTTCCCAAATATTTATTTTCTGTGTATTTCAATCCCAAATATTTATTTTCTGTGTATTTCAAGTTTCTAGTTCTCTATTTGTCAATCAAATGTATCATCAGAAAAATATTTTTCCCCCAGATCTGATATTCTAAGAAAATTGACCTTTTTTATGTACATACTCTATATACTACAAATTAGCTGTAATCACATATATAATAATATGTTTAAATTTAAGTAGAGGATTTAATGGGTCTTTGGATCCAGATATGGTGCCTTTTTTACCTCTAGATTTTCAGGAAGATAGGAAGGTACTGACCTTTTGACTGTTGATTTTTGGTTGGTGTGAAATTACTTATTGGTAGTTTCCAATCTATTTATTAGTGATTTGTTTTATCATAGCATGTAGGAGCCCTAAGCATGGACCAGGACCCTACTCTGATAGGCACCATACATTGTTCTTAGTGGACAAATCTCAACATCACTACACGAACGTTCTTAGCTGGTATTAAAAATTAGCACTTTGGTTGTGGTCTTGGTAAAGAGACCGGTGATGGAATAGAGATTTAATTATCCTTTCATGCTCTTGTTGTGATTTCTGTGCAACTGGACTGGGTACTTGGAAATCTTGGAAGTACCCAAGATTTCAGGAGGGTACTTGGAAATCTTGTACTCCTGCTTCTTGCACTTGTCTTAATTTGAAGATTACCTTGCACTAAATACTGCCAACCTATACCATTCACAAGCACTAACTTCACTTAAAAATTTATCCTTACATGTTATATGTAAAATGGTTTTCATTATTTAGAGTAATAATTCAGTATAATACGTAACTCATAGCTTGAACATCAGTCTGTTAATTGGATACATAGGAGTTTCTGTACTGGATGAAATACAGTTTTCCTCACTTATTATTTCACAGGGCTTTTATTAAGTTAGCATTACTCAGTGGACTGATAGTAAGTTAGCATTACTCTTGGACTTCTAGTAGTCCCGTCTTCAGGGGGAGGATTGTTGCTTCCCAGTTTCCAGGAGGTTCAGACTGTTAAATTACTTCTGCCAGCATTACTTCTACCAGATTGCTGAATAACACTAATAGTAGCTCTGCATGAGAAACTCCTCTAGTTTTTCAGTCAAGGATTGGTGGTTGCCTGTAGATGTTGTGAGGAGAGAGAATGCAAAAAAGTATATGTCAGAATGTCAACAAGAATTAGCAAGACAACTGACAAATCACTAAGGTATCAATTTTAACTCAAACAAAACTTTTAACCTAAGTCTTTTGAGCACTATCATTAGCCTGTTCTAAATTTAAAAATTCAAATAAAAAAAACCCCATAAAAAGACAGCCCATAAAAAGAATTTAATAACATATTGTTATACAGGGTGCCAAAGGGGTTAGTTAATAGAGTTGGCACATTGAAGTTGTGTTTGCTCCATAACGAAATTGCCTGATTAGAACATTTGCTGTTATTGGTCAGCTTTTAATAGTTAGCCATGTTAGCTTTGATAATCTCAGAAGAAAGTGCTGCTCAAGTGCATCTGAATTCCTCTTTGCAGTGTTTTGCAAAGACTTCTGTTTTTCAGTGTAGAGACCAGTGAATAAACAAAGTATTAATTATATTGCAGAACCTGGCATTCTTTAACAATCCTCCAGCTGCCACTCTGAGTCAACTTTTGGAAGTACTGAGCTGGCAGTTTTCATCTTATGTTGGTCGTGGGCTCAATTCTGAGCAGCTCAATATGCTGGCAGAGAAACTTATTGGTAAGAACCATGAAGTTATGAAAGCTGTTCAATTTCCATTTACTTCTAAATATTGTACACAACAGGCCAAACTCCTCCCACTTGCAGGTTAGAGGTGAGAATTTGTGCCCCAAATCTCCTCCTCCTCCACCCACATCCTTTTCCCCACATTCTTCACTTGTTCTAAATCAGTTTGTAAACAAGTTTCAGAGGGGTAGCCACGTTAGTCTGTTTCAGCAAAAACAGTGAATAATTCTGGGAAACCTTAAAGACTAACAAATTTATTTGAGTATAAGATTTCATGGGCTGGAACCCACTTCATCAGATGCATGAAGTGGAAACTTCAGTTTATCAAGTACATATAGACATGCAAAAATGGGTGTGTTCCAACAGGGTTTGTTGGAGGGATTGGTTCCTGTGTTAGTGTTTCTGTTGTGAGGTGAGTAGTTGCTTGTCAGTATTTGCTTCAGGTTGGGGAGCTGTCTGTAAGTGAGGATTGGCCTGCCTCCAAAAGTCTGTGAGAATGAGGGATCATCTTTCAGGATAGACAGATGTATTACATTTCTATGCAGAGAACCAGTGCTAATCTTAGAATCATAGAATACTAGAACTGGAAGGGACCTCAAGAGGTCATCATGTCCAGTCCCCTGCCCTCACAGCAGGATCAAGCACCATCTAGATCATACCTGATGTTTATCTAACCTGATCTTAAATATCTCTAATGATGGAGATTCTACAGCTTCCCTCGGGAGTTTATTCCAGCATTTAACCACCCTGACAGTTAGGAAGTTTTTTCCTAATGTCCAACCTAAGCCTCCCTTGCTGCAACTTAAGCCCATTGCTTCTTGTCCTGTCTTAATGAAGCCAGTTCAGTCAGGGTCAAAGTGTCCCACTCCCAACAGTTGATAAGACGATGTAAATACCGAAAGAGGGAAAATTACTTTTTTCAGTGAGCTAGCCGGTCTCAGTCTCTGCGTGGATTCTGCGTGGATTCTTCCTGATGGTCAAAACAGCAGATTAGACTTCTACATATTATGCGTCTGCTGATGTGCACAGGCTGAAATTGTGGACAAGCAGCATTATTTGCCCTATAACCTTAGCTGTGCAGTAGGGCCGTCCTTAGGATTTATGGTACCTTAGGCGGGATTATTAAACTGGTGCCCCTATGCCTTACTTGCTCTTCCACCCCTATTCCCTCCACTTCCCAGAGACCCCAGCAGCCAATCCCCTCCCTCAGACTGTGCTGCAGGCAGCGCATTCGGCCCTCTCTAGGACCCAGCCGTGATGTTACATGTGTAACCCTTCCGCCGGGTAGGCCCGGCAGCAACCAGGTCTGGGTTCAATATCTAGGGGTCCATCTCACACAGAACTGGCTCGAGTCCCCACCCAGTAGCCTGGGAAATTCACACACCCCAAAGCTTCCCCACTCCCAAGCACAGGGTCTGAGTAAAGAAAAGAAACTTTTAATGAAAGAGAGAGAAATAATATGGCATTAACTTGGGAAAGTATCACAACAGAGTTCACTTACCCAAACTTTTCCCCACTTCAGACGCCCCACTTACAGATCTGTCCAGTCAGTGCAGACCCTGACACATCATCCGGATGACTCCCCTCCTTGAGCCTGAAGCTAGGCCACCTTTGTGCTGCTCCTGTAGTCTGCTAGCGTTCCCACCAGCCACCTGCTGGTCATTCCCGCTGGCCACTCCACTGGCTGCAATGGGTCTGGCTCCCGGCCAAACCAATGATTTCAGCTCTTATTGATTTCAACTCTTTGGCCACCACCTAGGCTGGCAAAAGATTCCAGCTTCCACTGGACTAGCAAAAAGACTCCTCATGGAGTCTGCTTTTAGGTCTGTCCTTAAAACCAGGGGGAAAGGGGCAGGTTGAGCCAGTCTTACAGCTCACATGTGGCAGGCATGAAGCAGGCTGACTCAGTCCTCAAGCCCTTTCCATCCTCCCCTCCCCCTCCTCAATTAATTCAACTCTGGCAGGGGGGAGCTTGTTCCTCTGAGACCACTTACAATAATGGTGTCTCTCCTGCAAGCACTGATGTCATATTTTACAGTTCCCACATTTAGGGGTAGCATGATTTGTGACCCCCACAACAGCCCCAAATTAGTTACAATACACCACATTCCATTCCAACACTGATCCTCCATCAGCCCTGGCTGAATTGGATTTACATAGCTACACCTCGGATTCCTTCCCCCTCCTGGCATAAGCTGTCTTTACATATCAACAGTTAACAGTTAATCTTGCAGAGCTAAACAATTGGAGTGAGCACACCCACCAATAGGGCAGCTCTCTCCTTTTAGCTGGCTGATAGGAAGCAGTAGTTTAGCCCCTGCTTACACATGCTCCACTGGTTCCCGTCCATCCCGGCAGAGTGGTGCCCCAGAAATACTGGTGCGCTAGGCAACTGCCTATTCTGCCTATGGCTAAGGACGGCCCTGCTGTGCAAAATGCAACACCATCCCCAGCCCCCAGAAACAGCTCTGACATAATCAAAGAGGCTTACAAAGGAAGTGGTTTAGTCATAATAAATAGGTCTAATTATGAATGAGAGGCTGCTAGGCAAATCTCCAACACCACATTCTACATTCTCTGATCCCACTGAGGAGTACCAAAATAAACCACACCATCTACTCAAGAAACTCCCTCAAGAAGCAGAAGAACAGTTATACACAAACACACCTCTAAAGCCCTGACATGGGTATTCTATCTGCTACCCAAGAATCATAAAGCTGGAAATCCTGGATGCCCCATCATGCCAGGCACTCTTACAACAGCATTGTCTGCCTATAAATACTCTCTCTACGCTCCCAGCTCTCCTAGCTATCTTTAAGACATTGCTAACTTCCTGAGGAAATGACAGTCCATTGTGATCTTCCTGAAAACAACATCCTAGCCACTATGGAGGTAGAAGCTCTCTACACTAACGTTCCAAACAAAGATGGACTACAAGCCATCAGGAAGAGTATCCCCGATGATGTCATGTCATAGCTGGAGGCTGAACTTTGTGACTTTGTCCTCACCCACAACAATTTCAGATTTGAGGCCAACTTACACCTTCAAGTCAGCAGCGCTGCTATGGGTACCTGCATGGCCCCACAGCATGCCTACATTTTTATGGATGGCATAGAACAGCTCTTGTCCCCTAGTACCCCTCTTCTACTTGCGCTACACTGATGTGCTTCCCTGCATGGTGGGCTCTGTGTGGCCCTCCTGCCATGCAGGGAAGCGCTCTTCTGTGGCTGGAGGAGACTCCACCCCTGTCTGTTTGTCTGAGAGGCGGGGCAGGACACACCTCTCCCAACAGCCATGGCAGGAAGGGAGTGCTGGGCGATGTACCCCAGCCTGACCCCCAGAGCTGCTATGACACGGGCAGCAGCTAAGGACTAGGTGAGGGGAGCAGGGCAGGCATTGGGGGCTCCAGGGACGGGGCTAGTGCTGAGGGGCTCTGGAGGCTGAGCTAGTAGTGAGGGCTGGCACTGGGGAAGGCTCTGGGGGGGGTGGGTGCAGTGTGGCTCTAGAAACAGGAGGTTGATACGGGGCGGTCTGGTGGTGGGTGACTCCCAAGGGGCGGGGTGCTGGCATTGAGGCATTTGGGATGGGGAGCTGGCATTGGGTGGGTTGGGTGCAAGGGACTCTGGGGTCAGTGGCTGGCATGGGGGAGAGCTCTAGAGGTTACGGCTGGCACTGAGGGTTCAGGGGGCTGGGCTTTTGGCAGCCTGGTAATGTTTTATTTTTCATATTTGCATATTCAGCATTTGCATAATGAATATCTAAATATGCAAATAAAATGTTACCAGTCCGACAAAAGTTTCTAAATGTGTTTGCCAGTCCCTGGTATTAAAAACGGTTGGGAACCACTGCTCCCAAGCACATTACATGCTCCATTGTATACAGCCAAGCCATAAGATACAACCCGCATTAACTCCAGTCCCTCAGACAGAGACAAACACCTACATGATCTCTAGCTAGCATTCTTAAAACTACAATACCCACCTGGGGAAGTGACGAAACAGATTGACAGAGCTAGGTGGGTACCCAGAAGTCACCTACTACAGGACAGGCCCAACAAAGAAAGTAAAAGAACACAACTGGCCATTACCTACAGCCCCCAGTTAAACTCTCTCCTACGTAGCATCAAGGATCTACAACCTCTCTCTTCAGTTGTTGGGAATGAGACATATCTGCAATGAGTGAATAGACCTCATTAGAACTGGCCCTCTGCATGGTAACGTAACACACTGATCTTTGCATATGTGTATACATCCCTGCCAAACTCAAGTTTCTGCTTCATGCATCTGACGAAGTGGGTTCCAGCCCACAGAGTTTATGCCTAAATAAATTAATTAGTCTTTAAAGGTGCCATAGGACTCCTTGTAGTTTGTGCTTTCATGTGCTGTTGCCATACCACTTTTCAGTAACACAGCTATCTCTGTCTGGCACTGTCAGCAGTGCTAATTGTCTGTTAATACTTTAAAGTAAAAAGGTACGTTTCATAACAAAAAGTACCTCAGCATGTGAACTTTCACATGGTTGGGCTAAGCAAAATAGTGTCATAGTTGCAACAAACTGTGGTAAAAAAAAATGAATTTATTATGAAATGAAAGGGCAGCCTTGGTTTGTTAAAAACATTAATCTCTCTCTCTCTCTCTCTCTCTCTCTCTCTCTCTCTCTCTCTCTCTCTCTTTATTTATTTATTTATTTATTTATATATATATATATATATAAGTTTTTTCCTGCCCAGTGACAGAATGACTTCATCACGTCATCAGCGTCAACAGGCTCTCTCAGCAAAGCAAAAGCGGCCAGAGGGAGAGGGAGGGATAGGCGAGCATAGCGAGCAGAGAGCACAGCACTCTAGAACCTTTTATTTTCTGGGTCACTTGTCTCCTGAAGGCAAAGGGGATCACTCCTTCTCTTCTGATTAAGGAAAAGGGAGCTTCTCTAGGGGCAGGAAGTGGGTACAATTAGCTCCCTAGCAACATGATGGACACTTGAAGGTTTCAACTACATGTCCTCCAGAAAGGAGATTCTGGCTTTGGAGGAAGCTGGTAGAATTATTTGTGATTAAGAATTGGAGAGGCTGTCCTTTCTAATGTCAGTCAGGAGGTGGATGTTGAGTGGATTGAATGCCCTTTTTGATGGAGGGAGGGAAGAAAAGATGTTGACAGACCACATGGAACTCCTTAGCTAGATTTTATTTCTGGTGGAGGCTGAAATGGGGAGGACACTTTTGAGGGGCAGCAAAAGGGGATTAAGGCAGCTGCTAATGGTTTGGGGGAAGACTTCTGTCAGGAGGATAGGGAGGGGGAAAGCAATTTGCCTAGATAAATGAAACCACTTTCTGTAGTAACTTGTACAGGAGGGAACTTTTATCAGAGCCACTTTCTGCAGTGAAGTGATGGTGGTGAAGGTTGAAGAAAAGTAAAGTTGTGCACGCCGCCCAATGTGCACATAATCAACTTCTTCTAGGACCAGGATCCAAAGCTAGAGCTACAATCCTATTAATCAAATATTGGGGCTGAGACCAGGGGTACATCTACACTTGCACCCTAGTTCGAACTAGGGATGCAAATGTAGGCGACCGAAATTGCTAATGAAGCGGGGATTTAAATAGCTCACGCTTCATTAGCATGATCTCATCGGCACGTTACTCCGCTCAACAGCTGTTTTGAAAGTGAAAGTGCGCGCCGGGACGCGTTAGTTCAAATCAAACCCCTTGGTTTGAACTAACGCGTCCCGGCACGCACTTTCACTTTTGAAACAGCTGTTGAGCAGAGTAATGCGCCGGTGAGATCATGCTAATTTCGGTCGCTTACATTTGCATCCCTAGTTCAAACTAGGGTGCAAGTGTAGACATACCCCAGGAGTGAAAATGAAAAAGACCTGCAACCACAACAAGAGAAAGCATATGTACAACAGAAAAAAACTGAGAAAGGGACATGTTTGCAAACCCCCAGGAGTTGTGCCTACACCCTAGACTCCTGAAAGACAGGCAGGTTAGAAGATTTCCTATCCCATCTCTCACTTATACCCCAAACATTTCAAGTGATCTGGATGAATGTATGGTATTTGGTACAATTTCTTGGTGCCGTTCCCTGTCTAAACAAGGTCTCTCTCCTCTGTTATCTCAGTAACTAGAACAAAAAAAATAAAAATGAGGATGAGATTTATTCTATTTCACAGGAGAATCATTACTTCCTATTTAGACATTGAAGATTTGAAACAATATGACAATAACTACATGTTAAGTGGTGTTACCCTAAAGATATTGTATTTATTCTCTTCTAGCACTTACAAAAGAGTAAATTGGTAGGAATGTATGTATCATAAAAGATTTTCCTATTAGAAATTTGAACAGAAAAGTGTGAGTGAAGCCTAGGAGCAGCAACTATGATAAAAAGTGAAATTGTGTGTAAAGGTATATAGAAAAAGCCCCACATTTCTTCAGAGCATTGCTGTGCTGTTTAAATTGTAGGTCTACCTAGAGAGAAAGTGTGCTTATAGCAGTCTTGTTCTGTTAAATGTCATGTACAATGTAAATGCTTTTATATTCAAATATCACAAATGAACCTATTACAGGAACTTCTGAAAAATGGACTCATTCTTTTTAAATTTTAGGGCAACAAATTAGTTACAGTGATTATCAACTGTCCTGGGCAAAGTTCTGCAAGGTATGACTATGAAAATAGAATATTCTTCTTTTTCCTTTGAGTGCCTGCATGCAGGCCTAATTCTGCCCCACTGACATCACTGACAAACCTCCCATTTGACATATATGAGATTAGGATTGGCCCCCATCCTGAGCTTCCCTGTGTCAGGATTTCCAGGCCTAGTATAATGAATTAATTCTAAAATGCTACTTAATGGAAAGTACCAGCAAGGATCTTAATGGTTAAATCTGGCTGGGAGGAGTTCAGACTCTAAATCACAGCTGGTTATCATTTACTCCACTAAATGATCTGTCCTAAAGTTGTTGAAATTCAACTCTTTTTTAATAAAAGACATTTTAATGGTGATGCAATTTAGATTGGCACATACATGCCATCCATAGAAAATTAATGGTTTGACCATTAGTCAGTCTTGTCTGATTCTTCTTTGACCATTCCAGTTAGCTTATGACTTGACTTAAGAAAATATAATCACTAAGGAGAGCCAGACTCTAAAATTGTTTTTAAAAGTTAAATTATTCCAAATGCTCATTTGTAAATTAAAACAAACATATTTCAGAACTAGTTGTCTGTAAGTCAATACATCTAAATACTCTGGTCAGAAACAGACAAATACTGAGTATGGAAAATAAATCCAATATGTTCATATTAAAAATGCATTATGTAAAACTGGAAGATTTACCCAGAATTGCTAGGGTCCTTAACTCAAATAAGTTGTGTTTTTCTTAATTTAAATCATTGTTCTGGGGTGGGGCTGGTGATGAGAGGTTCAGTTTGCCAGTCGCCCTGGGGGGAGAGGACAACCCCAGCCTCCCTCACCACAGGAGATTAGGGCCAGGTGAGAAACTCCTGACCATAGCCTCTACAGTGGACACAGCTGGAGAAGTGGGGGCAGACAAACACTGACATACAAACAGATAAACTCTCTCAAATATATAGTAGCTGTCCCTTTCTCCACTCCTGCCCCCCGCTGGTCCAGTGGGGCTACAGCTGTCCCAGTCCCCATCTCTGGCCCGTTGCTGCCCCCCTATGGTCATTCTGCAGTATAACTGTCCCTCCTGCCAGACCCCTACCTTTCTATTTTATGAGAAACAATTGAATTCCAGGCACATCCCATTGTCCTGGCACAACCAAACTATTACCTTGCTTTAAGTTATGCTTAGAGGAAACTGCATACCAAATGTGGTTGTTCTAGCTCATCATTTAGGAGTTCTTGAACGAATGGACTCACAGAAAGACAGACAGATGCACATTTCTAAAATATATTGTAAGATATATTTGTAATATTAGAAGACTTTCCTGGCATTGCCCAGGTCCTTCAAGGTAAGGGGCTGTCATTGGGGGGGGGGG
>JANRFK010006693.1:20089669-20102632 GCA_030068395.1 Apalone spinifera
CCCTGAGAGCTACCGGTAGATCGCGATCTACTGGTTGGTGACCACGGGTCTAAAGCAATGAGCATTATTAACCCAGCCTTTTACTTTGCTTGGCATATATCTGGCACTGCAATATAAAAATTGCAAAAGGAATGCCATAGAATGGATGCTGCAGTTACCCTGTAAGTAAAGCCATAATTTTCTGTTATACTTGCAGGTATGTAATGGGATTTGTGAGCAAGGAAAAAGAACGAGTTTTGCTCAAGGACAAAATGCCTGGAACATTTTTATTAAGGTTTAGTGAAAGCAACCTAGGAGGAATTACTTTTACCTGGGTGGACCAGTCAGAAAATGGTAAGTGAAGTTTAAAAATGTAAAATTTAGGGCAACCTAAACTAGTAATGGCAGGTGAAGTAAGTAACTGATTATGACCGATGATCTCTTTACGTATTCACAATTATATTGCCTTTGTGTTTCTACAGGAGAAGTAAGGTTTCACTCAGTGGAACCCTATAATAAAGGTCGTTTAACAGCACTGCCATTTGCTGACATTTTGCGGGATTACAAAGTCATTTTGGCAGACAATGTTCCTGAAAATCCATTGAAGTATCTGTATCCAGACATTCCCAAAGATAAAGCCTTTGGCAAATACTACAGCTGTCAGCCAAATGAAGGTTGGGCTCTACAGTCTATATTATCCTTTTCGGAAAGTAACATTAAATTCAGGTGACATACAAATGAACTTTTTTCTTAGGAAAAAAGATGTTTACTTTTGTAAACATTACCTTATTTTAGATAATGCCTTTATAAGAATTGTTCTTGTTTCCTAGTGCACTCTCTACCTACCTATTGTTTCCACCTGTTGTTGCTTGTCATATACTTAGATGGCAAGCTCTTTAGGGCAGGGACTGTGTTTTTGTTGTGTGACTGAACAGCACATACCATAGTTGAGCCCTAGTCTATGATCTGTAGGTGCTGCAGCAACACAAAAAATAAATAGTGACATTTAGGTATACACAGGCCAAGAAACATCTCTGTGAAAACAGTCACATTATTGGATATTATTCATTATTCACAAAAATCATACATCTTTCAGTTACATGTCTTGCATTGTGTTTTGGCTCTTTATTTTTGTTTATATATATCACTTGCCTGTCTGCTTCCAGAACAGCAGTGTCACTTGCTTCCTCTTCATTCCAGGAACCCCACCACTCGTGATTCAGGGGACTTAGTATTGGCAAACAACCAATGAGAGTAACTTAAAACTCCAGAGACAAACAAACATCAGATCCTATGCAATATATGTTGACTAAAATTGCTAGAATAATAAGGATTGGTTATGAATGAACAGTCTTATTTTGTCCCCTCACGAAAGGTTTCAGTTAAAGGTAGATGTTTGCAGGATTGGATTATAAAGGCTCAGACCTGCAAAGATTTGAGCACATAACTGTAATGTACTTAAATTGTCCTCATGATTTCAAAAGAACTTCTTCTGTCCAGTTACTTATGTGTGCAAATCTGTGCAGATTGAAGCCTTGTCTTACTGTTCATTTTCTTGTTGCTTGTTTGTGATTGAACAGTTACGTTTAGAGCCCTGCACAGATACAAAATTTTGCATCTGTATACACAAAAATGAGCCCCGGATATCCACAGATTTGCAGGCCTCTAGTTATGTTTCCTTTTGAATATATTATGTTCTGCTGCTTTTAAAATATTTGGAATTAAGTCTCAATAAATAATAAGCATAGAAACTTTAGGGCATTTTTTAAAATGTCCCTAATGTTGATTCTTTTTTAGTCTCAAGACCTACAGAAGGAGGAGACAAAGGTTATGTCCCTGCTGTATTTATCCCAATCTCCAAAATGTGAGTAATCTAAGGTATTTCACACTTTGGATGTTATTCATTGAGTCTGTATACCTCCCTTCACCCTGCAGTTTCTTTTATTCCAGTTTTTTCCATGGAAATACCTAGTGATAGCAACACAGAGATACAGACCCCAGTTCTCTGGACTGGCAAAGGAGTGCTCAGTGTAAGAATAAATAAAGAAGGCTTGAAAATTACCTTCCTCTCCCTCTTTCTCCCTCTGTCCAGTCCTAATGCTGGTTAGACATCAGGAAGGTACTGAAAGATAAATTAGAGTATTCATTAAGCTCTTCTTGATCTGGAGTTTCAGCTTTTAATTTTTCCCCAGAAACTGTTATGGAAACTGGGTTGCATCTTTTCCCAACTGAAACTCCTGGATCAAGTGACTAGAAGATGATGTAAGAGCTCCTGTGCTGTTCATGATTACAAGGCAGATCCCGCTCTGCCAGCCGATTTAAATTAAACAAGGTTTAAGACATTTTAGTGCTCCTGGAATAGCACAAAGTGCACAGCATAATTTTGTGTGTCCATAGCTATATCTTCTAAGAGTATTTTCATGGACGAAGCTGACTAATAGGATGTTAGCATGCTGTTGGCTCTTTTCCAGGCTACTTGCTGCTAGATCAGTTACCCAAATACAGATCTATCAGGGAATGATTATTTCCATGTCTGCATCCCTCATTGATACATTACGCTGCAAAGGGATTTCTTCCCATTATTTCCTAATCATCTTTAAAGTTATTGATTTTTATTTGTGTTTCTTTCAAGCCTATATGATTCCACAGTTCCACATTCTCCATCAGATCTTCTTCCCATGTCTCCAAGTGTTTATGCTGTGCTGAGAGAACACCTGAGTCCCACAGTAATTGAAACTGCTGTATGTTGCAAGTTTTTTCATTCATAATTTGCTACTAAGCAAATGGGGTCTACTTTTGCTTGTGGAGAGAAAGAGTTGCCAATGGAGAGAAAGGCTTCTTGTGCAGTGCAAAAGGGTGAGAGTACAGTTGTAACCATTAAAAAGTCAGCACATCTTCAGTTCCCATACAGTGCTATGGGAGATAACCCAGTTCCTTCCTATTCTAACTGTAATAAAATTCTTCAGTATGGTAGGAAATGTTGTCTTTTTCATGGTGACCATTGTACTATGAACTTTATATCTTAGAAGCTTGCAATGGAGGATCTCTAAGCTTCAAAACCCAAAACTGTATATAAGTATTACACCAGTGGCTCTCAAACTGGTCTGTGGACAAGACAGTAATCTAGGGGATCCACAAGTCATGTCTGGGGCCACCAGGCCCCTTTGATCAGCTCCTCTCCCTCTGTCCCAGTGTCTCCTTCACACCATGGACCAGTTGCCAAGACTTCTTCCTGCCTTCATTCTACCCTTATCCCTCCTCTTTCCACCACTTCCCCCAACAGAGGGGGGCTAGAAAGAGGCAGAGTGTACGTGGAGTGAGTGCAGGAAAAAGTGGGGTAGGAGTGAGGCCTTGGGGGGAAGTGATGGAGTGGGGGTAGGGCCTGGGACTGAGCAGAGATTGAGCACACCCAGGGAAAATTAGAAGCTAACTTGGGAGATCTGAACATTTTTTAATCAAAAGTAGGGTCCACAGGTTGCCAAAGTTTGAGAACCACTATATTCAGGCAGACAGACTAGCCAGGATCCTAGGCAAGGTGGGAGGGGGCCAGCTTACAAGTTATATTACAAAATTTATTTATATATTTAAAATCATTTTCTCTTTTGCTTGCCTGGTAAGAATTGCATTCAGAGCTCTGAGCAGAAGATGAGGCAGCTCCCCCTTACAAGTTGCACCCAAAGCAGGACAGGTTCTTGCATTTATTTTAAATATATGTGGACAGAACCTAACCTGGTGTGATTTGAAGCTCTCCCCTCAGCATAGTTGTGTCTTCACTAAAATACAATAGCGGTGCAATTGCAGTTATGGTGCTGCATGCTTAGACAAGTATTCAGTGTGTAGCTGAGTCCATGCAGCAGGTTAGTGCACAGCAAGCTAGTGTGCTGTATATCCACATCCTGGCTTGCCATGCTCCGAATCTTGACATAGACAAGCCCCTAGTTTCCCCAGAATGTGTTGATCGGTGCATAGGGGCATCACCTCCTGCATAGCGCTGGGTTTGGACGGTGTCTCTTTAAGAGGCTAAGCTGGAGAGCTGTTGTGTTTGTCAGAGCTTAGTTTGTACTGTAATTGTGTATTTGGTACTGGAAATAATTGAGTAAACTGTGGCTTGTTTAGTTTTGATTTTTAAATGTGCAGCAATAATTGCTTCAAAACTGATGTTTTCATTCCTCTCTTCTAGATGAGTTCACCATATTCATCTGATTGAAATTCAGACACCATGAAGAACAGCAAAGCATCCAGAATACTTTTAACTTTTATTGAAAGTTTAAAAAAAAAAGTTGTTTCTACAGCTTTGTAAATCAGTATTTCCTGGAAGTCAGTGCAATGTTCTTCTTGAGTCTAACTGTACTTTCAAATGCATGTAAATCAGAAGTCTCTGCAGTGAAGTCACCGGAGTTACAAGCATCAGTGGCATCATTCGGGGCCTGGCACTGAAGTCCTCACTAAAGGGAATGTTACCTCATAAGTCAATTGGCTAAATCCTTCCCTGATGTGCAACTCCATTGACTTCAGTGGCATTCCACTAAGTATAAATTTAACACAATGGGACTGCTTATGGGAATAAGGACTGCAGTATTGCTGTAAATAGGACTTACTGTAGGATGGAGATGTTCTAGACTGTTCATGGAACATTTTGAAAGCAAGACTTTAGAATACCTGAAGAGATTTAAGATGTGTTTGGAAAATCAAGATTTATGATTTACATTTCATGTTCTGTTTTTATAATGTCTACTTCTTTGGTTTTATTTTAAAATAAAAGTTCCCATCCATCTCTTCATTACCATAGGTGTCAGGAGTCAACTTTTCCTGTCATGGAGTGCTTTCAATACAAAGGGACAGATTTTATATTCCTGCAGTAAAATCCATGGACAGGAAGAGAGAGAGGAAGGAATAATGGGAATAGAAGAGTTCTCTAGAAATTTAACAGAACTAAACTTCAAAGGTCACTAAATTTCTGTGCCTCCATCCTGCATCTGTAAAGCAGGGTTAATAAAATCTCCCTCTCTTACAGGACAGTTGTGAGGGTAAATTTACTCATGGTTGTGAAGCACTATGGTGGAATACTTCAGAAAAGCACATAAAAGAAATTAAAACAGTCCTTATTCAGTGCAGAGTTTAGATGGTGTGCTATAATCAATGTCTTTGGGTGATTATAAAGAGATAAAAAGAACACCAAAAGACTGCTTCTTTGCCAAATACTGTTCAAAATGCACCTTAGTCATAGTACAAAGTTAAAAAGAGCTAAATTACCTCAGATATAGAAGTAACTATAATAGCCAGTTCTTAAAATAAAAGATTATTTGTGTTTTTAAAGCGGCCATGTTAGTACAGTAATTATTCGTTTAACACGTGCCCGCTTAACACATTTTCGCAATAGTGCAATTATTTTTTTAGGGAACTTTTTAAAATAACACAACCGTCCCCGAAATAACCCCAAAATAATCAAGTGACGGACTACTTCGTGCGGTGGTATAAGTTGATGAAAACAGTGGTAATACGCATGAGCGGATGAACACAGGTGGTCACAGCGCTCCTCCGCTCATTCACGTGTTTATCTTTGTGTTTTAACAAACCGCGACGACTTGTGTTGCTAGATATCTAATGTTGACTTTGACGACCCAGCACCGACAAAAAATTGACTTTGCTACCACTACCTGAAACTCAACCCCCACATTTTCCATTCTTTTTAATGGGAAAATTGATCCCACATAGCATGCTTTTGCTTAGCACGAACATTTTCACGAACGCATCTATAGTGTTAAATGAGGAATTACTGTATTAGGGATGTGAAGGACTAATGCAAATGCTTATTGGATAGTCGACAGGAAAGTCAACTAGTCACTTCCCCCCACCCTTGCTGCCTTTATCATTTAGAGGCGAGGGGGGAAGAAGAGAGGGTACTTCAAAGCGTCACCGCCGCTTGAAGCCTGGAGCCAGCTGGGGTGACCCCAGGCTGCATGCGGCATTTCAAAGCGGCAACACTGCGTGGAACCTGGGATCAGCTGGGGACTCCCCAGCTGACCCTGGGCTCCGTGCGACACTGCCACATGGAAATGCTACCACGTCGTTTTCACCTTTGAAGGGCTGTTGCAACACTTCAAAGGCAAAGGTGCCCTATTGACTAATAGAATAGTCAATGCAAAATGCATCGACTATTTGATTAGTCAATTACCTGATACTTAACATCGTTAGTTAGTATTAGTCTGTCTTTTCTCAGGATTACCTATGACAACTTAAACTGTTTATTAAAATAACAGACACTGACCATATACAAAATATAGTTATCCAGGTTCTGCCTGCAATGTATGCAGTTCTGAACATACTTAATTGTGCAAGCAACATATGCATTTGCACAAACAAATGGTTATTAGTACATGTGAGTGGTTAAAAAACACACATGCTGTGCAAATGCAGAAGTAGGTACTTATTTTGTTGGAACAGGTTGAACCTCTCTAGTCTGGCATTCTGTGGTCCAGCAATATCTGTGGTCTCGCACAATTTTAGTTAGTTGGATGTCCACTTATCATGAGTGAGCCAAGTTTCTTGTGGTCTCATAAAATTTTTTACAGTCACAAGTCCTAGGTCTCCGTGTTCTATGCTGTTATTTAGCTCTGATTTACCCCTGATTATTGTCTAAGAGACAAGTAAGCAGTGGAAGTGTTGGTAATGCTGTTAGACAACATTGACCTCCTGTGGTTTGGAAAATTCTCTGGTTCTTCAAGTAGTGTCCCGTGGATGCTCCACTGTAGGTGTCAGGCCCATCCCGGCGCCGCAGATCGGAGACTGCACGGTGAGTGTCTCACACCTTTTGCCTCCTGTGCAGTCCAGCTCCCGCCAGTTCCTCTCAACCGCCCTCGGTCGCAGATGGAGCGCTCACTCATCTCCGTCTAGTCAGAAAGGAAAAACGTATAGGTTTTATTTACTTGTTGTCATTAAGGTTATCTGTTTATAGTTAATAGTCATAGTTATAGTTTTAGTTTATAAAACCCCCCACAAAACTCCATTGTTCTTTGTTTCTCCGGCCTTCAGGCCACTGCAAAAAAAAAAAAAAAAAAAGAGAAAAGAAAAGAAGAAGAATGAAAAACTTCACAATGCTGGGTTCTCCCGGCTTCAAAAAATGTTATCTCAGCCGAGAGCCTATGTCTCCCTCAGATGGACATTCGTCCTGCATGCCCTGTTTGAGCGAGGCTCATATGCCACAGAAATGTGCCCACTGTTCAAAATTAACAGCCAGGGCCCGGTGCAACAGAAATATGCCTTCAAATGATTTTATTCAACAAGGCGTTCCAGCAATCGGACGCCTTGTCTACGTCTTCTTCAGGCCCTGCCGTGGCACAGAAATGTAGGGCTTCCTCTCTGGGGGTAGCCCCAATGAAAAGCGGGCTTCACCAGCGCATTCTCTGCCACTGGTCCCGCTGAGCAGGGTGAGCATGGGGGACAAACCCGGAACGTCTGGCACTGCCTTTTCCTATGCAAAGGCAGGTTCAGCCACGAAACCTAAGAAAATATCGGCCGCGGTACCTACGGCACCGAGTTCAACAACGGCACTGACAACCTCATCATCTAGGGCACCAGCACCTGGGCTAGCTCCAGCAGCACCACCGGCACCAACAGCCAAGAGCGCCTCAGCGGCACCACCAGCACACACAGCTCGAGCACTGGTGCCGCACTCTGAGCCAGCGCCGGAAAGGCTGGATGTTTCCCCAGCACCGAGGAAAGTGTCTGTGAAGACCAACTCACATAGGAGTCCTACTCCTATTTCGGTCTCCCCTACATTCTCTTTGGCACCGGCACCATCTCCACCAGCACCGAAATTACCAGTGCCACATAGTTATCATATGCAACAGGAGGAACCAGCATATTCCCTGCACGGCAGGTCTCCATCCCCATGCCAGCCGGCACTATGCAGACATTCCAAATACCATGCCAGGCATCTCTCTCTTTCTCCACATCCCCCTCCTCCAGGGGCTCGGCAGTTTTTCCCTGCTCACCTGCACAGTTCCCACATGCAGCGTATGGAAGAGACTACAGGCCCACCTGCTCCTCTAGGCGCTCATCACCTGGTCGATCTTACCATTGTCATCAGGAGCACACACCTTACTATTCCTCCCACCATTATCATCATACCAGGAGATGGTTCCCCTGCTACTGTAGCTCTCCTAGATATACATCTAGCTCAGTAACTCCGCGAGAACAACATCTTCCCCCCATCACCACCACAAAGCCTACCATCTCAAGTGCACCACTCAGAACCAGAGGAGGGACAATTGTCAGAGGCTGAAGAACGACATCCCAACACTTCGCCTATGGACCAATCATCGTCCTCGTCTGATGAGGCTGTGATTCCAGATGACCTATCTCGCCCCCCGCCCCTCCCACCCCCGACAATCTTAAGCAGTTCCAGGACTTGTTTAAGAGAGTTTCATTGAGTCAGGAAGTTCAATTGGCCGAAGTGCAGGAAAAGCAGAACCGCCTCCTTAAAATATCTAGCCCACACAACTGGCCAAAATAGCACTCCCGATCAACAAGGCAATCATGGAGACTGTAGAGGAGATTTGGCAAACACCTGCCTCTGCTCCACCAACAAATAAGAGAGCAGATAAGACATATGTCGTATCATCAAAGGGGTTGGAATTTTATTCAACCATCCCCAGCCAAATTCGCTCATAGTAGACGCCGTCCAACACAGGTCTAAGGCCCCTCAATATAGGAACACGGCAACAGAAAAAGACAGCAAAAGGTTAGACCTTTTGGGTAGAAAGGTATACTTCTCCGCTACTCTACCACTGTGCATCACAAATTATGCAGCGCTTTTGTCGAATCACAATTTCGACAGTTACACCAAACTTACCACCCTGATGGAGTACCTCCCAGACTCCAAAAGACTAATTTTTAAATCTATACAACAGGAGGGCTATGCCTTAGCCAGAACAGGTCTTCAGATCGACATGGATGTCATGAACACTGCTGCCCTTTCTACAGCTACCGCAATTGCAATGAGGAGGTCTTCATGGCTACAGTCTGCGGGAGTTCCGAAGGAATTGCAGAGCAAAGTGGAGGACCTTCTCTTCGACAAACAAAAGCTCTTTGCGGAGAAGACAGACAAGGTCCTCCACTATGGCAAAGTCTCTTGTACTACTGTCCGAATGCTGTGTATATACACACCTCTGTATTGCAGGAAACGATACGTGCGGTACCAGAGATGCCATGATTATCCATACAACAGGCAACAACAGCAACATGGCTTTGACCAATCGCAATCAAGGCAGCATCCCCAAAGAAGGCGCAATCAAACTAACCATGCCCCTAATCAACTGGCAAGTGTGCAGCAGATTTGACTTTTAGGTTGAGGGCTTCCAATCACAACCTGTTGTCATCCTGGAGCATCATGCCTCATTTATACACCAGATCCTCGACTACGCCCTTTACCTGCAACAAACAGGTCTGTCAATTGCTTCCTTGAGGTTACACCTTGCAGCGATTACCGCCTTTTGCCATTCGATAGACAGTACTTCAGTGTTTGCCCACCCAACTAGAAAAGGTTCCTGAAAGGATTGATGAACCTTAACTCTCCTCACAGACTCCCACCCCCATGCTGGAAACTGAACCTAATGCTGGACGACACTCTTATTCGGCCCCTCTTAGGGTGCGTCTAGACTCCTGGGTTTTGTTGACAAAACTATACCTGTGTCTACACTGCCGCTGAGTTCTGTCGACATAACGTCAACAGATCTGAGCAGTTTTGTCGACAGCTGTAAACCTCATTCTATGAGGAGTAACGCCTTTTGTCGACAGACTTCTGTCAACAGAAGGCGTTATTGCATCTGCACTGTCCTTTGCATCTATACTGTCATGTCGACAAAGCGGCTTGCTTTGTCGACAGAACTGGAAGTAGTCTAGACTCTCTTTGTCGACAGAAGCTTTGTCCACAGTATCTGTCGACAAAACTTCTGTCTACAAAAGCCTGTAGTCTAGATGTACCCTTAGAGCCTTTGGTCACTACATCACTTCAGATGTTGACACTCAAGTTAGTGTTCCTGCTTGCTATAACATCAGCCCGCAGGATCAGTGAGCTTGTGGCATTGATGTCAGGACCGCTGTACACAACCTTCAACAAGGATGGAGTGGTACCGCGACCTCACCCAGACTTTATCCCTAAAGTCTGCTCCACATTCCATATTGACGAGTTGATCATACTCCCCCTCCCTCTACCCCAAACGACACACCTCATCACGGGAGGCAGTCCTCCACACTCTCGACGTCTGTCGGGCGCTCGCCTTTTACATCGATAGGACCCGAGATTGGCATAAATCGTACCATTTGTTGGTCTCTCTTGCAGACCAATCCAAGGGTGAGGCACTGTCTTTCTAGAGTTTGCCAAGATCATAGTTTCCTGTATCACCACTTGTTACTCTATTTGTAATAAGCCTCTTCCATCACAACCAAAAGCACATTCTACAAGGGCCGTAACTACATCCACGGCTTTTTTATGGAGAGTCCCCCTTTGGGACATTTGCTGAGCTGCCGCATGGTTGTCCAATGTCACTTTCATAAACCATTATGCAATTGTGCAGTGATTGGCGGTGGGCTCCTCTTTGGCTTCAACAGTACTTTCAGCTTCAAACAATCCTTGATTCTGAAGCCCACCATCTGGATATTTCCAAATGCTGCTGTATAGTCACCTACAATGGAGCACCCACAGGGACACTACTCAAAGAAGTTACTTACATTGGTGCAGTAACGATGGTTCTTCAAGATGTGTGTCCCTGTGGGTGCTCCACTACCTGCCCTCCTCCCCAGTCCGGAATCTTGGTTTGGAGTTCTTTTCTCGTTTCAGATACTCGAGCGGGTGAGAGGAACTGGCGGGAGCCAGACTGCACGCATGAGGCAAAAGCTGTGAACAGAGCAAGATTCTCATCACTCATGTGCAGTCTGGCTGACTACAACTATTGAAAGTCTCCGATTTGCGGCACCGGGACGGGCCCAACACTTACAGTGGAACGCTCACGGGGACACACATCTTGAAGAACCATCGTTACTACACCAAGGTAACTTCTTCTCTGGCACCAGTCATGCCCTGATGTTGCTGGATTAGAGAAGTTCAACCTGTATTAACTTTGGTGGGTTAGGAGCTTGGCTAATAGCTAGTAGTGCTATAACATTACATTGTTTCTAGCATTCTCTTTTGCAATCTTATGGTTTTGGAGGAGTGACGGTCACTGCATACAACCACTGGGAACATCTCCAAGTTGAAGCATAGGAAAAAAATCACTGTGGGGCAAAGATATAAGATAGGAGTAGATGGCTAGAAATAGAATAATCTGTAAGGAGAACAGATCTTCCATGCTAGTACTGCCCTCAATTGTAAATATTTGGGAAAGCAAAGGGAAGGGGAGCCACAATGATCTGATTCACCTGGCATCTCCTTGCTGCACAAATGGAATATATTTAAAATAAATTAATATCTGTTTTTATCTATCTAATCTGAACTCTTTGGACCAAGTTAGGGAGATGTAGTCAAATTATGGAAAACCAATTACTGTAAGTGATTCTTCAGAAGCATAACGATGGCACAGATTTGATATTAAACCATGTATATAGTCTCATCATCTCTGTAATTTATACATAATCAATAGAAATAAAAATAGATTTTGTTTTGCGTTACTTGTTTCTGGGTCTGAACAACAGTGGGAACTGAAACATTTAAAGAGACAAGCATCACATTCATCCAGCATCCATCACCACACAGCTTTTTTAATGTATAATGCTTCTAAAAAAAACCTGAAACAGCATACAGAACACCCTTGACCATGTAAACTGCCTAGAAGACTGTATTAACCTCTGTAATGTCCCATATCTTAGTTCTGTTCTGGGTAGTTGGAAACAAAGAACTAATTAGGGATGTACAATCCCATGTAATTGGTTAACTATGAACCAGTTAAGGGAGCCGCTTCCCTCCCTTTCCCGCTGTGGCTGGTCTGGAGCAGCTTCTGCCTGCAACTTGACCAGACCAACAACAGAAGGGGCTGCTCTGGACGCCTGAAGCTGCTCCTGCCTGCAACACAGTTGGGCCCACTACAGATGGGCTGCTTTGGATGACCAGAGCAGTTCCTGCCCATGGCAGGCAGGGAGCTGTCCCAACCCCCACTGGTTAACTGGAACTGGTAAGCATCACCCTTAATGCTTACCAGTTAACCAGTTTTGTTAACCTTTCACATCACTAAGGCTAATGGTTAAAAAAAATCAGTTTTGAAAGAATAAGACACTCTCGGAACACAGATTATTATATTTCCCTCTCAAAGTTGATTTAAGTCTTTCATCCTGACATGATAAATTTACTCTATGTACCTTCATATTGAAACATTTGGCACCCATAGTCAGAAAGTGCAGTTTTAAATTGATTCCATCAATATTTTCATGGGATTAAAACAGATGGCAAAATGTTATTTTTTTGTTTTGTTTTGTTTTCCTGCTTTAGTAAACACATTGTGACTGTACACAGATCAGAGATTCAGGACCGGGTTTGTTCTGATCTTGTCTCTAACACTGATTCAGTCTGCAACTTTGATCTTGTTAGTCTGTAAGGTGCCACAGGAATCCATGTCGCTTTTGCAGATCCAGACTAACACGGCTGTCCCTCTGAACTTTGAGCTTGACACTCAACTCCAAAGCCTCAATTTCCTCAACTATAGAATGGAGATAATACTTCTATGATGTACTTCAAGGACATTTAGTGAAGATTCACTAAGCACTTTTAAAATAAAAAAAATGCTAAATATTTTAAACTCTGCTTAATTATATTAACATAACGGATGGGTTACTTCTATGGATAAGGCCCTACCAAATTCACAGTCTATTTTGGCCAATTTTACAGTCATGGGCAGCGAGTAAAAGAGGCAAAGGGAGGCCATGCCTTCCTTGAGTCTTAGGGTATGTCTAGACTGCGTCCCTCTGTCGGCAGAGGGATGCAGATTAGGCAGG
>JANRFK010006693.1:20108766-20126813 GCA_030068395.1 Apalone spinifera
CCCCCCCCCCCCCCCCCCCCCCACACACACACTCTCACTCCTCTTAGCTTGCAGTTTAAAGGGGACACACTCCCGCTGTGAAGATCACACATCAGGTGGAAATTTTGTTCTCTTGTTGTTGCAATTAACATGCTTATAATTCCCCACGGACACCCCACGAATAGGCAGGCTCTGGCCAAGTCCTAGTGGCTGCTGGCTGCCGCAGTCCTATAACCACTCTGCCCTAGCTTCACAAAGATTCCAGATGGCTGGATTCACACTCACAGATCCAGTGGTCCGTCCTAAGACCCAAACCTCTCCTCCAATCAGTGGAAAAACCCTGATTCTAGGACATGGAAATGCTGAGCCACCCCCTGGCCCAGCCGGGTATTGGGAGCAGGAGCCATATAAGAGCTGACCTGTATGGCATTCTTGCCTACCCCAGGGGGTGCAGATGTCTTAGCTAGTGTTTCTAAAAATAGGTAGGGACATTTCAGACATGCTAAGTAACTTGTAAATGGCATCACAGATCCTACAGGAACTATGCTGCATCCATAGGCGTGCGCCGGGTGTGCCCAGGCACACCCTAATGTCTTGGGCCCGCTAGCAGCTGCTGGAGGAGGAGGGGGATTTGAGACGGGGAACCACAGCACCTCACCTTCCCCGTGGCCATCTACAGGGCACTTTGCTGTCCACACCTTAGGACATATTGCATGGCTATATCATACAGCGATTTGCATGCGTCTAGACTGGCATGATTTTCCGCAAATGCTTTTAAAGGAAAAGTTTTTCCATTAAAAGCATTTGCGGAAAAGAGCGTCTAGATTGGCACAGATGCTTTTGCGCAAAAGCACTTTTTGCGGAAAAGCATCCATGCCAATCTAGACGCGGTTTTGTGCAAGAAAGCCCCGATTGCCATTTTCGCCATCGGGGCTTTTTTGTGCAAAACAGTCTTGAGCTGTCTACACTGTGCAAGAGGGCTTATCCCTGAGTGGAAGCATCATGGTATTTGTGCAAGAACACTGGCAATCTTACATTAGATCATCAGTGTTCTCGCGCAAATTCAAGCGGCCAGTGCAGACAGCTTTTGTGGCTGCTTTTGCGGCTACTTTTGCGCAAAAACTTGCCAGTCAGGACGCAGCCACAGAGAGGTACAAGTTGGTCGCAATATTTTAGGACAGAATGATGAAGGAACATAGGATTAAGAACACAGCATGAAAAATGTAATGGAAAGATGTAAGATACGTGCACATCTTTTCAAAGTGAACGTGCACAGTTAAGGCAAGTTCTCACTAAGGATGTTAAATTGCGTTTAATGAGCTAATCAAGTAGTCAATGGCTTTTAAGCCGGCTCTCCCCAGCACCTGCTCCTGCTCCCCCCTTCCCCGCTGCCTCTGATAGAAGTAACAAGGCGGGAAGAAGCAACTAGTTGACTGACTCAACTACCCGAGAAGCCCAGGCTATTCGACTAGTCGCTTACATCTCGGCTTTGTCTACATGGCTGCAAAGCCTATGCAAATGAAGCATGGATTAGCATTTTGTCATGCTTCATTTGCATAATTTATTCAAACCGTTTTTACACAAGGGGTTTTTGCTTAAAAACAAGCAGTGTGGACTTGGGGTTTTGCACAAGGTCCTTATGCGAGGCATTCTTACGTACCCCAGTGGGTGCGAGGCATAAGTATCTTGTGCAAAATGGGGTTTTTGCGCACAAAAAAACTCCATTCACACTTCTTGTTTTTGCACAAAAACCTCTTGTGCAAAAACAGTTTGAATAAATTATGCAAATGAAGTGTGGCAAAATGCTAATCTGTGCTTCATTTGCATAGGCACTGCCCGCAAAGCCGGCAATGTAGACGAAGCCCCCAGTCTACACTAGGGAATTATTTTGAAATAGGTCTCCTTATTTTGAAATAAAAAGACGAGAATCCACGTTACCAAGCCCCTTATTTCAAAATTTTGAAATAATAACTTCTGCTTGTGAAGTGGAATAGTGCTGTTTTGAAATAGTTATTTCAGGAGTTATTTCAAAATAACTTCCCAGTGTAGATGTGCCCTTAGAGAAATAACTTTCAGAGGGACTTAGGAAACCAGTAAGTAACTTTAAAATCCAAGTCAGAAGGGGCCATTATGATCATCTGATCTCGCAATATAAACTACAGAGTTTTGCTAAGTAATTCTTGCCACGACCCCATAATTTCTGGTTGAAGTAGAGCAGTGACTTTCCTGTGGTTTTTTTCCAGTACGTATTAAAACACTGAATTAATTATTAACTGGTCTTTTACTGTTATTACACAAAGCATGTTAGACAAACATCTGTCAGGGAAAGCTTAAATATTTAGTCCTGCGGTGCAGGGGCTAGATTAGAAGACCTCTCAAAGTCTCTTTCAGTTCTGTGATTCTATTAAGAATCACTGAGCTAGAGCAGTGTTTCTTAACCATTTTTATAAAGTACCCCTTAAAAAAAAAAAAAGTATCCCCAGTACCTAGTTTTCAGACATACAAAATTTTTTTCTACCATTGGAACACATTTGTTTAAACGAGTTAATCGTAGCCGGGTGGGCGATTACATTTTTGGGTGTAAAAAGTACAAAAATAATAAAGTCCTGTAAAATTTAAAACAAAAATTCAGTTTTCTCCAAATTTTAGTTGTGTTGACATACCCCCAGACTTCTCTTTGAAAGACTAAATTATGGATCCGCTACATCTGTAGGTAACACCTTCTAGTGATTAACTGCTCTCAATGCTAAAAATTTGCTCAATTTGCTCTCAATGTTAAAAACCTTATTTCTAGCCTGAATTTGTCTTGCTTCAGCTTCCAGATCCAGTTATGTCTTTGCTAAATTGAAGAGCCTTCTAATATGAGAAATCTCTCCCCCCCACATAGTTATAGGTTGGATCTCCCTGGTCCAGCATATACTCGGGACTTGCATGGTCCCAGGCAAGAGAGTTTGCCTGACCAGGGGCACTCAGGCTAGCTGCCTACTGTGCTGCAATGTTCTGCCAGCTCCCAGCTGGGCTGCGCTATGCTGCCAACCCCCAGCAGAGCTGTGAATTCTGGACCAGAGAAGTTCAACCTGTACTTACAGAGGTGATCTTGGACAAGATAAACAGATTGAGCTTCTTAGTTTCTGACAGACACAGGCTTTCCAGATCTCAGATCATTCTTACAGCTCTTTCTGAACCTTTTTCAATTTGTTAACTTTTTAAAAATTCTGGACATGGAAACTGGACACAGTTCTGCAATAGTTTCACCGATTTCCTGGGCAGAGAAAGTACCACTTACGTACTGCTTTTCAAGATGCCCCTTATACATCACAGGGTCACATTTGCTGCAACGCATTGCCCTGCAAGCTCATGTTTGGTTAGTTATCTACCAAGACCCCCTCAGTCCTTTTCAGACTTGGACATTTCTGAAAATGGACATATGTGCCTTTGAAAATGTTAGCCAGCATCTGAGCAATCCAAATGCAATTTAAAATGATCTCCCCCTGCTGTCTGCTCTCCAACAGTGTAGGTCTTCACTTTCTGTTGCTTTATTTTAGGGCTTGTCTTCATGGCCAAGTTAGGCTACTATTCAATTTAGCAAAACTCATTAGGGCTACTAACACACATTCTACTTTGCATCATACCCTTAATCAGAGATGACTGGGAAAGGATGGTTATTCCCATTGTTAATTACATTCCCAAAAATGTCAAGAAATTTGGCAATTTCAGGAAACCTGAGAACCAAACATTTCTCTCTTTTTTGACAAAAACCTGAAGATTTTCTATGCAAATAGTTCCCTCTCCCCAAAATTTAGGTTTTTTAAAAATAATCATTTTCTATCAAAAGTGATTAGGTGGGAAATTTTCAGCTTCATTGTTAAATATCTTATGTTGGGATTTAGGTGTGAATAAGATTTGTGTGATTTTATTAAATTCTATGTATCTTGATTCCACAGAATGACTCAGTGGTACCAGTTGCAGCAACTTGATTCCAAATTCTTGGAACAAGTACATCAGCTGTATGATGACAGCTTTCCTATGGAAATCAGACAGTATCTGGCACAATGGCTGGAAAATCAAGACTGGTGAGAGCAAAGTGCTGTAATGTATATTGGAGTTTGTTGTTGCATTATTTAGCCAGTGATGCCTTTGAAATATATGATGCTAGGTTCTGACCTTGTGTGCACGTAGATAGCTTTCACTGACAAACACCATGCATGCATATCTAAGCACCTCTGCTGTATGATGAAAACAAGCATCCACTTAGGGCAGCAAACTGTTCAGTAAGTTTTTGTGAGGGTGACCATTGGGCGGTAGGAACAGACATTTAGTAGTAGCCTATGTGCTGCTAGTCACTTTCCCATTGCACTTACCGGTCTGGGTCTGATGGGTTTGCACTCAGGGTAGAGCAGAACACAGAAGGTGCAAGAACTACAGATGTGAACAGGTAACTGGTTAACCAGTATGCATCACCCTCACTGGGTGATGCTTACCCATTAATGGTTAACTGGTGCCTTATGCTACTGGCAGCTGGGGTCGGTGTGGCTGGAGCTGGAAGCGAGCAGAGCCAGTCCCAGCCCCAATTTGAGTTGTGAGATCCCTCTGGTCAGTAACCAAGTTAAAAGGTTAACCTAATGTTTAACTGGTTAATTAATTAACCGGGATTTTACATCCCTACTAAGAATCCTGCAACACCAGTACCTATGGCTGTACACAACTGTTTCCCTGTTTCCTTTGTCCATCAGGGAGAGATTTATGGTTATTTATAAAAGGATTTAGGGGTCAGCTTTTCAGTTTCATCTCCACTAGCAAACTGAAGTATTGCTAAAATCTCTAGAAAATATTTTTATAGTGCTTCATTAGCGTGCAGATGAATAGATCTCACTTCCAGATTCTCAGTATGAGGTCCTCAATGGTGATTAATGGTAAACACATATGCAAACACACGAATGTTGCAAGAGTAATCCTAGGAAAAATCAAAGATGAGATGAGAATTTGAGATGAGAATGAAGGAATAAAAGGGTTACAGAGAATGGAATTTAATTAAATCTACACACACCTATTCAATGCTTTTAAAAACTAAGACCAGAATCTTAAAAAAAAATTCATTCACTTACCTTGCTAAAAATCAATGTAACAGTTGCATTTAATATTAAATATTCCTTAAATATCCTAGGGAGCATGCTGCCAACAACGTTTCATTTGCTACAGTACTGTTCCATGACCTCCTTTCACAGTTAGATGATCAGTTCAGTCGGTTTTTAATAGAAAACAACTTTTTGTTGCAACACAACATAAGGAAAAGCAAACGAAATCTTCAGGTATGTGTGTGACTATCATGGTATTAGAATCGTATTTTATTCAAGAAAATATTCTTCTAGCTTAAATATTACAAGTTCAAGGTTATACTTGTCTGAGCTTTTTTTCTTAAAACTTATGAATAGTACATGTAACTCCTGAGTCCTTTAACAGTTTAAAGAAATGATCTTTTTTCCAATTTACAATGTTTATTTGGTAGCACTTTGTGTAGGAGCAAGAACCCTGCAAAACCAGCATGTACAGTAGGTATATGAAAGGTTAAGCCTAGACATCTACAATAGGTATATAAAAGGTTAAGCCTAGGCTTATCGGTTAATCCTGTTGACTACAAGCATTCATCCCTCCCCCTTGGTGCCTCTGTATCAGAGGCAGCAAGGTGTGGGGAAGTGGAAGTTGGCGCCCGTAAGGAGCCTGCTTAAAGCCTGTCCCCCATGTGCACAGAATCCATCTGCCCTTCCCACCCCCGCGCTGCTGCCTCTGATAGAGAGGCAACAATGCGGAGTATGAGGGGGGTAGGTGGGAGCCAATATGTGTGGGGAGCTCTCCATGCGTGCCGGCTCCGCAGACCTGCCTGTTTCCCCCCCTTGCTGCCTCCTACAGAGGCATCAGGGTGGGGGAAGGAGGTGGTGAGGAACAGGTGCTGGGAGGAGTTGGCTTTAAAGTTGGTTCCCCCAGCATTGACTCTGTGGTGCCTGCCCTGCCCCCCTGCACTTGGTTGCCTCTATCAGAAGCAGCAGCACGGAGGATGAGGCATGGGAGGTTGCCACAAAGCAACTTTTCTGCACAGTGGGCCTGGGCCCACCATGGACTGAGGCTGCTCCTTGGCAGCAGCCCCCGTCCGTGGGGCGTCTGAGCTCCCCGTGGACAGGGGCTGCTGCCACCCTGCCCTGCTTCCTCTGTATCAGAGGCAGCAGCGGGGAGTGGCAGGTGAGAGCCAGTCTGCACGGGGAGCTGTCAGCAGCGTGGAGTGTCAGAGGGCTCCCCAGGAGTGGGGCTGGGAGCTCACTGGCTGCCGGCCCTGCCTCCAGGGGCTATCAAATAGTTGTGTAACTGCTAAAATTTGATGCAGTTACACGACTGTTCAATTACATGCTAACATCTGTATTAACCGGTAAACATCATCCTTAATGGGTAATGCTTACCAGTTCCAGTTAATTGGCCATGGCAGGGGGAGGAAGAGGTACTCCAGCCCCTCCCTTAATTGGTTAACTAGTTAAACTTCACATTTAATTGGTTAACTGATTAAATGGGATTTTATATCCCTAATCTAAAACTGAATTAAACTTCCTGAAAGTGGATGGTGAGTGGCGCTTGAAGTGGATGAAAGAGTTTTGGATTCTGCAATCCCTGGTGACACAGCAGACATGTTTCCTGTAGTTCTAGGGATGCTATGTGTGACCCAATAGCTCTTGCTGAGGCAATACATCTTCACGCCATATCTTGGCTCACAAACAGCAGACACATGCTAAGCTTTTTGCCTGTTTTATGCTTTATCAAACGTGAAAACTGGTGTGATTGGTGCATGGTATTAATGAACTGTTTCTAATGCTATCAAATCAGGATCATTTTCAAGAAGACCCAATACAAATGGCAATGACAATCTTCAATTGTCTGAAGGAAGAAAGGAAAATACTGAGCAGTGCCCAGTTGTCAGACCAGGTAATTTCTTCTGTCTCTCTAGTAGTTTATAGCCTCCAAAACAGAATAACAGACTGAAAGCAGAACCACCCTTCACCTATTTAAGAGGAAACTTGATCTGGTCTATCACAAACATCCACCGCACAAGATGTGGCTTGTTTTAAAATTGATTGTTTGCCTAGGCATAGTTTAAAGAAAAAGGAAGTCAGCTTTCTCCCTATGAGGGAATTCAAGGCCTCAGCTGCTTTTGTAGTCCAGAGATAGATACTTATGAAAAGAAACCAACATGTTAACATGTCTAAAGTGGATTTTACTAGCCTGCTCACATTTAATTTCAGTTAGGTTAAACGTAAAAGTTATATGATTGCTATGGTAAGGAGAATGTTTAAACAATCTTATTAGTTTTTATTATGACTCAGGTAGAACACCTGCTTTTGCATTTTCAGTGCTTTCAATGTTGGTGGGATTTTAGCTTACTTCCTTTCTGCAATGTACCCTTACCTGCCTTGTGGTGACTATCTGATCCTTCCTACTTTGTGTAGCTTCCCTCTGTGATCTTGATGCAACAGTCTTGTTTTTCCATTTGTTCTCTAAATATTTCTTTACCATCCTATTTATTCAGTGCAGCCCTTCTCTGCCCACTAAACAGTTAAACACTTTAAAGGAACCAGAGTATTCCCTTCTTCATCTGTTACAGTAGATCTTGTTTTATTTCTATTTTTTTCTGGGACTAGCTACTTATTTTGATAATAAATATTTTTAAAAACACACCTCAACACAGTTGGTGCAAAGTGCATAGTGCAAAATGTAGCACCTTAGATATTATATAGTAATAGATTACTGATTCATCACAACTAAGTACTTGGTATTACAACATACTGGAATGGGCCAGTTTTGGCCTGTAAGTTATATAGAGGTAGGAAGTCATTGTGATAACATACAAAGTGATCCATGTCATAGAGCCAAACTAAACATCCCAACATACAGGAAAGTCCCTTACCATATTTCAAATCAAAGAAACAATAACTGGGTAACTTTAATGGTCTAACTTAAAAGGGACTTTTTGACAAGTTTATGGAATCATATACTTATTGGAAAACTGTTAAATACCAAGTTAACTGCACAAATCAGTAGTTCTTAGAGAACATTTTATGTAAAAACCACCTACACTGAAGCATCTCGCTGTATGCAATACACATAATAGTGTACTGCTCATCTTTTAAATGTCCTGGCTTTTAAGTATATTAACTCCTTAAATTATGTTATTAGATTCAGTTTCAGAGGATTACAGCCACCTAAGATAACTTGCTTTGTATTGTAGCTGTGCAAAAATTCAATTGTATGCTAATTTATACAGTTTTCCTGTACATGTCTAACATTGGTACCAACTCTTTATTTAAAAAACTCCAGCCTTCTTAGACATTACATTTCTTTATATTGTCAGAAAAACATACAAAAATGATAAAATTATTGCTTGCCAAAACAAAATCACAGATAAAGTATATTAAGAAATTATATAAAGTACAATGTGTCACCCAAAAGGCAATGTGTCACATTCTAGTCCCTTTCCTTATTACAGCCTTCCTCTATTTCCAGTAATTTAAACTTAATTGTTTTATACTTATAGTTAAAAAATAATTGGTCATGAACTATCAGAATAAAGTGTGCTTTGTTAGAGGCACCAAATATATGGCATCTTATGTTAGTCAAAACAACAAAAAAACCCACAATAATATTTGTCTTTGTTTTTGTTCTGCTCTCTACTGTAGATGCAGGTAGGAAACATACAGAATACTGTAATGCTGGACAAACAGAAGGAGCTTGATATGAAAGTCAGAAGTGTAAAGAACAATGTTGTGGTAAGTAAAAGCAAAACTGGGACACTAGACTTTTCTCAGAGATCTACATTTATGTTTCTAATATCAGGAAAATATTTTCATTGTCAAAGTTGTGAGAGGGTAATCATGAATTCAGCAGTATGTTTGTTTTTCAGCTTTTTACCACGAGCAAGGTGTTAAAAAACTTTACCTAATCATCACTCAACAGTAGTGAGATGCAGGATGTCCACAATAAGGTTTCCCAAATTTCAAACACAGCAGGGAAAAGTTTTTAAAGGAGTTGGAGATGCCTATATAGCTGACAATCTTAAGTGACATGTTAGAAGAAAGGAGATATTTTGAGAAATCCTATATAGTCCACTAATAAAAGTTAGATCATCAGCTTGTATAGCGCCACATCTGGCTCTATAGCTTTCCCTCGTGTTTTTTTTTTTTTTAATACCATCTTAATCTTGATTGACAGTCTTCTGTAGGACAAATCCTGTAGTCCTTACTCTGAATTTCCTGAGCTTTTTCCCGAGTGAGGGCTCAAGGATTTGGCCCAACATCTTTAAAATGCCATTCACTGGCCAAATTCTGCTTTCATGTAGTGTACAAATTCTCATTGACTTTGGAGGGGGAAGGGCAGGTATAATGCAAAATCAGAATTTAGCTCAATTTTGTTACAAATGCATTTTCCATTGTCAGCGAAGGCAGTGATTAGTTTGGGGATGTTTCTTACTATCTTCTTTTTACTGTCTCTAAGTACTTGGTACCACATAATTGCCAGTCAGTAAAAGTTTAAGATGATTAAGTCTGCTTGACTAATGGCGTCTTGTTATGTTGATGCTTTATAGGAAATAGAACAAGACATCAAGACGCTAGAGGATGTACAAGATGAATATGATTTTAAATGTAAAACCTTACAGAACAGAGGTGAGATTCATACATATAAGAAAACTTAAGTACAGTACAGAAAAGCATTCTTTTGTACCAGAAATCAGGATTTAGAAATAGCCGAATTCAGAGACGATGCAAATGGTGGGAGGAATTTTGCTTGTTCTGACTTCTTATGATGCAAAAATTCATCTGTAACTCATGAAAATAGTTCACCTTATAATGCTCACTATAATGTAAAGTTGGAAAACCTCTTTGTTAATACTAGTCTACATATTCTTTTACCCTTTGCTTTTTTACTAGAAGTACCAACTCCAAAACCCCATGAATGTTGAGACATTTCAGCTTTAGACCTAATCTCTGAGCTTAGGCTTCTCCCTTCTATTGTGTATTTGCTATTAGGAAATTACTTTATAACCTTATTAATTTTGAGATAAACATTCTTTTTCTCTACTAAGGAGTTTCTCCCCAATGTGTTAAAGTTTGGAAAAAACACAAATTTCTGTTTTAGAGTTAAAGGAACTTGCCTCTTTCCTTCTGCCCCCCAAAAAGATCTTGATTCTGCACTATTTAAGTTAATAGGAGTTTTGACATTAACTTCAGTTTGATTGGGACCAGATGAATTAATATTGTTGGTTCTGTTCATGAAAGATTCTAAAAAGGATTCATTTTTCAAGACCCAAGTTGGAAAGTGACTTAGCCATTAATACATAGAATCATGAGCTTTTGTGGGCAAAACCCACTTCATCAGATGATTTGGAGTGGAAATAACAGAAACCAAGAGCAGAAGTAACAGCAGAAGTAGTACCTGTAAATTGTAGGACCCCTATTAATGAGGCTAATTAAGTGGACTGCATGCATCTCATACATAGCTTTTGATGTGGAAATGCAGATGTTAATGGCAAGAGAAATTGGCTTGGTAATTCACCAACTAACTAGCTTATGTCTTTGTTTAGGCCCGGGGAAATTATGTCTAATCTGTAGATAAATTCCAGTTCTGCACTTTCTCTCTGTAATTGGTTAGTGAAATTCCTTTGTAGAAGAATGGCTACTTTGGAGGGGTGGGGAGGTGGATGGACAGACAGACTGGCGGCTCCCACAAAAGCTCATGCTTTTATGTATTTTGATTAGTCTCTAAGGTGTCACAGGGCCATTTGTTTTTAGAGTTACAGGCTAACACAGCTACCTCTCTGCAGTGTGGTCTACTCTAGAGCAGAATGTTAACTTAAGATATGCAACTCCAGCTACGTTAATTACATAACTGGAGTCACTATATCTAAAATTGCCTTCCACACAGCAGGAGGTCGACGGGTGCAAATGCTCCCATCAGCTTCCGTTATTCCTCGTGAGGAGCAGGAGTATCGGTGCTGAAGGGGGTACCCTCCGAGTTTGATATAGTAGGTCTTCACTAGATCCGCTAAATCAAATCCCGGAAGATTGATCAGAAGTGTTGATCTTCCACATAGTATAGACATGGCCTGAGATGATTTTTTTTTTAGCCATTAATGAGGATTTATCATCTTGCATGTTTTGAAAACTGTTGACTTCTAAATAACAAAGTTACTGTTTAACAAATGATGCATTGTAAATTGGTTAGTGTTAGCAAATGCAAAGTGTTGAACTGAAGATGAGAGCCATCCAGAGAGAATTGCATGCAGCTATTCTTTTCAATTGAACTTTCATTATCAAAGATGGTGAAACACTTGACTGGTTCTATAGGCATGAGTAAGGAATTGTAGGACTGGGATGTTTGTTCAGAAGTAGAACTGGGGAGTTTTTGAATATCTTTCTATACATTAAACAGCATAGTATATTCTGGACACTGATTAGTTGAGTCATTTTGGTGATGCCTTTGTCTAAATGGTTGTGAATGTAATCGAGTATTAGTGAGGTTTTAAATTAAACGAATCTCTTTGAACAGAATAAAGGATGTGGTTTTCTCCTTGAAATCTGGCAGCAGTTCACAAGTAGCCAGAACAGGATGTGAATGCCAGGCTTTTCCTTCCAGCCACTAGCCTCCTCAGCACTCTGTACTGACTCTGCTGCCATCTCTGCAGAATCTGAATGTATAACAAAATTTTAAAAAGCAAAAACAAAAAAGCCCCAATCCCTACCCAAATATTTCTATTTTTTTTAACAGAAAATGAGCCCAATGGAGTGGCACAGGATGAATATAAGAAAGAACAACTTGTCCTCCAGAAGATGTTTCTAACACTTGATTTTAAGCGAAAGGTGATGCTCCACAATACTTCCATTTGAAAATATGCACATTTGTTCTCTATGGATTGGCTTATCACAGGACATAAAAGAACCATGTATATAAACAAATCAGAACCTTTATTGTTAACACCAGTCTAAATGTTTTTTTGCCCTTTGCATTGTTATTGGGAGCCCTTTAAAGCAGTTGCACTACTTCTGTTTTAGGATTTTTCTTACTAAAAGAGCCTATTTTGAACACTTATTTAACCAGCTAAAACTGGTGCAATAACAGGAAAGGAAATGTGTCATGCTAGAAAGTGCTGGGGTTTATATTTGTTTGTTGAAACCCTTCTTAGTCCTATGTCTCTTAATACTGTAAGCCCCAATTTAGCAATGAGTCTGTGTGGGCACAAGGATCCATTTGCATAGAGGTCATTGCAGAAGTGGGGACCAAGGTTAGTTGCTTTAGAGAAGACAATGGGGTTAGCAGAGCTTTCTCGCTTCTCTTTGTGAAGCAAGTACTCTTCAGGTTGAGAAAAAAGAGTAGTTCACATTAACAGAGTAGATTTTCTATTATTTAGAGTTCCTTGCAAAGTTTTATGAGATGCAGCATTAATTGATAAAGCAAACAATTAAATGTACTTAAAATATAACAATTAAAACAGAGGAATCTGATATTCCATTTAGGAAGTGGTGACAAAAATAATAAATCTGTTGAATATATCTGAGCACACACAAAGTGCTTTGATTAATGAAGAGCTTGTTGAATGGAAACATAGACAACAAATTGCTTGTATTGGAGGTCCACCCAATGCCTGCCTTGACCAGCTACAAAACTGGTAAGTCTCTGTATCACAGCTAAACTGACCCCAGGGGATTTGAAATATCTGATGAGCAAATATATTTGTAAATGGGCATGCGTAGAGATTGTGAGCCAAAACAGTCTATTTATTGTTATTATAATACATCTTTTTTTAGCCACAAGAGAACCAACAAGCACATTTCACTATGCTCCGAAGAATTATATAGTATAGTACTGTAATCATTCTTTTCAAGGAAGTCTGAAAAAAACATTGACTGATTTTCTTATATAACTTTCTGTACCGGAAGTACACTTTGCTTTTTTTTATGTTCCATGGGCCAAATTGAGCCTCAGCGTTCATGGTAAAGTACTCTGAGAAGTAATTGTTCCAATAAATGTAGTAGATTGACCCTTCGTTTCCCCATCAAGGATGCATTATAGCAGAACCCTGTTTAATCGGATCTAATTGAGAGAGGCTAGATCAGATAATCCAAAGAATGAGGAGTGTAAGGCTGCATCACCATCTAGTGGCAGTTGGAGAGAGAGTTTGTTTCTGGACCTTTGTATGCTGGTTAGTTGTTAATATGCAGAGCTGGATAATGGCAGTTCTGTTGTAACTTCTGTGAGATAATAAGAGTCCTATTGAATTTGCCTCCATTGGAATGAGGACTCTGACTGGGGGCAAAGTAGAGTTCTCCTTATTAAATATTATATAAACTACCTTTGAAGCTTCATGTGTCTAGTTAGCATGCAATTGCTTAAATATAATTTCCTGTGCAGCAGAACTAATGCACTGTAGAGAGAATAGATATCTCTTTTATGGCACTAAATGCAGTACAACAATTTATTTAAGCAACTTTATAATGCATGCATTGTCTCCAATACACAAAACCATGTCTTCCAAGAAATAGATGCCAGTAATTTGAGGAAATGCTTCCATTCCTTATTACTTTGAAGACGTTGCAGTACTTACATGGGAAGGAAAGGTAAAGAGGGCAGATTTTGGAGATTTAAATATTTACCTACATTAACAAGAAATCCTTGGCAAACCTACATCATTGTTGTGTCTTTTTTCACTGAGACAGACTCATAAGTTCCTGTGGACAGTGACTCTTAGAAATATGCCACCTGAACACTGAGCTGGAGAGTGTCTAGGCACTTCTGTAAGGTGGAGGGTATCTAGGCACCAGGATTTGGTAACATGTTTTATTTATTATTATTATTGAAGGTTCACTATTGTCGCCGAGAGTCTTCAGCAGGTCCGTCAGCAGCTTAAAAAGCTTGAGGAATTGGAGCAGAAATTTACATATGAACCAGACCCTATCACAAAAAACAAACAAGTCCTGCAAGACCGGACATGCAGTCTTTTCAAACAACTCATTCAGAGGTAATAGATGTTTGTTTGGTCTGTCTGTGTGACTGGGAGGAGACCCTTCCCGTTCAACACGTCACGCATGTGGTAAGTGCCCTGCCTAATGATCTCTTTTACTCTTAAACAAACTGAGCTTGGTGGTAAACAGGATATTTTACAGAGAAAATCCTAGTAAGTCTCTGATTTTGCATCCTTAAGTCAGTGGGAGCTTTGCTATTGTCTTCAGTGCACACAGAATCAAGCTTTAGCCCCCTACTCCATTTTTTGTTTTAGGCTGTAATCCTGCAAACTGTTCCATGTGAGAGCACCCTGAGGTCTGCTCACAGAGACATGCAGGATGAATACCTTGGAAACTGTCCAGCTCTTATCCCCTTGCCTGGGAGTCAATCAGAATGAGTCAGAATAGCTGTGCATCGCCATGCAGTTACTTATATCCTAGTAGCAATTAGAGGCTTCATCCAAGATTAGGGTTTCACTGTGCAAATTCATTAATGTAGGGTTTCCGCCCTGAAGTAGTTACAGTATAGACGAGGGCTACTCGACACGTGGCCGGTGGGCTGCATGTGGCCCGTTTTTTTGCAGCCCGCAGTGCAGTTTGGATTTACATAGGGCTCAACACACAGCCCACGGGTGGGAGCCAAAACAAAAAAGTAGTCAATATAATGGTCTCCTGTTGATCTGCCTTTTAGTAGTTTAATTTCTGGACTGTTATTGCTCATTAAAAGTGCTGTCATATGAGTGGAAGTCGGGTAAATATTGCATTTTATTAATATCAGCAGAACTGACTTAAATGAAGCCTGCGTGTTGTGTAGTCTTGCTTTAATCTTGTATCATGCCCGTCAGTGTGAAAGAAGCTTTACTTAAGTTGCAACCCTCGGCATGTGCTCTGAGTATCACTGTGGCCCCCAGGGCTTCCAAAGTTGAGTAGCCCTGGTCTAGAGTTGTGGGGAGAAGAGACCTAAAGGAGTAAAGCATTTTGTCCAAGATCCCACAACAGGTTATTGTCTAAGCTGGAAATAGACTCAGTTCAGTTCAAGCACCCTAGCTTAACTCACAGATGAAAGGGACAAATCAGCTCCTGCTTCATTAGAAACAGAACAAACGGACAAGGTATAAAGGCCTAAAATTAAATCTTGCATAGAGTGTTTGCATGAGTAGGAGGAGAAATACTGCCCTAGACCCTGACACGTTTCACAGTATGAACACTTGAAGAATTTTGTGATCTGTAGTGATACTGATATAGTTGCAAGCTGTTGTATTTTTAAAGTTGTGTGAAGCTTTTTTTTCTTCAAACTGTTAATTTTTAATTCTCTTTAAAAAAAACAAGGTGAGGAAATAAACAATTATATATGCACTGAAAATGCACATTATGCCAATTTATTGTTGATAATTGTAAAAAATACTGTAGTAAATAAAATTAGACCGTGTCATCTGTTTTGTGCTGAAAGTATCACTTTTTAACAGTATTGTAATGATATATCTCAAAATGTCCATGATTGTGTTTCCTCTGCAGTTCTTTTGTGGTGGAGAGACAGCCTTGCATGCCAACTCATCCTCAAAGGCCATTGGTCCTGAAGACTGGAGTGCAGTTCACAGTAAAACTGAGGTAATTTTTCTTTGTCATATGTCTGTTATCTCATTGATTTCTTGTAGCTGAAAGGAATGCAAAACTTTTCATTTGGTTAAATGACCAGATCAAAATATAGTGACTGTGACAGAGAAAGTGTTCTGGGAGGTTCACGTGGGCCCTCTTTTTTTTCTTCCTCAACGCATCCCTCTTCCCACTCAGTTCTTCACTTCCTTACAGATGAGAGCTGACCAGTATTCTGTTTGGAACCCTCCGACTTTATTCCTTTGGTCAGAGGCCTAGTATCAAGTAGGGATGTTAAAAATCATTTATTTTAGTAATCATGTAGCAACTTTTAGTGATTACATTGGTTACTAAAATGCTCCCCCCTGGGGGTGAGGCTGGCAGCCAGTGCACTCCTGGGGAGCCCCCTGCTACTCCACGCTGTTGACTCTGTATCAGAGGCAGTAGCATGGTGTGGCATGCAGCGGTAATCCATGAGGGGAGCTGGTTTTTAAAAATCGACTCCTCGCACAGACCAGTTCATGCATGCTGCCCGGTGCTACTGCTTCTGATAAAGAGGCAGCAGCACGGGGTGGCGGCAGCTGCAATCTCTTGGGGGTTGGGGTCCCTGCAGACAGAGGCTGCCCAAGCTTGCCACAGACAGATTTGTGGCAACAGTCCCTGTCTGCTGATTTGTGGCAACAGTCCCTGTCTGCAAAACACCTAGGGCACCCCGCAGTCAGGGGTTACTGCTGCTCCATGCTTCTGCTTCTGTATCAGAGGCAGCAGCGTGGGGTGGCGAGCGGCTCGCCTGTGTGAAGTTCATTTAGAACTCAGACCAGTGGACTGGAACAAAGCCAGCCTGCCAGTCCTAGTTTAAAATGAAGAGCAGATGGGGGTGATGGTGTTGTGGTTAACTGGGACCTTTAACTGATATCACTTATCGATTAAACAGTTTATCAACTAGCCGCTAACTTCCCTAGTATCAAGTGATACAGTCCTGCCTCCCTGGCCAGAACTGAGTTGAAAGCATACACTGTAAATCCTTCAGGCTCTTTGATGGGAGGAAGGTTTAACCACTATTAGCAGACTAGACTTGGAACATTAGATTCTATTCCAGGGGTGGGCAAGATACGTCTCCGGCCCATATATCACACTGCCAGGACCCTCAGGCACGCAGCAGCCACTATTTTAAGCACAGGGCTGCTCTGTTTGCCTCTCTACTCTGGAGTGAGGGGAAGGCTTTGTGTGATCTCCCCGCCTCCAGCCCAGTCCTCAGCTCCTATTGGCCGGAAACAACTGGCCAATAGAACTGACTGCAGCTAATCTCTCAGCTCCTATTGGCCGGAAACAACCAGCCAATAGGAACTGAGAGATTGGCCTGGGGGATGGAGGCAGTAAAAGCTTCTCCCCCTTCCCTGAGCTGAGAGCCAGTTGGAGGGAACAGCCTGAAGTTTCAAGTGGTCTTGGACTGCTTCAGACAGGAAGCCCAGCCTGCCTTGGGGGTGCTGCAGGGCTTCTGGCTGGGAGCTGTTTAGGTATGCGCCTCCCATCCAGAGCCTGCCTCTGTCACTCCTGCCCCTTCCGCACCCCGACTCTCCCCCCCAGGTGACCATCCAAACCCGCTGCACTCCCTTCCCCCACGTCAGAACTCCCTCCCAGACTCTGTATTCCCTCCTACACCTCTTCCCCAAGCCAGCATCCTCTCCTGTATCCGTGCTCCCTCCCTGACCCTACACCCCAATCTCCTGACCCAGATCACAATCTCCTCCTTCACCCAAACGCCCTTTCAGACCTCACACCATCTCCTGCACCTGCTGCGTCCTTCTGCACCCAACCTGCATCCTAGACCCTGCTCCCCCTCCACAGAAAAGTGTGGCCCTTGACCACTTTCCAAAATCTGGGCATGTCTCCCTCCCTTAATCTATTCAAATACTGATTGCTCGGGTTCAGTGTGTAGGGAAATAAAAAAACCCAAACCTGTCCCTTTCCCTTAAGCAATAGCCACTTTATACCATATTTAATGACAGTTCCTTGACTAGGACTATACTTGTCTTGCCAATATCTTCTCACCTTTCAGAAACCGCTTTAGTTTGCATAGGAGTCAGCTAATAACGCACTTGCTTTCTTTGCTTATACCTATTGGAATAATTCTTTGCATACAGGTGGTTAGGAGTGGTCTTTCCCTAGTGGGTAACAGTTGATTCCCTTTCAAGCCTAGCTTTCAGAGTTCCTGTCTTTTGCATAGTTATTCAGACCAGATTCCCCCCTGACTATAATGGAATAGGAAGCTAGTGGGGTGTTCAGTGCCATGGATGCTTGTTTGTACCCCTTCCCTGGTCTGAAAGGTTATGTCTACACTACAAAGTTAATTCGAACTAACAGCTGTTAGTTCAAATTAACTGTCATAGACACTACACATACAAACCGCTAGTTCGAACTTAATTCAAACTAGCGGAGCGCTTA
>JANRFK010006693.1:20126913-20154028 GCA_030068395.1 Apalone spinifera
TTAACTAATTCGAATTAAGTTAGTTCGAATTAGTGCTGTAGTTTAGACATACCCAAATAGAGTGGAATTGCTTCTCCATGGCATGCTACAGGGACCACTTATTTCATTTTTACTTTTGAATAGGGTTAAGTGGATTGAGGTGTAGGTCAGTGTATGGTGTGTTAGTATTTAGTTATGAGCTTCAGAAAAATGGGGTGAGCTAACTGCACCGCATCATTTGATTTTGTAATTGCAGATAAATGGTCTGGTGCTCACAGCCTGTGTACAGGCTCTGATTATTCAAAATGGAAAGAAAAATCAACATATATGTCAAAGATGATTTCTCAGTGGGCAGTGTCCAATCAATCAAAACGGATCAGTGATACTCCCAATGAAGCATATGGCAAAATGTGTGTTGATTTAAAGGGGAGTAGTATTTGACCAAAAAAATGGAAAGGAATTTCAGGCAAGGAAGTCAAAAGCAGGGTGGAATTTTCATGCTGACTCACTGATCTTTTAAAGGAGACTGACAAATCAAGAAGCCATTTTGTTCATCAACTAAATAATACAATCAAATCAAAGAGGAGCTATGTTTCTGAGAGCAGTAAAGCTTGTGCAGTTACAGTCATCTGTACTTATTTCTCTTTCCAGATTGCTGGTGAAGCTACAGGAACTGAATTATAATTTAAAAGTGAAAGTCTTATTTGACAAGTATGTTGCATCTTTTTTATATCCTGTATATAATTATGATAAACAGCCACAGTAAAAAGCACATGAAATATACAGTCTTTGGCCCGCGTTGTATCAGCTATCACAGGATCCATTTCTCCTATAATTCTGCGTCTTTACTAGGTGCAAGATAACAATTTCCCATGTCCTCTTCCATTTCTAGAACACTTTTGTACCACAAGGACAGATGTAGAATTCACTGTAGGACTGGAACTACACAGATCCCACCTATACAGAGCTCCTTTGTATAGCCTTATTTGCTATTGAGCCTTATTTGCTAAGGAAAGTCACTCATTGTGCAAGTAAATTATGGACACTATTGTGTGTATGTGTGGGTATACATGCATGCGCATACTCCACTAGTCTCATCTGAGAGCAAAGATGTGTACAGCTTTAATTATCAGCTAGTCCATCCCTAAGTTAGCAGAGTAGATATTCCACATTGGGGACTATTCAAATGGCAAGATTGAATTTTTAAGACAAAATAATTTTTGTGGTTATCCACATGCAGAAGAGAGCCTATTAAGATAAACATTTGAGATATGTATTAATCATAATAAAACCTCTGATTATTCACACTCAAATCAGAAAGTTCCAAACTTTCTGAACAAAATTCATTTGTCACCCAACAGTGTGCTTGAGATATAATTCAGTATTATTGCCAAGGCCAGGCATCCAAACACCAGAAATTATGATTAGCTGAAAAATCATGATTTAAAAAAAAAATAATTTGTGTTTTTATTTATCTTCTATTCTTTAGTGTGCAGTTAGGCTTTTCTCCAAAACATCACATTAGAAATTAGAAATTTGCTTTAACAACATAAAAACAGATTATCACATAATCATTTGACTCCAGAAACTGGATCTTACTAGGAAATATCATGAGATTTATTATAAAATCATGAATACTGGCAACACTATTAAATGGTAGCTTTTTGTGCTGGGAATGAGGGGTTTCGAATAGGGGTTTTGAATATATCAACTTTCATCTTTTGCAGTATAGTAGCAAAGTTATAAATAGTGTACTGAAGCACAGGAGTGTCTTTAGGTTTTTCCAAGATGCCTTTATAATCAAACTTTTGGGAGAAAGCATTCAGTGTGATGTGAAATACATTTAATTTAATGTACATTTTGCTTTCTTGATTACTAGAGCTGATCAGAGTTTTGAAATGTCACTGAATTTTTTCCACAAGTATTACCACCAGTTTTCAATCAGTTCTATCAATTACAAATAAAAGAGAAAATAAGGCTGTTATTTGTGTGTGGTTTGCTTTTGGAACTTACAAAGATCCAAATCTCCTTTGCAGGGATGTGAGTGAGAAGAACACAGTGAAAGGGTATGTTACACCTACAGTTATGCCCATTTATTTTTTTGGGTAATTTTTAAATGAATTAAATTCTTATAACTCTCCCCTCCTCTTCGTGTAGGTTCAGAAAATTTAATATTCTGGGAACAAATACGAAAGTAATGAACATGGAGGAATCTACTAACGGAAGCCTAGCAGCAGAGTTCAGGCATCTGGTAGGGTACCTTTTTCTTGTCTTCCCATTTTTAGATAATTGTTTAGTATGTCAAAAGAATGCTGTCTGCTAACAGTGACTTAAACTGACTCTGTGCTCTAAAGTGCTGCTGCTTTCTGCCCTAGTGGTACCAAATAGCCAGATGTTCTCTACATCAGGAGTTACGCCACTGATTTGAGTGAAAGCAAGGTTGGGGCTTTGAAGAGCTGGCAGCCACATTCTTTATAATCTCTTACTACACTGGAAAGTCAAGGGTGGTAAAATCTCATGGCCTGAAACAAACATTTCCTGAGGAGTTATAGTGAAGGTATCAGCTTCTATGAGGAAGAGAGAAGAGGAGAAAGCCTGTAGAAGTTAAGATGCTAGGGCAGTAGGGAGAGTATTTCTGGGAAGGATTTCACAGCAAGCAATGAGTAGGAAGATTCTACATGTATTGAGAGAGAGACATTAAAGCTAAAGTGTGTAGGGAAGAGGATTTTAGACCACAGCCCCACAAATTTAGTAGACTATCTCACTGCCATGCTGATTTAGGAAGGGTAGCCAGTATCCATCCTATCTGGAGAGGAATCACATGCAAATGGAAGATTCTTCTCCCCCTATGTGCCTAGCTCTATATATAGGGCACTAACAATGGTACAGAATCTGCTGACATTTTCCTGGACCGATTTAGGGTGGATGTTCATTGATGATAATCCATTATTCAGTCTATCCCATCCTCATCAATAACTGTTTTTGTGCCTCAAAGAAAGGCCTTTTCTATACAATCATTGCAGTGTGATAAAAATATATTAATTCAGGTGGCAATATCTGTTTTTACATCAGAATGCTTTTATAAACAGACAGTTATCCACTGTGTCTACAGTCAAATCCCCTGGTTCCCACATTTGGGAACTAAAGATCAGAGATTAACACAGCACATTTGTGATCAGTTATGCAGAAGGGACTGTGTAAACGCTGCATTATTTATGTAAATACTGTTATTTGTAATGGTCACTTTTTCAGTCAGGACTATCATTTTATTTTTGGTTCTTCTTGTTTGCAGCAATTAAAGGAACAAAAAAATACAGGAAGCAGAACTAATGAGGTAAGAAGCACTGACTTTCTCCTTTCTGTCGTCATTGGTCCAGTTTTTGTAAAATAGTAAGATGACTATTAAATGCCTGATAATGCGCTGAATTTCCCAATCCTATGGAAAAATCCTCAAGAGGAAAATGGGCAGAGGAGGGTAAAGATTTACCATCTCTGGGAAAGCAAGTCCTAGAATCAGACAGGTGCTGTCCTATACAGAAGATCCAACACCTCAGTACTTTTCCTTTGTGCTTCTTCCCCATATGAGGATGGCTCTAACAAGAATTTTTGCCAGTGGCAGAACTTCTCTAGGACTCTTGAGCAGCATCCATGGAGGAGACTCAGAGGAAGTTCTTGCTGAAATGTCTACATGCTCTGTAGGGCAATACTTTTGAATGTGGGGGGCCACTCCAAGATTTTGGCAAGTGCTCAATGGCCGCACTTCTATGGAGGGGCTATGGGATCTGGCACAGAGGTTGGGTGCAGAAGGGAGTTTAGGTAGTGGATTGGGGTGCAGGAGGGGGCATGGAGTCTGAGAGGGAGTTTGGGTGAAGGAGGGGGTTGTGATCTGGGGCATGAGCTTGGGTGGCAGGGTCCAGGAGGTAGTAAGGGTGCAGGAGAGGATTCTAGTGCAGGGGGGCTCTAGCAGGAGATGCAGGGGGGCTCTAGCAGGGGATGCAGTGTATAGGATGGTGTTGTGACCTGGAAGAAGGGGGGGTGCAGAGGTTTTGGGTGGTGTACAGGGGCAGGAGAATGGGGTGCAGGGTCAGGGAGGGGGTATGGGTGCAGGAGAAGATTCTGGCCTGGGGGAGGAGTATAGGAGAAGATACAGGATCTGGGAGTGAGTTGTGAGCTTGGAGAAGGGGGGAAAGGGATACAGAGGGTTTGGGTTGTGGCCTGGGGCTGGTAGATGGGGGAGAGGGGTGGAAATGGGGTGGATGCCAGAGGCAGGCTCTGGCTGGGAGATGCTTACCTAGGCAGCTCCCAGCCAGAAGCTCTGCAGGACCTGAGGTAGGCTCTCTTCTGAACTTTCAGTTGGCAGGCTGCTTCATGTGGGGTCTGCTCTGAACAGAAGAGGGAGGGAGAAGGCTTCACATGTTGTCCCGAGCCTCAGCAAAATTTCTCAGCTCCTACTGGCTGGAAACTGGCCAATGGGAGCTGAGAGATTTTATTGCGGACCTAGAGCGTGTAGAGTTTCCTTCCTCCTTTGCTGGCAGTCCAAAGTGGAGAGCAGCGCACTGCTCAGTGAATGAGCTGCTTTCTGCGTAAGGATTCCGGTGAGGCAGCCGCAAGCCAGATCCAGTGGCTTGGCAGACTGGATCCAGCCCACTGGCAGCTTCTTGCCCATTCCTGCTCTACGGGATAGTGCTATGGCTCGTACCCTTTGCTACCCTTAGGGAAGGAGTATCTATAAGTTTCTAGGAGAGGTGAAGGCTGACACTGTCTGATAGGGTGAGATTTGCCATGTAAGGTACTAAGGATCTTAAGTATTGTGTAATTAACTAATCGAATAGTCAATGCATTTTTGCATCAGCTATTCAATTACACGATAGGGCGGTGCACCAAGGGGAGGAGGAAACGACTAGTCAGCTATCCTATCGACTATCCGATAAGCATTTGCTTATCGGATAGTTGACTAGTACTTAACATCCCTAGAAGGTACCCTCCATACTAGGGATGCTAGCGATTAGTCGACTATCTGCTAAGCAAATGCTTATCAGACAGTTGAGTAGTCACTCAACTAGTCGCTTCCCCCACCCTTGCTGCCTCTATCAGAGAGAGGCAGGAAGTGGGGGAGGAGCAGGAGCTGGTGCTGGGAGGAACCGGCTTTATGCCGGTTCCCCCCCCCAGAACCATCGCCATAGGGGACAGGGGAAACAGAGGCACAGCGGGGAAATGGTGCGAGCTTCGATCCCCGCTGGCGGTGGTTCCCACTGTTGGTGCCAGTCCCTCTGAGAGGCAAAAAGTGTGGGGGAGAACAGGAGCAGATGCTGGGAGGAGCCGTGTTAAAAGCTGGTTCCCTCCAGCATTATCTCTGGGGTGCCGCCTATCCGCCCTCCCCCCGTTGCCTCTATCAGAGGCAGCAGGGGGGATTAGGGGGCTGTTGGCAAGCAGCCCCTGTCCACAGGTGTCCCATCAGGGAATAGGGTCCCCCACGGACAGGGGCTGTTGCTACCAAGCAGCCCCTGTTCGTGGTGGCCAGAGCTGGCCATGGGCAGAAGCTGCTCGGGCAGCAGCTCTTGTCCGTGGCCAGCCCTGGCTGTTGTGAATAGGGGCTGGTCCAGCACCATCCCCTGTGTGTGGCAAATAGCAGTGTCCACTGTGAACGGGGGCTGCTGGACTCAGTGCGAGCCTCTGCATTTAAATGTAGTAAAATAAGAGCCATTGGAACAGATTCAAAGATGTTTCAGACTATAGGGTACTAATGATCAGTTTGGTTTTCCATATAGAGTCCAAAGCTATATGACATTACTCAGTTATCTTGAGATATTACCCACAAACTGTTCTTTGTGCTTAATTTGATTTGCCTTTCTAAAATATAAACCCTTCTACACAAGTTTGAAAGTAAAAGAAATAATGGGAGGGAGAATTCATTCTATCTAAGCCAAGAGACCATCAAACTGTTTCTATCCCTGCCTAATGACACTTGTTCTAATCTCTAGAGGCATTTAATTTTAATATTTGAAAAATATCTTTTGGGGGGTCTTGCTTTTACATAAACCAGTGAATACAAAACAGTATATTATTTGGATTGACAGTAAGTTTATAGTTTATCCACTGCATGGAAATAAAAGGTACTTTACAAAATTTGGTATAGGTTAAACAGTATTTAACACAACACATAAATCCTAACAGCCTAAAGTATCTTATTTACAAAGTTTTAAGGATTTGAGCTTAACCATTTAATTCCCTATGATTGTGGGTTGTGTTTTTTTTTTAAGGGTCCTCTCATTGTAACAGAAGAACTTCATTCCCTCAGCTTTGAAACTCAGCTGTGCCAACCTGGGCTGGTAGTAGATTTAGAGGTAAGATTAATACATAGACTAGATAAGGATGGAATTAATTCTGAGTAAAATTACTTTAAAAGATTCTAAGTTATTTAACTCCTATTTTATGAAGTAATTGGCACCTGAGTTCAATTTTTAGTTATGTCTCAGAATATTTATGGTCAAGCCTACATTTAATCATAGTATTTGTATCATGGTCATGGGCAATAAACAAAATTTGATGACCCATGACCTGTCCGTGACTCATATTATTCATCATCTTCATCACCACCACTCCCATAACCGCATTGGTCATAGGGGCACCATCATTGATGATCAATCAACCAGTTGTCTGCAGCCTGACAATTGTGTGTCAGTGCTTGAATCTCCATGGAGTACATTCTTGTCCACTCTTTTATGCCACCAGTCTGTCTCTTCTTTTCCCTGTGTGGTCCCTTTGAGGATGATCTTGGATAGGCCAGATGATCATGTTACATGGATGTACCACTTCAGCTTACACTTCTTCACGGTAGTCATGAGGCTAAGTCTTGCGAGACAGCTATTGGGGAGGACACCCCAGGGGCCACTGCTTGCAAGGGCTACCAAGGCACAACTGCTCTGGCTGCCCTAGGACTACTGCTGGGGGCCACTGCCCTGGGACCTCTGCTGAAGTGTTCTTAAGAGCCAGCTGCGTCAACAGCTGCTCAAACAGTCCATTGGCAGCTGGCTCTGGGAACCACCCAAACAGCAGTCATTGTGGCTAGCCCCAGGGCCACCTGAGCAGCTAGCTCTGGAGACAACTTCTTGAGCATTCCTGCAGACAGACATACTGTCCACTGCAGAAGTCACGGTGGTCTTGGAAAGTCACAGAATCTATGACTTTGGTAATCTCTGAGACAAACATTGAGCCCTAGCTATAGTGCAGAGGTCACCAATCAGTAGATCCAGATCTACTGGTAGATCTTGGAGCGTCTGACAAGTGATTCTGACAGGTTTGGCCAAGAGGCTATCAAGTGCTGGCACTTCAGCTGCCCCTCCCTCCACTGCTGCACACCTTCTGCCCTTTGCCTTGGAGCTGCCCCTCACCTCAGGAGCCTCCTGCTTGCAGTACAGATCTGGGAAGAGAGAGGAGGGGGGCACTGATGTCAGGGTGTCCCCTCTTCCACCCTGTATTCTATCTCCACAGAAAGGAGGTGTGGGGGGGCACAACAGGGCTTGGGATGGAGTTTGCTGGCTGCCTTTGGGAATGGTTCAGGGCCAGGGTAGGGGTGAGCCTGCCTTAGCCCCACTGCACCACCACCCAGAAGCCACCTGAGGTAAGCAGTGTCCAGCTGGAGCCAGGTCTGAACTCCTGCCCCAGCCATGAACCCCCTAATGCACCTCCAGCCCTGACCCCCCGGAACCCAAACTCTTTCCCAAAGCCTGCACCCTGAACCCCTTCCTGCACCTAACTCCCTGCCCCAGGCTCAGCTCAGAGCCCCTCTCATACTCCAAATCCCTTAGCCCAAGACCAGAGCCTGTGCCCCAACCCTCTGCCCCTGCCTGGTTAAAGGGAGGGAAGATGGGGAAGGGAGGGAGGATAGAGTGAGTAAGGGCAGGGCCTCAGAGAAGGGACACTAAGGAAGTGGGGCAAGGGTGTTTGGGTTTGAGGTAGATCGTACATTGCACTTAAATTCAAAAAGTGATCTTGTGCTTAAAAAGGTTGGAGACAACTGCTATAGTGCACAGTAAGATGCAGCATGGTGCATTGTATCACTTTCTTGTCCTTCAAGCCAGTCCAAACGCATTGAATACACTGAATATGTCTAATTGTTCTTCTTCAGCATCACTTTTGTTGTGACTTTTGTTGTCCTCTTGCGGAGAAAGTTGATAAGAGTAGTATTCATCAAATTAAGGTCTTACTCTATTAGAATTTTCAGCATTTTTCCATCTCCATTGTTGTTTTCAAATGCATTGATGATACTTAGCAGTGACACTAAATGCATATAGTGATAGGGCCTTTGTATTTTGATTCTTTCAATCTCAGCACCTAAATAAGGCTGGATCTAGTTTGTAAAATCTGACAAAGAACATGTGCTGCAAGAAATGGTGCCTGCCATTCTGTGCATAGCACTCTTCCCTTCAGGTTAAAACTAAATTAGTGTCCCAGCCTAGCATTAGAAGTGCTGCTGGAGGTGCCAGCTTTAGAATGAGATATAAAACAGAGCTGTTGGTTGAGGGGATGTCCAGCCAATTCCATTACACTTTCCCAGTCTCAAAAAACTCAACTTTCCCTCCCTTCAGTATACAGACATAGAAAACTTCAATCTAAAAGGTTTGGTAAGTTATGATCACGTGAAAATAGGAAATTTGTCTTGTTAACCTAGTTATAGCAATCTCTACTAGCACCTATTACATTCCTTCACTAGTGAATCTTGTACATGTTTTCTGTTTCCCATATATATATTAAAAAAAACAAGATATCTAAAGAGGCAGCTGTTTTTTCAGTATGAGCTTAATGAGGTTTACATACCACTGTTAACCTTAAGTATGTCAAATTGTGCCTGTCTGGCATGTACCTACTCCAGGCCCTGTCAGCAATTATGGATCCACAGACATGTATATAGATCAGGGGTGGGCAAGAGGCAGCTAGCAGGCTGGATCCAGCCCACAGCTGCCTCCCTGGAACTCTTCAGCACAGTGCAGCTGCAGCCGCTTTGGATGATGGGGAGCAAGGAGGGAGGCTTTGTGTTCTGTCCCGTCCCATCCTCTCCCCCCTCCCCCAAAATTTCAGCTCCCATTGGCCAGTTTCCAATAACCCTCCCCCAGGCCAGAATCCTCTCCAGCACCCAAATCCCTTCCCTGACCCTGCACCCCATTCCCCTGCCCCAGGTAATCACCCGAACCCGCTGCAACCCCTTCTCCCAGGTCACAATTCCCTCCCACACCCTGCAGTCTCTCGTAAAGCCCCTACCCAAGGCCAGAATCCTCTCCTACACCCATTCCTCTACCTGGACCCTGCATTCCATGCCTCTGCCCTAGATCACAACCCCTTCTTTCACCCAAACTCCCTCTCTGACTCCACACCCCCTCCTGTACCCCAGTTCAATATCCGAGGCTCCCTTCTGCACCCAACCTCTGCCCCAGATCCTGCACCCCCTTGACAAAAATGCAGTCCTTGACCGCTTACCAAAATCTTGGAGTGGCTCCCCATTAAATATTATTGCCCACCCTTAATATAGATATTGGTAATGCAGCAGTTTTTCATTATAACACTTCACATATTAGTCAGAATTAATTAGTTGTACAGACATAGCCCCAGTTCATTACAAACTGATAATATATTTATTGTATATGAAAGATAATTACATAGTAACTGATGTATACTGACTCTAAAGTATATTCAGTAGTATAGCGGTATCCCTGATAATTCCAAAAATCTCTTTCCTTTATAGACCACGTCCCTTCCCATTGTTGTGATTTCAAATGTGAGCCAACTTCCAAGTGGATGGGCTTCTATTTTGTGGTACAATATGCTGACTACTGAACCCAAGGTATTTACAGAAGACTTACTTCTAAGTATTGTTGATGTGAAAGATAGATAGAACATTAAAAGTGTAAGTCAGTATCCTGAAAACTATGTACAACTTACAAGGGAGATGTGAGTTGTCTTTCCATGTTAATTCATAATATTTGACATAATTCATTCTTTTGTTTTTATTCTGAAGTTCATTTCTTATTGGATATAAGTTGTTTTTGTTTTGTTTCTGTTTGGTTGGGGTTTGTGTTTTTATGCACGTAGATTGGGGTATTGTTTGTAGTATCCTTTATTATAGTTTATGTACCTGTTTGGCTTCTCCTGGAATACTGCATATATTCAGTAATTCCTTTTCAGTAACATGCATGGGTTTAATCATACCCAGCAAACCAAAGGGTATGTCTATACTGCATTCCTCTTTCGAGAGAGGAATGCAAATGCAGCTGAGTGAAATTGCAAATGAAGCGCAAATTTACAAATCTCACGCTTCATTTGCATAATGGCGTCCAGGCACTTTTTTGAAATACCCTATTTCGAAAAAACCCCACCGTCTAGACGGGGTTATTTAAAAAACAAACAAAAAAAACCCCCTTCTTTTGAAATAACCCTTAAACTTCATTTTTTAAGGCGTAAGGGTTATTTCAAAAGAAGGGTTTTTTTCTTCTAAAATAATCCCATCTAGATGGCGGGGTTTTTTCGAAATAGGGTATTTCAAAAGAGCACCCAGATGCCATTATGCAAATGAAGCACAAGATTTGCAAATCCGCGCTTCATTTGCAATTTTGCTCGGTTGCATTTGCATTCCTTTCTCAAAAGAAGAATGCAGTGTAGACATTCCCAAAGAGAAGTGCCGTAGATTTGTTTTTTCAGAGAAGAATCCATCAATATTGTTAATTGCTTCTCCAGGTTAGCTAGACATTCCATCCATGTCAGTGTTTCTCAAAGTGGGCCATGGACCCACTCTGAGAGCTGCTACCAGACTGCTCAGGTTTGTTTATTTACCAGCTCCACAGTCACAGAGCCTCAGGGCTCCCGTTGCCTGCAGTTCGCTGTTTGCAGCCAAGGTGAGCTGTGGGAAGCAGCTAGGGATATAAGTGACTAGTTGACTACCCGATAAGCATAAGTTTATTGGATAGTCAAGTAGTCAGTCAACTAGTTGCTTTCCCCTTCCCCTCTCCCCCGCTGCCTCTATCAAAGCAGCCAGTACTGGGGGGACCCAGCTTAAAAGCCAGTTCCCCATACCACCATCTCCGTGGGGCTCAGGGAATGCAGAGGTGTCCCTATTGCTGCATCTCTCTTTTTTGAAATGTATAAGAGCTGTCCGCAGCTTTTGTACATTTCAAAGGGAAAGGCGCAGCGGTGTCCAACTACCCACGGCTCTTGTACGTTCAAAGAAAGAGGTGCAGCGGGTTAGCGAGCGTCTCCCTTATCTAGTCAATGGATATTCCATTGAATACTCTGTTAGTTGATTAATCAAAATTGAACAACCCTATCCCTTTGCTCCTAAATTTCATGTGTGTTTAAAATTGTGGACATGGTGTTTTCTCTCTAGAACTTGTCCTTCTTTCTGAACCCGCCTTGTGCAAGATGGTCTCAACTTTCTGACGTCCTAAGTTGGCAGTTCTCTTCTGTAACTAAAAGGGGACTTCATGCAGATCAGTTGAGCATGCTGGGGGAGAAACTTCTTGGTAGGAGCCTATAAAGCTTTTTTACATCTATAAGCTCTTTTATGTTCCTTTCTCTTGGTTATATTAAGTAAGTAGATGACCTTTTTGATGACTAGGAAAAATGATTTCTTGCCTAACAAAAATAAATGAACTTTTCAATAGAAAACATGAGAAGCTTTTTTCTCCCCTGCCTTTTTTTATGTCAGATTTTGAAATCTGAACATTTTGACCAGCTGTACTTACTACTATATTGGACTTTCATGGTTTTTTGCTCCAATTATCTACCATTGTTACATTCTTACTGTTGTACCATTGTTACATTATCTACCATTGCCCAAAACTGCTTCTGCGAGGACACTGAAATATTTCTTCAAGAAATGGGTTATTTTTCCCAATAACTGTAATTTTTGTCTTGGGTTTTCATGTTACACTTGCCCGTTAACCAAAATCTGCTATATACAGCCTTGACTGCATAAAAGACAGAGCTAGACCAAGAGATCTGTGATAGTTTTAAAGGTATGTGTTAAGATAAAAACCTCCTTTCCTTCCTCCCCCCACCATGTCCTTAGCTAAACCCCAATTCGCTGTTCAAGGGAGACATACACAACAAAAGTGAACAATGAAAAAGTGCCAGTTTCCTGTCTGGTTCTCAGAGACCCTGACTAATTTCATTCTGAAGCATTTGGATAAGAGTTCAGAAGGAAAGATTTAATTTAAAAACAAACCAAAACAAATACCTTTGTTGTTAATTCCCAGAAAGCATTTCCGTTAGCCTTAAATTTTATTAAACGTGATATTTAAAAAAATTTCAATTGGAAATCCAGCTGTCCAATGTTTTATAAAGCATTTTTTCTATCCCTGGTATGTTCTCAAGATATCAAATCTTTAAAAGTTTTGGCATTCTTTGTTAATATAATTTACCATTGTTAGTTTAGATCACTTGTTTGTTTTAAAATTCTGTAATAACAAAGGCAAATACATTCACTTCCTGCTGTTAGATAGAGGAAGATTGAACATTGACACGCCTCATTTTGGTATTTCACATCTTGGGAAATTCACAGACTGATAAATTTCACTTAAATTTGTAAATAGGTACCTTCGATCTTATCATTGCATTACATTTTAAATATAAAACTTCATCTCAAGTCTGGAAAAAATTGATCTTCATTAGCGGCAATAAATTTGAGACTTCCTTCTGTGTTACGATACTGTGGATGATATTGAGAACTGAGACTTGTTCTAGATGGACATAGGGAAAAAAGATTTCTCCCTTGTGCCTGGAGATTGTAGTTTGATTACAAATCAGGAGGAGGAGGATACTGGATAGGATTAGAGATGCAAAGACTTGCAGTTGACAAGACAGGGGTGGGCAATAATTTTAGATGTGAGCCACTTCACTAATTTTTGAAGTGGTCCCAGGCCACCCTGGAAGGGGTGGGGCCTCTGATGAAAGGCTGGCCTGGGACACTTCTGTGCTACTCCTCCCACAGACCCTGATTGTCCTGGGGGTGGGGGAACACAGTGAAGTCTTTGCCCACACCCTCCCCCCTTCTAGAGAGAACTACCCGCTGTTCTGAACAGCTAGTAGTTCTCTCTAGGCACCTACCTCCTTGCAGGGCAGGAGGAGACTTCATGCACTTCCTGTTCCCACGCTGCAAGGAGCATGTGGTGCTTTCATTCTAAACGCTATGCACCCCTTGCAGGGCAAGAGGAGACTTCACGTGCTTCCCCGCCCCCAGGCCACAAAGGCCAGGAATAGGGAGGTCAGACCATGAAGGAGGAGCAGCGGGTGGAGGAAGCAAGGGGAAGGGAGGCAGCAACTCAGCTGGGAGCCCGACGTTGGAGGCTGGGCAGAGGGGTGGACTGTGCAGCAGGGAGTTCTGACCCTGCAGCCAGTGGTAGCGGGGGGCCTGCAGCAGCAGCCGCAGAGCTCCAGCCCCAGACATGGAGCTCTGGCCAGCAGCAGCAACTGCACAGCTCCGACCCCAGCAGCAGTCATGGAGCTCCAGTCTGGGCAACCATGTCTGAGCAGGCAGCAGCAGGGCAGGGCTGGAGTTCTAGCCGAGGGCAGCAAGGCAGCATGGGCCATGATGGGAGGGACTTCCCCGGTCCAGCAAATCTCCTCATTTGGGACTGGTCAGGTCCTGAGGGTGCCAGATGAGGGAGGTCCAACCTGTACTTTCCTTATGATGTTGCATGCTCAGAGGGATTTTGACCATGTTACTGTTGACACAGCTGAGGCAACTGGGCTACAATTTTCTTGAAGGGAAAAACCATAGATATTCCTTTAAAACAAAACATGCACGCATGCTACTGGAGTCTAGGGATTTAAAAAACTGGTTAATATTGTAACTCTTTAACCATTTTAAAAAAAAATCTTAGCAGTTACACACTGCAGGGTTTGCGGTATAAAGCTTATGCCACAGAGCCTGCAATGTAGGAGTGAGACCGGCAGTCGGCTTATGCAGGCTCTGATACAGAGCCATGTTTATTGGTTAACCATTTAAACAGTTACACTCTTACATCCCTACTGGATTCTAACAGGAAAGAGAACGATTTTGTGGTTAAGGATAGGCTTGAGAGTCAGAGGATATGAGGCTTATTCCTGGCTATGATAAAAAACTTCCTGCATGCCCTTTGGCAAATCACTAAAGCTGAAATGGGAATAAAACTTGATCTCACAGGATATTGCAATAATTGATGAGTTAATGGACCAGATCTCTCTCAGCTCACATGGCTAGTACTCCTAATTTCAGTGTGATGGCATCTGCCAATAAATAAGTAAGAAGGGACAAAATTTCTAGAATTATTTTGAAATGAAAATGTTTTATATATAACAACAGTTTTAGGGTTAGTTCTGATCTTAATTATTAATATGAAATCTGTAGCAGAGCTCTCATTTGCTCTTACTGGTGTTTGTCAGAACGTACTTTTGAAATTTGCATACATTCTGCTTCTTCAGAACACTTTCTAGAGGGATGACAATGCAAAAGTGCTTTGTTATCTCTACACCAGCTATTCAAACAGCTAAATCAGTAGCATTTTTTTTACACCCCTAACTGAAACAAAACAAATGCTCAGAATTTAATATGCAAATATATATTGGTTTCACCTTCATTAAGTTTTGAGTCTAATTGATATTTCAGATAAGCACATCTGAAACCCATCTATTGATTTCTTGTTTAGGTCCAACAGGTGGAGGCTCTCTTGATGGCCTTATTCCTTGGACAAGATTCTGCAAGGTAGGAACTGTCTATTTAACAAGTTAGATAATGAGGACAAAGTGTTGACTTCCCTTGTTTGAGGATTCTTTTGCATAGTTTTTCTACTTGAGTGTTATATAAATATTTTTCTTTATACTTTTTCACTTTTGGGAAGGCTGGGGGGAATGGATAGTGGATTCAGCCATGATTAGTTCATGTAAATTATATGGGACAAGGTTAGATTGCTGAGTTGTGTGCATCTTTTCAGGGACTGAATCTTCATTTCTGTAAAAGTCATCCAGAGCTCTTTGTATTTATAGATTTATGTATTTCAATATAATAAAATAATCTACTGCTCCTGCCTTCTATTCCAGCACTTTAATTTTATCTGTTGGTCATCAAGTGAAAGATCTTCATTGGTCTTAAATAAAGAGAGTATTTCTCTAGTGAATAGGAGCTGATTGGGGCAACACCCAAGGAAGAGCACAAGTTTACTGTAACGAAGACATGTGCCAGGATACATGCCTGTAGTGGTAGCAGATCAAATGTAAGTTGGTGCAGGAGCAGACATGTAACCATTTGGGTAACCCATGAGCTTATTGGTTACCCATTTAAACAGTTACATTCTTACATCGCTAACACAGACCAGTGTGAGATGGTGTCAATGGATACACTTCATCCCAAGGCAGCCCTTTTCCTCAAAGCTCCAGTTCTTCCGCTCCCTTCTAGAAAGAAGAGAAGAGAAGAGAGGAGACTGCAAAAATAAATAAAAAGAGCAGCAAAAAGGAACAAAGAAAGAGGAAAAGTGTTCAGAAAAATAGGGGGGAGAAGGAGAGGAAGGAGAGACAATGCAGTTGTTTCAGTATATTGTTATATGTCAAGTCCATTATACTCAAATTTCATTTTGTAACAGTTATTTGTGTCTTTCTCCCCATTTATTGTAATTTTAGGAAAATATAAATGAGAAAAATTTTCCCTTCTGGCTGTGGATTGAGGGCATACTGGAACTCATTAAAAAACACCTCTTATGTCTCTGGAATGACGGGTAAGAATCTTGTGTGTTGTTCATGAAGATGAGTGGCTGATGGTGCAAGCAATTAGCTCTATTAATAATGACAGTTATAAAATAAAATGTGAGTGCTAAATAGGGCAAGTGAGGTTTGTTCTGAGTCTTCACTGGAAGGAGCAAGACAGATCCTCTGCATCTTAGCTGAAGCAGTGGGGAAAACACCATGAGTTTAGTGAATAAACCCATTGCACTGCCTTTTAATGCCAAAGGTCAAAATTCAAATAATTGTCAAGTTAAGTGACATTAGCCATCAGCCTCAACCTACAACGTAGTGAGCTTTTGCCACATGCTAAGGCAGAACTGAATTTGTTCACAAGAACAGGAGTTTAGAGGTGAAGACTAAACTGCTGTAGGGGAACCTTGTACAATGTTCAACCTTGTTTTAAAAAGTGCATTTGTGAGCTAACAGGTGGATTGACTGAATCCCTTGATACAGTGATGGAATCTAGCTATAACAACTAATTTTTACTGATCAAATGTTGAAGGATTAAATGTTAATAGTAAAGCTCTTTTCCAGATTTGAAAAATTAGCTCCATTCTCCTTTAATAATGTTTAAAAACCTTTACCTTCAGTTTGCTGATATCAAAAACATAGTCCCTTTAATAATGAGCTATGGCTGCTGCCAGAAATAAGCTCAAAATGAGGTTCTAACTAGGAATGTAAAATCCTATTTAATTGGTTAACTGGTTAAACTTATTGTTGGAACAGCCCCTGTACGCCACGGGCACCCCATGGGGCCCCCGCAACAGGCAAGGAGCTGTTCCAGCTCTTACTGGTTAACCGTTCACATCCCTAATTCTAATCCTGCTTTTTAGTTGTCAGTTCAGATTTAACCTCATTTTACAACACTTGACTAGGGAAGTTAGATATCGATTAATTGAATAATCGATTAACCTCATGAATTCTTATCAGTTACTAAACTATTCTATATTTCCCCGGAGATTGGGGCCAGAAGCCAGTGCACTCTGGCCCCACTCCCAAGGAGCCCTCCGCTACTCTGCACTGCTGCCTCTGATACAGAGGCAGTAGCTTGGGGTGCCAGGTGGGAGCTGGTCTGTGAGGGGAGCCAGTTTAAAAAACAGCTCCCCTCGCGGATTGGCTGCCTGTTGCCCTGCGCTGCTGCCTCTGGGTGGCAGCAGCCCCTGTCCAGTGGGGTTTCTGAGCTCCTGGACGCAGCTCAAGCTGGAACTGAGCCAGGATGCCTGCCAGCCTGGCTCCTAATACGCTTTAAGGGTACGTCTACACTTGCTCGCTAGTTCGAGCTAGGGATGCAAATGTAGCCGACCGAAATTGCTAATGAAGCGGGGATTTAAATATCCCATGCTTCATTAGCATAATCTCACCCACGCGTTATTTCACTCAACAGCTGATTCGAACTAGGAAGTGTGCTCCGGGCCACATTCGTTCGAATCAAATCCCTTGGTTCGAACTAACGTTACTCCTAATTTTTTAATTTTTTAGGAGTAATGTTTTTTTAATTTTTTAGGAGTAATGTTCACTCAAACCAAGGGGTTTGATTCGAACTAACGCTTCCCAGTGCGCACTTCCGCTCAACAGCTAATTCGAACCAGGAATAATGTGCGGGTGAGATTATGCTAATGAAGCGCGGGATATTCAAATCCCCACTTCATTAGCAATTTCGGTCGGCTACATTTGCATCCCTAGCTCAAACTAGGGAGCAAGTGTAGACGTACCCTAAATGCAGAGGCACAGCAGGGGTAGGTCCTGGACCTGGCACAAGTTGAGACTGAATCGGGCTGCTAGCCAGCCTCTAAAAATTTACTGGCAAAATGGGGGGGAGGGAAAATGCATGTATCCTATAGCATTAACCGATAAGCTTTTACTTATTGGTTAATAGACTACACTATTACATCCCTACTGTTGACAGCGCTATATGATGAAAAATTCTGTAAAAATGGCTATCTATTAATATTGACAATCAGTAATTAATGAAAACAATGACAAACTCTTACTATTTTAATGACAGTTTTAGAGTATTTGTGCTGGCAAAATAACACTCAAATCCAGGACTAAAACTTAAACCAGGAAAAATAATGGCTATAAGGTTTGAATGAACAAGGTGTTTTTGCACGTGACTGACAAAATTTCATATGTGCTTGAGGTAAGGCAAATACTAAAAGTGTCTTACTGAATTGGGCCCACCTACACTACTGAGTTAACAGGGAAGTGACTATACTAATGTGTGCCGTGTTCTCACCGTGCGTTTTTGTTTAGCTACTACAGATCTCTGTGCTGACTTCTCCCTTTAAAGCTTCCCATTAAACCCCCCAACAAACTTCTCACCTTCACCCTTCATAGATCTCTTTTTCTGTATATAATCTCTGCTCTCTTTGCTTCTCTTCGAAAATCTTTGTCCTACTCTTTGTAAACTGATCAGCGCCCATTGTTGAGTCCAGATTTTCCAGGTACCCTTGTCAGCCCCATTAGGCTTAACAATGGGAGCAACTCTCACACCCACACCCATAAAGAGGTTTTTGTTTGTTTTTAGTTAATAGGGTGAAATCTTGGCCCTATTAAAGTTAATGGGAAGTTTGCAACTAGTATCCAGAGTGCTCTTTCTGTCTCTGTATAACAACATTAATACCATCTACAAGAACAACTTACAGATACAGAGTTATAAACAACAAATTTCATCCTGAACAGTTAAACCCTCGGTTTATTAGCTGAAGAGCAGAAACAGAAATAAAAAGTTACAAGAAGACCTCTATTTTCAATTAAACCTAAAGGATTTGCAGACAAGTAACACAACACAAGCTCTATAGGAACAGAGATGAACACGTTTGTTACATCAGGCATAGGTTTTAAAACATTTATTAGGTGTTTTTAGGAAAGCCAAATAACAGAAAGTTAATTAAGAGGGGCTAATAAACCACTGGAACCACAAGAGGCCCTGAATCAGACTGTACAAAAAAAGACTTGTTGGGAGTCAATATGAACATCTATGGCATATACATGGCATCAGCATTGATCTAATAGGGATCATAATTGTCCTCAGAGTGCCTTTTTCATATATCAAGCTGAAGATTGCCAAAGAAAGGATTGGGATATATAGTCCTTAGGAATCCTTTGAGTTTGTTACCTAGAACATCTGAAATGTTCTTTTTAAAAAGCTCTCAATATATAATTTAGCATGTACATTTCTACTGTTCTCTTTTGAGTAGATGGTGTATTTCCTAATGTACTGGACTGACCAAGATATATATGTACCTAAAGTAATTGTAATTTACTTACTACATAAATGAGGGAAGAGAAATGATTCAAAGAACATTTGAACTCCTAGGTAAATAAAGTAGGTACGTTATTTTAAAGCCAAAAAAACCCCTTGTGTCTCGCTCTCAAATTCTGATCTATTGGAGTATTGCTAGGTGAATGCATCAGGGTTACATCATCTCCAAGCTTGAAAATACAGATATTCCTAATGGATGGAAGTCATTGTACAAAGAGCACTCTCTTCCTTTATGTCCCTATTTGAGAGCCTCTTGTGTCATCTTCATGAGTATTCACTTTCTAAGATCTTCACCATCATATCCATATGTTATTCTGTTATCACACAGGCCCATCTGGCCTGTTCAGGTAAATTCAGGCATTGCAAGCAGATTAGACACAGCTTCATCTGCTCTCCTAAGAGCTCCTTTCCATTAAGGCCACAAAAATTATCCCAGCTCACTCTGAAGAATCTGACAAAAAATAAAACTCTCCAAAGGGACAATTCAGAGTACCCTGGCACAAAGAGGGAAAGCAAAGTGAGCTACTATTAGAGTGTTTCCAAGTGTAAAAGAACATGGTTTAACACACAATGAAATACTGGGATTGAAATAACCTAGACTGTTATTATCTGATCTGGCAGAGATACCCATGCTGTCTGGGAAGCGAGCACAAAATCAAATACTGAGAAACCCAAATAATTGTCTGTGATTCCAACACAGGATGTCAAAAAGAAAAGCAGCAACAATTTTCTTTAATAACAACTTAATGTTCTCATTAAGGTAAAACTACCGTCTAGGCCCAGGTCTTGCAAACACACATGTAAGTTGAATACATTTTGTTTTGGATAACAAACCAATTTCTGATTTTAAAAGTTTTGAGAAAAAAAGCATTTTATAGCAGGTTACACGTAGAATGAAAGCAAAGACTGTACTGTCAGTCTCTAGATAGCTGCTGTTCAAGGACTACTGCACCCAGGAACAAGAGTGCATTTCAATTTGTGCATTGATGATGGTGTTACAGTTGCATAGGGCATTATAAACCAGTTGGAAAATTCCACTTTTACTTACATGTAGTAACTCAGTATGCTTTGGATGTGCTCAGAAGTAAAATGTACAATTCTCTTTTCAATGTTACAGCTGTATTATGGGCTTTATCAGTAAGGAGAAAGAACGTGCTTTGTTAAAGGACCAAAGGCCAGGGACATTTTTACTGAGATTTAGTGAAAGTAGCCGAGAAGGAGCCATCACTTTTACCTGGGTAGAGGGATCTCAAAATGGTAAGTAAACACAGAGAATAACTTGAGTTTATATCTGTATTTGAAAACCAAAGTTAAAAATCCTTGGCAACCACTGTCTCCCTTACACAGACTGTGGAAAATAAACAATCCTATCTCGTAAGTGCCATAGTACTACCACTAGTATAATATTCCATAAGCAATCTGGTAGGCCACTTCGATTAATTCAGGTGGGGAAAGAGGCATTTCCTGAGGAGTCAGTTTGGCCTCTCATATTGTGCAGGTCAGATTCTCAAACCCTCACCCCCAGGGTCATTCCTTCACACCAGGTTTTTTCCAGCCTAGGATGTCCAAGTACATATCCTTCATGCCTCCCCAAGCACCCCTGGCAGGCTCCCTGCTCGCACCTGTACCTCCCAAGCCTCCCCATGCCCAGGGTGGTGGTGCTGCTGCTGCACTGCCCTCCCCCCAAGACTCTTCCTTTAGCTCTGTAATTCCCTCCCCACCCCCCAACTGCCCTTGGTCCCCCTGCCCTTTCTGCTCCCCACCAGCAATGCCCTTTGCACCTGCCTCCAGAGCTGGAGAGGATGACACCATGGGCAGCGGGCAGCTGTGACTCCCCTGCAGGCAGCTCAGCTGCCTGCCTGGTGAAGCTTCCTTCCCTGCTAGGCTGGGGGGGCACCTGGGCGGGGCAGAGACTGTGCTGATTGTACATGAGAGATATAGCACCCCCTGCTGGCAGGAGGCTGTAGCTGCTGCTCCAGCTAATGGAACCCAACTACTAAACTGCCTAGGACAGTCATTTTCAAACTTTTTTTCTCATGGCCCTGTTGAAGAAAATTGTTGATGCCCATGACTCAACATAAATTGACTAGCATGTGAGCTCTGGGGTGGGGCTGATTATGAGGGCTTTGGGCTGTAAGAGGGGGCTTCGGCTTTTGGGGGGGTTGGTAAAGGCTAGGGCAAGAGGGGCTTACCTTGAGCGGCTCCAGTCAGTGGTGCAGCAGGGCTGCTAAGGCAGGCTTCCTGCCTCTCCTGGCACCGCAGACCATGCTGCACCCCAGAAGCAGCCAGCAGCAGGTTCCCAGCCAATGGGAGTGTGGAGATAGTGCTCGGGGCAGGGGCACTGTGCAGAGCCCTCTCTCCTTAGGAACTGATCCTGTTGCTGGCCCCTTCTGCAGCACAGTGCAGTCTATGATGCCAGGAGAGGCAGGCAGCCTGCTTTTGCATCCCCTGCAGCAATGAGACCCAGAGCCTGACATTCCACTACCCACTGGGTCATGCTCTGTACTTTGAAAACCACTGGCCTAGGAAAATCCACTGACTGCTGCTGCTGAAAGGAGATGCCTTACCCATTGTTTCTTCCTTCTTTGTGGCCTTTAATTTTATCAGAAAAGACTGAAAAGGGCCAGTCTTGTAAACTTCAGTGTGAACTATATTAGTTGAACTATATGATCATAGCCCATTTCCAGGGGTGAACACAAGTCACCTCTGACATTCTGAATAAAACATATGAAAAGAACTGTTCTTACTATTAGGTCATACTTTCCTCTGCATGGAGTGGTACTTGCTTGGAAATAACTGAAATTGTAACATAGTACAAATTAGATTACATTCTATAAGGCCCTTCCTTCACTTGACCCTCTGTGAATACAAATGCTCAGCTGTGTTTTTCTGTATACTTTTAATACTGTACACTTTGAGCACCTCTCTAGGATTCACACCCTTCTTTATTCACCAGAACCTCAGTTCCATTCCGTAGAACCTTATACCAAGAAGGAACTCTCAGCTGTTACTTTCCCTGATATCATTCGCAACTACAAAGTGATGGCGGCTGAAAATATTCCTGAAAATCCACTGATCTATCTGTATCCAAATATTCCCAAAGACAATGCCTTTGGGAAATACTACTCCAGACCCAAGGAGAGTAAGTGATATCAGCATTTCATTTGCAGAAGTGTTTTGAGGTACCTGTTTGTCATTGAAATGTTGCAATACCATATTATATCTGTGCTATACAATGAAATGATTGTAGTTGAATCAGAAAGTCAGTGTTTTTAAATCAGACCTGAATTCTTCCCATCTAAAATGTATCACAACTGTTCAAAAAGTGGAAAAAATGTGGCTGTATAAAGATTGTCAGTGGGAAATCTAGTCAGATTGGAAATTCTGTACATGGTATCAGGCCAAACAGCTGCTCCTAAGTCTGCTTGCCATATTGTGTAGTTTTACAACCTTATGTCCCCACTAGCAGTTAGATCCTTGTAACTGAACCCTGGCACTTCTGTGACATTGCATTGATGTCAGTGGGAAGAAAATGCTGCCTGTGTGCATCAGGACCAGGTTTTCCTTTATTTTGGGGGGGTTTTTTCCCCTTCCTTTTTGCTATGTGGCAAAAGTCAAACAGTAGAAACTGATTTGACACAAAGTCTTCTTTAATGCACAATGAAAAACAAATAGAAATACAGTGAAATATTCATCTCTACTCTTTCAGTTATGGCAGCCTTAATTGTAACGGTAGCTGGTAAAACATTTTCAAAAATAAATGTAATTTTTGACACTATTGCTTTAATTCATAGAAAAGATTTCCCACAAAATGAAAATTTTGCTAAGCATAGGTGTATTTTTTTTTTTTAAAGCCTCTGAGCCTATGGATTTAGATGGCCCCAAAGGGAATGGATACATCAAGACTGAATTAATCTCCGTATCTGAAGTGTAAGTTTCAACAGAAAAGTTGGATTTCTAGAAATTGGATTGTATTTGAAATTACAACCAATTTTGTACATTTTAGGAGTGTTAAAGATACACCTGATTTGCCATTAGCTCTCTGCTTTGCTAAGTCCAGTGGGTAAGAAGACCTCACAATACACTTAGCAAATCAGAACAAAAGCTACTATGTTAAAATACAAAATGTAGAAATCTTTAGGCAATTTAAAGCTGTTTTTTCATACTTGATTTTTCATAAAAATTAGCTACCTCAGTTTTCTTTCGACTAACCTGACCTAGCTTGACTTGATTTTAGTAAATCAGTATGTATCCCCAGCCACGCACCTTTCATGTCCATTTGTATTAAAACCACTCTTGCATAGCAGAGTGAAACACTATATCTCAGCAGTGCAGTTAAGAAGAGGCTGGGCCTTTTGCTTGTGGAACCTCCTGCTGCTGGTGGTTTACTAAAGTCAGAGCCGTTGATCTTGCAGAATACAGCTACACTGGGTTAAAAGATCCACAGCACAGCTATGGCTTGCCCAAATCAGCTGTCTTGGGCTCGCAGGACTAAAAATTATGTTGACATTTTGGCTAGGGCTGGAGCTTGAACTCTGGTATCTTGCATTTTCACAGGAGCTACACAGTAATTTTTCATCCACATAGCCTGATTCAGCTGTCCTAGAGTAGCAATGGCTTTTTTATCCCTGTGTAGATGTAGTGGCAAGAGGGTCCATAGGCACTGGGGTCTGCAGCTGTCCTGAGATTTCAGTGGCACTCTGCATAAGGCCAAGGAGTCCCCTGTAATGGATTCTCTTGGTGAAAGGTGGTATCTTCCGACAGCTCAAGTTTAATCAGACTGCGTAATTACCATCATTGCAAAATGAGTTAGATATAATTCATCGAATCACCCTTCTCAGTGACATCTACCCTACTTGTTGCTTTTTAAATTGAATGAGAGGGGGGCCAGATACTACGGTGAGCGACACACGCTATTAAAATCAGCCAACTAAAGTAAAAGGAGTTTGAAATGTTAAATGAAATGACTTTATTGAAATTAATATTAATACACTGAAGATTTATCTCTTCTCTCTCTGTCAGCCACCCTTCCAGACTCCAGACCACAGAAAACCTCTTACCCATGTCTCCTGAAGATTTTGATGAGGTGTCTCGAATGGTGAGCCCTGCAGAAATTGATACTGTGGTATGTTCGTTTGGGTTTTTTTGTGTGTGGGAGGAGAGGGGAGTGGATACATAATTTTGCTTTTAAAAGGCTCCTTTTTTATCCTGACATGGAATATTTCATATTTTAAATTGACTCTGATTTGAACACAAATTAGCCTTCCAGAATAAGTGACCACCTCCAATTAGCGGGAAATGCAAACACATTCCTTTGCAGGTTAGAGCTAAGGGGTACAAGTCAGTTGGGTATTTATAATACAAGTCATGGATAGGTCATGGGTAATAAATAAAATTCACAACCCATGACTTGTCCATGTCTTGTACTATAAATACTTGACTCTATGTCCAGGGGCATGGGGAGGTGCTCTGGCAGATACTGTTGCTCTGGAGTCGAGGGGGCAGCCTGGGACCCCACAGCTGCTCCAGGCAAGCTTTAGGTGGGCAGTGGACAACAGTGCTGCTGCTCCCACACCGCTGCTCTGGGGCAGCTGGTCCCAGGACAGCTTGAGCAGTGGCCCGAGTGTAGTGGGTTCTGAAAACCCTGGGTAACAGATCCATTTTTTGGATTACTTAGTAAGAACATTAGTACTGTTGTGCTGCTATTTGTTAATGGGACTTAAACTCTGACAGCAAAATTATGTAACACCATGACAAATAATACTAAATGGCACTTACGTTTTACAGTAGACTTTAAGCATAAGACTGTTTTAGTAAATTCTTTGCTATGTTGTTTTAGGCTAGATTTTAAGAGGGTTTTTTTAATTAACCTGTGCTCTCTTTGCAGATGTGTTCAGCCTATCCAACTTAAGTGGGACCGGTCTCTCACCTATACTGTTTGCACATGTCCATCCTTAGGTAGCTTGCATTTTTCTCCTTCCCTGTTCCACAGCTTGCCGAGGTACTCAAGGCTTTGTATAGTTCGTGGCTAGCTTTCTCCAAATTCTGAGGGAAGCCCTTGGATAGTGTGGCACACCAGACTGATGCTTCAGTTCAATTAAGGAATTGAAGTTCTTACTGAGTTAAGTATACAAATGAATAATAACTAGAGTATGTTACTGATTGTGATATTACATTTGTTTAATTGTAATTTTCAATGGGCTAGAGAATTTTCTGTTACTGCAACACTCCAGGAGAGAAGGTTGGGGCGGGAAGCTGGAAGTCTATGGACCGTTGAGGCTTTTGATTGGAAGAGCAGTGTAGGATTATGGGCGAAGCCCCCAATTATACTAAATGTATCATAAATGAAATAATTATGTTGACATTTATAATGTTGTCTTCAGGTTTTAAAGTAAGGGTAATTCATACCTGTGAGAGTGGTTTCGGACTGCCCTCATACACAAACAATACAGCTTCAGTTTGCACTTCAACTCACACTTAGAAGGCTTTCTTTTGCAATGAAGAGGTCTAGAATATTTTCTTTAAAATGAAAGCTTACTTCCTCAAAGGGTACAGCCACAAACTACACTGGGATGTTTGCTTGTGCTCTGCTAAATCAGTGTCATGCTTTTTTATTTTGTTTTACTACAAAGAAGCATGTTGTGGTAAGAGTGGAATACAGATCTACTACTCATACTACTCATTGAGAAAAGAAATACCCATGGAAGAGGATGTGTCTCAAAATCTTTTTCATGTAGAATATTCCCAAAGGCTGTTATGTTTGAACACATGCTGCATATTTTGTTTTCAGCCATGACACACCGGAATTGAAAGTCAGATACTGTAGAATTATACACAATAACTTACGTGGAGTATAGTTCAGTAAAATCTTTGAGAGGCAGTAGAGAGATGTTTCCTCAGAGGGTCCTTAATCCAAACACTGCCCTCCCTCCAACCATCATTGCAAATTAACTGCAATTTTTTCTCTCCAGCGGGTCTTTGCTCTTGCTGCACAGACGCCATAGCCTACACTTGTGCTGGTAGTTACTTGTGGGGGTTAGTGCTGTGACATTGACAGAATTAACTATTGTCTAATATGAAAATTCATGTATCCACTAAGTAGTCACAAAGCACATAAAAGTTTAATTTTAAATAACTGGAACCCAAAGTATATTATGAGTAAGGGGGATGTCTGTCATTGTGACGGAGCTGCCATCCCAACAAACAAAATATTGTAACGTTGATACTGGTGGGGGGATTAAGCCTGAAAAATAGAGAATTGAAAGATCGTCAAGAAATGCACATTTGTCAAACTGACAGATGGCAGCTCTTGGCCAGGCAGACTGCAGGCCAGGAAGGTGGATGTGCACTAAATCTCTGAGATTTTTCTGTTAACTTGATTGAGAGTATGAGCAAGCCCATTCAGAGGACAAGTGTGTCTTGCTTTCCTCTTTGTAATAGCAAACAGCATTCTTAGCATATCCAGCCCACAGCAAAAGAAGCACTGTTACCTTAATTGAAAAATAACAAATTTGTTTTAGCCCAGGTTGCAGTTAGAAACCTGTGGCAGGCCAGTGCCAGCTGCTGGGCTCCTGAAGCTTGGGCTAAGGGGTTATTAGTGTAGCTGTTCTCGCTCAGGGTGCAGCATGAACTCTGGGACCCACCAACCTTGCAAGGTTTGAGAGCTCGGGCTCTTGGATGAGTCCAAGCAGCTACACTGCAATTCAGTAGCCCTCTTAGCCCAGGTGAGCTGCAGGTTTTTCATTGAAGCACACACATACCCTAAAGGGCTTGACTGCAGAACAACCCCACTGAAGTCAGTGGCACAATGCTGATTTTCACAGACTACAGTCCCTGCTGCTTTACATGTTTATACTGACCGCACTGATTTTGCCCGTAATCTCTTTGGGGGGTAGGGAGAGGGTAACGCTTCTCCTGTACATATTGGGCATCCCATTATTAACTAAGTCATGTTTTAGAACACTTCTCATTTTCAGTATTGATTATCTGAAAGAGGGCTGCATGGACACGCATCTTCATTCATAACCATAGGCTAAAGCAAGATGAGTCACAAGTGACTGTGTTAAGTGCTTATAGCTGTCAGCCGACGGTCAGGGCAGTGTGTGTGTGTGTGTGTGTGTGTGTGTG
>JANRFK010006693.1:20169281-20234897 GCA_030068395.1 Apalone spinifera
CTGGCTACTTGTTGCTTACAAACGCAGAGTGAGGACAATGTTTTCTTCCACAGCAGCAATAATGTCTTCTAACATGGTCTTATGTTCAGAATTCATGTGCAATAGTAGTTGAAACACAAATGATTTCCTTTCCCCTATTCCATATTGATTTTACCTTCTGAGTGCAGATACATCCCCAGTGTAGGCAGCAAAGAGCAGATTTATCACAGACTTCACCTGTGAAGTGAGAAGAAAAAAGTTATTTTTTTTCTTGAGGTATCTTGTGGAAAGAAAGCAAAACTATAGCGATGGCACTATTGGCAAATGTGAACTATGTAACAATTTCTCTGGGTATATTTTTAATACAGTCTAAAAATGCTTTCAGATCAAATTCCAAACAGCTTCATCACTGGCAATGTAATGCTTCTTGGTCCAACTCGGAATATACCGCTTTTTAGTGGTTCTGTACAACACCAATCTGTATTTTATAATGACAAAAAATTTAGAAATATTTTCCTTTGTTGATCAAATTGTATTTCTCTTTTAAACATAACATTATATATTACCGAATCTCTAACCCGTTGCATGATTTACATAATTCATCAAGACAGATCGCTTAAGGATGAATAGAGACCCAGGACTTGAAGACTAGTGGGATGTTACCAGTCAGCACCAAGCATGCCAAGGAAAAGCTATCTGAGGAAACCTGCATACAGCACCTTTCTCAATATATTGTTATTGCTCGTATTTTCCATTACTTTTGCTAATACAGTATGGAGGCTTTCTACAGACAACATCCCAGAATGCTTCACAGTGTTAAGTAATAAAAAGAAGACAAACTAATAAGTATAAGCAAGACAGCAAAGATTCATTTCAGAAAAGCTGCTCTAGGTAACAAGGCCTGAATATATATTTCACAGTTTCATAAGCATTTATGGCTAGCTAGAGATACCAAGTCTTAGCCTATTAAAATAGAATTTGCAACATTGCCCAGTACTATTCTTCATCACTAAGGTTCCCAAGCTTAAACTAGTCCATTCAGTTTGGTTTGAACTCTGTCTCCTTTATAGACGATCATTACAACAAATTCAGAATCACAATTCTTCTTGGATTCTCTACCACATACACCCAGCCTCTCCATCTGTTCCCTGAACAGCGTGGCTGTGTTCATGGGACATTGGGGTGCTCTGTCATCATTTGTACCTTCTATAAGCTAGAACTGTGGAATCTTTTCACATAAATTTCCCTATCAGGTATTGAAAAAAGATTAGTTATAAAGCAGCACAGTAACCTATACAGAAAAAAACAAAAGGACATAAACAAATCACATCTTTGCAGGTATGGCCTCAAAACTTGAAACTCAAAGACTAAAGTGGACACAGACACTATCTTTGGTCCAGCAGAATGAACACTAGCAGGGTTACCTTGAATCACCATTAGCACAGACTCATTGACCTACTGTCCTACTTTGCCTACTTGTGTTGACACTGATGCAAGCTCTGAGCTTTACCACTCTGCCAATTTCCTGGGGTTACCCTACAGTCATAGGTTCATTGAGTTAAGTCACCTGCTGCCTTTTTGTGGAGCAAATGACAAAATCCAAACCCTATTAAATCAGGGCCTAGTCTTGCGAGGTGCTAGGAACCTTTGACTCCCAATGACTTCAGGGGGAGGTGAGGGCACTGGCTACTTTGCAGGACAAGGCTCTGATAACTCACCCTTCAATTCTTGTCATTATTCTTTTCTCTGCTATTAGCCAATATACTTGCTGTGGGTTATTGTTCTTGTAGTGTGCTTGGCTGCAACTCATGCACAGATAGACCTGTATCATTAACATGTGCAACACGTGGCAAGAGTTCAAGCTTGTTACTTATATTTACTTGCCTACCATGATAAAAACTTCAGAGGGGTCGCCGAGTTAGTCTGTAACTGGAAAAACTTAAAAAACAACGAATAGTCTAGTAGCACCTTAAAGACTAACAAAACATGGAGATGGTATCATGAGCTTTCCTGGACACAACCCACTTCTTCAGATGATTGGAGTATTAAAAGTCCAGATCCAAGAATAAATAAGGGAAGGGGAGGGAAAGGAAGAAAAAAAAAGAAAGACAAATATATATATATAGTGTGTGTGTGTGTGTGTGTATATATATATATATATATATAGTAAAAAATGTCACTCTGGCACTACAGGAATTTTAACGCCTCCCCTTTTCTCTCTCGAAGAGATCAAACACAGGGAACAGGTTGTATAAGCTGTATAAGCTGTCAACTCCTGCATGTAAATCCACTGCTTATTATATACAGCTTACAGAAAATGCTTTGTAATTAATCTATGCCTTGTTAATCATACCCATTTTCTAGTCAACACACTTAATTTTTTTCCTTTTACCACAGGCACAAACAATGCCAAACCAAGAACAACCGTCCATTAGAGCACTGTCCTAACACTTGAGAGATCCAGGGTTCAGTTCTCTGCTCTGTCAGAGACTTCCTGGGTGATACGGGACAAGTCATTGAGGCTCTCTGTGCCTCAGATCTCTATCGGTGAGATGGGGAGAATTGCACTGCCCTGCCTCACGGTGGCACTGAAGATAAATACTCAAGATTGTTAGGTAGACTGACATCATTATTTATCACAGAGATCTCAAACTCCTTCCCCCTATTGTGGTGGGGAAGCGAAGCACATTTAGCAGGCACACTTGTGCTGCTTCTCTGCACCTTCTGCCATGTGGGAAGTGTGGGAGTCCCCGACCACTCCCTCTCCCGCCCCCAGTAATCCTCAAAGCCACATCCTCAGGGGATGGGGTGCAATGGTGGGGGGAGCAGGGGTGCGGCACTGGCAGGAAAGGGTGGAGCTTGGGAAACAGAAATGGACACACCCCCTCAGAACTCTCAGGCCAGATTGCTCAACTGCTATGGGATGGAACACGGATCAGGAATTTGAGATCTTGATTTATCAGAAGAAACGGGAGCAACTGCCTCACACGACCCTGCTAATGTATCCCTGCCTTGTTCTCAGAGGAGTCACTCCTGCGGAGGAATACATAGTTCAGCTTCCATGATCATCCAATTCCTGAGACTACCAATGAAAGTGTCAATCAGTATGGTGGCTATAGCTTATACTGTGGACACATATTATGGGGACTAGACTGAGATCAACAAACTCATTTCAGATAAGCTATTGAACAGCCACTAGATGGTAACTTGGTCACAACTAACATCAGCTGGAGTTGTACAATTCTGTACCCCATTACTGACCCCTTTAAGTACAGTTGATTAAAGTGCACTTTTCTAGGTATCTGTTTGAAGCCTGTATTTAGAAGTATAGGCACCAAAAGGAAATTAGTTTAACTACCTTTTAATTTTATCTGAACCTAATTCAGGAAGTGGCTCTCCCCCAGGGATGTATGAAAACTGCTACAATGCTTGCAAGAACCCGTCCACCCTCAAACAGTATGCTGACAGTATGAAAGTTAAAAACTATGTACCAAAACTGTGAGCTGCTGAGCACCCTCAATTCCTAATTAATTCAGCAAGGCTCTCTGCACCTTGTAATACAGGTGCAAAGAAAACGTATTATATGAATAGTAACTTGGAAAGGGCCAGATGTTGGAGTTTGTATTTATAGATGTTAGCTCAGAAGAGATCAAAGTAGTTATTAATTTTAAAAACTGAAAACAAACAGCTAAAGAACGGCATTAACTGCAAAAGTGAAAATGTTGATATAGAAGGTAGCCAAATATTTTATGTAGTTCTTGGGAGTAGGCAAGAGAATATGAGAAGCAAAATTAAGTATTGGAACACAAAATACATAAAAGCAAAACCTCCAGTAGATAGTAGGAGATAAAGTAGAATGTGTTAATAAACTGATAGCTGTTTAGGGAAACATTTTATGTCTGTGAAACCAGTCAGGGTCTGATTAGTAGCACTCGCCACGCCTCTGGCCATATAAAATGGTTAGGTATGGTATTTCTGATGCTCAGAAGTTGACTGTTTTTTTATTCAAATTAGTAGAAACATATTTCTCTTCAGTTCAAAGACAAGACTAGAAAATTCACCTTATGCCTGATGCAAGCCAACTGAAGTCTAGGGGAGTCTTTCCACAACTGCAGCAAGTCCTGACTACATACTCTGCAGTTCAAGAGATTTAACACTTGAAGGACAAGTATAAAGGAGTGATCTTTAAATATATGAACTGAATTAAACACATATGGGAGCACATTGCTCTAGTGCAGAATCCAAAATGGAACAATTATCAACTTTTATTGGTGAAAAACAGAAACAAATTAGCCTAATAAAACAGAAACAAGTTAGCCTAATAAAAGATTCTTACCTCACCTGTCTTGTCTTCTAAATCCTGGGACTAGCACGACTATAACACTACATTTAAATAAAGACAAAAACTGCAACTCGAGGGTATTGAAGGGTTATTAAAGAATCCCCATTCCAGCTCTTAAAACTCCAAACTTCCCATATCAGATTTCTCAATAGCATAAAGCAGATTTTTCCAATTAAGAAAGTGGCAAAAAGAGCTTGTTGTTCATAGGCAAGAGGCTAGAAAGATAGTCTACACTGGAAGAACTACCATGACGGGAGAGCTCCCTTCACCCTGGTATTTCAACCCTGTTAAAACATCTAAAACTTAAAAGAACAACTCAAAAACATTAGCATGGGTTAGAAACAGTTAACAATGAATAGTCCTATCTACACAATGCTACAAGAACTATGCAGTAACAATGTTTGGAGTAAGGGGGCCTTCCTGGTATTACCAAGGTAGCTGGTTTGATTGTTTTTACAGAGTAAATAGGACCTCAATTTCATTAGACTGATACCTCAGAATAAACAAATATATCTGCTCACACGTGATACAATGGGAATCATTTACCACGGTTAGCACAGAAATGTCAAACACATTTATTTTGTTTAAATAATTCCCTTGCATGGGATCAGGTATGCCTGTGATGATCACTATTCATGCTCACTCTTCCCTTAGCCACATGCTACAGAGTTCTATTCATTAGAAAAGATCTAGGTCATGCCATGTTGTGGATCATGTTCAATTCAGCAAAAGAGTGTCTGGGTCACCCCATCAATTGTTTCTGGCGTCTGGAAGTGCTGGACATGGGCATTTGCTTAATTTAATGGTCTGTCTTAAACTCCTGAGCAGTTCAGGAAAGAAAATTTAGCTGTTGCACATGCAGGAAAAGCAGCAGTTTGGAAAAAATTAATTTAGCTCAAAGCTGGATTTAATCCATCAGAAGCTCTTGGCTGAGCAGGGTTACTGAACCCAGATTATAATCTATTACTGTGTGTCCTGCTTTTTCAAGTGTCCTCCCATGCTCCTAAAAAGCATTATTGCCTCTTTACACATTTTTTATTAAATGTTAGTATTATCGGCTTCAGTATTTTCCAGGTGATCATCCTCTGGGATGCCCTCAACCATGACTGCCCTCTGCTCTGGATTACTGCTAGTGGATTTACTGATACCACACACTGATCATGACTATTGTTACTTAACAAACATTGTATCACGGCAAAATCCTTATATGCCTTGTAGACAGATTCATTGCCTGTGTTCAATCCACATGAAGATGGTTTTAGTCTGTTAGCAGCAATTCACTGAAGACGTTACCTGGAAAACATCTACAGGGTGCATATGAATGTGCTTCCCCTGGTAGTCTACCACTAAGGCACACAAATCTGGAAAGTTCCAGATTTTGCCTGTTGCTCTGAAAAAGAGTGTTAGTACAGTAATTACTCGTTTAACACGTGCCCGCTTAACATGTTTTTGCAATAGCACGATTTTTTTTTAGGGAACGTTTTTAGAATAACACGACCGTCCCCGAAATAACACGAAAATAATCAAGTGGCGGACTACTTGGCATGGAGGTATAAGTTAGTGAAAATAGTGGTAATACACATAAGTGGATGAATACACATGGTCACAGCGCTCCTCCACTCAGTCACGTGTTTATCTTTGGTTTTTAACAAACTGCGGTAACTTGTGTTGCTAGTTATCTTGTGTTGCTAGATATCTAATGTTGACGTTGACGACCCAGCACCAACAAAAAATTGATTTTGCCCATTGATTTTGAATGGGAAAAATTTAGCCCGCATGGCACGTTTTCACTTAGTATGAACATTGTCAGAAACACATCTATAGTGTTAAATGAGAAATTACTGTATACTGCAGACATAATGTGTGAGGTAGACGCCTTGTTGTGTGGCCCAGAAAGAAGAGTACCAACTACAAAACCAAATGTCATCACCCTCCTCTTAAAATGGACACATGGTAACTTCTCCACAAAGTGGGACTTATAGTGTAAGTGGCCAATATTATGTAGTATGTCAAAAATATCATTATGATCAATCAAAGCACAAGGTCATGACTGAAATCTTTGTGTTGACCCAAAGGTGCGTGTATTAATTGGGCATATGGCAATTCTGCCTGTACCTGTTTTTGAAAATAAAACCTTTATCACTGCTAATCCACATTACTAAGATCTACTACAGGAATGCACATCAGTGTTTCCGCTTCAAATCCTTCTCCACCCTCAGATTTAATGGCAATTAATGAAGAACAAGGATTCACACTTCACAGTATCTAGTTATGAAATAACTAAAGTCAGACAAATGCTCACAAGAGGAATGGAGGTGATGAGGTGCTAACTGAATGGGAACGGGACTAAAGGGAAGTATTAGGGTGCAAGACACTGCAATCTAAATAATCTGTTGCATTGTCTTGTATGCACTGAAAATTCATGGATCTATAAGCAAAGAATATCAAACACTCCCCCAAACAACTTCCATGGAAAGTCAATCCCAAGTTATCTCCATTCAGAATTCTATTACAGGTTGGATTTCCCTGGTCCCGCACCCTGGGGACCTGACCGGTCCCAGATGAGCGATTTTGCTGGACCACGGAGGGTCATTTGTAGGCCCCTGCTGCCACCAGCACCCCCCCCAGCCATGGCCTTGCTGCCAGCCTCCCCACTGGCTTCCCCCATGCCACTGCCCCCTCAGCACAGGGCTCCCAGTCCCACTATGGCAGTCCCACCACCACAAGCACAGCCCAACTGCCGGGCTCCTACCCCCGCAGGGCAGCTCCCATACTGGGGTCCAGGTGTGCCACTGGGCGGCCACCCCATTTAGGCCTCAACCTCACTGGGCAGCCCTGCTGCCTCCCAGCCTCACCAGGCAGATCTGGTGGACAGCAATGGGATTGCTGGGCCCTGTGCTGCATCGCCAGGCTGCCCAGCCCCACTCCCGGGTTCCTTGCCCCACCGCCAGGCAGCCCCGCAATTGGACACATGGCCCTGCAGGGCAGCCCCACTGCCTCCTATTCCTGCCACACAGCTGCACTGCTGGGTGGCAGCAGGGCTCCTGGTTGTATTGCCGGGTGGCCCTGCTGCCAGGTTCCTGGCCCCACTGCCGGGCAATGCCATTGCCTCCCAGTCTTGCTGGGTAGTTTTGCTACTGGCAGAAGCCCTGCTGCTGAGCTTCAGCCCATCAGGCAGCCGTGCTGCCTCCCGCTGGCCCCCTCCCCCCACTACCCATCCCCGCCAGTGTTATCACCAGGAGCCAGCCCTGCTGCGGGGCTCCCAGTTTCACTGTCACAGGGCATCCTCATACAGGGCTCCAGTTCCACTGATGGGCTCCCAGCCACCAGCCCTCCATGGGACTCTCTGGTCCTGGAACTTCCCTGACCAGGGATGTTGCTGGACCTGAGTGTCCCGGTTAAGAGAGGTTCAACTTGTATCTCTCAGGAGGTGACCCAGGAACCTCCAGTAACCCAATCCGAAATTAAAAGGAAAATGTACACGCTTTATTTAAATGATGAGGGAATGAGGAACTCAGGACAGGGGTTTGTGGGGAGGCTCAGGGTGGAGTTAGGGCAGGGGACTGGGAGGAATAGAAGGCAGGGCAAAGGGCTTGGAGGTATAGGGGACTTACAGCAGGAGGTAGGGGTGCAGGAGTGAGGGCAGGGAGAGGAGCTCCCATAGGAGCTGCATGGCGGATGGGGGTCGGGAAGGGGGGAGAGGGAAGCCCCTGTCCCTGGCATGACTGTGAGTGTGTGTGTGGGGGGGGAGCCCCCAGCCAGAAACATGCAGAAGGGAAGCCCCAGCATCCTGGCAGGAGGCACATGGGGTGCATGGAGGGAAGCCCCAAGCTGAAGCTGGAAGAGGCCCTATGCTGTGAGGCATGGGGACCAGCATGGGAGGGGGGACCCCTGCCCTGAACAGCAGGAACCTTATCTGTGGCCAGGAACATTCAGAGTCACTCCCAGCTGGCCACTATCTTATGGTCAAGTTCACAGGAGAGATGGCAAGTCAAGCTGATGATATGAAAAGCTCATGTCATCAGAGATCCATTTCAAGAATTTCTGCTTACATAGCGAGGCTCCTCTGGATCGATCTGTGATGGAAAGGAACAGTCTTTGAAATGTTCTGAAAGGCCTGGTTCTTTCTAAATAGCAAGTAATCTCTATTGGCGTTGGGTGTGTGAAACATTGCCTCCTTTTTTCTTCCCCAGTCCGTCTGGGGATAAGGTGAGAGATTGATGAGTTGATTCAAGTTGAAGGATGAAGGAAGGAAGTAGGGATGTTAAAATGTAGATTTTTGGTAAACATGCAACTGCTGAAATTTTCAGCAGTTACATATTTACACACTGGGGGGGAAGAGAAGAACTGGAACCTCACCTGGACTGGTTTCTGCCTGCCACCCGCACTGCTGCCTAACCCTCACCCCACCTTCTGTACTAAATCTGATTTGTCAGTTTAATAATGTGCTCACTTTTTTCATTGTATTCCTTTAGTATAGATGGTCATGCAAGTTCTCTTCCAGAATATGATCTGAGGAAGTGGGTCTGGCCCACGAACGCTTATCACCTATTAAACCATATTGTTAGTCTTTAAAGTGCTACATAGTTTTTCCTTTTGTATTTAGAGACAGCCGCATGCGGGGGCGGAGGGAGGGGGAAGCACCACCCCCTGCACCACTGCCTTTGATACAGAGGCAGCAGCACAGGGGAAAGGTAGGGGGGCCTTGTAAACATGAAGGTTAACCGATGAGCCCAGGCTCATTAGTTAACCAGTTTAAACATGTATCCTATCACATCCCTAGGAGGAATTTTGCAAGTGTTCGTATAGTGATCATATCCTTGGAGAAAATGGTAAAGGGAGGTTACACCATGGGAGCACCTCTCTGTGCCACAATAGGGGCAGACAAGATGGCCATAAAAATAAAGTTGTCGTAGATGTGGGAGTGAGCAGGGTGGCTAAAAGGGGGTGGAGACCTGCCAGGCAGCATAAAACTAAATTAAGGTCCCAAATTGGAGAATGAAGGTTCCTCGTGCCTTTAAGAAATCTTTTTGTGGCATGAACAAATACTGAGTAACCTTCTATTTTTTGGTGAAAGGTTGTGATGGCTTTGAGAGGTACTTTCAGTGAATATAACAAGATCTGATTTTTTTTTTTTTAAGTTCCAGGCTATAGAATCTAGCACCACTGGAAAACGAGAGACTATAGTGGTAACTTGTCTACTGTAACACCAGACTCAGAATCTTTTCCATTTCTAAATGAAATCTGATGAGATTATTTTTCCTGATATTTAACAGAACTTTTCTGAGTGTTCTCCATCTAAGGAGCCACACTCTCAGGCAGAGAATTTCCAGTAGGGTGGTGCATGTGGCCCACATCCTGAGAAAGGAGATGTGGAATGGAATGAAGAGTGATTGGAGGGCATATCATTATCTGCAAAAAATAAGAGAACTGCAGCTGTCTGGGCTATCTCAGAGCTATCACAGCTCTGGCCTTTTCTTCCTCTATTTTGTATATTATTTTGGTATTAATTGAATGAAACATATTTAAGAGGTGTGTGTTTCATTGCAGAGGGCATGAGATCAATGAGCCAGACCTGCTCTTGAGCAGAATTGTGAGCATATGCTATTTGCAGTTGTGGCAAAGACGTCTAATTGCAGGAGTCCCCCAGGTATAAATTTTCTGCGTAGGATGGTGATATCTATTTCCCACTTTTGTTCTTAGGAGAACTTCCTGTTGAGTGTGTCTTCTGTGCTGTTCTGAAGTCCTGAGAGGCAAACAGCTGAGAGGTTTACCAGGAACTATAGCCAGTGGGAGCTGTGGGGCAGCGTGCACCGCATAACATGGCAGCTACTGGGAGTGGCAGTGATGCAGGGCCAGGGCAGGGGGAACAGTCTGCATTAGCCCAGCTACCCCAGATACACCCTAGGTAAGCAGCACCTGACCAGAGCTAGCATCCCTCAGCCCCTCCCAGAGCCCATACCTTCACTCCAAAAGCCTGGTCCAGGTCAGAACCTGTTCATGCACCCTAATTCCCTGCTGGATCCTGCACCCCAAACCCAGCCACAAACCCCCTCTCCTTCACCCTAAGCCCCTACTCTAACACTGAGCTCGCTCCCAGAGCCAAACTCCCTCCCACACCCTGCACTTTCACCAGCACCACAACACTCTGCCTCAGCCATGGGCCCACCCCTATCCTCCAAACCACTCAGCCCAGTCTGGAGCTTCTCCCACATCCAACTCCCCGAACCCTTCACTTCTGGCCCCAGTTGCCCCTAGGGGAAGGCCCGATCTCCCGCACCTCCTCTCCTCACAGTGCTGTGTGACCCGCAACTGATTTCTGCTATGGTGACATCCCTCCCCCTAGCAGAAAAAAGGTTTCTCACCCCTTGTTTCAAGAGTGGCCACTTTATCTAGTTCAGCAGAAGATGGGAGGGGCTAATTATCAAGTCTGATGGGGAATGCTATACTCTCTCTTTGTGGGTGGAGGAAGGTCTGGAAAACTGCTGCTTTGATGCAGCCAATGGGTCCCACTAGGGCCATTGTGATGAAAAGGACATGGATGGGAGTATGCATGGATGTTTCTACCAATGCTGCGGGTGGTAACTTGTCTAAATATACCAGTCAGTTCTGGTAACTCCATGTTGTGACAGGGAGCCTTGTGCTAATACCAAAAATGTCTTCCTCCTCCTTCTCCTCATTAAAGGAGGGGGAAGGTCCAGTGCTGTGAAGTAGAATGCATGGCAGCAGCAAAAGTAACTTAAACTCTTACAGGTGCTGTCCTATTGCAACCGAGGTCACCACCAGCTCTTTAAATAGCTCCCTGCTGGTTTTTGCCACAGCTCAACCAGCTCTTGCTGGAGCTGCGGACCAGGGCACATGCGCTTCCTTTCGCCTCTGATGCACATCCAGAGATGAGGTGCACACCACTGTGACATCGGTATCCAGAACTGGAGACTCGGTTGTCTCCCATACTGGTAAGTCCTTTGGACATCTAAATCCCTGCAATGCCATAATGGCCATCAGTAAGTATGGGTGCCCTTACAGGAGAGGTGGGGAAGCTTTTTTGGGTTGGGGCCACTGATCCACAGAAAAATCAGTTGGGGTCCCCACACAGGTGAAAAGCACAAAAAACCCCACACCCAAACAAAAGAACACCCAAACCCTCATTGACATGGCCCCCTGCCTGAAGAGGAAAAAGACATTCCCCCCATTCCCCTCGCACACCAGAGCCCAGGGGGGCCCAAGCTAGTATATTTTGTGGCAGTGGGAGTTGGAGCACCACCATGGGCTCCCCAATGCTGTGGGGGAATCCCTAAGTTCAGAGGCAAGATCCAGGAAAACCCAGGGCCTTGCCTCAGCGTCCCCATCCCTGCACTACAGGTAAAGTGGCTGCTGGTATCCAGGCTACTTTGTGCTCCATTAAGTGTCCAGCAGGTGGCACTGCAATTTTTTGCAGAGCCAAACTACTTGACAGCGTGTGTGAGCGGTTCAGTTGGTGCTATTTTAGAAAAGGCTGGACCTCGCTCTACTGCTCATGTCTCTCAACAATGATCTCTACCTGAGCCTGCCCTCTTAGGGTACATCTACACAGCAGCGTTATTTCAGAATAACTGATGTTGTTTCAAAGTAACATAGTGCACGTCTACACGACAAGCCTTTATTTTGAAATAATATTGAACTGGAGGACTTCTTACTCCAATTCATGGTAACCCTCATTTCATGAGGCGTAAGGGAAGTTGAAAGAAGAGTGTTCCTCCTTCGACTTCCTGCTGTGTAGACAGTGCCAAAAGCCAAATTAAGCTATCTCGACTTCAGCTACTCAATTGACGTAGCTGAAGTTGTTTAGCTTAATTCAACTTTTGCCCTACTGTGTAGATGTACCCTACAGAGTTCTTTGGCTTAACAGCAGTAACAGTATGAGGGAATCCAACTGAAGTACTCAGCCATATGCTAGTCATTATTAGCAGGGCTTGACGAACGGCAGCGAAAGTCATTCGCCAGCCCCGCACTGCACATGCGCAAGACCCGTATTGCGCATGGTCACACCGGAAACAAACAGGGCGCCTGGCTGAAATCTACTCACCATGGGCGAGTAGATTCAATACTTTGTTGAGCCCTGCTTATTAGTCACAACCATACTGGGGTTCTCTTTGGAAAGTTTGGGTGCACAGCACTATAAAAAGGCTGAGCCTGATGTAAGAGAGGGAGGGTGCATGTGCAGTCCAAAGAGGCATTGCTACTAAAAGTCTCTGATATTAGGCACAGGGATAAGACTAGAGTATTCTACTCTTAGGGTCACCATTCAAAGTAGAAGGTCTGGATGCTTTTACTAAACCTCATCGAGGAGTATTACAAACACTGCAAAGTAATCACAACTGTTTTTATTAGCACAAATTCAAACAGTCTTCCCTAGAGTTAGGATGCCCTGGAATCCTCACACCCAAACTAACTGTAATACCGTCACTTAGCATCTTGCCAGCATCTGAACTTTAATGAGATATAATTTAGTTGTACTTGAAGGCTAGCTAATAAATGAGAGTGAACTGCAATAATTTCAATTGTCTTGACCATGGCCATAGCCCAACCATTATGGGTGAAACATATCCCCTTCCCATGCCTACTGAAAGAAGCAGATTACATAGATGACAACATATTAAAAATCTGATGGAACATGTTTGAAAAGAATGCTATGTAAGACTCAGAAATGGAAAGGCTTTTTCTGGATCACTGGAGGAAAATAGCCCTGGGGCTCCTTCTTTTCCCCCACCCTTGTGGGAGTGTTCTATGTGGGCTTGAGGGAGAAGGTAGCAGGGGAAAAGGTGCTTCTTAGCTGATGGGCTGGAATCAAAGCACACTGGCTCCCCTATACCCAAAGGGAAGATTTATAAGGCCCTCTCCCTGTCCAGGATGCTCTTCTGCACGCAGGAACCAGAGCTCTCCCCCTTAAGAATTAGGGCACAATGGGGTTTGAGGTTCCTCACTTTTCAGGTTTGAGAAGGAATTTTTCCTTATACTACTAAACTGGCTTGGAGAAAGTAGGATTTTTCTAGTTGCTTCTCAGCAGCCCAGCACACCAGTGATTGTAAAATTCAAGTTGTTGCAACTTGGCAAGTGTGCAGTGTATCTACTTGTTCAATAGGGGGTCCACACTCCCCGAGCAACTGAACTGTAAGTAGGAAAGTATCCCCTACAGTGGGTAAGGAAAGGGGTTAGAGCTCTTAATGTCAGGTAGCACAGCAAGTGGCAAACCCCATTTCCCCATAGCTACATCCTTCATAGGAGGGGAGTAGTCCAGGGTTACAATGGTGCTGGGACTGAGTTAAAAGGCTGGAGGGCCACGGAAAGACAGCAACTCTCCCTTAGATAGGCACAGACTATAGAAGGGAGGAAGACCTGCACTGAACATGTTTCCCAGATATATTAATAAAGTAGAAGTCTTATTAAACTGTCACGTCTTCTTGCAGCATTTGGAAGAACAGTGGCAGGCTTTTGGAGGCAGACATTGCCACTACAATCTGTTTCCTCTGTACATCCACAGTAAGGCTATGTCTAGACTATGTAGAATTTTCGAAAGAGGATATGCAAATTCCACAGGAATTTGCATATATTCTTTCAAAAAAAAAACAACAACCCCCGTAGTTTAGACATGCCCTAAAAGTCTGCTACAAGTTATTTCAAGGCTGCAGGAGATGGCAGACACTCCACATTCTGTTTCTGTTTATTGTCCGCATACAACAAAGTACAAAATGATCTCTCTTCTGTGTTCCTGCCCTAGCCTATTTAAAATCTTTTTGGTTGGCAGCTGTGCCATAAACAAATTGACATATTAAACACAAGTGCACAGGATGCCAAATGAACGTGTGCATGCATCAATACTTTGTAGTAAGGGCAAGTTTCCCACACCACAGTGTTGTAACAGCTGTTAGACTTCCTGAGCTTTTGCAACTATTGTTAACAGGATATTACATCATTAATCCAGCTCAGAGCTAGATTAACTCTGGGAAAAAAATAGATTGAGCGGTTGAAGGTGAGTGTGTTTTGTGAACCTGGATTAATGTTCCACACTGAAGGGAAAGGTTTATTACTACAAGGTCTTCTTACCTTCTTGACTCTCAGTAGGATCTATTTAACAAGTGGGGTGTAAGAATGGTCAAATTGCTGCAGAAAGAAAGTTTCAATCCCCTCTGCAGGGCTGATTTGATCAATACAGAATATCAATTTTAGCAATGCATACATTCTAAATTCCAGAGCATGTTGATGTCAGCTCTCTAACAGCTGCAGTCATCTATACCAGAAGAGAAAAATGTTAAACCCAAAACTGGATGTGGATTTAGGGGCCTAGCATTAGCTTCCTATGTTTAAAAGTTTTAGTAGAAGCATCTGATTATTATAAATCTGTATATAATCTATCAGTGAAATGCTTCCAGAATCAGTGTACAGGAAACTACAGTTTCAGAATCAGAGTATAGAAAACATCTTTGAAATTACTAATCAGATTCTAGGGATTTTTTAAATTTACCTTCTTGATTTAGATCTAGAAATCTGAATTAATAAAAGTCAAAAGGACAAAAAAAAGTCAGAAATGCCAACACCAAGAGGAGTAATCTGCAGAACATTCTGCCTCTAACACAGGATAGTACCAAATTATTTTAGAAATGGAGATTATTCTACATCCTATATATATTAGATGGGAATGTCCCTCTGTAGTTCACAGAACATATTAATATTGGAAACCATTGCTTGTGTATGGCTGCAGTTTTTAAAAGTAAAGTAAATTAAACTGATTTTGGGGAGAATCTTTTCTACCAAACATGGCCTACTAGCTGTTAAATGGATATACTGTGCTTTCACCAAAAGTCTATAAAAATCTCATTCATTAGCTAGAAGGAAATGGAAACTTACTCTAGCTGCATTTGTTTTTCATTATATATTTAAAAAATATAGCTCAGAAGTGCTCTGTTAGCCTAATTTTCTCCTTGAAGTTAATGGGAGTTTTTAAAAAACTTCACCTTTTTTCAGTATTATACAAAATAGTTCTCACTGTAAAATCAGTACACATAATAACAGAAGGATGAAACTAGTTTAAGATGACATTTGGGCTCTCTCTCTCTCACTGTTTTGTACATATATAGTATGCTTCATCCAAGTTTCTCAGGAGTTGAGTAAATTGTAACTAACTTTACCTATGGCAAAATGAGCTAGAGAGGTTAAGTGACTTACCATGTTTACACGGCTTACCCATAGCCACACAGCAAGACAAGCAGCACCATTAGAAACAGGGGCCAGGCTTTACAGCATGTAGAAGTCACTCTGGGCAATTTACAGTAACCAAGAAAGTCCTTTACAATTCTGATTTTAAATGCCAATAATCAAATGCAATTGTGTTTTTAAGTGACCTTTATGATCAGTCTTGCTGAACAAGGAGGTACAGCTCTCCATGAATCAATATCATTAAACTCAGTCAGAAACTATTATAGTTTCTTGTTCTCAAACCCAATTTTTTTTCGAACACAGGTACTATCCTGTGTTAGAGGCACAACAGACTTTTATGGCAATGCTGAATACTATTTAGCATAATAAAGGGTTAGCAATCCCTAAGGAAATTCATCTCCTCTACAACAGAATTTTAAAATATTTACAAGGATACATGGATTAACTAAATTATCCAGAAGTAAGGAAAAACTGGCTTGTAATATCAGGAGTCTGTGCATTCAGCTCAAATAATTTCATTTTCATAATGCAACAAGTTTATTTTCTTTTCCTTAAGTGTGGCAATTTTACAACTTTTTCCTCTTGGGTAAGTTTTATAGCTTGTTACAGAGAATTCCACTCACCTCCATCCCATGCCATTAACTTTAAAAACTATTAGTGCAGCATTAATATTCAAACACATAACTATAGAGTTTATTTTTGGAGCCACCATTGTGAAATCAACTCTAGGGTGTCTGTCTAGTGTTTAATTTGCACATGTAGGACTGTTGGGGGGGGGGGGGAAGAGGGGGGAGAAAAAGAAAACTTTATTTTCTATAAAAACAAGTAGTCCTGTGGCACCTTAAGAGGTTAGCAAAAATATATACTGGTTGCACCTCTATAAACTGGAACACTCTGGTCCAGCAACATCTGTGGTCTGGCAGATGTTTCTCCTCCTTCCCCTGTCCCAGTTGAGGTACACTGGAAAGGGTGACATACACAAGGTTTGCACATCTGTAGCCTATGCTATAACTGTTTTATGAATAAACACAACTCACAGCAAGTGAGTAGAAATATTCCAGCACCTTTTATGTTGCTGAGAGGGACAGGGAACTGTTTATTTCTAAGAAGCCTCACCTAGTTGTTGCGGTTGACTACAGAAAGGGAACACATTCCAAGAACATTTTCCCTTCAAATACGATCTCTCAGACAATAGAAAGTGCATTCACTCATAGGTATACAATCCTTACGAAGATTTCAGATACAATGTGTTTGGGTCAGTGAAGACAACGTCTCATGCAACTTTTCCTGCGCTGTATTCTGTTCTGTTATTTCCTATCACAAATCAGCCTCAACTCTAAAATGTTTCCTCCATCCCCCCTCATTCTCCTGGCAGAGGGCAACATTCAGAGGAATGTGGCCAAATGTCAAAATGCCTCAAACAGTTCCTGCCTGTTCAAACAAGTTCTTTCATCTCTGAAGGATGTAACAAACTCTCCTCACTTTAATTTCCCTCCAAAATTAAACATACATTAGACCCAGCCAGCCATGTTCCTGGTACTTAGTATTGATGCTCTCCCACATGACCAGTGGCTCACTCCCCCTTAATATAATATCTGGAGAAGGGAGACATGGCAAGACAGCAATACAGCACAAAGATCAAAGAGCCCTTTGTAGAGATTAATTTCTGACCTATTAATTTTAGATTGTGAGGCTCCTTGCTATTTTTTTAAATATAATAAAGGAGTTGGAACGAGAAAATGACAACAAGAGGAGGCAATGTTTGCTCTTCTTTTGATATTCCAGATGGCTATAGTCAAGCGGACCTCTTCATGACAACGAAAGCGGTCTCTAAGATCTTACCGCTGTGTCTAATGTTGAGAGAAGCTTTGACAGATGTGTGTCAAACTGAGCCTCAGACAAGAGAATTATATTCCTTCATGCTGTCATATGTGAGTTTGTCCATGAATTTAGGTACACTGTCCCAATTTAGAACATTTTGCCAATACAGCTTGATAACTAAAGATTCTTGCCTGCAGACTACCTGAAGAACAATTTTTGCTGCCAAATAAGGTCAAGTCTCTTAGGCTGCTTCTCTGAACATAAATTTTGGTGATCCCAGTTGACTAGTGATCTTATTGACCACAGCCCCTACTAGCAACATGGAACAGAAAGTATGCAGAAATGTTCAAATCTATCAAATGTTGATATTGCTAATCAACCAAAAGAATGCGTCTTGCCTCATACGGCCCCTTGTTTATTAGCATCACAATCCAGAGTGATTTATGTAAGATACAGGATGTCTTCTGCACAGCTACCACAGAAATTTTGAGCATATCTACCATAAGCATAATGAATCTTGAAATGTTTTATTAATCGGGCTTTGTGCTTGATGACAAGAGAATGGGTGCTGGTATGAACTGTTCACCAGTCTGCAGATCCTCTTCCGCATATTCTATTCCTGTAGCTGTTGAGGAGGAATTGGTCTTTGAGTAATCCCTGCATTCTTATGGAAGAAGGAGTCCTTATCCCAGGTGCAGCTGCAGAAGCTGGCACTCAGACTGGCTGCAAGCCTCATGGTGCCCACTAGTGACAATGCTGATGGGAGGGGTATGAGGTAGGGGGGCCCTGAGGAGTGCTCTCTTTTGGAACTTCTAATCTAGGGTTATAACAATGTGCACTAGATTCCCTCTCATAGCCACAAAGAATCAAACTGGTTAGGATTTAAAGAACATTTTGTTGATGCCTCTTTGCTATGGTTTGACGATGAAGAAAAGAAGGACTACTTAGGAGCTGGAGCAGACTGGGTGAAGTGACCAAAACTGAAGATGTGATCTTCAAAGCTAAAAGTAGTGGTGATTCACATAGCACTGGGACAGTTAGATGGCTCAGTACTATAAAAGCTGTCAGCACTGAAAAAGGTTCTAAGGCAGACAGAAGCCATCAAAAATGTCAGGAACTGGTGTTGTGGGCACCGAGAACCTCAGTGCTGAAAGACTGGTACTGGGCAATATTAGAAGCTCTGAGTAAGTCCACACAGACATAGTGACCAATGTCCAACAAAGTGCAAGATGGGGCCCATCTTCAAAAAGAGGCAGACCCAGGCTATCTGCACCTTTTTATTGTTAGTACCCAGCAAGGGAGACAGAGATCTGATCCCCTTACTAGAGAAGTGGTTCTTCTTCCCCTGGACAACAGATGTTTTATTGATCTTAAAGGATAGTCTCTAGACTTAAGACACTGAACTGTGGGTAGATCCCAAGTTCACAGGAATACTTCTGAAAAGGTTTGCTCGGGCTCTTCAGCCACTGATACCTGAGATTCCAAAGATGGGGACACACATATTCCCAACAAAAAACACACAAAGCAGGAAAGTCCTCCCTAAACTTTTAGGGCACATCTAGAAAGCAGGGATAAAACTGAAATAAACTATGCAACTTGAGCTATGTCAACTGTGTAACATATCGAAATAGCTTTTCAGCTTTTAGCGCTGTCTGAGGAAGAGCCCTCTTCCTCCAACTCCCCTTATTCCTCATAAAATGAGGGTTACAGGAATCAGGGTAAGAAGTCTTCCAGCTTGAACTTATTTTGATATTATGTGGAAATAACATAGTCTATGTCTACACTACAAGCAGTTATTTCAGAATAACATCAGTTATTCCAAAATAACACTGCTGTGTAGACATACCCTTGGAGAGTGTTCTTCGTCTGTCAGTAATATGCCCCTCCCCAGAACCCAATAGTGACACCTCTTAAATCCATCACTGCATCATGATGAGCAATTCTTAAATCCAGAAGACTTTAGCTCTGCTGTAAGGGCTGAACCTAGTGCCACACATCTTACCAGAGAAATCAATTAAAAAAAATATAAGGGCTTGGGTTGTTTTCAGAAAGGAGGGGAGGGATAAACACCTTCACCCTACACCCCCAATTTTTCACACTACAAAAGGGTTAATCACATTGAGAGAATTGGACACTAAGTTTCTGACTCAGTAATAGGCAGTAAGAAGGAATAGAAGGACAGCTGACGATGCCCCACCCTTCATGCCCCTATTTGGTTCACACAAGAGGTTTGGGGAGCAGTTGTGGCCCAACAGACACTGCCAAAAGAATGTGAAGTCAGGCACATGAGCAGAGTGGAAAACACAAATACACACTCAAAAAGCAGCTTAATTTTTGTCTAGGTCCAGAAGCAAAAAAATGCATTTTGCCCTTCTCTACGAAATTTAGGAATATTAAATCTATTGATATAAATTAAATAACATTTATTTCAGAATAATAAATGCTCTCTTTAAATACTTATGGGTTCAGTTAAGCTAGTTATCTTCTGACGGTCTTAAAATGGAAATACTGATAAGCATGAACAAGCACTGTGAATGTCCTTATATAATTTCTGTTCATATGCTGACCATACGTATTACCAGTGCTTTTTTTGTCCCCCCCCCCAAAAAAAGTGCCGGTACTAGGGTTGCCGGGTGGTTAAAAAAAAAAAACCCACACACGTGCCAGGCTGAAATGCGGTCATGGCCGCTTTAATTGCCGCGTGTCCTGAGGGGCTTCCGTTGCGAGTGCTCCCAGGGCTGGCTGGGGGCTATGCTGGGGAAAGTGGCGAGTGCTCCCAAAAGAAGGTGCATGCTGTCACAAAAAAAAGCACTGCATATTACTGTATTGCTTATACAGAAAAGCAGGCCAATATGTAGTACATATTTTAACCAAAATTGAATCTATGAGTGACAAAGATCTAAAATAAACAGCTGTCACACTATTTGAGTAATTGCACAAACAAAAGTTGTCTACTTCAAGGAAAATTTGACTAGCAGAACACATCAACAGGAAGCAAGCACAATTACTCTTCTAATAGCTCAGCACCATGTTCTTCGTTCACACTACCTGGTTAATAAATCACAAGGGCTTCTAAATGGTCCTTGATCTAATCTTTTCCTTAGATAATGTATTTCCAGATCAGAGGCACTGTACTTTTCCAGTTGATATTTATTTTCATTCACTGCCCATATATTAACAGAAAATGTAATTTAAAAAAACAAACCGTGTCATTTTATTCACAAACATTTTTTTAAAAAAAATCCAATTTAGGGTCAAAGAGAAATACAAATTACTTTCAGGAACAAAATCATGCTTTAGTACAAAGGCGACTGAAGTCAGCCCTCAACTCAGAAGTGCAACTTTTAGGGGCAACAGATCTCAGCATGCAATACTCCATTGTGAACCAGCTGGTCAGAATGCCAGAGTTCCATATGCTTTCCCATGTGCTATATCTCTAGACTGATACTTTTAATGCAAATAAAGTATAATCCTTTGGTTCCTTGCGAAGCAAACTATGGGAACGCCCTGCTTAACGAGTTGATTTACCCGAACTAAGAAAGCATATTGTATAAAGACAGAAATCCAGGTGAATGCTTGCATATAAAGTGCACAGAGTTGACCTCGGGTTCCATTAATAATAATCTACATCAATGAAAAGAAAAATAAAGCTCTCGTGTCAATTTTTATAAATATAGTAAATACAGAGATTTAAATGTGCAGAAAAAATGCTACAGAACTTACAAGGTCACTTTTGCCACTTTACGAAAGTTCTAACAAATAAATACAAGAAAAACCTGGATCAATTCCAAATCACTTGACTAATTTCAAACAAATTAAGAAAAATGCAGGAAATCCAGATTTCAGGAATGTGCAGCATGTCACAAAGTAGAAAGCTTTAACAGAATTCAATTCACCAAAGGTAGGGATAGTTTACTTTCCTAGAGTGAGAAAAATCATGTAATTAAAATTATAGATACTGTGGTCACCACAAAGGAAGTACTGGCAAACACGTCCCAGTAATTTACAGGCAGCATTTTTTATAATTTGAGAAGATTTGTCATAGATTATCAGAAAAGGGGATTAGAAGGTTGGAGAAAATACAAACAAGAGGTACTACATAATGAAGATTCAAGATGAATCTTGAATCTACAGGGAAACACTATATTCTTGAATACTTTATGCCATGTAGCAAGAGGTAAGAGGAGGGAAAAGTCTTTAAAAAACAGACACTATTACCACAGAACCGGCAAGTATTTCTATACCTGCATAACAAAAGTATAAAAAATAAAAACTAATTAATTATATGGAAGGATCCAAATGCTCACATTCATGTCTATGACTTGACCCTCTCCCAGGTATAAAGGTAATTGCAAAGCAAACAAAAGAAAGGGACTGTCAGCAGAATACCACCTAACTGAACTTTTAATTTAGTGTCTCCAGCAACATATTCAATCCTCAAAGATTGGCTTGAACCACATACACTAACTAGTGACACATCTAGTATTACTGGCCAACAGTTTTTATACTACCCTACAAAGCAACATTTTCATAATTATTTATATAGTTGTGACTCACGGGAGTGAGTTTGTTGCAAGGTTTTAAAAATTCTGAACTCTGGATTTCTTCTCCCCCCACATAAGGATGAATAGGTTTAACTAAAATTTTCAACAGATACAGTTAAAACAGTGTAACTATGGCTACGTCTAGACTGCAAATCTCTTGCAAAAGAGGCTTTTTCGAAAGATACTTTCGATGAAGTGTCTAGACTACAACCAGTACTTTTTAAAAAGCAAGCTGCTTTTTCAAAAGAGAGCACCCAGGAAGTCTGGATGCTCTCTTTCGAAAAAGCACAGCTTGCATTACATAGCGTCTTTTTTCAAAAGAATACTTTTGAAAAATGGCGTTCTTCCTCGTAAAACGAAGTTTTCTGTGGTCAAAAAAATTGCCGTGTTCTTTTGATTTACTTTCAAAAGAATGCAGCAGCAGTCTAGACGCAGGGGAAGTTTTTTTGAAAAAAGACCACTTTTTTTGAAAAAACCCTGTAGTCTAGACATACCTTAAGTGTGCAGATCAGGCCAGGCTTTTGAGTTGAAAAGAGTCAAGTGAACTGTTTGCATCAAGAAGTATGAAAAATATAGCAAAGGGGGGGATAAAGTCCCATTTAACTAAAAATAGAATATTTTGATTCTGTATGAGCGATCCAGACTGAGAAAAATATAAACCAGAATCTATGTATAGGTTCTAAGAAGCCAAAAAGGATATATAGACAATTGCCCTCACAATATGCATGAGTACTTTCTAGACAGAGGACATATCTCTGGTACTGAGTTGCTCACAATCTCTATACTTTATAAATCCGCTATTCATGTAACATTGCACATATCCGTTAATGTATTTTAACAAACGACTGTTAATCAGGGACAATATCTTTAGCATGAGATTAATAATTTTTTTGAGAGACTGTCCATAGACTCCATGTTTGAAATACATTCCAAAGCCCCTTTTTTTACTTTTAGTATAGTAACAGCATTTCTTCTCTTCCTGTATTTTTCTCTCCAGATAGGTCACACTCCCTCCTCTGATACTTATTCCCCTGTATACAATCCAAGATGGCAGAACCCAACTCACTGCAGTCATGCCAATTAGTTGGGGGGGAGAGTGTTCCTTGAGATAAAAGAAAATTACTCTTCCCCCCCTTCCCTTCAAGTCCATAGTAGAGGCTCCTTTCCTGGACACCATCTTTTGTTTTACTGTAAGTTCTCACAAACATTTGGAATTTTCAAAAGCACTGATTTAAAATAGAACCGGTAAGGTAAGATACACGGCTCTTTTGGGAACAGAGGTTTTGGGATTTTTGTAAGTACCCAGTATTGGGCTGGATACCACAGGAGAACAATTTCAAGGGACTCAGATTGACAAAGGATACCTCTCAATGTCTATCTGCTAGATGAAGACAGGGTTAACTAACTCAGAAGAGCTCATGAATGGCTGAAAAGCTGGTGGTATTAGGGAGCTAATATCCAGTGCCCACAGGCAAAACTCTTCACTAGAGGCAGAGAGCAGGGGATTCAAAATGAAATTCAGACCACATTTATCTCCCATTTATTTTCTGGTGCAAGCCTATAGTTCACATGCAAACTTCAGCAGGGCAGTACTACAAGCACTCTTGAAGTAGGTTCTCATTCACTTGCCTCTAGCTTTTCAATGACTGCTTGCTATTAGCAATAATGGCATGTGTGGACAATCACTCAAAGAAATTATGGTTTCTTTACAGTAACGTAGTTCAAGACATGTTGAGCACACAGATTCTACATCCAGCCCTTTCTTCCTACTAAGTGAAGGCCCAACCTCAGGATTCTTATTGGAAAATGAAGTGAGCATGGCCTACTACCTCGTTCCCTTCTGCTATGGGAATCAAGAGGTATGGAGGGGCTCAGACATGGCCCTAGAGACATTGCTATTAAAAAAAAAAATCTGATCTCATGCACATATGATGCATGTGCACCAAAAGTGAAAGGTGTAGAAAACACATTTCAAAGAGCTACAGTTTATTGTAAGGTGACTTTACCAGATTTCTACTTGATTTCCAGCCTCATCAACACTTCTTTAGGTAAGTTATTTCCATCTTTCATTGCAAGACCATGGGGGCAAAGATTGTTTTGTTTTGTTTCGTAAAGCACCTAGCAAGCTTTAGGCATTGCATAATTACTACTGCTAGGCCCACAGATTTATATAGCCTCTTGCCATTCCAACAACTAGTAAAAATGTGGAATGTCATAAATATATCTGGATCTGTAAAAAAACATGCACTGAAAACACGTTAAATTGTTCCAATAATAAACTCAAGTATAATTATAAAACAGTTCAACTCACTGATGACAGCTGACAATTTTTAAATTGTGCATTCAATTTTTCAACTCAACAATGACAAAACTTTGCACTGTTTTGCCCAATGTAAACCAAATTGAAAAACCAACCCACCTCCAAAAGATAACATTCTAGATATTAACTAGCAACAAGCAGATTACAGTTTAAGTGATAAAGCTCATCCTTGAAGTACTGTGAACTACTAATCAATGACATGTATGTATCAAGACCTTCTGCACTGTAAAATATTATTGCTTATGAGTAAATACTTGGATGATTTAATGACTTTCACCATTCTATTGGCTTTTCTACTATTTCCTTTTTCCAGCTTCCACTTTCGGATAAAAAAGGCACGTATTTAAAAAAAAATCCTGCCCAAAACACAAGGGACACATGCAATCTCTAAAGTTGAGTATATTTGTAAACTTTCTCCTTATCCACAGCTACCCCCTTGTTTAACTTTCCTCGTCTTAATTGAATAAGACTAAAATCTTTTGTTCATGGGTTTAATTTTGTCTCTTTTGAAAAAGTCCTGCACACTTGTATTCATGATGCTATACAAATATTTTTAAAAGCATGATATAATTAATTACACTTTATAAATCAATCTCTCTCTCTCTCATTCTGTTTCCGAACCAGCCACATTAAGTTTCTCTACATAAGGACCTCTTCACTGAGTGCACTTCCATTGATAACATTAATTTTGTTAAAAAAGTATGCAGAATATTCCACAGTGCTCATTCAAAAGCTAGTATTGTCCAAAATGATGCAAGGATCACTACCAATTTGTTTAAACCCCAAACCAATCTACCTTTAAAATGTTAAGATGCCTTTAGAATAATTTCTAGATTATAAATAAGATTTAACACTAGTTATATTTGCTAATTTTAAAAAAATGATTACTGAGCCACAATTAGAAGCTTGGCACCAAACCAACATGCTTACTTCCCCAATTATTTTGCCAAATCAAATACTGAACTTAAATTCTATTCCCAGAGCCACGTAGTTACAGAATGATATCAATAGTGCTGCTGTATAGGAAAAAATAAAATCACAATAATATTAGCTTCTGCTTTTTAGAAAAGGGTGGGAAGCTGAAAAGAACCATGTCAAATATTTATTATTTTCAAGCTTTTAAGATGGTATTTCTAACAAAAAGGAAAAATAAGAACAATATTACAAAATGTAGTCAAGAGATTCTTTCAAGTGTTTTCAATTGATCTCTCACTGTATCTATTTCAAACCAGAATGAAGTTTCTGGAATATGTTCACTATCTTATTTTGGACCATGTGGTTGAATGAAAGTTCTCTTTCTCCAATAGAAAAAATACAATAAAATCAGCTTAAAATAAATTTATTATATAATACAAAAATAAGCCTGCTAGACAAGATGCATACACATACAATGCAAAAGAAAAATAGAAAACACGACAAGTAACTTAAAGAACTGAGCCAGGAAGTACAACACACAAATGCCAAAATGAAGTTTACAAAAGCATTTACATTTCCAATGAAATGTTAATGATGCTGACAAAAGGAAAAAAAACAAATGCTTGAATATCAAGAACCGGTATTGTCATAACACAGATGAATATTAAATCCTTTATGTACTCACAAATATCTTCAACAAACATATTTAATAGTTAGCCTCTACCCATAACATTCTTTAGGACAATGTTCACAAAACATACAAATACAAGTGTACAGGAATTGCCATACTGGATCAGGTCATGGACCAACTAGTTTTGTAACCTGTTACAAACAGCAGCCAGTACCATAAACTTTTGAGGAGAAACAAGAAACTGGAGAGGGCAGGTTATGGGATAAACCAGCCCAAAGGAAAGTTTCCAACTTATCCACAACAGTTAGAGGTTGGCTTATATCACCTCCAAAACTTTAAACACACACTCTGGACATTCTTGTTAGCCACATAAATGTCCAATCACTTTTGAAATCCTGTACATTTTTAATCCTGTCACATTTACTATGACTTGCCTCTCTCAGAATTCTGTGTGTAATTTACATACCTAAATACTTAAAGCTTTGTGGGCTATATTTTCAGATCTGAATTCACCAGAAACAATTTCTTCTTCAGCTAGTTTTAAAATTAGTTCCAAATAATGTGAAATTGGCAAAGAATGCCCACACAGGTCCACCTTCATTTTTAAATATGTTCAGCAACATGAGTCCACTAGGGGGCACAGACCCTGTATGCGTCATCCTACAATCCTCTAAACGTTTAAAACAAGTTAACCAATTACAGCAACTGGGCACATCTGAGGCACACACCTGCGGAGTTTTGTTTGCAGTGTCTCAGTACTACTGTTTTACCTCAACTTTCTTATTCATGTAATATTGTTGATTTCAAGGATATTTAGCTAACCTTCCCTTTCTCTTATTTCATTATAACCCTGGACAAATGTAGCAACACAACTGGGATAAAATTATATGCTGAGTTTTCATTCAGTAATTTATACTATTTTTCTGAATGGCATTTAACAGACTCTACCGCATTATTTTACTAGTATTTCAAAGTCCCCAGTACGTTAATTTTCTGAAAAGGTTGCCTGAGTAATTTTCTATTATCATATGCTTCAAAAGGCATATAGCCATAACATAACTATATATTGCTACAAGAAGATCATTTGGACTCACTTGTAACAGTATTTGTATATATAACATCTAAACAGTACTTCTAGATTTAGCTGAGCTGTACTCATTAGCTATAATCAATCCTTAAATGTTATGGTCAAGAAATGCTTCCTCATCACCATTCATTGCATATCCTGCTTCACTTATTGTCTTGTTTTGTAAGTGCCCAAGTTGTTTTACAATCTATGCTTTCCCTGAAATGATTCAGGTAATATCAACATTTCACATCATGTTCAACATAACATTGAGCATATATAACTACATGCCATAGTAAAATGTACGTTCTGCTCACACTATCGTGTGTAGTTACGCATTTCAGTGACAAGCTCTGGCAGGTGGGAGACAGCAATTCCCTGTTGTCAGTAGGGATATAAAAAAATTGTTTAAAAATGTAACTGTGTAACCGCTAAAAATCCTAGCAGTTACACGTGCTGTGGACTCTTCAGTTAAAGCTTATATATATTTTATATAAGCTTTATACTACAGTGAAGCTAACTCCCAGGGAAACCGCATACAACCATAACTATTTAAACAGTTACCCTTTTACATCTCTAGTTGTAAGAGTTTTTCACTATATAGAAGAAATGCCCTGGCAAGGGAAAAGTTGGGAAAGGCTCAGCTTTTCCCCATTGCTATTCTTTCCCTGGGGCAGAAGAAAACTCCAGCAGCTGGGCACTGACAGGAGCCTTTTCCAGTGTCTCCTCCCTGCCACAGCTTGCCCCGATGAAGAAGAAAAAGTCTTTGGCATCAAGGCACAGCTTAGGTAAGTAGAGTGGGCCCCTCAGCTCCGTCTTTCCTCTATTAGCCCAAACTATGACTCATCGGATACACTAATACTCTGTACCCATGATGTGTTGGCTGAGAGTGATTGTACTATAGACATAGCCTTAGTATATAAATACTTCCCTGTCCAATTATGGATATAGTTTGGAACCTTTATGTAAACACTATACCAGTAACTTTTTAAAAGAGACTTGATCAGAGGTTATTTGGGTTGAGCTTTGGAATTAACAATAAATTAGGCCTTTGTTAATTGGAAGGGGGCATAGAACTAAGTATGACCAGCTGGAGACAAGGATAAAGAGTCAACTATGTAGGGAGTGAAGAATTTTACCAAAAAAACGCCAGCATCAGTAAAAACCATATAAAACAGCTAGAATTTAGAAAATACTGGATCCCATTGTATTATCTATATAGTCTGAAATACGTCCAAGAAGGGCTGTCAATTAACTCAAGCAATTAACTTTATTGAAAAATAATCTGATGCAATTAAAAAGTCTTAATTGTACTACTAAACAATAACAATACTCATCTGAAATTTATTACAAATATTTGTGGATTTTTTTCTACATTTTCAATTATATTCATATCAATTATGATATACATGCATATGTCCCTTGATGGTTTGGCCACCATTCCAGAGGACATACTTCCATACTGATGAAGCATGGAGGGTCATACAAATATCTGGCACTTAAGTATCTTGTAATACTGGCTACAACATTGCCATGTTCTCACTTTCAAGTGACATTGTAAATAACAAGCAGACACTAGATGAACAAAAAGTAGGACTGAATGGACTTGTAGGCTCTAAAATTTTACATCATTTTGGTTTTGAGTGCAGTTATGTAAAAAAAAATCAACATTTATAAATTGCACTTTCATGATACAGAAGTTGCACTACAGAATCTGCATAAGGGGAACTGAAAAATGCCATTTCTTTTATATATTTATATTTTTATTTTTACCCTGTAAAAGTGAGCACTTTATATCATGTTGTAATTCACTTTTTGAAAATGTAGAAAATTAAAAAATATTTAAATAGTATTCTACTAAGTGTGATTAAAACTGCAACTAATAGTTTTTTTAAAAATCTTGTGATTAATGTTAAGTTTGACAGCCCTACTTCTAAGATTTATATTGACCATTTCATACTAGATCAAACTGTAGCACAGTATGAATAGAGCAATATCTGAGATTTACAGCAGATTATGAGCATCTTAAAGACAGAAATTTTGTTACTAGGAAAAGACTAAAGGGATATTAAGTAGATAAAACACAAAGGGTAGGACCATTTCTATTAACTTTAAGGTACATATATAATAGAGAGAAGATATATATATGAACTGCTAAAAAATTCAGAGCAAGACAAGGTGGGTGATGTAATTTTTTATTGGGCCAACATCTGTTGTGGAAAGAACAAGCTTTCAAACTTCAGAGTTGTTCTGCAGGTCTGAAGAAAGAAAAGGAGCTCTATGGAGCTCAAAAGCTTGTTCCTTCCACCAATAAAGGGAGTGGTCCAATAAAAGACCACTTCACCATTCTTTGTCACTCAACTCTCCGGGGACCAACACAACTAGAACAACTGAAGTACTTTTATTTGCAGTCAGTAATACTTTTGAAACCATTTTAAAAATCTTTACCAATTTTTCTTTTTTACTTGGAATATATTTTCGCTTTACCTATCCCTCAAACTAAGATTGCTTACATTCTTCAAAATAAAAGTGGAGTGTAGTATTTTTAGAATGGCAGCTGGTAGGACAGCTCCTAGAGGAGCACTCAGAATACTTCAGTAAGAAATCTTTCTCTTCCTAAGTTAACTAGCTATGAAATTAAAGCAGCTCTGAAAGATACAAAGCTACTTCCTCATCTATTAATTGAATATTAACATGCTTAATTTAAAACATGATAAAAAGAATACAATTTGGTAACTGTTTATTTTTGCTAATATGATGTACGAAAGGGATCTATTTATGCTAAACGCATTTTCTGGGTGCACACGAAACAAAAGAAACAGGTGCAAAGATCAAGACTCAAATATTGTTTCAAGTATACCTATTTGGGGACTGTCATATTACTGTATTTTGGTGTACTATTTTATGTTCTAGATAGTACTTGCATTTCTCTATGTTCCAGATATGGTAAGAGGACACATTACAAAATCTTCTCAGAACTCTATAAAATCCACCTTTAATTCATGTATAAATTCTCAAATATAATAAAGGACCTATCTTTTAAAACATTTAGATTTTTCTGTTAACAATAAATTTACTTTAAGAAACTAGGAAAGCGGTTTGACAGATTTTTTTAAAATGTTAATAGTCTATTTTTGGTATCGCATATACCATATTTACACAATAAAAGAGAAAAGTTTATATATAACCAAAAATATGAAGGAAACAAAACTGACATTCTTTAATTTAGAGATGCTTGAGGGCTTGTAAAATGAAGAACTTTATGAAACTAGAACCCATTCCTTTAGTTTTGCTCTCCCCGACCTTCCATTCTATACACTACGGTTCTGGAGATGTCCTCGTTTGACTCAGGTGACACTTTTTTCCACACTGTGTCTTTCAAAGCAAGTTCTTGCTGGAGACTTTCATAGTCCAATGGTCCAAAGGAATGCTAGTTGTTTAAGCAACATACATTATTTATTAGTGTACTTGAAGAAAGAAACAATCTGTGTGTTACAGATATTTGCTGTCAATGCCAACAGACTGAACCTCCACCTGTCTCCACTTTGTGACATTTTATTACAAATAGTTCATGGAAGTTTTCCAGCTATACATAGAGCTCTCTTTCTAAATATTTAATATGGAATGTTAAATGTACATGCAAATAAAAACAAAAGTATTTTTTTCATACTACTCTATCTTCCATTTGTGAGACTATCATATCCTTGTAAAATCCTTCAGGAAAAGATTTCATTGTTTGCCTCATAACCTCAAGCACCCATAACATATTTACTATCCTTTAGCACAAAAGAAATGGAGTGACTCTCTCCAGAGCCTGGAAACAGAAAAGAGGCCTTAATCTAAAGCAGGGGTGGGGAACCTAAGGGCCCCGGGCTTTCCTGGATCTGGCCCCCGAGGCTCATGGCTCCCCCCAGCACTGGGAATCCAGGCTAGCACTCGAGCCCCCCCCATGGGGCTGGAGCACACAAACTCTACTAGCCTGGGCCCCCAGGCAGTGGTGTACAAAGAATGTGGCAGGTGTCTTTCTGCTTCTCAGTCAGGGGCCATGTCATTGAGAGGTTTGGGGTTTTTTTCCCCCTCTTTTACACTTCTCATGTGTCTGCAAGCCCCTGATTGATTTTTCTGTGGGTCAGCAGATCCAAGACCCATGAGCTAGAGTACAATGATGACATTTTTGCAGCCACACAAACACTGAGTGCACTGCCTCTATACCCTCTGTGAGGATGTCTACACTGAGTTGGAAATGTAAATTGTAGCTCCAGCAGAGCTAGTCACACTAGTTCTGAATGAGTTAGTGAGCTGAAAACAGAGAGCAGCTGTGTGGCAGCATGAGAGGCAAGAGGTGCCTGGAATATGGCCCGACCTGAGACACCAGGCACTGGCCCCTACCATCACCATAGCTACACTTCCATTTTTAGCACATAAGCTTGATGAAAGCTAGTGTGTGAACATCATCTTAAGCTGGATGTTACATCTTCCAGCTCATCTGAAATCCATCCTCTGATTTCACTGAGACCCATGTGAAAAATACTGATCCCAGATCTCATGAATAGCAGTGTAGAATGGAAAAACTAAGTTACCAGCTGATCAAATTTTTATTAGACAGTCAGGAGAATACTGAAATTTATCTTAAATATTACCAAAATACTATACACCCACCCTAGCTGGGGAGAAGAAATACTTAAGTTATCAACTATGAATCTTACACAATCTTGTTACTGTTTAAGCTCCAACATAGATATAACATATTTTGTTACCAACTGTGCTCTGGTAAGACTAGACTGATAGACTTATCTTTAAGTTTTGATGCAATACATGTCATTGAGCAGTTTTATGTTTACAGATTAACCCTGTAGTTTCCTTCTGATAACTATACAAAGTAGTCATTAACATATTTAGCTTACCCGCTGATCACCACCTTCTCTGCGAGGATCAAGCTTCTTTGCAAAGTGCCTCAAGTTATCATAATTATGGAAATTGCACAAAGAAACCAGATCCTGAAAACAGTCAAAAAGAACCTACATTATCTTGTGTAAATGGTATATTTCAATATTCTTTCACTTGAGGTTGATAACAGACACACTTTTAAATATTCTTGCTTCATAATAAACATGATATACTTAGCTAATTTTCTGACTTTAATGAGAGGCTTCTTGCGTCTCTTCATAAAATGCCCTTCCATACACTGATGAAGGAGAATTTTTATCAAATTCTAATAACAGAGTTCATTTTGTAAATAGCTTTCTTTCTAAATACCATCAATAATTCAGTTAACATATACCAATATCACACTGTACAGATATCATAGCACTTGGAAACACTTATAAGTTATGTCACAAAAAGACAACACTTGTGATAGGGAGTTGGACAGAGAAGATTCAATTTAAGAGTTTCATAACTAAATTAAAATTCACAAATATTATGGCAAGTAGTTTTTTTGCAACAATCAGCTCTTCATTAATGACAGTTATTTCTTAAAACAGTTTTTCATTGGAAATTACTGTTTATTATAAGACTTAAAAAGCAAAAACATCTAGGCTGAAAAACCTAGTAATAGATGTTCATCTAGAGTAATAGATACTCTACTAGTTCATACCCCCAGAACGGGGTACAAACTAGATTATTATGCAGCTAATACACAAATCTAGGGATGTTAAAATTAGATTAGCTAATCAAATAGTCGATGGATATTTCCACTGACTATTCGATTAGTCAATAAGGGCACTTCTGCTTTGAAATGTTGCAAGAGCCCACCCGGCTGTTGCTACGTTTCGAAGACGGAAGTGCCATGCTGCGTTCCACCTTTGAAATGCTGCATGGAGTCTGGGACCAGTTCAAAGGTGGAATGCCACCACTATGCTCCTGACCCTCCCCCCCGCATGGAGCTACAGCTGTGGGGAACCAGCTCTTTCCGACAGAAGCAGCAAGGGGGGGAAGCAGCTAGTCGACTAGTGTGTCGACTATCTGATACGATTTTGCTTATCAGATAGTCAACTAATTAGTCACTTACATCCCTATAGGAGTTGGGTAAATATAGTACTCTAAATATTGCACAGTGCTCTAAACATTGACATATCCTTTCTTTGTTGTTCTAATTAACGCTACCATTGTTTGGAGACAGAAGAGAGACAGAAAGCATTTGTCCCTGCCATGTTCTTCTCTTTTTGAAAGGCCAATGATGTGTCACCATTCATTATTACTGTGCAAATGAAGTATGGCACAAGATCTCTATCAACTTAAAAAGGATGGCCAAAGTCCAAATATTCTTAACACTGGCACCAAACAGGACCCTTCAATTATTTAAAAGGTCACATATGCAACAAAAGAGAAAGTTACGAATGCTTGTCTGACTGTTGTCCCTCCAGAGACTTTCAACCAATCTTCCCACACACAGAAGTATGATATTTTTATCAAAATATAACAAACAGCCATTCCCATCTTATTGCTAGCTGCCAAAGGTCCCCGTCAACAGTGCTAATTCAATTAAATTGTTAGGAAAGTGACTTTCTGCAAATAGTCTCAGAGGGATAGCAGTGTCTGTCAATAATATATACTAAATTTATTTTAATACAAAAGACAACTGTCAAACTAGCCATCCTTAGCCACCCTTTTTCCACATACTTGACCACTGAAAGACTGAATTGCCTGTTTGATGTCACTATTAAGAATATTTGGACTCTGACAAGTCTCTTTAAGGTGGAAAAGATCTTGTGTTCTAATTTATCAATATATAATATCACAAGACATTTTTCCTTTAACTTTTTTCATAAGCACTTTTTCCAAGATTGGTTTTATCACTTTCTAAACGTCTGCATAGTTCAATAATGAATCTTATCTGAATGACAACCACAAAAGTCAGAAAACGAGATTGCTTTTCAATCTCAGATCAGGTCAGATAGAGTACATACATGACCAAATTTAAGGATTTCCTCAAAGTTCAGTTTGTCCTTAGCCATTCTAGTTAGGTAAATGTTGACTGCAAAAGAAAAAATACTGAAACAAGCAGCCTTCCTTACATGACAGAAGTGAATCCCTTTAACGCTGTTGCCCATTTTGTCCAATGGAGGTGACCAGCACATCAAGCCCATAACATTCGGAACAACCAAAAGAATGCCACCAGCAACTCCAGATTTTGCAGGAAGACCAACCTACAGGAAGATAAAAACTTAGTACACTACATTAACATTCTAGTCTTACGTTAGTCAGAACACTTTGCACATAAATTTATTATCTAATGTTTTTAGTTTAATCGTTCTCAGAACATTTTATAAGCTGGTAATCATCAGTATCCTCACCTGACAGATAAGGAAAGTGGAGAGACAGATCAGCAATTACCCTGCTTGCTTAAGGTCAGACAGCATGTTAGTGGTTCAGCAAGAACTATACCACAAGGCCTGATAAATGTACACACAGATATCTAACAAGTCATTGATAATTTTCAGCAACAACAGATATACAAAATTGTTTTAGTGCAAAGATCCCCTTTTCTTAACCCTGACAGCTTAACATGAGTTGGGTGTGCCTGAATAAGTGGAATTTTTTAGCACCTAATTCTGGATTTCACCAGTTAACATTTGTTTGAATTATTACTAAACTGAATAAACCATGAGATTACATTCTGAAAGAATGTGATATTTTTGAAGTCCAACTTACATTTTCAGGCCAAAAATGAAGTCTGACTTTATTATACAACAGTACTTGTCTGAAATACCTTGAAATGATTAATTTCATGATGCACTAGGTCAGCAGTTTTTTAAACTGTGGCCACAACCCTATTTGAACGGGATCACCAGGGCTAGTGTTAGACTTGAGAGAGCCTGGGGTCAAAGCTCGAAGCCCACCAGCAAGGGCCAGATGCCTTTGGGCTTCAGCTTAGCCTTCCACACCGACCCAGGGCAGTGGGGCTTGGATTTTGCTCTCTCCATGGGGGAGCAAGGCTCCGACAGCCTCAGGCTTTAGTACTCTCCACCCTACATAGCAGATTTTCAAGTTATATTGTGTTTAACATCTGATTAATTCACATAACAGCTTAAGTACAAAGAGATCAACCCTGAAATGTTTGTTTTAAAGAACAGTCTAGGATTAGTATCCCTTGCAAGAAACAATTAGGATCCAACAGTTACTCACATGGAAGGCAAACTGTCCTGAGAAGTCATACATGCCACAGGAATGCATTAAACTCAAAGTATTCCGGACTGCTTCAGGGCTCAGTACTCTTTCACCAGTAATTGGGCAAAAGCCACCATTAGCCAGAGTTGCTGCCATCACACTAGCCGATTCACAGGTCACTTCAATTGAACACAGCTAACAGAGGGGAAAAATTGCTATTTGTATATATCATCTCTACATGTATACAGTGTACTGAAGGTTAACAATCAGAGATCTGCATGCTAGTGGCATTACATGAGCTGATTTTATCACTGAATAATAATCTTTATTTCAGCCAAAACAGTTGGGCCATTTTCTGAGAACAAGGTTAGGGATTTTTTTTGGGGGGGGGGAGGGGGGCGCGCTCATTTTAAAAAATTCTGGTGACCTTTTCTCTGAAAGGCTCTCATCCCCTCTCCCCGCCACACATACACATTGCAGTAGGAATCTGAAGTTTGGCAAGGAGTGGCTTTTTTCAGGAATGTGTGTTTTGCCATCCCAATAAAAATCTGTCCAAATTAGGTCAAATTATAAGGCCTTGGAAAAATGCAGTTTGTACTTGCTCAGTAGAAACTTTTTAGATTTTAGCAATGTAATTCACAAAAAATTCTCTGTCTACCAAGGATGTTAAATATTGATTTGTTTACTAGTCGAGTAGTCGATAGAATTTCCATCAACTACTCAACTAGTCGACAAGCACTTCCTCATTCTTCCTTTGAAATGTACAAGAGCCCTGCGCACTGCTGCGCCCTCCCTGATGTGCTGCGCTATGGCATAAGCGTGCGCTCATAAAAGTGTGCACTGACAACAAGGTGACCACCCTGCAGATCTCTATGATGGGCACCTGAGCTATGAAGGTGGCAGAAGACACATGGGCCGTAGGCAAATGGGCTGTGATAGGCCGGGCTGGAACCTGTGCCAGCTCACAGCATGCCCTGATATAGGAAGTGATCCAGGATGAAATATGCTTGGCTGACATCAGCAAACCCTTCTTTCTGTCAGGTATGGACGAAAATAGTTGGGGGTGGAGGAGGGGAGACTTATGAAAGGGTTTAGTCCTATCCAAATAAAAGGCTAACGCTTGTCTATAATCTAAGATGTGTAAAGCCTGCTCTGTCCCAGAACTATGGGGTTTTGGGTAAAAGATCGGTATAAAAATGTTCTGATGAAGGATGAAATGGGACACCACCTTGGACGGGAGAGCAGGGTGATGGTGAAGCCTGACCTTGTCCTTGAAGAAAATCATATATGGAGGATCCACCGTTAAAGCCTGCAGCTCCAAAACCTGCCTAGCTGAGGTAATGGCCACTAGAAAGGACACTTGCCAGGACAGGTGCAAGAGAGAAGACATTGCCAGCAGCTCAAAGGGAGGGACCATGAGTCTAGAGAGCACCAGGTTTAGGTCCCAGAGGGGCAAAGGCTTACGCATCCGGGGGTAAACCCTATCTAATCCCTCAAGGAAACGATGCACCATGGGGTCCGTGAAAAGAGACCTGCCCGTGACCCTGAATGGAAGGCCACGATAGCCACCACATGCACACTTATTGAGGAAGGGGCCAGGCCCTTCGTTCTGAGGTCCAGGAGATAATCCAAGATGGCTGGGACCAGCGCCTCCATAGAGGCGAACTCCTTGCTCTCTGACCGGCATACAAAGTGCTTCCACTTCTCCAGGCAAGAGGCCCTTGTAGATGGTTTATGACTTCCCAAGAAAACTGCCTGAATTTGGTCTGAACACTGCCTCTCTCTGGCAGTCAGTCATGGAGCTTCCATGCCCTGAGGTGCAGAAATTAGAGGTTTGGGTACTGAAGCCTGCCGAACTCCTGAGAAATCAAGTCCAGGGCCAGGGGAAGGGCCAGGAGCTGCTCCACTAAGAGATCAAGGAGGGTCAGGAACCAATACTGGCAACGCCACACAAGGACTATTAGGACCACGGAAGCCCTCAACTCCCTGATCCTGAGGATCACCTTATGAATCAGGGAAAATAGGGGGGGGAAGGCATACAGTAGGCCCTGAGGTGAGGGGGCAAGAGTGCATCACCCAGGGCTGTGGCTAAAGAGAGAGCAAAAGCAGGGCACTTCCTGTTGCTGTGGGTCACGAACAGGTTCATGTGGGGAAAACACCACTTGCAGAAAATGGACAAAGCGAGCCACATCTACCCCGAGGGACCACTTGTGCCCCTTAAAGGACCTACTGAGGCGATCCGCCAATGCATTCTGGGTCCTGGGGAAGTTAAGAGACCACCTGGTGAATGTCATGGGTTACACAGAACTCCCACAGAAGGAAGGCACAGAGGATAAGAGCGAGCACCACGCTGTCTGTTTATATAAAACATTGCTGCGGTGCAGTCTGTCAATATCGAAATGCACCTACTTCAGAGCTGTGGTAGGAAAACACTGCACGCAAGGCCAATAGCCCTCAGCTCCCTGAAGTTGATGTGGAGGGAGAGGTCCACAGGAGACCCTATACCTTGAGTCTACAGCTTCCCAAGATGGGCTCCCCAGCTCATGTTGGAAGCATTTATCATCAATTAGATGGATGGAGGAAGGGCTGTGGAACGACATCCCCTCGCAGACCATCTCCTTGCACAGCCATCAGTCTAGGGACCTCAAAAGGTCCACAGACATCACCACCACCATATCGACTGGCTGGAACGATGGGTTGTGGATTCATGCCAACCAGAACTAGAGCAGTCTTAGCTTGAGCCTGGCAAAACGCACCACATAGGTGCACACCACTATGAACCCCAGCAGCCTCATGCAACACTAGGCCATGGTGGTGGGAAATGACTGGCACCTCAGAACGGCCTTCTTTATTGCCAGAAAGCAGGCCATGAACAAGGAGGCTCTGGCCAGCATTGCGTCCAGACAGGCCCCCACAAATTCGATTCTTTGAGTGGGAGTCAGAGTAGATTTGGCCTCGTTTAAGATGAGGCCCAGCCTGAGGGGCTCCACAACAAGGGATATGCATTCCAAAACCTGGGAGGAGGAGGAACCCTCTATGAGCCAGTCTTCCAAGTACTGGTGAAGCTGGACCTCCTTTTCAGCAGGAACATGGCAACGACTGCCATACATTTTGTGAGCATCCCAGGGCCACAGAAAGGGCAAAGCGGAGGGTCTTAAACCGATAATGATCCTGACCGACTGTCAATCGTAGGAATTTCCTGAGAGGAAGAACAATCGAAATATGAAAAATAGACATGTTCAAGATTGAGGGCAGTATGCCACTCCCCTGCAGCTAGGGACAGATTGATCGAGGCCAACGTTACCATCCTGAACTTTGACTTTACTATAAAGGCACTGATGGCCCTCAAGTCTTGGATGGGGCGACAAATCGCCCTTGACCTTCAGGACCAGGAAACACCACGAGTAGAACCCACTACCCCGAGGTTCGACTGAACCTCATCCACCGCCCCCAGATAGAGAGCTGTTTCACCTCCAACCTTAGCAGATGCTCATGAGAGGAGTCCTGAAAAGGGACAGGGAAGGGAGGTGGGGCAGGAGGAGAACTGAATGAAGTATCCAGTTTACCCAGGACCAAGTGGGCCATTGCAAAATGGGACCAGGAACAGTGGAAAGGGGATAAATGTCTGGAAAAGGGCTGCTGACATGTGGCTGGTACGCTGTCCCTGTTCAAACTTTCAAAGGCTCAGCCTGGGGCCCTGATTGTTCAAAGCCCTCCCCCCCCCCAAATTGGACGAGGAGTGGGACAGCCACCTGTCATTCCTCTTATTGTTGTGGCCCCTGCGCCTCGAGAAGTCTGGCCTTCTTCCCTGCTGGAATGAATGGAGGGGGTCCTAGAGAGGGAGTGCGTCTGCGGGGTGTGAATGCCGAGGGACTTGAGAGTTACACTAGTGTCTTTCAGCCTGTGGGGGCTGGTGTCAGTGCACTTGAAAAACAGGCCTGCCCCCTCCAATGGCAGGTCCTGAATAGTGTTCTGGACCTCTGGTGAGATACCAAACACTTGAAGCCAAGCGCCCCTCTGCAGGACAAGGCTGGTAGCCATAATACGGGCCGCTGTGTCTGTGGCATCCAAGGCAGCCTAGAGTGTCCCTTGGGACACAACCTTTCTCTCTTCCAACAGGGTCTTGTACTCCTGCCTGGAATCCCGGGGCAGCAGCTCTCTAAATTTGTTCATGTCTGCCCAAGAGTTGAAGGCGTACCTGCTCAGGAGCTCCTGTTGGCTGGCAACCCTGAGCAGGAGCCCCTGCTAGAAGCACATGAATTTCAACCCAAGAATTCCGACTGCTTGGCCTCCCAATTTTGGGGGGTAGTGGTGGGTTGACTCTGGCACTCAACGCTGGCGGCTTGCCCGACTAATCGAGTCTGGTGGCAGGTGAGATAACAGGCACTCATGCCCTGCCTATGGGACAAAGTAGTACTGTTCGGCCCTCTTATCCATGGGTGGTATAGAGGTAGGCGTCTGCCTGAGAGCCTTTGCAATTTTGCCCACCATCTTGTTCAAAGGTAGGGCAAAACGAGATGAGGCCTCCAAGTTGAGGATGTCCACCATTGGGTTGGAATACTCTGACAGCCGCTCGAGCTGCATCCCTACATTCTATGCCAGCCTCTAGAGGAAGTCCTTATGGGTCCGAGGATCCATCGTTGGCATCAATGGAGAAGCCAATTCCAGTGCCTTGTCCGGGGAGGAGGATGAGTACTCACATACCGGCAAATACTCATGCTCCTGAGGTCACTCCGAGGCTTGGGACAGAGCCGGGTGGCTTGGAGGTCCCTGATCTCTCGCTCCTTCCAACGAGCGCCTAGAGGAATCCTGGGTTGATGTCACCTGGCTTGGTGCTGAGCATAGAGGCAGCAGTGTGGAAAGGCAGCGCCTGAGGCCCCAAGCGTGAGGACCCAACAATGGATGGGACACTCCCCTGTGCCTGATGGTAGGCCCACAGGGTCCAGAACGGCTGCAGGTCCGGTTTTTGCCACTGAAGCTGTCGTGTCTGCTGCACCAAGTGACCCAAGGCACTGTGATGGTGTTCTGGACCTTCACTACTGTTGTGGTGCAAGACATGCCAACAGCTGGAACAGCACCGAGACTGGGAGCAGGACCAGAACCAGGAGGCTGAAGTCCGGGACCACACTGACTCTGCGTTGGAGTCCGAAGAGTACTCGGATTCCGACCACAGCAGTGCCAAAGATGGGCCCGGTGAGAGGTGCCAGAAAGAGTGACCATTGCCACTGGCTTGCACCAGTGCCAGATAGGCAGAAGAGGCATCAGATGCTCCGGTGCCACAAGTTCTGTCACCAGAATAGGGGTGTTTAATGAAGAGCTCTCCTTCGACTCCTGGGAGAGCATAGCTGCCGGTGCACAGCCACAGCCGGTGCCAATACCAGCATTGATGTATATGCCAGCAAGTGTGACACCGCACATGCTGCCAGGCCTGATGTCATTGGCAGAGACACAGCCAGTGTCGATGGAGGCACAGAACCAATCACAGTGCACTGAGGGCAGACTTAAGGTCAATTCTATCAGCTCTTGCACCGCCTAGAAAGTGTCCGACATGGAGGGCTAATCAATGAGCACTGGCTCCTCCTCTGGGCTCTGCTCCCTGGCCACACTCAACTGGTTGCATGCAGACCCAGGAACAGCAGCAGGCCTTGGTGGGTACCCTGAGTGGGGACACACTGCCCTCTTCTTCCTTTGGGACACTGAGGATTGAGAACAGTGCCGGACAAAAGGGTGTCTTGAAGCCGTTGAGTCCATAGAGGAACTTGGTGCCTCCTACATCAAGGCTGGTGCGCTGCAGGACTCTGGTGCTGAGTCCGCAGCCAGTACTGGTCGGAGCACTGAATCAGGAGTATTTTCAGGTGCAAGTTTCTTGTGCGCTAGGCCCGGGACTTAAAACTACAGCAAATCTTGCAGTTTCCTGGGATGTGAGTTTCACCCAGACACTTCAGGCACGAATTGTGCAGGTCCTCACAGGGAACAGGCTTAGCACAGTCCGCATGGGGCTTAAAACTGAGAGACCCTGGCAAGCCCTGGGTGCAGGGTGGGGTGCAACAGGCAAACCTTGACCCAACACTAACCATCAGATAAAACAATGACTTAACAGACTAACAGGGAAAGCAACTTGGAGAGCAATGGGACTCAACTAAGTGCTAACTAACTGCAAATACAGTTGGGAGTGTGCATGCAAGCAAGTGAGACAAGAGCTCCAACAACTGTGATGGGTGTAAGAAGGAACTGAGGGGGCGGAAGGCCAGCAAGGGTATATATGCGCCGCTATGGTAGCACCTCTCCAGGGGGCTCCCCTGCTGGCCTGATGTGTACCACTAAGAAAAAACTGATAATCTGGGCACACAGCATGCGCGCACCTAAGTGGAATAGACATGAGGAAGCACTCGAAGAATCTGTGATTTCAGTTTGCTTTTTTAAAAAAAACTAGGAAATTACACTGAAAACTGTTAAAAATATAAACGTAATGAAAATCAGTTATTCAAAATAGACAGAAAATGAGAAAATTAAGATTGCATGTGTACACTTGGTTTACACACACCCCTTATAAGTTATCCTACAACATTTAATTATTACTTATAATTAAAGGCCATTATAACTCCGGTCAGCTGAAGAAGTGGGCTGTGCCCACGAAAGCTCATGATACCATCTACATGTTTTGTTGGTCTGGTAGCACTTTATAGACCATTTGTTGTTTTTTAAATTACTAGTTGATAGCTTGATAGAATACTAGTTTCTCCATAGTACCAGATTTATTCACGACACAGGATGGACCTACTCTGATGATGAATTGGAGTTGTGTAGCGAAAGAAATTGTGGTCTGCTCACCTTATTCTCATTTGTTGCACAAATTGGAAGGGAGTGTAGAGAACAAACTGTGTAGTTTGTAACCAACAAAAACAGTCTCACAGCTAACAGATGAATCCTGAGGTAGAAAACAGGATTCTATCTCTATGTTTGGCAGAGTTCTTATATGATGCTGGACAAGTCACGCCAAACTTTTCACAGCTGATCAGAAAATGAGGTACATCTAATTCGTGAAGACCTGAACTCAAACCACGAGGTGTGATTTACACCATGCTGAGCTGCAAAACAAGCCCGTGGGAGCCATGCTTGAATGTATAAATTGTTATATAATGCTAGGTACACTTTGAGATGTCTAGGACCTGATTTTTCCCGTTGGGCATCTACAATTTTATGTTTGAACTTAATTGCTTTGTGCCTTGGTTCCCTATTGTAAAGTGCGGTATGCCTCCTTACAATAATGTTGTGAAAATAAATTTGTTAATGTCTGTGGATACTCAGATACTATAATGAGCAGGGTTCAACAAAGCATTGAATCTACTCGCCCGGGGCGAATAGATTTCAGCCGGGCATCCCGTTTGTTTGCGGTGCGCGCATGCGCAATAGGGGTCTTGCGCATGAGCATTTCGGGGCTGGCAAGCGGCTTTCGCCACCGTTCATCAAGCCCTGATAATGAGCACTACAGAAAAGCCCATGAGGAAATACAAAATTTTACATTCAGAGCAGGTTCTGAATAGTGTAAATAAGGTATGGGACCAAATACTGAACAATAAGAAAACAAAATAGGGAATTAGCTGTTCACTGAGGGAGGATAGTCCATTTTGTGCACTGAATGAGACTTAGGCCCTGTACAAAAAATCCCTGAATATGATCATATTATTATCCTCATATTACATTATCACATCCAGAGGGGGAGACTTGAGAAGTATAAATGTTGCCCGGAGCTAGAATTCAGGATGTGACAATGTCTGCTGATCAAAGCCTGAGACCGCTATCCCTTCCTACTTGTTCACATGATACTGCCAAGAATGACCTTAAGTGAGTGACTACAGACTCTGTAGCTCTAGGAAGGATAAAGGAATTTGAGGCACAAGCAGTGTTCTCGTCCATCCTCCCTGTTGAAGGAAAAGACCTAGGAAAGGACCACTGAATTGTGGAAGTAAATGTATGGTTGCACAGGTTATGGTGGAGAGAGGGCTTTGGATTCTTCAACCATGGAATGTTGTTCCATGAAGGATTATTAGGAAGAGATGGGATCCACCTTAAGGAAGAGTATCTTCACAGACAAGCTTGCTAACCTTGTGAGGAGGGCTTTAAACTAGATTCCATTATGGATAAAGACCTAAGCCCTCAGGGAAGTGAGACACCAGGAGGAAATAAGGAAGGGGTGCAACAGGGGAAGCCTCCTTATACATACTGAGAAAGCAGGGCAATAGTCTAGTTATTTTAGGTGCCTATATATGAACCCAAGAAGCCATAAACAAGCCAAGGACCTAAGCAATCTGACTGCCTTCTCTGATGAGGTAATTGGCTCTGTGTTTTATGGGGAAAGCGATGGACAGGATACATCTTTACTTCAGCAAAACCTCTGGTACAGTCTTTCCAGGTATTCTTGCTGACAAGTTAAAGAAATATGGATTGGATGAATGGACTATAAAGTGCATAGAAACCTGACTAGATCATCAGGCTCAATGGGTAGTGATCAACAACTCAATGTTTAGTGGTAGCCAGTATCAAGTGGAGTACCCCGGGGTAGATCCTGGGACCAATCTTAATCAACATCTTCACACATGACCTGGATGATGAGTTGGACTGCACCTTCAGCAAGTTCGTGAATAACATTAGGCTGAAGGGAAGAGATAGATACACTGGAGGATAGGGATAGGGTCCAGAGTGACCTAGGCAAATTGGAGGATTGGGCCAAAAGAAATCTGATAAGGTTCGACAAGGACAAGTAGAGTCCTGCATGCAGGATGGAAAAATACATGCTACAGGTTGGGGACCAACCAGGTAAGCAGAAGTTCTGCAGAAGATGACCTGGAGATTGCAGTGGATGAGAAGTTGGATATGAGGCAACAGTATGCCCTAATTAGGCTAATGGCATATTGTGCTGCATTAGTAGGAACACTGCCAGAAGAATGAGGAAAGTAATTATTCTCCCTTCTCTGGCACTGGTGAGGCTACATTTGGAATACTGCATCCAGAATCAGGCTCTCCATGACAGAAAAGATGTGAGAAAATTAGAAAGAGTCCAGCGGAGAGCAATAAAAATGATTTAGGGGTGGGAGCACATGACATAGGTGGAGAGACTGAGGAAATTGGTCATATTTATTCTGCAGGAGAGAAGAGTGAGAGAGGATTTTATAGAAGCCTTCAATATCTGAAGGAGGGTTTCAAAGAGGATGGCACTAAGTTGTTCCCAGTGTTAGCAATTTATAGAACAAGGAGCATCTCAAGTTGAAGCAGGGGACATCTAGTGATAGGGAAAAAAACCTATAATATTCAACTTAGAAGGGTGGTGAACTGGAATGGATTACATGAGGAGGTGGTGCAATCTCCATTCTTAGATTTTTAAGGTCTCTTCCAACAGATTCTATAGCTGTATCAAAATACATAATAAATGCTACAGGTCTTAAATGCTAATATAACAAACACAACATGTTACCATAATTCTGCACTCACTTTTACTGTTTACGAACAATGATTCTTTGATTTGAATATTGACTTGGCCTTGTCTAGCTGAGGTAATAAAGGCAGACACAAAATTGGTCTCAGTGCTTATGTACTTTATCACAGATGAATGTAATAGTCAATAGGTCAAGTGTCAGTTCCCCATCCATGAATGTTCAGATAAAGCTAATGTTTAGAAAAATGCTGCTTAGGAGTTAAGTATATTACTGAGGGAGTAATATGAGTAAGAAACATGCTCCTTTCCAAAACAAGCTTCTTGACTTGATAGTGTTTCAATCTGTCAGAGATAACGTGACAAAAAGGCAAATCTACTCAGTTTGTATAATCCCACTAGGCAGTGGATTATCTGAGGAAAATTCCTACTAGCCAAGTTTTCATGTGACAAGAAGTACGTTTAATTTGGGGGACACACACACACACACACACACACACACACACCCTTTATGACCATTTACTTTCTATGTTTTGTTTATAAGAATCAATTTGATTAAATGAGGAGAGGTGCAAAAGTGTTGCCTCATTTTGAATACTACCTTCAAACTTGAAATTAAAAAGATAAGCATGCACTGTATTCCAGTTACAATATAAAGTTGAATGCCTCACTCTGTGTAATAAACACAAAGAAGCCAAAACATTCTGCCAAATACAATTATGAATACTACCTTCCAAGTATTCTCACAGCAGAAGTTTACTAATCCACACAACCCATAGAGATTCATAAATAAGTTTTAATTTCCAAGTTTAATAAAGTTTTCAAAATGTTATTTCAATTCCATAAAAATACTCAAGATTAAATAGGCATCAATCACCTGAAAGTAGAAGTCTAACACAGCAACCATATCTGTGCCTTCTGGAAAACACTGGGGAAAGAAGTAAAAGGAATTTTTTAAATATATTGGTTATATTAGACAATACATCAATTTTAAACTAAATAGATTTTAAAATCAAATAAATTCCTGCCAGTGTTCAAAACATTAGCTATCTTTTTTTAATTAAAATGTATACAAATGTTTAAAAAGAACACTATAATATTTAAGAAAATTAAATGACATTCTGTTTTTAAAGATGGAACTCTCATACAGCTTAATACTCTAGATTAATACTCTACTAAAATACCTTTATATACAACTTTAAGTATAGGCTCTTTTAAAATATGCATAGAAACACTTAAAACATTTAATGCAATTTTTTAAATAGTCACTTGTACTGAATCTTTGGAAAAAGTTACAGGATATGATAGAACCAATAATCTTATATGGAAAAATGAGATTTGGGCTGTTCTGTAAAGAATACCTAAATACAGGTCAGCATCTTCTGAAAAGTAAACCCTTACCATTCATGGGGGATGTATTCCTGGCAACACTGCAAAGAGCGAAATCTGTGGATACTGGGAGTCACAGGGAACTCACTACAGCTGTCAGGAGCTGCGGTAAGTTCCCTACAGCTCCTGACCACCGTTGCCCTCCTGCCCCGGGCTGGGACAGGAGACCCTGCAAATATGCAGAATCACACGGGCTCGACAAATAATGTAATCTACTCTCCCGTGGCGAGTAGATTACAACCCGGAAGAGCTGGCGCAGAATGATCTGCGCATGCGCAGAACGCAGAACTGCGCAAAACTGTGCGGCTGGTGAGCAGGGCTTGCCGCCACTTGGCGAGCCCTGAGAATCACGAATAGCACGATTCCACAAATAGCGAGGGCCTTGCGTACAACACACATGGTGTTCTAAACGATATAAATAAAAACAAGTTATAAAATAAAACACCAAAAATTCAGAGACCAACATTACGAGCAGAAGTCATGCAAAAACATCAAACAAAAGATGGACAAACCTTCTTTTCTTTCAGGTAATAGCCAATTGCAAAGTTTCGATCTCCACTCTCTCTTTCAGACTGGAACCTTAAAAAACAAAAAAACAAAAAAAACCCCCAAGTTTTCAAATACTTGGAATGTAGAGAAGCACAATGGTATGGTTTTTTGTTTTTTCATTTTTTAACTTATGGGCAAAGCCAGATGTCAACAAAAAAGAAACAGGTAGAGAGCTCTGAAAAGAACAATTTTGTATTTGTTAAAAATTAAGCATTTAAAAAAGAATAAAAATACTGGAATCACCAAGTTATGCGATAATTACTGCCTGTAACAACACCATTTCAACACTGTTACCCTTGTCCTCTGTACTTCTGGTCCAAACTTACCCGAGTGAAACTACTGGTAAAATTACTAATGAATTCAAGAATGCAAGAATAGATCTGTTATTAATTAAATCCATTCAAGTCAACTCTTGTCTTAAAATTAGACTATATGTTGCTCAGGACAAGGAGTATGTCTATTTATCATGTGCAAATAAGGAGATCAAAGTAAGACAGCTTTCTAAATTCAACCAATACAAATAGGAAGACATTTCTGATTTTAGGCTACATGTAAGGAGACTGTTGATCCCTTACTAAAACTTAGTGAGTGATTTTGGTTGGTTATCTCCCAGTACCAAAAGAAATGGTAAAGTTGATGATCAGTACCCTGAGACTGAAAGCAGTCTTTGTTGAGTAATTTACTAGTTGAGTAGTCGATGGAGTTTCTATCAGTCGATCAAGTTCCACACTCCTTATGGGGCTCTTGTACATTTAAAGGAGGAATGTGGAACTCAGTGTGCAGCCCAGGGACAGCAGGAAGTCCCACTGACTCCGGGCTGCATGTGGACATGCCAGCTTTGAAATGTACAAGAGTCCTCAGTGGCAGTTCTTGTGCATTTCAAAGCGGAAGCTCCCTCATGAAGCCTGGGGCCAGCGGGGAACTCAGAGACCCCACTGACCCCAAACTCTATGCAGCGCTGCTACTTTGAAATGCCACGCAGAGCCAAGGTCAGGTGGGGACTGACTCCGGGCTCCGCGTGGCATTTCCGTGTAACCTGGGATCAGTTGGGGATTCTCCAGCTGACCTCAGGTTCCACGTGGCACTGCGACTTTGAAGTACTACTTCTGCCCCCCTCTTCTGCTTTGCTGCCTCTAGCCGATAGAGGCAGCAAGGAGAGGGGAAATTGACTAGTCGATTGGACTACCCGATAAGCGCTTGCTTACTGGATAGTTGACTAGCCCCTTACATCCTTAATGTAATAACCACTTTGTCAGGGAAGCATCCAAAGCAAAGAGTACCCTGGAGTGGGGACAGCTTAGCTCATGTACTAAGTGAACCTGCCAGACTAAGTGAACGAGCCTTCCAGGAATCTCTGGCCCAGTCTTGTCAGGATTATGAAGACATTGCCACCCAAGAGAGTAGAAGGGGGTCCTTCAGGTCGGGCAGGCTGCTAGGTAAAAGGGAGTGGGAGCAAGAACTCAGATACTTTCACTAGTTAATTCCACTATGGTTGTGTATAAACAAAGAAAGTTCCCTGCAATAACTGGACCATTCCCTCGCTTGCCACCAACAAGACTCAAAAACAGAATTCTCAGCTTTAAATCAGCTTAGCGAGGTGGAAACCTTGCGGCCTCTAAAATGAAGCATCACAATATCCTGAAATAACTGCAAAGTGAGAAATATCATAAAGCTAGTGCTTGAAAAAAATATTAAACATCTATTAGCCGTGAGTGAGTGAGTGAATGTATGTATAAAGAGAATGGGACAGCTGGACTGTGGAGGAGAGCTGCTTTCACCTTTGGAAGCATTGGTCCATGGCAAGGTGTTCTGGGCCCTGCAGCAATACCAATAAGGATGATGATGGGGGGCAGCTGAATGAGTCTGCTAGATCAAGGGCAGTAGAAGCTGCTCTCCCCTCTTGTTCCTCCTCAGGGAGAAAACAGGCCTAGGTACTCTCTCACACCTTTGAGACAGTGCTAAGTCCTCAGTGCAAGGAATAAGCTTCTGCGGGAGCAACAAGAGGCTGCAAAGATTCAGAAAAGCAGTGTGTAAGAAGAACAACTTTCTGAAATGCTCTTAGTCAGAAATCTTCCCCTAATATTGCCTACATTCTAGGTGTGTCTGCTGACTGTCTTCTCTCAGGCTTTACCAATTTACATGTTGCTGCAGGACTCAACCCATAAAAAGAGCAAATTTCACACTCACATGCTTCAGAGAAATGTGTTATGTGGGACAAAGGCAGGTGAAGAGTCTGATTGATCAGGGTCTGTCACCAGGCCCATAAAACAATCTCCAGTCTTCCCTCTTTCTTGAAGAGCTGGGATGTAAAATATTTACTTACCATGTAATTTTCAGGCATTATGCAATTCTCCAAGAAGAGACTTTTTACAAACTTGTCACTGGCAAACATGATTCCCTAATATAAGGAGCAGTACTTTAACCCCAGGGGACCTGAAGGAGGCCATCCTGGGAAAGTTTTTTTGTTACTCTTAATTTACTAACAGGCAAATCATAAATACTAATCAACCAACCAACCAAAATAACTAATGCTAATAACAAATGTAGTCGCTGGATTACACAGGTATTGACAGCAAGCTTTCCGTCTCAATACCTTGAGACAGGTGAAAGGAAAAGGTGGCAGTTAGTTCATTCTGTATTTTTATGTCCTCGCCCATTTTATGTCCTCATCTCCATGCACCCTTTTTCCCCCCCCTCCCTTCCCCTTTAGAGCTTCCTGGCATCTGAGAGGGAGATGGCAGAGAGGCCTTCACAACTCTATTCTTCCTCAATTGCCCTTGTTTGGGTCCTCACTCTTCATGAATAATTTCAGAGCCTGCCTCCTATGCTGCTCATTATTTCCTGTTGATGGGGGAAGCAGACATAATTCCTGATTGTTTAACCACTGCCCACAGTATTTTGATTTATCAACAGTAAAAATGGCTAGCATAATTTGTGTCACTATTACAGCCTAGCAAAACTATGAGATATAAGACTTAGGCACCTTCCCTCAGCAGAGTTGGAAAGATTCTACATTAATTTACACTTGGTTCACACAGAGAGATTACCCTTGTAACCACAGAATTTTACATATGATTTTTTTAAAAATATAAGGTAAAATTCTGCATGAAATGACAGTATAGTGAATAGATTTTAAGTTCTCATTAAAGTTGAATTAGATTAAACAGTCTCTCTCTGGTAGAAGAGTAATTAATTATGCTTTTATCAGTGCAAAATCTAATTTAAGGTGTAGAACTGAATTAATAGTCAAATAATATATACATGTATTGGTTATCAATAAAGTATACATAGTATAATGTAAACTGAATTATAGGTAGGCCAGTAAATTGAGACAAAAGCAAAAGATCCTTTTCTTAAAAGTAATACTGAAAGAGGCCGGGCCGTAAAAGAACAGAAAAGGGCATATGACAGTTAAATATAATGAATACACTGTTCCCTGTCATATACGCAAGTACAATGAAGAGGGATTTGACAATTAGAAAAAAAGGAATCAGGCTGAGTTTCATGTCAATAGGTAAACAGAGGCCCAAGGATGCATGTTGCTGAAGTGGTGGTCTGAGTATCTGAACAGTGCCAGGGCAGGCAGGGGCTGGGTAAATACGTGGACAATCCCCTACTTTTAATTAGGCTCTTCTCTCATTAAATTTAAGCTCATAGTTAAAGAAGTCTTAATGAAAGTTATCACCTGCTACACTAAAGATTCCTGTATTGAATATGCTCAGGTAAATTATAATCACCAATCTCCCCTCTCCCACACAAACTCATCAGCATTCACAATTCCCCAACACCACGGAGCACACTTATGGCTTTCATTGAAGCACTGCCTCAGTGGAAATTCTGAATTTGTAATAGAAAAGCCTTGTTTTCTTGCAGGAATCCTCAATTCTAAGATTCCCATAAGGGGGTTTTGTTCTATTTTTAAAAGATTACATAAACAAACAAAAAAAGCAAAAGGAATAACAAATGTAAGAGGATGGTTTATAATCTTTTGGTACACCGATGTTAAAGTGAGCAGTTTCATTTTTGGTATGAATGGCAGGGTTACAGAGTTTTGATGTGAGGCTTTCATCTAAACAGCACTCACAAGAGAAAACTCTCCAAAACATCTGAAGTAACCATTGTTGTACATAATATTTAACCAAAACTATTATCAAAGAGACTGTTGTACATTAAACAAAAGACAGAACTATGTAGCACTTTAAAGACTAACAAGATGGTTTATAGGTGATGAGCTTTCGTGGGCCAGACCCACTTCCTCAGATCAATATGTGAGGAATAAGTGGGTCTGGCCCACGAAAGCTCATCACCTATAAACCATCTTGTTAGTCTTTAAAGTGCTACATAGTAATGTCTTTTGTTTCAGCTACAACAGACTAACACGGCTGCATCTCTATCACTGTTGTACATTAAGTACCACAAAAATGAACATATTTAGATCAGAACAATGTAAACCATATAAGGAATGAAGTTAGATCTTCTTAAATGTAAAGGATAAACTGTCTCCACTGAGCTTTACCACTGAGTTTAAGATGGGCCCAGCTTTCACCTTAGACATTTTACCACCAAACCTCAAACAAAAACAAAAATACTCACGTGGCATTACTGAATCCAACATACTCGTTACCAGCCATATTATTCATAAACTGCATCATCTATAAAAATAAAAAGCATCCCAAAAATCTTCAGATCTGAAAATATCATAACTCAGACCAAATTTTCAACATGGCCTTAACTGAACTTGTTTTGGGAGCATACATTCAAACCCATGGTGTCCAACCATTTCTGAAGCAGTAGCCACTATAGTGGTTACTAGCACAGCAAACAAACCACACTCAACTAGCCAAATAGCCACAAGTGTCTAGTGGCTGCTAGTGTATTGGACACCACCACATTAGAATTTCTAAATACCAAATTGCCTCTATAAATCAGGTAGCTGTTTAAACTGCTTAAGTATCACCTGCAATTTGAAGGCAAAAATTCCATGAGGACAATGTGAGCCCCTGTAGCACCAAATCTAAATATGCTAAACAGCAACAGAATGTTTTAATATTCACTTACATAGTCAAATTTTTCTGCATTATTTGCTCCTTGCTGGAAGGAAAGAAGAGATATTTACAAGAATTGTTAACATACCAAAAAAAAAAAAAAAGTCAGAAGTTCATGTAACATTAGGGGTTTTTTAGTTTTATATAATTAATAAAAATGTACATGTATAAAGCTACTTAAGTATAAAATACTACAAATATTTTCTATATTAATATAATTACAAGAAAAACCTAATTAAAAGGTAAGAGTAAATAACTTAGATAACATTTATACAAAGAAAGCTACAAGATGTTTTTATCAAATACCCTGAACATAGGGGATGAGTTAAACAAAAAGAAAGGTATGCTTTATTTTAAGTGCTCTCTATTCAACACAACATATTGACAAAGAATAGTATGTAATAATATACATGACAAATTCATTGTGATCAATGTTCCTACAATGAACAAAACACTGGATTACACGTATAAAAAAAAAAAGAGTAAAGCTCTTGTTTTATTTTATATTAGCACTGAGCACAGAAAAATTCAGACTCCAGGCTATGAAGTGTTTCCTATGGTTAGTTTTCATGTTAAAAATTTAATTCAGATAGAAACTTAAAATAAAGTGTTACCTTTACTATAAATAGAATTACACTTAAATTGAGATTTAAGGTAAGTATCCTATATAAAGAAACTGATTATTTGGTTAGCTAAATATGGATTTACTCAAAAGCTACCATTTTAGAAACTTAAAACTACAGCAACGTTTTCCTAAGCAACGTAAGGAAAACTGTCAAATCTTATTGCACTCGTTTTATGAAAATAGTTTTTAGGGGACTTTTTAAAACACGTTTTCTTAAATTTGGTAAATATCAGTGAAAGATATATTTATTGGTCCTTATCTCAATTTCTGATAAGTGACCTGCCATAAATCTGTATGGGGGGGAGGAGAGAGAGAGGAGAAAGCTCATGTATTTTACTTGTTTTGAAAAAGCCAAGCAGCTTCATTTTAAGAGAAAGTTTATAATATAAACAGTGGATTGAAAATCTGAAATCATGTCAAATGGCTTCATCTAAACTAACAGAAACAATACATCTGAGGTTTGTTTTATAAACCACTTGAGTATTAAATATAGTCCTAGATACACTAGCCAAAAAGATTATCTCGAGCAACCCAAGAAACTTTACTCACACTACGTTTAGTATAGAAAAAATAAAAAGTGTAAGTTTTGCACGTACTAGTATTTTACTTAATGAAATGCATAAAGCCAGTTTCATTTCCCACTCTACAAGTGGATTAAGATGTTGCACATAGCCTATGAAGCCTTATGAATCAGCTCATATGTAAGAGGATGTGCAGTCGGATGTATAAATGATCACTAGTTGAAAGCAATACCATGCTGCTGTGCCAAAATTATGTGTCAATAGTCCCTTACACATATAAAAGGTAATCAATTTTATTCAGAGTCAATAATCTCTAGCTAAACAATAAGTAACAGTTATACTTAAAAAAAAAAATCACATTTCATCAAAATGTTTTGTATAATATACCAGAATACAAGCCTTAAAAAAGTAATGCCAAATCTGTTCAATGAAAAATAATTAAAAGAAGAAATTACCAACTTCATTGAACTGTTGCAGTTGTCAAAATATTCCATAGATCCTAATGCTGTAAAATATGTAACAACATTTAAACCACAAAAACCTTTTCAACCTTTTAAATGCACAATGAACATCTTTTTGGGAAATTGGGTCAGCATTAGTTAAGAGATGCTGCATCAATCATAGGGTTAGACATTTAAAATAAACTGAAATAAGTTATGGTTTTGTTTAAAAAAAGCTCAAGGAGAAAGATCATGCTTTGTGCAAAAATACAAATACATAGTATTTTGGTTCTTTTTTTGCCCAACTGAAAAAAAATCCTTTACATTTAATAAACTAATTTTACTAACAAAATATAAACGTGAAGGGCAAAAGTCAGATATATGACATCAGTACTATTTTCATTTCACCATTTTAAAAAATGGTGTTTTTAATAAGCACCATCTGATTTCACACTGCAGAAGATAATCACTTTTAGACAGCATCTTCTGTACATTAATGATCATGTTGACCAGATGATGTATACTTAGACTCTGATGCTGCACACATGCATTACTGACTGAGCACACAAGCAGCCCAACTGAATTCAATGAGGCTACTCGTATGCTTAAAGTATTTGCACAAGTAACTGGAGCCTACATATACAATAACTCAGAAAAAAACAAAATGTTTTATTTCCATTATGTGTTGATGACTACAGTAGATCACTACCACAATTTCCCTTTTTATTTGTAGAGATAAAGGAAGCATACTTCTAAATTAACAGGCCACATTGAAAATACATATGATTGAAGTTCAAATACAGATACTAAAATTTAACTATAGAATTTTGAAGCTATTTTCAACAATGTAAACAATGAAAGGCAGGAAGGCCTCTTTACTGTTTTACATGACTTTGCTTTAATTAACACTGGAAAAATCAAGTTAATTTATATTTTTAAAAGTTTCATAAGCAATTCATCTATCTAGATTGCTTATGAAATGTTCCATGAAACATCTTCAGAAACATTCATATTACATATATACACACACATATACACACATTGTATACATGCCTGTGTGTATATTTTTCTATATAATTGTGTATATACATATATGAACAAACATTTATAAATGAATATAAAACAGTTTAAATAGAAATGTATGAGTTTTAAGAGCTGTGTGTAACAACTCTGAAATTCGTTATCAGGTTGTTTCAGTCTTAATATTTTAAGCACACAAAACACACAATGAAAGACTTATGGCTGGAAATCTTAACTTTGAATTTCTTTGCTTATCAATTTTTGTTAGAACCTTAGTGGTTATAAACATGTTAGGAATGGGGAGGAGAGCAGGGGCTTCTTATTAATTTAATTGATTTAAGAAAAAACATTGTGTGGAGGTTTGTTCTTATTTTAAGATAAAAATTCTTCTACTTAGTAAATACTAATTGAATAAGAGCATTTAGTTTCTGTAATACAGAGCATAAGAACATAAGTGCCCATGTATTTGGAATGGCAAAACAGAGAGTTGTAAAATGCTTCTCAAGGAATCCAAAAATAAACCCATATAAAACTTATCTAATGAAAAATGACTTTTCATTAACATTTGAGATGCAGTTGATTAGACCATAATGTAATATAATTTTGTTGCCAACTCATTGTTATTAATCCAGTCACTTCATTTCTTAATGTGAAAGAACCTATGCAGTAAAAATATAGAAAAAAGTTTAAACATACCTAACAATTTTAGTTAGATCTTGATAAAACGTACTCGAGTGAAGACTTGATATGCCAAATGTCAGCAAAGCAGAATGCTATAATTATGTTTTTATAAAGCCCCCAGAAAACACAAATACTGACACTATTTTAAGTACAGCAGCAATTTTTGCATTTGAATACACCAATTTACCTTTTAATGGCTTGTTCTAGCTTACTGTACTTGCACTCTTTTTTGGTTAATCTGTGCATGCTCTGTGAAAACTCTGCCTTACTGCTTACTGTTAATACTGCACCTCTGAAATACTTGGGAGTACAATGTCATAGATAATATTTGATCTGCCATGTATATTATATATAAATACATTTAAGAAATTTTGTGTCTCCCCTCAATGTAAGTATTGAATATATCTGATAATTTTGGACAGCCAGCACTACAGAGCAGATTCTATACCAACTACAGGTTGACCTTCTCTAGTCTGGCTCCCTTGGGGCCTAACTGGTGCCAAACCAGAGAATTTGCGGATCACCGGTTGGATACTGTCTAGCTGCAATACCAAACACTTCCACTGCTTACTGGGCTCTTAGAAGACATTTCAGGGTAAAAGAGAGCTAAATAACAGCACAGAACACAGAGCCAGGACTAGTGACAGTAAAACTTTATGGGACTGTAGGAAAATTGGCCACCTTATCGTAAGTGGATCTCTGGCTAACTGAAAATCATACCAGACCCCAGATGTTGCCGGACCACAGACAGCCGGCCTAGAGAGGTTCAACTTGAAATGTAACATGAAGTGAAATTTACTCCAGTTGTAATGTGTCATCATAAAAAAAAAAAAACCAGACAAAAGAATGTGAATATTTACAAACCAGTGCATCAGGATCCACAAATCTTAACAGAAGAGAGGTGTAACAGCATGAACCAACACCCAAGTAGAAGCGGAGCCAAAAATCTTGGGCATTTCTATGATCATGTTAGTACATGTTTTCAAATTCACAAATATACACCTATTTAAAATGTCAGACAACCAGAAGTAATTATACTATTAGCTATACTGGAGAAAAAAAAGCAGAGACTTTTCCGATCACATAGTATGAGGATGGAATATGAAAACCTGTCTTCAAAACTTCTATGAATCTAACAGTTGTATAGTGGTACTTAACAGAACTATGGTACTGTCAGCTATATTTCTCTTTAACCACAGTCCCATTTCTTTAATGATTCACAGCTTTCTACAAAGGTAATGTCAGAATACTTACAACACATGTAATACCGTTGGATAACAGTCATTTATGTGCTTAATTTCAAGAAGTGTATGAAGCAGCTTACTTGCTCATCTTATCTTTCTGCAGGTCATTCAAGTTTAGCTGAGGATGTATATTCACTTCTATCCTGATCTTCATTTTTATACCTATGCCAATAATCCTTTGGAACTTTTGTTCCAAGGACTTTTGATGGCACCCATTACTGCAGCATCTAAATGTTTCCCATTTCAACTGGAAGAGAAGGCTGCACTTCATGGAGCATCCAACTCTTTTCCCTTCCCTAGATACAGAAGATTCTCCTTGGAAAAGGATTGTTTTTGGTTTGTTTTTACATTTTTTCCTTTTAAGTCCTGCCCATTAGGTGTAAAAAGTTTTATCAATAGAGAGGAGGCCTTGCAGCATGTTCTGTGATAGGGTTGCCAACTTTCTAATTACAGAAAACTGAACACTACTGAACCAACCCTTCTGAGGCCTCACCCTTGCTCATCTCTTCCTCCCCATAACAACTCACTCTTCCTCACCCTACCTTACTTGTTCATTTTCACCAAGCTGGGGCAAAGGTACAGGGTGCAAAAAGGAGCAAGGGTTCAGGCTGTAGGTACACACTTTGGAGAGGGGCTAGAAACAAAGGGTTCAGGGAACAATAGGGAGCTCCGGAATGAAACAGGGAGTGAGGGTAGGAGAGGACGTGAGGGCTCCAGCAGTGTGTGGGGGCTCTAGGGTAGGGCCAGGAATAAGAGGTTTGGCGTGTACAAAGGGGCTCAAGGCTGGGGCAAAGGGGTACAGAGGTAGAGGGAGGGAGTTCAGAGCTGGAGCAAGGAGTTGGGGTGAAGGAAAGGGTGAGGAATGCAGGCAATTCCCAAGGATCCCAATTATAGTTGCTTTACCGTAGGCAACTACTGGGAAGCAATGACACGTTCCTCCAGCTTCGAGGGCCAGGACTGGCCAGGGAGTGCTGTGCGCTGCCCTTGTCCACAGGCACTGCCCTCATAGTACCTTCTGGCCTTGGTTCCTGGCCAAGGGAAGCAGTGGAGCCATTGCTCATGGTGTAGGCAGCATACAGAATTGTCATGGCCAGCCATAGCCCCAGGAGCCAGAAGAACATGCTGACTGCTTCCTGACAGCCACTCAGAACCAGGTAGAGAGCCTTCAAGGCCCACACCAACTAGACTTTTAACACTCCAGTTAGTGTTACTGACCAGAGCCTCCAGGATTCGGGGTTAAAAAGGACACCTGGAAACCCTACCCTGCGATCAGTTTCTCAATGAATTTCTTCTCCTCTGGCAATTTTTTCAACAGCCATCCTATCTTCCTTCCCCTTCTATAAAAGATCCATTCCTCCTCAGGTTCTAATGAGGTCTGTCCTGGATTCCACATGTTCTGTTTTTCCAAAGAAGTTCATCTGTCTTGTTAGGTTATAAATGGAGATCCAGTCACCAATGTAGCTGAACACTCACATATTAGGAGCTTTACAATCAGGGATATGTCAATTATTTAAACTGTTGCCATCTGAGGCCAAGGTCACTTATACTAGATACATATGTACCTCTCCAACAATGGACCATTGGTAGTCTGCAGAAAACTGCTAGTTACATTGATGCTGCATCTCCATGTTTCAAAAATCTCTTTCACAAAAGACAGCTAAATGGTAATAAGTACTTTCCTAATATTGCTTTGCCATATGAACAATTGTTGTAATTATCACTATGACGTTATGTGATTGCGCATATAAAGCAAAGTGGCCGCCCAATCATAAGTGGTGGGAATATGGTTTAACAGCCTATTTATTAAGATCCAGTCAGCAGCAGGAAACATTTAGAACCCCCAAATTAAAGCACTTTTATATGGTTTAAATCTCTCAAATAGTTATGCGGAATGTAAGTACAGTTAGAATAGAGCCCGAGTTAATACACCAATTTTTAAAGACATCAGTATAATTACTGGTATACTATAGCTGGGCTGCTATGTAAGCTTTTAAAACATGATATCGTTATGCTTAATAAGAAAAAAAAATATTAATGTTAACAGTACATAAGAAATATATTAAATTGCAAACCCCCAACTACATATCAGCTCTATATTCTTTTCCAAGACACATACAATTCCAATTACAGTCAGACTTGTGTGTGTGATCCCAAAGGCAGAATTTTTCCCTTAAAGTGTTACTTATGTCAGTAACAATTCTTGTCCAGTAAAAAATTCACCTTAACATATTTTCTTCAAACCGCAAGTACCGTATTTTAGCAAATATAACCCGTGGGTTATATTTGTTTTTATAAACCCCGCACCTCTCCCCCTCCCCCCCCGCAGGTTATACTTGTACGCGGGTTATACAGGGGTTTTTTTGTGTGAAAAGACGACAATACTGACTCTTCCTTGAGGAAAGCAGCATATTTTAATTTAATAATAAGAGAAAGTTATGTTAAAATTCATTAAAAAAATCTACTCCCGAACAGACTTTTCGTTCACTGAATACTTTCTGCCTGCAGCTCTGTTTCCATTGTCCTTTGGAAAAGCCACTACACACAATTTAAAATCTGCCATATATGATTTGGCCTTAGGCATTTCTAAAAGCTTTAAAAAGTTTAAAAAATATAAAGATTTAAAGTTTAAAAGTCTAAAATACAAGTTAAAACCAATGAAGGAACAAATGAATGGAAAAGCGGTGTTGTTCAAAGGGGTTGTATACCCCTTACTGCTTGTGTTATCAGCTGCAGCTCAAACAGTTGATTACAGGTGCTCTGCATTACCATCATTAGCTGCAGCTCATTAACAGGTGATTATAGATGTTTTATCCACAGAGTCTCTCCTGTGGGCTATACTCATGCATGGAGTATACAGGTTTTGGGTTTTTGTTTTTTTTTAAAACTCAAATAGTAAAAACCTGTGGGGTATATTCGGGTGCAAGGTATATTTGCTAAAATACGGTACCCATACTATCATAGGTACTAATGATAATCATGCACAAGAATTATGAGGTAAATACCCAGCTTTTTCTCTTTACTGACACATTCAGTGCATTGTATTGTATTTGCTGTATTATTTAGAATAATTTAATAGTTTAAAAAATTAACACATAAAATCAACAAGCCCTTTTACATGTGAAAGTAGTAACAGTTTCGCCACAAAGATAAAAGCTGGTCAGAATTTTAAAATACAGCAACAGTCTCTCTATACTTTCTGATATGCTGGCATATGAATCTCATGTAATTATATCAAACATTTGATGCCATTTAAGATAATGTAAAAGACATTTAACTGCCAAATTCCAAAGTCCATGCATGGCCCTCAATAAATATTAGCAATTCCTATGGATCCCAATGATAGTGAATTCATGTGAACTGAGGGCAGCATATGGCTTTTATTTAGCAAGGTTTTTAAGAAAACTTTATATATAGGTTATATCCAAATTTAAGTTTTGTCAGTGGATTATCCACTTTTTTACATAATTCATATGTAAGACAGCTAAATTGTAGACTATAAGTTATCTGCCAAAATATAACCAGTTAATGTTTTGTACCTGTTGATCCCAAATATAATTTTCAAAGAAATTATTATTAATTATTGAAATGTTAAATAGCAGCTTAGTGGAAGCAATACATGAAATGATTTAGATATTGTCACTTCGAAAAAAATGAAGTGATAATATGGTATGTGTGTCAGATGTGCAGTTATTACAAGCAAACCTCTCAGTGCAATGCAATTTGGTCTATAAAATATTACAGCATTTTTAAAACAAGTATCACAATTACATGCACTAAAAACTAAGATTTATTGTAGCCACATAAATATACTATTTATCAAGAACTCTATATTGGTGCATTCCAAATAGTTACATGCTGTTCTTTTGTCAGAACAGTGACCAGCAAGGTACACTCTAGGAGGAGGAACATTTTAACAGCTTTTACAAATGCAGATGTTAAAACTCATTTTTGCCAACATGAATTTCAGTGCTCAGTGAACCTTTAGAAAAACTAAATCATGAATACATTTACCTGTCATACTTAAGGCCATTTTCTTTCACCTATAGCTATTAAAGATAAATGTCTTTAAGCAAGAATTTTTACAACTTGTTTAATATAAATAACAGAAAATCATGATACAAAATAAGAAGGAATCTTTCATAACTAACATTTTGCAGGCAGAGGCTAAAATGAGTTTCCAAATGTAATAAATCCAATGTAAAATAAATTAAGTAGTCATGCTTGGAAAAGTTACATAACCTAGTGTTAAATTTTCTACATCAAAACTATGGTATGATTTACATTGGGGTTTTATCTACACTACCACACTTAAAGCAGCACAGCTGAACCTCTAGAGCATCTACATAGGCAGCACTATAAGTCAATGGGAAAGAGCACTCCCTCTGGTTTAATTATGCTAGTCCCAAAAAGCAGTGGCAGCTATGTTGGCAAGAGAAGCTCTCCCACTGACAGCCATGTCTACAACAGCACTCAGGTGGCATAACTGAAGTCACTCAGGGCATGGCTTATTCATACTCCTAAGCAATATTATATTGTTTTAAAGTCTAATGTGGACAAGGTCTGAGTACATCCCCATACAATCCAACTCATCTACAACTTACACCTGCAAACCCATGCCAAGGGCAGAATCCCGCCTTTCAAAACAAACATGCATTTATGTAGGAATATGGCCCAACAGCAATAACTGTTATATAATCTAATGTTTACTTATGGAAACATGCATAGCTGTTAGTTTCCAACCACTTATTTGAGAAAGTGGACATTTTATGTTCAAAGCAATATTAAATAATATAGATGGTAAAAAGTGATTTAAATACACAGGAGGATAATTGTGGGCTTGTTTAATAGAAAAGCATGGAATTTAGTTGTGCAGCTCCTATAAAGGATATACAGATGGGTAAAGCACTCTAATTTTACCACAAAAGGAAAAATAATCCTATTGTACTTTTATACAACACAGGAGAAAATCTAAGTTCAGGAGTACACTTGTCAATCTTGCTCATTAGGCAAGAGAAAATGTAGCGAATTTCTGAGGATGTACTCTTAATAAATATGTAAGAGTTTAACCATTTAAATTAGGGGTGGGGATCAGGCTTGAGGGCCGGATGTAGCCCCCAGCTTGCCTGGATCCGGTCCCCGAGGCTCAGGGCCCTCTCAGCATTGGGGAGCCCACACTGGCGCTCTAGCCCCCCTGCTGCCACAAAGAGGGGCTGTAGCACATAATCTACTAGGCTGGGCCCCCATAGGTCTGGTGTGGAAGTGGAAGTGGAGAAAGACACTCCACACATTTCCTTCTCAGTCTGGGGCCACATCAGGGAGAGGCTTGGGGGATTTTTTTTTACTTCTCACTTGTGTGCAGCCCCCAACTGATTTTTTTGTGGGTCAGTGGCCCCAACCCAAAAAAGGTTCCCCACCCTTGATTTAAAAAGTTAACTGATAAGCATCAGTGTATTGATTTCTGTTACGGTTACATGTCGGCTTCCAGCTCTGCTCCTGGAAGAGTCAGCTGTCACCTTGCACTACGAGCTACGCAGTTTAAAGCCAGGGAGCCAGTCTGCAGCATGTGTAGCCGCTAGGATTTTTAAGTTAAAAAAGTAAACGTTTTTTTACATCCCTAACTCTTAAGCTTCTGATTATGACTAAAAGATATTTCTCATAACAAAACTGCACTAAAATGATTTCAATTTTATCCGTCTGCTTTGCCCAGCATACAAAAATGCTAACTAAATGGGTAAAACAGTAAAAATAAAATTATATACAGAAGATGTAGCAGTGTTTCAGTTGAATCTGGATCAGATCATGATATCTTTCAGAAATCATCAATAAAAATTTTAGTGATACCCTTGTTTTGAAGTGCTTATTATGCAAATTACACACTATTTGCATGCTTCAAATTAGACTTATCTATACACATATATTAAATGTACAAGCACTACTGACTGCTAAGCTAATTTTCCACATTCTAATGGGATACTCAGAATAAAACTAAGTGTGACTGTTTTACCTTGATTAAAGAAGTGATCACAATTGCTCCAGCATTCACCATAGGATTATGAGGCTTGTCTGTGAAATAAAAAATTCAATTAACGTACATCCTCAGGGCTGACGTTCACACTTGTTTCAAACAAAATTAAAATCGGCCAATACATCCAAGTTATACATATTTTATTTTATTGTAATCATAAATTACAATACTGTTAACCAACATTATATACACTTGAGCAACATAGAGGTTTTTTTTTCTTTCCAGTTTACAAGAGCATCACTGTAGAACCTTTAGCATACTTCTCTCCATGAAGGGAGACACATCACAACACAAGATGACTTGACAGCTGCGGTGCACCACAGCCAAAAATCTTATGTGACATGCCTTTCCACTTTGCTAATAGATGTATCAGTATCACTGCACTCTCTACATTCTGAATATGTCCTTTTCTTTTGTTACTGATCTAATACATACACTGCTCTGAAAACTGTGAAAAGCTTATTCCCTAACTTGTTCTAAGTTACATTTATAACCTTTACTGGATAACAAATCTATTATCCATACATTAGGAAACAAGTGGCTAAACACCACATTAATTGATGTATGAATGCAGAGTCTTTCAAGCAATTGTCAAACCCAGATTGTATGTATACACACACGGTAGATTTTATTAGTGAATCCCTAAGTTAGCTGTAAGAGAAGTAAAATTGGTAATAGGTAGATGCCATTGACTCACTACTATTTATACACTCACTAACCACACAGGGAAAGCTCGCAAATTTATTCTAGCTAGCACATTTAATGAGAGCAATTATGTAATATGGATACTGGTTTCAAGAGTGTATATTAATACCACAGACACAACTAATGCCTATTTTTTAAACCAAGTGTCCTCAGACTAAGCGGACATAGTATACTTAGGCTTCTGACTTGTATTAGACAAATACTAAGACATCTGACTTACTCCTCCATGGGGTTCTGATAAAAAATTAGCACTAAACAAAACTAGTGTAGCCCATACTAAATAGATTAAAAATTGATCTAAAATGTTTTTATGCAGTGATTCTCAACTCTGGAGTCTTGTGGGGGTTCATCAACTCGTCTAGGTATTTGCCTACTTGTACAACTGTCTACATAAAAAGCACTAGCTAGCTACATGCGTACAAATTAAAATGTTATGCAGTGACTTGTTTAGAGAAGTTCAACCTGTACATAGAAATAAAACCCCATCTGACCACATCCCATTAGTTGTCACCTGCCACCCAATACTGGAACTCATACAGGGCATCAAACTATAACCCATAATTGATGGGGACCCTATTCTGAAAGAACTGTTTTCTGAACCCTCTCTTATGGCCTCCAACTCCCCCACCCTCAACTTAATCATCAGGAACAAGCTCCCCACTGTGGGAGAAAAATCAAATAAGTCCAATTGTGTCAAGGGGGGACCGTGCAGGAAATCAAAACTCTCTAAAAGAAAACTGCTGCAAGGGTTAAAAGTTTTCCAGGCCCCTCTCTCTCTGTAACAGAGAAATCATCTTAACTCTAATCAAGACCATTACAATGCCTCCTATCTAAAGTTCATGGAGACTCCTAGTCTGTCACAAATTGTCATGTAAATTCTTATCTTTGTCTCAGTTTGCCATGTAGACTCCTTACTCAGATTCTCATGTGCCTTTGTACTGTAAAACTTACTTCTAGCACTTCTGGTGTGAACAGAAACATCTCCCAGTACTTCTGCTAAGACTTTGAAATGTTAAAGAAAACAACCAATAACTAAACTGTCTGAACATTCTGTATAAAGGGATCCCTGAAACTGTCTCTCAGGGCTGCTGCTGCTGCTCACTCTGGTAGCTGTCAGCCTGCATGCATGCATAATAAAGTTTTCCTTCTAGATTTCTCTCCTGCCTCACTGCTTTGACCTCCAGCCTCGGACCCTTCTGGGGACTCTGTATCCCAGGGGAGCGAGATTTCCCAAGCACCACAGACAACAAACACCAAATTCAAGTGGTACCAGCCGCTTCCAGAACAAAATCTGAAGACATATCTCTGCTACTGCAATGATGAATGCCCATCCCCTTTCAAGACCCATGGCTCCTACACACATGCAACACAACCAGTTATATTTACTGAGTGCATATATACATCTCATCACAACTACTAATGAAACTTGACAATCAGTCTCAAACGCACTCTCACAGGAAAATGATGAAAAAAAAAAAACAGTCTACCACCTGTGGATGAACACGTTTTACAAAGTGATCACTCTATAGCTGACCTTTCAGTCCTGATACACAAAAGAAACCTGCACACTTTCAAAAAAGACAACCCTGGGAAGCTTAAATTCATAAGTCTGCTAGATATTAAAAATCATGGATGGAATAGAGACAATGGATGTAGGGCTTACTGCAACGATCATTGAATCATAGAAGACTAGGACTGGAAGGGACCTCGAGAGGTCATCGAGTCCAGTCCCCTGCCCTCATGGCAGGACCCAGTACTGTCTAGACCATCCCTGATAGACAGTTATCTAACCTATTCTTAAATATCTCCACAGATAGAGATTCCACAACCTGCCTAGGCAATTTATTCCAGCGTTTAACCACCCTGACAGTTAGGAACTTCTTCCTAATGACCAACCTAAACCTCCCTTGCTGCAGTTTAAGCCCATTGCTTCTTGTTCTATCCTCAGAGGCCAGGAAGAACAATTTTTTCCCTCCTCCTTGTGACACCCTTTTAGATACCTGAAAATGGCTATCCTCTCAATCTTCTCTTTTCCAAACTAAACAAGCCCAATTCTTTCAGTCTTCCTTCATAGGTCATGTTCTCTAGACCTTTAATCATTCTTGTTGCTCTTCTCTGGACCCTCTCCAATTTCTCCATATCTTTCTTGAAATGCGATGCCCAGAACTAGACACAATACTCCAACTGAGGCCTAATCAGTGCAGAGTAGAGTGGAAGAATGACTTCTCGTGTCTTGTTCACAACACACCTGTTAATGCATCCTAGAATCAAGTTTGCTTTTTTTGCAACAGCATCACACTGACGACTCCTATTTAGTTTGTGGCCCACTATAACCCCTAGTTCTCTTTCTGCCATACTTCTTCCTAGACAGTCGCTTCCCATTCTGTCTGTGTGAAACTGATTGTTCCTTCCTAAGTGGAGCACTTTGCATTTGTCTTTGTTAAACTTCATCTGTTTACCTCAGACCATTTCTCCAATTTGTCCAGATCATTTTGAATTATGACCCTATCCTCCAAAGCAGTTGCAACCCTCCCAGCTTGGTATCATCTGCAAATGTAATAAGCGTACTCGCTATGCTGATATTTAAATAGTTGAAGATATTGAACAGAACTGGTCCCAAAACAGACCCCTGGGGAACCCCACTTTTTACTCCTTTCCAGCAGGATTGTGAACCATTAATAACTACTCTGGGAACAGTTAACCAGCCAATTATGCACCCTCCTTATAGTAGCCCCATCTAAATTGTATTTGCCTAGTTTATTGATAAGAATATCATGCAAGACCGTATCAAATGCTTTACTAAAGTCTAGGTCAGGGGTCTCCAACCTTTTTATACCCAAGATCACTTTTTAAATCTCAGAACAGGCGAAGATCTACTGCCCCGTCCTTCCTTGAAGCCCCACCCTCTCTATTCTCCTCCTGTCCATCACTTGCTATCACCAACCCTTACTTACACACTCTGATAAATAGTTTATTTTTAAATTATGCCATATATAAAATTAAAATCACGTGTTTATAGTTA
>JANRFK010006693.1:20234997-20247105 GCA_030068395.1 Apalone spinifera
CTCTCTGAGCTTACCAAAATCTGCCTTCCTGAAATCCATTGTCTCTAATTTGCAATGCACATGAGAGAGAAATGTGTGAGTGAAAAGGGAAAGGGACCAGATTTTCTGGTTGGTCTAGAGCAGTGGTCATCAACCAGTAGACTGGGATCTACTGGTAGATCTTGGAGCCTCTGACAGGTGATCCTGATTTGTTTGGCCAAGAGGCTATGAAGTGCTAGCATTTCATCTGCCCCTCTCCCTTACTACTGCACATGTCCTGCCCTTTGCCTTGGAGCTGCCTCCCCTCATCCCCAGGACCCTCCTGCTTGCTGAGTAAAGCAGGGGAGGGAGAAGAGGGGCCCTAATGTCAAGGTGCCCCCTCTCCCACAGAGCAGGGCAGGGGGCACAACAGGACTTGGAATGGAGTTTGCTGGCTGCTTTTGGGAGTGGTACGAGGGCCAAGGCTGGGGTGAGCCTGCCTTAGCCCCACTGCACCACCACCCAGGAGCTACTTGAAATAAGCAGTGCCCAGTCAGAGCCCAGATCCTGAAACCTTACCACAGTCATGAGCCCCCTCCTGCAACCCAAGCCCCTGCCCGAGCCCTGAGCACCCCTGCATCCAAACACACTCCCAGAGCCTGCATCTAGAGCCCTTGCAGCGCCCCAACTGCCTGCTCCAAGCACGGCTCAGAGCCCCCTCACACTCTAAATCCCTTAATCCAAGACCAGAGCCCGCATCACAACCCACTGTCCTGCCTGGTAAAAGTGAGAAAGAATGGAGGAGGGAGAGATGATGGCATGAGCAGGGGCAGGGCCTCGGAGAAGGGACAAGTGTATTTGGGTTTGAGGTAGAACTTGGATTGCACTTAAATTCAAAAAGTAATCTCGTGCTTAAAGAGGTTGGAGGCCACTGGTCTAGAGCCTAGTGGGGAGGACCCCGGCGCCTGCAGCTGGGGGGTCAGGCTCCCCACACTGATCTACAGTGATGGGGAGAAGTGGAACAACTCTGCTTTGTTCCCCTGGCTCCCAGCCACTTCATTCAGGGGAAGGACAGGACCACCCCCAGCACTCACCAGTGGGATGAGCAATGCTGTTGAGATGGGGGAGCAGAGCAAGGCAGTACTACGCAAGGTGGAGGGAGATCAGAGGAAGAGACAGGGCAAAGGCAAAGCAGGAGCGATGGGGGACATTGTCCTGACCTTCCCCTGGGCTAGATATGTGCAGGGAGGAGGTCACATGGCCAGTGTCCCCCCAATCCTGTGGCCTTCCTAACCAATCACTTCTGATTTATAACAGTCCTTTTGTCACATGACTACAAAGGTGTTAATATTCTTGAATTGTACCTTAGAATATGTGCTATCTACTTATGCTAACCAATCTGTTCTACCTTGCATTTAGCTGTGATGCTCAGAATACATTTTCCAGACTTGAAAAAGAGCTCTGTGTGGCTCAAAAACTCGTCTCACCAACAGAAATTGGTCAAATAAAAGATGTTACCTTACCCACCTTGCTTTTCAAAATTATTACTATTCTTCCATGTAGTTTAAGGAGCAGATAAACAAAAAAAAAAATGATTGCCAAATGCCGATAAACCATGCCAATAAATATATGTCATACAGGCAAATATTAAATGTGATACATTAAACGCAGCCAAAGTTAACTGAGATGAAAGAAAAAACTTACCCAATCTACCAAAGCCCCTTTGGTCCCCTCCTACATTATTAACGTAGTCTTAAGTACCTATAGGTACATTTATACCCCAAAAAGCACCAAATATGTCCTCAGATCTACCAAAGGCACAGTACTCCAAAGAAGAAACCCTGATATTTCTTCCCCACTAGCTAGTTTGCCGTCTTTGTGCCCAGCATTCAGATTTGTCCCCTCAATCATTATGGCCTTCAATACACTACTCAGAGTGTAGCTGCCAAATTTAAATGTGACAAATATTAATGCTGATACAGGCTGCACCAGCATATTAGAAGCATGTTTCTTTCTCTCAATCCAGAATAGATTCTCTTTCCCTCTAATATGGTTGTGCAGATCAAATATCTCCATTCCATACAGAAAATAAGTAGTCCACAGGAAAAGAGTCATTTGTTTATTGGAGGAATGTGTATTCACAACGGGGCCTCAGTAAGAGCCACACTGTACAGCAATGGAATTAGTATTCCCTTGGTTTATTACCATTGCATTGCTGGAGTAACTGATCTAGCCTCCACCCATACAGTTATTCCCTATCCAACTTAGACCTTTCCCCTAGTAAACTACCTCTTCTCTGCCAGTTTTCCTTGCTACTTTTCCTCTGTTGACTTTATGCCCTTTTTGTATTGACCCCCTAGCTATTTGGCTTGCAAAGTCAGTACAAAAAGAAAAGGTCAACCCCTGCGCGCGTGCACGCACGCACGCGCGCGCACACACACACACACACACACACACAATATTATTTATATATTTTAAAATATCATGGTTCAGGTCAAATGTGTCACACTTCCCAAAACATGTAAGGCATGCTAACCCTTTGGGACAGGTGCACATGGGAAGATATGGAAGGAAGAGCAGAAGGAGCCCCTATACATGGGCTATTCATATAGACCCTCCTTTCACTCAGGAAGCAAGAGGATCCATACAAACATTCTGTGCTCTATTCTCAACATCAAGCAGGCCTTTATTTTCAATCTTCCAAATAAGCTTTCCATAAAGTGCACAACATGTATTTAACCAAGCACAAATTAACTGACAGATAAGCACTGCTCAGTTAAGTTAAATATATATTCTAATGCGCAAGTACATAGAAGCAGAGAATTAAGAAACCCAAGCACTAGTCTCAGCTCATTCAATGATTTATGCAGGGTGGATCATCTTGGTCTGCATCCTTGGGACCTGACCGGTCCCAAATGAGGGAATTTGCCCAATCACGGGAGGTCCCCTACCACTGGCCTCCCAAGGACACCGCTCCAGCCCTTCTGCTACAGAGCTAAGGCTTGGTCTTGGCTCTGGCTTGCTTTTGCCAGCTAGCTTGGGTTCTCCAGGGACAGAGCTACCCAGCCACCGCTGAATGCCAGGTTGGGGCTCCCCAAGACAGGGCTTGCCCAGTCCCAATGGTGGGGCTCTCAGCCTGCTGGACTCCCAACCAGCTCGCATTCCCGGGCACCGGGGCTCTCTGGTCCAGCAACATCCGTGATCCTGCCAGACCATGGATGTTGCTGTACCAAGGAGTCCCGGATTTAGGAGGTTCAACCTGTAGTATCTCTGAAAAACCTCACTCATCCTCCTCTCTCATCCTGTGCAACAATTTGCTCATTTGTAAACTAAGTATAATACACATCTTGGTAAAGCAATTTAAGATGCTTTTTTGGAAGAAGCTCTGTTAGTGCAGAGAATTATTAGCCTAATACACACAAATCTTTTTGAAGCTGCCAATTGTGCAATCAGGAAGCACAAATAAGTGTGGGGGGGGGGAAGAGTACATTCCACAGAAATGGGGTGGGGGGGGAGAAGAGTACATTTCACAGACTTTACATTTAAGGAGTTTTGTGTCTTTTTATTGTCAGAGTACTACTTACAATGTCTTTTTTAAGTGTTATGGATAGGATTTTTTGAAGAATGGATTAACATAAAATATCATATTAACAAGTTGCGATATGACAAAAAAATTGAGAAATTCAGGTTACTTACAATTGTCAGATTTGTATGAAAAATGTTTAACTTCCACTCCCATAGCACTTAATTTGGTACCCGTGGAGTATAGAATTTTCATTATAAGGAATGCTGACTATTAAAAGTATATGCAAATTATAGCATACAAATATTGAGCTGTTTTACTATTGTAATTTTTACACTCTACAGCTGAATCATTTTGCCTTTCGCTTAGACGATAGATACTTACATACTTGTAACCATACCAAGGCTATGACCCAATATTAGTTCTTATGTAATAATGAGTAAATATAAAGAATTCTACCAACACTACTTACAAGTGACAACATGCACTTGCATAAATTAAATATTACATGGCTGCATCCCAAGTTAGCAGAGAAAACTATAACACCATTAAACGTGAAACTATGGATCACATCTAACTGGCAAAGGTCTGTCTTATAAGGTTATTGAAAACATCTCAACCAAAAGAAAAAAGAGCCATCTGTCATATCTATAATTACCACAGGATTCCCCATCACAGTGAAATTTTTGCACTCAAGTGAAACCATTATAAAAAGTGCTATTGCAGCAGAAGACTTTACAGATAAAAAATATCTAGTTTAGAGAACACTCATGACAAATCTACAAAAGCCAGCAAACAGAGCTGTAAACCAGGGAGATTGAGTGAGAGTACCTTTGTAGGAGAAGGCAACCCCTTAGTACTTAGGGAGCAACAAACTTCAGGTGGGAAGACTATGACAGAGGGAGCAGTGTTTGTGACCCACATAATTGAAGAGACAGTGAAGATTACCAGATGTGAAAGCAGAGGACGTATGATCCTGGAGTGGGTACCTGAGAACAGCTTCCTTTGTATCAAGCGCCACCTGAAAAAGCTGATGAAAGAGAAGATCTGAGGTATGGACATGCAAGTGGAAAGTGGTTTAGTTTCTAAGAGGATGCAAGCAGATGACAAAGGAAAGGCAAGAGCACACTGAAGGGAAAAGTCAAGATTGTTACATGCAAGCTGTAGCAAAGAACTCCAAGGGGAGACTGATTGGTGAGGGAATTGGCCATTGGAAGCATGTGATTACAAGAACCAGGGAAAGGAAAAACCTGGAGAGTAAAGGAGAAATAGAAGCCAGAAACAGGTTTGAAAGTTAGAAAATGAAGACGGGACACAGCAATAGCAGTAACTGAAGGTGGGAAGGCAATGAAGTCAAGAAGAAAAGCTAGTCCAATAAGTGGGGAAACATCAATGGAGGAGATTAGGTTCAGAGCTTAAGACGACTGTAAAGTAGAATAAAAGACAAGACAACTTTCAACCAGAAAGAACAGGATAGGTATGTTAGATGTTGCTTAATTCAATAGTCATGTAACTGCACCAAATCTTATCAGTTACACAATTATTCCATAGTTCCCAGGGGTGGGCCTGGCAGCCAGTGAGCTCTTAGCCCCACTCCCAAGAAGCCCCCTGCCATCTCAAACTGCTGCTTCTGCATCAGAGGCAGCAGCATGGGGCAGCAGCAGGATGTGTCCATGGTGAGCCTGAGCTCCCCACAGACAGGAGCTGCGCCGGCACCAGCGCAGGGGAAGGGAGAGGCCGATCCATGAGGCTTACCCCGCCCCAGCACTGCCTCCCCTGTGCCTCTGTGGGAGGTAGAAAGGGGGAGAGGCAACTCTGCGGACCCGACACACGTGGAGAGCCAGCTTGAAAACCAGCTTCCCACGTATACCAGCTCCCACCTGTCCTCCTTACTACTGCTGCCTCTGTATCAGAGGCAGCAGTGCAGGGGTGTGGGGGCAAGTGGCTCCATGAGATCCAATGCCTCTAAAACTGAGGCAGCAAGGAGGGGGTTGCGTGTAATCATCCCCAGAACAGGAGACACCAATGAAGACATTAACTGATTATTGCACTACAAAGATGATTTACCTTGCCTTTAACATCTGCATTTTCATATAAAAAACTGATTAAAGAAAGCTTTAAACTAGGAAGAAGATATTCCTGTAATCTCCAAACCTGATTTTAAGACAGAAAGGGCAGAAAATCAAGTAAAACAGGATACAGCAATGGAGAAAGGAACAGTGGATAGGAGAATGGATATTAAGAGGAAAGAGTGTCAATACCAAAGAAATTAAGTCACGTAGATGATACTGCCAACAGAATGACTACATCCAACTGGGCAAGGAAAGTGGGCAAAACAATGGAGCAACAATTAAGAGTTTGTACACCAATGAAAGCAGGCTGAGTAACAAAATGGAGGAACTAGCACTACTGGGGCAGAAAGTGAAGCTAGCTACTACAGGGATAACATACAGGGTGGAATAACAGTCATAACTGAAATATAGGTATTGAAGTATATGTGCTATTAATGAAAGACACAAATAAAAGCAAAGGTGATAGATTAGCACAATGTATTCGTGATGAGATAGACTGTTAAGAAATTAGAAATGATGAAATGGATAAAAGAGTCCAAGTCAAAATCTCTAGAGAAAAAAATCTATCAAATGCCCCCCATGGACAGTTCTTTGGGTATGCTACTAGGAACAGATCTGGATACGGATAGAGATTTCTTTAATGCTTTTAGTTAAATAAATACTACAGGAAATTGACACACCCAGGGCTCTGCTCTTACCATAGTGGCGGGGGAGGGGGGGAGAGAGGAAGGGGGTGTCCACCTTCCACCCCTCACAGCTTCACTGCTACCTTGGGCTCCACTCTCCCTGCAGTGACAGGGAGCTATGCTGCTATCCAAAGCTCCACTCTCCCCAGTGGCTTTGCTGCCACCCAGGGCTGTGTGTTCCAACTGAAGGCTATGGGCTCCATTTTTCTCCCCAGTGGTTGTTCTGCTACTGCTCAGTGGCTCCCCTCTTCCCCTAGCGTCTCACTGCCACCAGGGAGTTCAGCCCCCCCTTCCCCCTCCACCCAGCAGCCCTATTACCACCCAGGAATCTCTGCTAAGCAGCTCTGCCACCACTTGGGGGGGGGGGGGCTCTGTACTCCCACAGGCTCCTCCGCTGTAGCCCGGGGGGCCTCCGCATTCGCCATAAGCCACCCTTCTGCCACCCTTCCCCCGGTGACAGGGAGCTTTGCTCTTTCCTCCCTCCTTCCTCCGGCAACCAGGGACTCCATGCTCCTGCCAGTGGTTCTGCTGCCCCCAGATGCTCTGTCGCAGCCCCTTAGTTTGGCAATGCTCCTGGCCCCACCCTGACGGCTTATCCCAGTGAGTGCTCTAATCTTATCCCCGAAGATGCTGGACCAGGGAAGTCTGGATTAGGGAATTTCAACCTATAGTGAAAGACACTACTGCCATAAAAAAAATTTTTTTTTTTTAAAGTGCAACTCTAGCCAATGAGGTTGGGGTAAAGATCAAAGATTGTTTAGGTATTGGGCCAGGCCTAAATTAATACTTTGCCTCAACTTTTAATAAGTCTAATGAAGTGCTTAAAGACAGTGTCAGGGTGGCTAATGGGAATGGGGAAATGAAGATCCAAGATGGAAGTCAAACTCAAAACAGTTAATGGTACTAAATCGGGGGGAGGCATAGATAATATCAGAAAACATTAAAGGAATGGCACATGAAACTACAAGCCCAATTGCAAGGATTTTTAATGAATCTGTAAACTCAGGGGTTGTACCCTATGACTAGAAAAATGTTAATATAGCTCCTTTTTTCAAAAATGGAAAAAAGTGATGAAGGAAAATAGTGGCCTGTTAGTTTGACCTCCATTGTGTGGAAGATATTTGAACAAATTTTGAAAGAGAAAGTCATTAAGGACAGGGGCAAAAAGGCAACTGGGATAAAGACAACATGGTCTTACAAAAGATAATTTGTGCCAGACCAAACTGATAACTGATTGTTTTGACAAAGGAAATGTAGAACTAATCTACTGAAATCCAAGTAAGGCAGTATTATTTGATACAGATCTGTGATTGCTCGCTCCCACCCCCAGGCTGCATCTAGACTGGCATGATTTTGCGGAAATACTTTTAACTGAAAAGTTTTTCCGTTAAAAGTATTTCCGCAAAAGAGCGTCTAGATTGGCACGGATGCTTTTGCGCAAAAGCATGTGTGCCCAGTATAGACGCGCTTTTGCGCAAGAAAGCTCAGATGGCCATTTTAGCCATCGGGCTTTCTTGCGCAAGAAATTAAGGTGCCTGTCTACACTGGCCCTCTTGCACAAGTATTCTTGTGCAAGAGGGCTTATCCCTGAGCGGGAGCGTCAAAGTATTTGTGCAAGAAACACTGAACTCTTACATTAGAACGTCAGTGCTCTCGCACAAATTCAAGCAGCCAGTGTAGACAGGCGGCAAGTTTTTGTGCAAAAGCGGCTGCTTTTGCGCAAAATCTTGCCAATCTAGACGCACCCCCTATGTTTTATGAAGTTTGGCTTATGAATATAAATATGCATAACTCAAAGATGCTTTAAACAAAATGCTTCTTGTAATGTATACATTTTAATATTAGAATCTACTGGATTTATATATCCTATGTTGGTATATTATCATTCTTGTATGTAAAGTTAGAAATAAGAAGTATAGTTTAAATTTGCTAATGAGAACCATTACTGGTATCCAGAAGTCTTTACAACCGGGTAATCAACTTAAGGACTTGTAAACAGCCTTGTTTGTCCTGTAAATCCAAAAGGTGATTAGACTAGTAAGACATGTGACCATAGCACCAGATATTGGGATTTCATTTTTGACCTATGTAGTTTTTCATGGAAGGGAGACTGTACAACAAGAGACTGGGAAGAGACTATTTAAGCCAGGGGAAGTTATCAGCCCTTTGTCTTTAGCTAATCTGGAAATCCCTGGAAGAATACAAAGGCCTGGGGATTCAGGTAGGAGTAAAAGATCATCTTTGATCTGAAGATTATGCTTAGAACAAGCACAGCTATGAATTTTCTTTTCATTTTAACTTAGTCACTTTGATCTGTCTGTTTTCACTTGCAACCACTTAAATCCTACTGTTTGTACTTAATAAAAACACTTTTGTTTTCTATCAACCCCAGTGTAATTGTTACCCCGGGGAAGAATTAGGGGAATGACCAGTTTGCGTCTCTTTCTTTCACTGATAAAGAGGGCAAATGTCCTCGTGAGCTTTCTTAGTATATAACTGTTACTCAGAGAAAGATGGATTTATTTGAGAATTCTGATTCCTTTTGAGGGTTGGTTTTCTGAGTGTCGTACCCCAGAACTGCATTCCCCCAGAGCTGAAGTGTTTCAGTGTCTGCTTTGCGCTTCAGGGGGCTGGTAACTCCAACTTCGTGCCTTGTCTGGGGGAGAGCAGAGAATCTGGCCCAGCAGGACAGGGTAGTCAGTAGCCCCACAGAGCAAGACAGGCAGGGATCAGTGGCATAATTAGTACACCAGGAAACAAACTGAAAGGACTTCTGTGATGATACCCTGTCACAAGTTCCACATGGGAAATTGTTAAATTGAAGATGAAAATTAATATGATAAATGAAAAATTACTAAGAAACTGGTCATTCTCCAACATAAAGGGGAGATAGACTACACTGGATCATAACGAAAGGTGAACGATCAGGCTGGAGGGAGGTTATTAGTAGAATTTCTCAAAAATCAATTTTGGGACCAATCTTACTTGACATTTTTATTTGTGACCTTGGCACAAAAAATGCGAGTGTATTAACAAAATCTGCAAATGACACAAAGTTCAGAGATATTGCCAATACAGAACAGGACCCAAAGATCACACAAGATGATATGGATGACTTTGTAAATTAGAATAATAGAAAAGGAATGAAATTTTAATAGTACAGAAATTTCAATAGCATGCACTTAGGGGCTAATACAGTAAAACATGTATTATCCAGCACGCCCAGGGATTAGGGCGTGCCAGTAATCTAAAAATTTTGGTTATCTGGGGGAGAGGGGCCACGAGAGCACGCAGGGGCCAGGATGTGGCCTACTCGAGGGGAAACAAGCTGTAGGGGGGGTGGGATCCAGCCTGGTGAGGGGGGTGGAAGCCAGGGGGCAGGAGGCGGAGATGGCAGGGGTGGCCTGCCAGGAGGGGGGGGGCGGAGGGAGCTGCAGGGGGGCTGGCCGGCCTGCCAGGAGCCATCGGGGGAGCGGAGATGCTTGCTGGTTATTTCCAGCTGCCATTCACCCTTCACCCAGTTACGTGCTGCACACTCATCTGAGGAGCAGTCCAGCTCAAAAAAAGGGCCAGTTCCTTTTTTTGCTTTTCCTGGCATCAGAAATTTGCTGGTTTCCATAGTTTTCCGGATGCTTAAGTTCTGGATAGTACAGGTTTTACTGTAACAAGGGTTTTTTTTTCCTATGAGCTTGGTGTACATGAGTTGGAAGTGACAAGAGGAGAAAGACCCAGGTATACTGGTTGATCACAGGGTAACTATGAACTGGCAATGCGATACGGTCATGAAAAAGGCTAATGCAATCCTAGGATGCATCTGGGGCATATTTCCAGTAGAGACAGGCAAATGTTAGCACCATTAGACAAGGCACTGTTGAGACTTCCTCTGTAATACTGTGTATAATTTTGGTCTCCCTGTGTTTAAGAAAGAGGACCAGATGCAGAAAAGAACTAGTAGGATGATCCTTGGAATGGAAAACATACCTTATGGAAGGAGATTCAGAGTCTGGCTGGTTTAGCCCACCAAGCAAAGGCTGAGGGAAGTATGGCTGCTCTTTATAAAAATATAAGTGGGAGAAATACCAGGGAAGAAGAAAAGTTATTTAAGTTAATTGCTCATGTGAACACAAGAACCAATGGATATAAAGTTGGACATCAAAAAATTTAGCCTTGAAATTAGACAAAAATTTCTAGCAATCAAAGGAGTCAAGTTCTGGAACAATCCTCCAAGAGGAGCATTGGAGACAAAAGTATCTAACCATCTACAATTATCTACAAGACCGAGCTTGATAAATTTACGGACGGAATGATATGATGAGTCTGTCTACAATGGCATATGGCTGATCCGCAACTTCTAGCAACAAAATACTTTCCATGGCCAGTGATGGGCACTAGATGGGAGAGAGCTCTGCATTACTACAGAGAATTCTTTCCCAGGTGTAAGACTAGTGGGTATTGCTCACATACTCAGGGTCCTACTGATCATCATACCTGCGATCAGGAATGCCAGATTGGTTGAAATGCTGGGTGAGAGGAAAAAGGGTTTTTTGCCTTCCTCTGCACTATGAGACCAAAGTCACTTGCTGATTTAAATTAGATTAAATGATTCATACTCTGGAACTTGAAATCTTTAAATCAGGATTTGAGGACATCAGTAGCTTATGGATCTATTACAGGAGTGGGTGGATGAGGTGAAGTGGCCTGCATTATGCAGGATGACTAGATGATCATGAGAATGCCATATCACCTTAAAATCTATTAATCTAATGCAAAGCATAAAATTAGAACCTATTTCATGTACAGACCTGCTATAAAGATTAATGAAAGATGTCAAAATATCCAATACAATTCAACAGTTAGCTAAGGACATCCCCTTACCATTCTCTTATACAGTTATGATACAGTAATGTATATGCAAGTCACACGCAAAAGTCCGCAAAGAATTAGTCATCTTTATATTGACAAAGGGCATGTAGAATTAAAGACTGAATTTTGTGGGGAGTCTTGCCTCAATAGGTCCATTTCCTACATATCCATATGCTTAGTGACAAGTGCAACAAAACTGCAGAGCCATTCAATAAAACCTTGAAGCAGATCAGGAATTTTAAGTTTTAAGAGCTAACTTCATTCTTTGTTTAAAAAACAAAGCACACATACACACATGCAACAGAAATGTTTCCAAAACTATGGTGGTCCAAGATGCAGTCTGCTCTGGACTGGTTCCTATGACTTAGGAGAAGACTTGTGGGATATTTTTAAGTCTGCAGCATTCTGAAATGAGAGTTATATATTTCTGGAAAACAGCTATTGCCAGGTTTTCCAAAAGAGGTATAACCAAGCTTGTAGCCCTTGAAGTTTCTAAGATACCATTGTATTTAATGATATTTTTATGCTTAGAAAAATTAGTTCATGTCATTTTTAGCTTGTTTTTAAAACAATTTAAAATTGTTTGGAATGTTGATATGGAAGGATGCAGCTTGCTCATTAAGGACAGGCGGGGGAAAAAGGGAGGAGGTATTGTCTTATATATTAAAAACGTACACACTTGGACTGAGGTAGAGATGGACATAGGAGACGGAAGCGTTGAGAGTCTCTGGGTTAGTCTAAAAGGGGTAAAAAACAAGGGTGATGTCATGCTAGGAGTCTACTACAGGCCACGTACACAGGAGGAAGAGGTGGACGAGGCTTTTTTTAAACAACTATCAAAATCATCCAAAGCCCAAGATTTGGTGGTGATGGGGGACTTCAACTATCCAGATATATGTTGAGAAAATAACACAAGAGGGCACAGACTAGCCAATAAGTTCTTGGACTGCATTGGTGATAACTTCTTATTTCAAAAGGTTGAAAAAGCTACCGGGGGGGGGGGGGG
>JANRFK010006693.1:20248675-20275805 GCA_030068395.1 Apalone spinifera
GAAGGAGTATGGCAGAAAGGGATCTAGGGATTATAGTGGACCACAAGCTAAATAGGAGTCAACAGTGTGATGGTGTTGCAAAAAAAGCAAACATGATTCTGGATGCATTAACAGGTGTGTTGTGAACAAGACACAAGAAGTCATTCTTCTGCTCTACTCTGCACTGGTTAGGCCTCGGTTGGAGTGTTGTGTCTAGTTCTGGGCACCACATTTCAAGAAAGATGTGGAGAAATTGGAGAGGGTCCAGAGAAGAGCAACAAGAATGATTAAAGGTCTAGAGAACATGACCTATGAAGGAAGGCTGAAATAATTGGGTTTGTTTAATTCAGAAACGATAAGATTGAGAGAGGACATGATAGCAGTTTTCAGGTATCTAAAAGGGTGTCATAAGGAGGAGGGAGAAAACTTGTTCATCTTGGCCTCTGAGAACAGAACAAGAAGCAATGGGCTTAAACTGAAGCAAGGGAGGTTTAAGTTGGACGTTAGGAAAAAGATCCTAACTGTCAGGGTGGTTAAAAACTGGAATAAATTGCCCAGTGAAGTTGTAGAATCTCCATCTGTGGAGAAATTTAAGAGTAGGTTAGATAAATGTCTGTCAGGGATGGTCTAGACAGTACTGGGTCCTGCCATGAGGGCAGGGGGACTGGACTAGATGACCTCTCGAGGTCCCTTCCAGTCCTAGTATTCTATGATTCTAATTTTACTTGCAATTCTCTGTCCCTTTCCAGTTGGCCTATCAATACTAGCATTATAGACAGTGAAATACAAAATACCTAAGTCCCAAAGGATACAACGTATAACTTTTGCTTACAAACCTACTCATCTTAAATGAACATGTGTCCATAAAATAAAACAAACAAACAAACAAAAAAAACACCCCACACACACACACCACACGTGTGCCAGGTGCTCGGCTGTACCCAAACAATGCATATAGGTTAATTTATAGCTAAACATTATGTACAAAAAAATTCCCTCTTTCTATGTAACTATACTGTCTGCTTAGCTCCTCTATGTAACTATACTGTCAGCTTCTATTCTATGGATTTCCATTTTAAGTGTGACAGGCAGACTTCTGTAATTTACTGTTATATTGCCTCTGTCCTTAGCTTTCTATCAACCAGCTGAAAAATAACACTAATATGCATGACACACATTTTCAGTTAATTTGATACAATATAGTACAGTATTTTAAACAAACCAAATTCTCTTATTCTATGATAATTATTTAGCTCTTCTTTGTATTGACTAGTAATTTATTCTCTTATTTAACTAGATTTTTTTAAACCTGTATTAAAAAGGGAAATAACTTCTATGCCTTTCCTCATTATATTAGTAAGAACTATGCTAAATTGATGGATACAGCTAAAAGCTGGCTGATTTTCAGTAATATACCTACTTTTTTCACTGGGATTTTTTTTAAAGGCAGAAACTGCTGCTGCTCCTTTATGTTTGTTTAGCACCTGAGCATTTGTGGACAGTAACAACAAAAACTGTGCATGGTAATAGAAAATTCATGTTCATATTATAGTATGACAAGTGCAAGAATTCCTCAACACAAAGACAATTTTCTAAAATGGTTACATCTGACATGATCAAATTCTATTAATTAAATATTAATTGGAGTCCCATGGCAACAGAAATGTTTGATCTCTTACAGAATAAGCTCCACTAGAAATATCTGTTTCAGAGACAAAAAGCCAGTGTTTCCTCCAAGATTAAGTGAGTCATCCTTTTAACATTTTAGCACTTTGTTTTTCAAAACAGCGCTTTTATGCTCATGGCTTACTACAATATACAGCAAAAACAGTCTAGATAAAATCTTGCATAGAATCATTTTAGAGAAAAGTCCTTGTGAAACAAAACTTATTTCAAACATTTGCTTTGAATTGGGAGCAGAACACTTTCAGTGTTAGATAATCTGTGGGGGGACATTCCCATCTTCCACTTCTATTATCTGGAATCCAACCAGCATTTGTATCTAGCACTAGCACCAAATTCTCTCTGAGAAGGAAAAGGATGACTGAATTATTTTTCCTTCAATGTAACATCTGATTCTATGATCAAAAAACCATTTTGCAAAGGGCCAGACTAGCTACCAACCTCCATTTTCTCAAATTAAAAAAAAGTTCAATTCCATAATATTGAATAAAAACATACATTATGAATTATTGCAAAAATATAACTAGTAGTTGCAAAAATTAATATATGCCATTTAAAAAAATCAATTAAGTATATTATGCTGAGTTTGGAAGCGAGACAAAACTAATAACTATTGTAAGCAAAGGGTGAAAATTCCATGGGCAAAATAATTTGGGGGCACTGAACCTAATAAATCAGCATTGTCAGAGGATACCAATCTGATATACTGAATTTAAAAAAATTAACAAAAATATGATATCTTCCATTATGATATTCTGATTTCAAACAGGAAGTTGAAGATTTTCATTATTAAAGATATAATTCTTACCATCTTCATTCAGGAACAGTTTGTTGAATCTTAATCCGCTAGGCTCTTTACCAACGTATCTGTGCACATACTCTGTGCCTAGATCATTAACAGCAACAGCATACTTCAAAGGCTTTACACAGGACTGAAGACAAAAGGGGACTTTGGTATCTCCAACAGAATGCCTAACAAAGAAACAGATACAATTTAATATTTTCCTTTTTTGACCACTATGCCAAGATTATTTGCTGCACTAAATCTTCAGATTATTATTGAATGTTTTTGTACTATCAATATTGTTAAATTGTTTTAAAAACAGAAATCTGTAATCAATTCAATAAGTTTTATTTTTCAATGTGTGTACAGGCAACAGTGAAGTCAAACTCTAGTAATCACCATATAAATAAGAAAACAGAAAGAGTGAGCTGGTGAAGGCTACATGTGTACTACAGCAGGTATTGATGCTGTGAGATCAGTCCACTAGCAATCGATTTAGTGGATCTAAGCAAGAATGGCCAAATCAATTGCAGATCATTCTGCAGTTGATCCCTGTACTTCACCCCCAACAAAAAGAGTAAGGTAAGTCAACAGGAGAATTTCTCCCATTGATATCTCCCCTCTCCACAATTTAGACCCTGTGGTAACGAGACCTAAGGCACATCAACTCCAGCGATGTTATTCGGCTTTCTATGGTAGTGTAGAGATGGGCTACATCTACAGAGAGTTGTCCGTATCAGAGCTAAAACTAACACAGGCATTTCTGATTCCTAGTCCTATGCTCAAGTCACTAAGCTACCATCCGCAACCAAACTTGATGCCCCGGTTTAAGTCTGGATCATTAAGTATTACAACTTGGATTTGAGTTTCCAGACACTTGGATTTACAGTCTCCTCTGGAGTGAGAAAATGAAAGACAAAATTTGATAAAAATTGATTGTTTAGTATGTTTTAACGACAAATTCAGACGGTTTATAAAACCAAGGCTGGATTAGCACAAGTAGTCTAGTCTAAATTTGTCTAAAATGTTGGTCTCCAACCCTATCAAATCTTTGTCCATCAGTTGAGTTTTAAGAGTACATTTTTTGTTATGGTTGCAAAAAAAGAGATTCTTTTAAGAGGTCTTTAATGGTGCTCACAGAGCCTCTTTGATGGCATTGAAAATATATTTGATGGCCTTTCATTAATATATTTTATAATATTCCTAATAAAGCAAAATCCTAACCAAAGTAATCTGAAGAATAGGAATGTATCTTGAGTACGAATTTTAAAACTGATCTATAAACCGCAAATAATATATAATTCAAGTACCAGTTAAGGAAGCTTCTGAACTGGAACACTGGAAAAATCACTTTTACACAAAAATTGCATAGTATTTTCATTCTAATCCTTTCCACTTTGATTGAACTGGATCCTGAAATTCTGTAGCCATAGAAAATATGTTACAGCTGCCTCGTTGGTGTACCTCAAGAGACACTTGGCTGGGTGGGAACTTAAACATGAAATTCTTTTTTATTATTTGCTGCAATTAACTCATAACACATTTTGGCTCTGTTGGCAATATGTATTCATGAAAAAAAGTTAAAGCTTTAGAGTTTATAGTTCAGATGCTGCATGATAAACACCTAATAGATATTTTGATTTGCTGTAATGTTATTAGAACATATTCACTTAGTCTAAATTAATATTTTATTTTGTTAAACTAATAATAAGTGCACAACTGAAAGATAAAACTGTTTATAGTGCAGTGCTGTGTTCCTATTCAATAAGCACAGGTGAGGCAGCAAACTGAATTTCTCTTGGTCTGGAGTTTTTAATGCTTTTACCACTCCAACTTCAAGAAAATAACTGTACTTAGATGGCTCAAGCACTTTCCAGCTTTACATACATATGAAGGAAAAAAGTAAAGTATTTTTAAAATTATTAAATACTTATGTTAATACTGAAATGGCTTCAAGTCAATACTCTTTGCAAGCTGGCATGAGACATAGCTCTACTGATGCTACAGTCAATTACCCCATTCCTTTGGGACATTCGAGCATCCCTGAATGCTAGTGTTGAACCACTTTGTTATGGGAGAAAAGGGCAGTCCAAATCACTAGGGATCATCTAGGCAACAGTTACATCCAGACCCATGTAAGATCAAGAGACATTTTCATTTCATAAATGGAAAACACAGGCCTTGTTAATTTATGTCGGTCCCTGAGTATTTCTTTCCTTTTAAGGACAGATATGTACTTGTAGAAGGGGTTTCAACACTTATGAAGCCAGGGTACACTTAAAAACAGCCTCCAATGTTTTTCAGGTTAATGCTGGCCAAGTGGTGTCAATATCCACACTAATATCTTCCTATAAAGATCAACTGTGAAAATTCCCCATCTATATAGTCTTCTTCACAGTAAGCTCTCTGAGCATTAAGACAATTCCCAACTTCAGATCTAAATAAGAGCTGATCAAAAGATTTCAAACAAACAAACAAAACAGAGCAGGAGTTTTGATTTTCCTCTTTGTTTTCTAAACAGATCTACCATGTATAAAGTAAGCCATAAGAAAATAGTAATCTGATTACTATGGGTGAGAGGGGAAGACAATATGGTGCTTCTGAAGCAATTTTCAGTAGGTTACTAACTTAAGCTTAGCAACATATTACATGTATGAAAACTGTCATGCTAACTCACAGGAAGGCAAACTTCTTTTGTCAGAATAAATATACTCTAATTTCAGAAGTGGAGGGGGTTTCTCAAAAGAAATCTACTATCAAAGACTGGCTGTAAAGAGGACTTACTTGGAAGGCAATCTTCGCTGTGTAGCTATCAACAACTTCAGTCATCAATTGCAACTGAAAAATCATTTAGCTATTAAGTTCACTCAGATGATCACTACTGAATGCTATCCTCAGGGATGCTATAGTGCCAAATATCAAAAGACAATATTTGGTAGCTCCTTCTCCAAAAAAATAAAGTGGACTCTACTGTATGGGAAATACCAATAACACTTAATTGAACCATAAAACATCAGCAACAGGAGCAGAACCCTCTAGCTGTGAAGTTATACCAATAGTGAAAATCTTCACCACAGTAAAAAAAAAAAATATATATATATATATATATATACACACACACCTTTGTCCATCCACTGTGCAAAGTGACACTCCCCACAAATCAGGGCTGAACTTGGCCAGTTGCGGAATATAATCAGCAACCTACCGGAAATATGAAATGAAGTTGTACAGTTAGTTATAATTAAAATGTTTATTTTTCCACTATTAAGCAATATACTGTAACAGGCATAAATACTTATGTATACTATGCTATGGAATACAGCATATTCCATTTCTCCGAATAGCTTAGAGGACAGAGATTTCATTCAGGTAACTGAGAGTTTAGATGAAAGAAAATGTCATCTTGTTTATCAATCCCCCAAGCACTCTCCTTTACAGTCAGAAATAGAACAGACTTTACTTATCATAACACATATAATAAAGCAGCAGACTTTTGCATCTAGAGTATGGTTGATTTCCAAAAATCATTAGAAGCTTGGAAATGCTTCAGAAGTTGAAAGCATGTCAAATCATGAGACCATATTATATTTAATACAGTTTAGAATAATTTAACAAGTATAAAAAATTACTAGGTTGCAAGAACTCAAAAAAATCTCTAATGAATTCTTGTCTTCTTGTACTCCTAAAATAGTTGTCTTAAAACATATGAAATATAAACCAACATCTCCACTTTCAACAAACTGTGGCTCTCTTTTGAGCTGAAGGGAGAACACACCAAAAAATCCCATCCTTACAAAGAAGTTACCTGTCCTCCAGATTGTTTTTTAGCACTTTCAAACAGCTCATCAATGTGTGAAGTAAATGACATAAAGTCTGGAATGACAAACTTTCGCCTGAAGGCCTGAGTAAGCAACACAATGTTGCTTTGTACACACCTGCAAAATGAAAGAAAATTGTCATGTTAAGTAAATATTGTAACTGCCTTTTATTTCATCTCAGAGGACTATAAAAGGTACAATCCAGTCCAAGTTTCCGAGTAATCCACTGAAGTAAAGAGCAGAATGTGCTTTAAGTGAGCGGATGACTGAGCCCTTAATTATTCTTATAGGCAGGGTTCAACAAACAACTCGCCATAGGCGAATAGATTTCAGCCGCACGCCCCGTTCATTCACGGCGTGCACATGCACACTGCGGGTCTTGCGCATACGCAGTACAGGGCTGGCGAGTGGTTTTCGCCACCGTTCGTCAAGTCCTGCTTATAGGCATAAAATAATCTCTATTAAAAAGAACTTTCCAAAAAGATATTAGAGAAATTGATGTTACAGAAGTTGACTACTAGTTGGTTTTATTCTTTAATTATGTTATGCTCTAATTTAAGGTTTCAACTGCTGGGGTGCACTTCATGTCTAAATTACATGTGACCATCAGTTCATTCTATCCTGCTGCATCCTAGGAATCACTGTGTAGTGTTTTCCAAAGGTATGTTCAGAGGTCCATCTGGTAGCTCTAAAAATGTCTACAATTGGAATCTTCCATAGATAGGCTATAGATACAGAGAACACTTTGGTGGAGTGTGCTTGAAGAGGTAAGAGGATTTATGTTGTTCTGTTCATAACATAATCAGATACAGTCCAATAACCAGTGCAAGTCTCTGGGAAGAAACTTGTTTTATCTTTATTATGATCAGCTATGGATATGAAGAGTTTAGGTGATGATCTGAGGGGCTTAGTCCTATCAGGATAAAAGGATAATGCTCTGCGTACACCAAGCACGTGCAGAATGGATTCAAAAGTGTTGGTATGTAGTTTAGGAAAGAAAGTAGGCAGATGAACGGTTTGGGTGTCGTAAAAAGAAGAATGAACTTTTGGTAGGAACTTGGAATGTGTATGGAGGGAAACCTTATCCTTAAAGAACATGGTATATGATGGTTTTGCCATAAATACTGCGATTTCTCCTACTTGTCTGGCTGATGTGATGGCTACTAAGAAAGCAGTCTTCATAGATAAATGCAAGAGGGAGCAGGTTGCCGTCAGTTCAAAGGGTTGGCCCATTAGAAAGTTAAGGAAAATGTGAAGGTCCCATGGTTAAGCTGGAGGTTTAACATCTGGATAAAGGGCCTATAGTCCCTTGAGGTATCTCTCAGTGTGCGAACACAGAAGTTGTATCTATTTTGAGATGAAAAGTTGTGATGACTGCCAGGTGTACCTTAATGAAACTTAGGGAAAAATCCAATTGTTTAAGGTGGAGAAGATAGTTCAATATTGTAGGAAAGGATGCTGAGGTAGGAGACATGTGCTGCTGTAGTACCAGTGAGAGAACCTTGTCCATTTGGGAAAGTAAGTTTTACCTATGGATTGTGCTGTTATGCAACAGCACTCTTTGAACTGGTTCTGAGTACTAACTCCTGATCCATGAACCATTGAGGTACCACACTTTGAGATGCAGCATGTGAAAGTTGGGGTGCTATGCCTGTGTTGTGGGGTATGCTAAGAAGTGGATGTTAGTGGTAGGGTGATCAGAAAAAAGGAAGACATCCTGGTGAAGAAGGGGTACCATGGTTCTCTGGGCCATGAGGCAGACACAAGTATTACTTTAGCTGTGGCCAAGCAAATCTTCTGTACCACCCTGAGTAATGGTATTGGTGGAAAGACATAAAGGAGGTCACAGTCCCATCTGACCAGGAATGCATCTCCTATAGAATGTTTGCCTAATCCTGCTCTGAAACAGAAGTTTGGGCACTTTGTTGTAGGGATTGCGACTAGGTCAACTATGCGGTAACCCCAAGGGTCGGATGACTGGGGTTGATGACTTCTGGATTTATCTCCCATTCGTATTCTTGATGGAGAGATCTCACAAGTGCATCTGCAATGGTGCTGAGAGCCCCTAGAAGGTAACGGATGGAGACTTATGTTGTGTCAAAGATACCAGTTCCACAGTTTCATGGATTCCTTGCAAAGCATGTGGGATCAAGCTCCCCCTCGCCTGTTTATGTAGAACATACAGGCTATGTTGTCAGTGTAGAGTCTGACTTCTATGAAGAGACTACAGATCCTGAGAGTTGTGGTCCACAAGATGCACTCCCCATTCTGTAAAGGAGGCATTTGTTGGAATAGCGACACATGGTTTCTCTTGTGTAAAGGGGGCCTCTGAACACAGACTGTATTGGATTGTCCACCAAGTAAGGGAATGCCTGATCATAGGAAGGATGGAGAGGAGGTTGTTGAAGAAATGTTGAGAGATCTGTACACAGTATATAACCATCTCTGAAATCCTTGCATGAAGAGGCACGTGTTCATCACAATTACATTGCAAGAGGCCACATGTCCGAGTAGCTGGAGATAGTTATGAGCAATAACCTGCAGGCTGGCCTGCAGTTAGCTTACTGGGAACTTGATGTTGTTGAATGTGTCATGTGGAAAAGATGTGATAGCTGTTGTTGCATCTAATTGACCTCTTATGGACTGTAGCCTTTGAGTGGAAATAAGTGAGGATTTGTTTCTGTTGATTTGCAGGCCAAGAAACTGGGAAAAAAGAATGGTTGTAAGGATGCTTTGATAAGAGTCCTGTAGGAAAAGGGCATTTAAAAAGCAGTTGTCCAGGTATGGGAAAATAATTCCTTTCTTTTGGAGATGAGCAGTAACAACTGCCAGAATCTTGGCCCTAGGACAAACCGGAGAAAATGTCTGAGCTGGATATAGTGCCATGTGAATGTGTCTTTTGCAGGATGAGGGATGAAAACCAGTCGTCCTGCTCCCAGTACTAACATAAGGTTGACAAAAATAAAAAATAAAATAAAATAAAAAGTCACCATTTTGAATCCTACATATTTGTTCTAAGCTCTGAGCTAAAGAACAGAGCAGCATCCCCTATTTTTCTTCTCTGTGAAAAAATGGTGGGAATAGAATCCCTTTCCCTTATATTAGACAGCTATAGCTCCAAAGTGGAGGCAATGTACTTTTTGGAGAAGCAACTGTATGTGAGAATGGCCCCTATGCTGAGGTCCTATCAGTGCCAGGCATCTTTCGAAAAAGCCTTCCCTTTTTGAAAGAACCGCATCTAGACCGCGGTTTCACTTTCGAAAGAGCTCTTTTTCGAAAGAGCGCCATTACGTGATTATGCAAATGAAATGTGGGAAATTCTAATCCCGGCTTCATTTGCAATTTCAGAGCACCTAATTTTCATCCCTCTGTCAAAAGAGGGATGTAATCTAGAGGTACCCCCGAATCAAAGGAAAAAAACATGTCTCTTCACAAAGAAAGACAGCCTTTAGTTCTAAGTTTTTAATAAAGGTTCATGGGTTCAGCACACTTTTATTTAAAATGTTTTAAAAGACTGTAAATACTTTAGGTTTTAACGTATTTTGTATTAAATTCAGATTTCATTTTAAATAGGTTTATTTTTAAAATTTAAACAAAATAAAATTGATTTAAATAAAAAAAATTTTTTTTTTTAATTATCCAACCTGTTAGAAGCAGGATCCCCTTTGAACTCTTTCATATTCTACCATATGGCTGCAATTGGGTTTCACCACCCAGAGTACAAAGCAGGAGTTGAGTTTTAGGAAGGCAGAATACTGGAACGCATAAGTCAGAACTATTTTTCATCCTCCCTATTATGTCCTTTATTGTAACAATTCTTTGAAGGTATTTTCTTCACTACCCTTTTGGGTTTGCACATTCCCAGTGGAAAGACTGACAAACAGGGTAAGTATTCAAAATATGATTCCAGTCCTTATATAGATATAAACCTGAACTAACATCAGTGTCAATGAGATGTTTGTCTACAGCAGTCTGAGGACCTATGCCTATACATGTAACTAGTAGTACTTCTAGTAAAGCTCTTAAAAGAGTAGTAATTACATCTGAAAGCCTGTGCAACAGTTCTAATCTCCTGCAGAAAACAAATTCATATTTAATTGTTTTTGGTAAATGAGAGACTTTCATATTAACATGAAATTCCAAAATTTAATGAACCTGCTGTGGCAGAACCTTTCAAGCCATCCAAATGAATAAAAACCTGTGTAACTTGAGAAGTAAAGGGTATCAGGAAGCCTAACAGCAAATTCCTGAGAAATTTTCCATCTTCATGTATGTTGAAGGAAGGTCAATTTAATTTAAAAAAATCAGAAGATCGCTGGAGGCCAGATTGCCAATTGTTAGGTTTACATTTACAACATAATATAATCAGATTGTTCTACTTTTATTGACCCTGAGTGACAGTCTCGTCAGCCAGATCACTGATCTGCTGGTAAAAAGTAGCAAAGTGCCTTGTGACAAAGACTAAACTTCTTACATATGAAGGCTAAATATACAAGTCACCTATCCGAAAGAGAATTAATGATATAGCAGAATTTTAGACGCTATTATAGCTGTTACTCTGCAGCTAGTTACTGTAAGTCAGGTCACACATTCCATAATCTCATTTTGAGTCCCTCACAGCTTTCCAGAATTGTTTTAGCTGAAATTTTCCATATTCCTTTTGTTTTTCAAGAAAGCTAGTTTTGCTGATTCATGAGACATACGGGGAAAGCAACCTTTCCTATTTTTGTAAGTTTCCCATTTTCTGTTAACTTCCCTCCAACAATAAACTCAACAATAGTTAAACTTTGTATACTTAGGATATACTGAACCAAATCATTTAGCAGGCTATGTATCATAAAAAGATATTTTAAAAAATTAATTCAATAACAATGTCACAGTCTAATTTTTTGCACATTGCATGAGAATAGGCATACAAATTTCATTTATAAATGTAGACGTACATGTCTTTCCTGCATCTTACTGCACATTTAACATTACTCTAACGTAAGACTGTCTCGTGTTCCTTTTCTCAAAAAGTTCAGTTTCTGCATCACTAATTAGTACACAAAAGTAGCTGATTTTAAGAACAAAGACTTCCTCCCTCCACTATGTGAACACTTATATAAGACAGAGAAGCAGAATTTATTCCTTGAGTAGCAATGACCCTAGTATGAAGTATTTCATGAGATAGTGAAACATTCTCAAATACTAGGACAGCAGTTCTCAAACTTTTTGGGCTCTGGAGCCCTTTACATGCGTAAAAATGTATGCAGAGCCCCAGCGGTCCACTGATTGTATGTGTTGTACCTATCGATGTTTCCAGTTTGTCAACCTCGCGGAGCCCCTGGAGAGGTCTTGCGGAGGTCTGGGGCTCCGTGGAGCACAGTTTGAGAAACACTGTACTAGGATAATGCTAGTTAAATTAAATATGGGTGTGTCTCACTTTTCATTAACTACTTATTAGATTTACACAATAGTATATGTATTTCATGACAGCATATGACTTAAATAAGGCACATGATCTTCATACTGTATTATATAGTATCCATGTCACAATATTATCAGAAATATTTTACTTTTTAAAAAGGTCTTTGTCCAGCATGACACCATCAGAAGTTGTTTGAAGAGTTAGCCTTAACATATCCATGCACTCTTTCAACCGGGGATCAGACGTACGCAATCCTGTAGATTTGAGTGCCTATTACAATGAGAGAGAAGTTAGAATTATTAAAATATGAAAAATGTCTTTACTGAAATATTAAATTCTCTAGTGCTTACCCCTATTTGTTCTCTTCTCACAACAGCCTACCAAAATGCCATCCAATTATATAGATAGGCTCAATACCCTGATCTCTTGCCATGGTACCTTTACTAGTGGCATCAAAAGACCTCCACTGTTTTAACAGTATCAGTGAATTGAGTAGACGGACCATAACTTGAGAAGAAACCATACTATTGGGGAATTTGTGGGTATACAAAAAAACTATTCCCCAAATAAAATAGTATTTATTCTTAGATGACAGACACAAAGGCCCAAGTAATTCCTTTCAAATTGTGTGCAGGCTAATGACTATAGAAAGTCTCACCCTATTCATAGTCCCTTAGGAGATCACTTTGGTAAGTCCAGAAAAACAAGGAATATCACAAAGTTGTAGCTCATCGTGTAACAGAAAAGTTAATTGAATATCTCTACTTGCTAAATCATAACATAATATACAACTAGGAAAGTAGAACACACACCAATATAGTGATTTAAATCATTAACCTCAATTATTATTTAAGTCAGCAATTAGAAAACCCTTATTTAATCAGTATTAATCTTGGCACATTTATAATTTATGTAATTTTCCTAAAGAAAGATTGATTCTACAGTCTCCATATAATTTGGTACTTCTTTTTACTAATCAAGAGAATACAGCATATGTATACACATTTATGCAAGTAATTACATAACATAATTTTATTCAGATTCTTAGTTTTCATGGTTTTTATTATGTTAGAAAATGGTGATGAATGCATTTACCTAGAGTTTTTTTAATTCAGGATTTCTATCAAGCTGCAAATGAAATTTAGAATTCACTTAAAATGCACAAAGACAACACCACTTTAAATTATTTTTATTAGGTAAACAACAGTAGCTTAAATATGTTAATACATTAGAAAAAAGTTAATCAAATACAGTGTTTTTGCACTGAAAACTGATTTACTGAACAAATCTAAGTATGAACTGGAGATAGCAACTGTTTCTAGTCGCCACACCCTTTAATATTTTAGAACTCATAAATTCCATCCTTTCACACCTCATTTTCTTTCATAAAGGAAACAAGCTTTCCTAGTTTTCAACTCCAAATTTTGCATGAACTAAAGTAATAAATGGAAATGAACAAGCAGAATTGAAGAAAATATTCTCTGCAACTGCGGAAAAGGCTACCGGTTATCAAAGGAACTTCAACATACAGAAGTCCACAACTTACAAACAGGTTGTGTTCCAAACATTTATTTTTAAGTCAGTTGCTTGGAACTCGGAACGAATTTTCCCATAGAAACAAACAATGTTATAAATGGTGACTAGGCCTATTTAGCCAACAGAGTTTCTGGCATATTGTATATTTCCAATGACAAATAATTCAATACTAGTAATTAAACTAAAAACAAAAACAACAACGTTGACTAAGAAATATTTTTTATTTAACACTCAATGCTGGCTGGTGCTTGAGGAACAGTAGGCTTAATTAGAGAGAGATGAGAAGGTAGGTACAGATTCTGAGGGGCTTCTGGATACCCCCCCGACCACAGGGCTACATTAAGTCTTCTGAGTGCCTGGGGCTATTTCATTTTGGGGGAATTCCTAAGCTCTGGTGTGGGGCCAAAAGTGAGGCGTTCAGAATACAGCAGGAGGCTGTGGCTTGAGGCAGGGGGCTGCGTGCCGGAGAAGGTGAAGACTCTGATTGGGGATGTGTGCTCAGGGGTTGGTGTGGGGACTTTGGGGTAAAGGAGGGGGCTCCAGGCTGGGGATCAAGGGTCTGGAGTGTAGGAGAGGCTTAAGGCAGGAGGTGGGAATAGGAGTGGAAGAACTGGGCTGCAGGATCTGAGCATGAGTTAAAGTGTGGGAGGCGGCTCAAGGCTGGGGCAGAGGGTTAGGACGCTTACCTGGGGCAGCTCCCTTGCGGTGGCACAGGCCTGAAAGGGAGGGCAAGCAGGTGGCTCTGCATGCTTCCCTGCATTTGCCTGAAAGCATAACCCTTGGCAGCTCCCATTGTCTCCAATTCCCAGCCAACGGGAGCTTCAGGCACTGAGCCTGCAGGTGAGGGAAGCAGGAGAGCTTCCTGGAGTTTGCAGCTCCAACCCTGGAGGGCGGTGTGGGAGAGAATGGCAGAGCACAGAGCCACATCCTCACCCCACCAAGCAGGGCTAGAACACAAAGGCTTTAGGGGATGCAGGCCAGAGCCCCGGGCTAAGGAGACCCTGAAAGAAGTTCTGCATTTTTGGTAGCCTAGAGATCTTTTTGCAAGACCCCCCTTAGCCCAAAGCTATGGGCTATAGCCCCTAAAGCCCTTTCTTAATCCAGCCCTACCCTCGCTCCCCACCATGGGCTCCAGCCACCCCCAGCCTCACCCCGCAGCAGTCACCCAGCCCACAGGCTCTGCACCCCACCTTCACTCACTGGGAGGTGGCAAACAGCATGGACCAGGTGAGAGAATTCAACCACTCAGATGGCCCGATCTGGGGACAAGCATCACATTGCCACCCCCTCTCTTCAAGCTGCTCTCTGCCTCCTGGTGAACGGAGCTGGGTGCAGCGCCCATAGGTGCAGGAGGGGTGACTGGGGGATGGAACTGCCAAAGCTAGTGCTGAGCCTGCAAGCAAGTGAGCTGCCAGAGCCCATGGGTGCTGAGGTCGCATGAGGGGTGGGCTGCCAGAGCCCATACTGAGCACACAAGCGAGGGGAGGGCAGCCACAGATGAGGACTGCAACCAGCCCTTTTCATGCTACTCACCACCACCTACACCTCTTGCTTGCTCCCTTGAGGCTGCAGGTGCATTTGTATCTGAGGAGTCATATACTCGAATGTTTGTAAGTCGGCGAGTGCTTGTACTTTGGCTTTAGGTATCTAGCCAGAGACTTCCATCAGTCCAATGGTTTGACTTTCCTTAGAAAGTCTGCATATCTGCACTGCATTTTTGCTGTTATTTACATTGCATTACTTTACCACAGCAAATGTAACTGTTTTTTTTTTAAAGGAGAATTAATTCTAATTTAAAAAAAATCAGAGGTTTTTGTGTGCACGCGCGTGCAATTTTTATTCACTTTGAAACTTACAGTAATGAACTTATGAACCGGAATTTTTTCTTGCCCTTCTGCAATCGTATAGAACAGCAAATCTTCCAAGCTGGGCAAGAGACCTTGTTTCATCTTACTAGGAATAAAAAGAAAATCAAAGAAGAGTTAGTACACATGCATTATTTACTGATTATCCACTTTAAAAAAAGCAATCTAGAGTCAGACCAGTTCCACTAGCAGAGAACTTGAAGGCATTTGCAGGATAGTTATTTCAAAAATTTAATTAAGCTGCCACAAAAAAAATGATATGTTAATAAAGTAGCATGTATGTTTGATTTTTATTTTTTTTTACTGTAGTTAAGCTATCCAACAGTTTGCATTAATGGTATTAAAATCGGTTTTGTATATGGCAATAAACTCAAATGAAAGAAGAGTACATATTTATTCTAATATCAATTTGTGAAACTGCTACATCACATCCTCCTGTTTATGAAGTTCTATAGCACAAGAACACATGAGGACAAATATGTTGTATCACTTGATTAGACGACCAAGTTCAACTCCAATATCGGGGGAGCAAAGAGGAGGAAGAGGCACAAATTTTGTTTTGTTCACAAGGCTTAATTCTACCTTTGAAATCACAAGCACGCTTCTCACTGACTTCAGGGGGAATTATACATGTGGAAGGGTACAATTTGTCTAGAGACCACGAAGACTTGCTCTCTGAACTGTAAAGACGACTGGTTTTCACTATGAGAACACAGATGTGCATGACAGTTTTATAGCCTTCATTCTTTTCTTCACCTCACATTTTCTCTGTCCACATACATCAAGACAAATCTTAATTTTCAAATATTTCATCTCTCTCACAGTTTAAATAACAAAAAGTAACTCCTAGAAAGTAGGGATGTAAAGTCACATTTAATTAGTTAATGGGTTAAATATTATTTTTAACTGGTTAACAGATAAAGAGGACACAAGTCAGGGGGCACACCAGCCCCGCCAGAGCAGCCCCTGACTGTGGGGTGTCAGGGCTTCCTATGGACAAAGGCTGCTCTATACGACCGGACAACTAGAGCAGCCCCTGTCCTCAGCAGACCTCCTGTGAGACTGGAGTAGCCTCCTGACTGTAGAAGATGGGGAGTTGCTCCAGCCCCCACCAGTTAACCAGAACCGGTAAGTTCACCTGGTAAGGGCGATGATTAGTGGTTAACCAATTAACCTTTCACATCCCTTCTAGAAAGTTCTTACATCAAAGAAATTAGCATACTGGATCAGACCATCAATCTAACTAACTCACTGTCTCCTGAAATGGCCAGTGTCAGAAGTTTCACGGGAAGGTGCAAAAATCCCATGGTAGGATAATTAACTAATCTATCTTTAGATAAGTTTATGCCCTATCCCCATCAGCTAATAGCTGGCTCATACCTGTAAGCACAAGTTTATATATTTAAAAAAAAAAAGTCTACCTCCTAGGTACGATACCCTAATACAGCTACGGATGCTTTCTTATCCATATACACATCTAAAAAGGGTTTTTTTTAATTCCTAATCAGCTACTGCCATCAATTATATGTTGCTGCAAGTCAGTTAAAGAAAAAAAAACTTTTTAAAAAAAATACGTTTCAACAGTTATAAGTCTGGGCTTTGAAATTCTGTTCAATAGCTTCTTATTCTTGTATTATGAACGTTTAAATTGAATAGCCAGATTTACCTTCTCTAAATAACTCACTTGCATACCTTTTATCCTCGCTAAAGTAGTATTTCTGGCATTTCACCCTCAATGTAATGCTACAGGATCAGTTCTGAAAGTGGGAGAACAATAAAATGTGTTTCCCTCCCCGCTCCTCCTCAAATTATATGATGAATATTAAACAACAAAACAATCTTTTTTGAAGCTTCACAACAGAATGCCAGGAATTTCAGGTTTAAAGTCAGCTTTTTAAATGCTGCTCTCTAGACCTGCACTGTAATAGATTGCTGATACGCTCATTGGACCTAACATCTCAGTATTACTAGGAACAAAGTTACAATGAGCTTTTTCCCTCTTCCTCATTCCTGTATGCACTTCAGTTTTCTTTTAGACTTAGTGTCAACTTAAAAATCTATGCTCTTTAGTACTCGTCAAATTTAGAGACTCTCGGTAGCAATGCTCTATTTTTGTATACTAAATAAATAGAGGTAACTGCCATCAACAGAAAGGGATGGTATGTAGTATTCTTGCTTTAAACTTACCCATTAAAAATAAGTGTATAAACTTGTAACTTGAAAACAATCTTCAAATTAGTTACTGTATCGTCATCAATGCAAATCAAGTTCTTTCCTGGAAACAAAAACTTTCAGATGAAACAAAATTACTGTCTGGTTGTGAAAGCTGTCTTTCACAACATTCTAAAGAATTCGGAAATATATCCAAAAATAACTTGCAGGACCCAGTCATAGGACTGCAGTAAATAGTGCTGCAAGTAGTCACGTAAAACATGTAGACCATCTGCAGATCCATACTTACAGAAATACAGTATTAGCTGAAACTATTTCAATGATAGATCAATTTACTCATCAAAAATTAATAGTGAATTAATAACCTACATACATTTAATCTTATCCTTAATGTTAACACAGCTTCATATTAAATTCTCCTTCCTTCTACTAGGGATGTCAATAGGTAACCAGTTACTAGGGATGTAAAATTTTGATTGACTAATCAAATAGTCAATGCAATGTGCAACGACTATTCAATTAGTCGATAAGGGCGCTTCCACCTTTGAAGTGTAGCAACAGCCCCAGGGTTGCTTCAAAGGCATAAGTGCTGCGAGGAGCACAGGGCAGTCCCCGCTGGCCCAGTGGTCCCTGTGGTGTTTCAAAGAGGCAATGCCACATGCAGCCCGGGATCAGTGGGGGTCAGCTTAGAGTCCACAGATGACCACGGCCTCCATGCGGCGCTGCCTCTTTGAAACGCCGCGGGGAACCCAGGCTCAGGCTTCACGCAGCATTTCAAAATGGCAGCACCACATGGAGCCCACTGTCTAGCCCCAGCTCCAAGTGGTGCTGCTGCTTTGAAGCACCCCCACATCTTCCCCATCCCACTGACTCTTTCTGATAGAGGCAGCGAGAAGGGGAAGCAACTAGTCGACAAGCGTGTTGACTATCCAATAAGCATTTTCCCATTGGACAGTCGACTAGTCGTCCACATCCCTACCAGTTACCTGGTAAGCATCACCCTCATCAGGTGATGCTTACCAACTACTGGTTAACCTGTACCTGGGTGTGGCGCACAAGTAGAGAGCTGCTCATGCCCCAGGGGGAAGGGTGTATCCCAGGAGTAGGAGCTGGGTACCAAATGCATGGGGGAGGGATGAGCCAGGAACAGAATCTGGCTTCCCCACAGCAACAACCCAGCACGCGGGGAGGGAGGTGGCACAGCAGGATCCCACTTAATCGGTTAACAGGATAAAGCTAAGGTTTAACCAGGTAACTGACTAACCAGGAATTTACATCCCTCCCCAAAATTTGTGGGTTTTTTTTTTAAACAAACACAAACACACCACCACAGATTTCCTATTTTACGTGACTATTTGCAGCAGTATATACTGCGATCCTAGGGCTTGGTCCCAGAAATTATTTTTGGATATAACTCCAAATTCGTCAGCATCTTGTGAAAGACCGCTTTCACAACCAAATAAGTCATTTTGTTTCATCTGAAGGTTTTAATTTCCAGGAAAGAACTTGACTTGCATTGCATTGATGACGGTATAGTAACTAATTTAAAGATTGTTTTCAAGTTACAAGTTTATACACTTATTTTTAATGGGTAAGTTTAAAACAAGACTATATACCACCCCTTTCTGTAGATAACTGTACTTAATCATTAAAGATAACTGCTATCGTGTATGAATGCACTAAGAACAGATGTGGATTTATGAACTAACAGAGCTCTTACTGTTTCTTTTTCATTTCAGAAAAATCATCTGTACGCTAGCCAGTATTGCCTCATTTAAAGACAGGCTGGCAACTCAAAGACAAATACATGCAATTATGCCAGGAAAGTTACAGAACTTTCTTCAAAGTCTTCCATGCCACATTTTGCATCTTTATAGATCCAATTCACTTAGCTTCTAAAACAGACTATTTCTATACTTCACAAGTATTATACACAGTTAAAGTTGTAATTCTATACTTCAATTTAAAAGTATCTAAAGTATCAAATTCTACTTCATATATTTTAGGAGTTACAATACAATACACATTCCAAAGTCTATCGACTTTTAACCTTTTTATGCAGTTTCAGTAAATTTACCTGTGAACTTCCTGAATTATGTACAATTATAGGCAATATTTCTATGAACACAAAAATTGATTTCTGGCCATCTGAAATCCAGATTGAATGTTTGCTGTCACTCGGGCAGTGCACATACTTGCAAAAATTTTACAGAGCGTTAGAAAATAGCTGAAACCTATGAATATACTCTATAACAAGCTTTATAATTATGCCCCAGGAAAATGAACCTATCCTATTTATATCAGTGCAGACTTATGGCATTAAAAGTTGAATTGAAAGTAAGTTTCTTACTCCCACCCTCCATAACATTTATACTTATATTTTCTTAAATCACTGTATGCATTTCATAACCAAAGATTTAAAAAAAAATCCCATCATCTCTTTCACATCTGTTGCTGTTAAATATTGGGCAGGTCAGCTTGATTTAACAATAAATTTGCACCAGCTGCCAAAGCAAATGAGGCTACTATTCTATATTTACAGAAAATGCTTTGTCAAATGGACTCCTTTCAATAAGTTTATCAGTTAAAACTGCAAAATAAGCTTTTGCCCTCTTTATCACGTCAATATTGTTAGTATATAACATTTGCTTAACCTAAAAGCCATGTTTTAGAGCAGTAACACTTAACAAGAAAGTGTTATTCAGCATATGCTGCATAAAGCCAAGTACTGAAGTAAAGAGGACGTGCTACTGCCATAGTTAGCTTCAAGTGGAAATTCCAATTTATTCCCTACTTTGTAGTTCACATCATGTTCTGAAAAACACAGAAAAAGTACAGAGGTAAATTAAACTAGATTTTACAAATACCATCTTACTCTATGGACTAGAATAATGAACGTTGTCCCACATTGCCATTTAACAAAGATTCTATGATATAGGAACCATGTAAGCAAGGATCCATGCCATTTAACAAATATTCTATGATATAGGAACCATGTAAGCAAGGATCCAGCTCCCAATATCCCTACCTTGCCTGTATTTTCTTCTGGCCCAGCACAGAGCTGACTGATAGAACTGCAGGGCTGTTCACAGAGTCAATTTTAAAATAAACCTGAAAACTAAGGTGTTTTGATCTTTTTACTTGGGGGTATCTCTACACTGCAATTAGACAATTGTAGCTGGCCGGTGCCAGCTGATACCATTTTGAGGGGCTTTGGCCAACACTAGGCTATGCTTTAGTCCAAGCTCAAACATCTATACATCCTTATGACCCAAGCTGAAGTCAGCTGATACAGGCCAACCATAGGTTTTTTTTAAAAATGTAGTACTGATATACTCACTGCGCCACTCACTAGGAAACACACTAAGACCATCAATTCATTTCACATTAGGAGCTCAGCCATCATCATAAAATAATGGTGACTCTCTTATCATTACCAGGGCAACTAGACAAACAAGGATAAAAGCCATGAAGAAATTTCCATATTAAAAGACTGGCACTGTTTATTTTGGAGACAAAGAAGATAAAAGAGGCATGATAAAGTTTTACAAAATAATGAATGTAAATAAATTTGTATGACTTGATTACTTCTATTCACCTTTGCATAATGCAAGAATTAGTTGGTCACAGCGATTGAAAGGTGTCAAATTTTAAATTGATAAAAACATCTCTTCCTATCGAAGTATATTGAACCTGTTGCCTCAAGATATTATAGATACTAAGTTTAGCAAGATTCAAAAGAATTAAATATAATATGTACGTGCCTTCAGAGAAATCCAGTAATAAAAAAACCATGAAAAACCACACAAACAAGAGTTTTTGAAGGGTTCAAAAGTTGCTTGAGAGCAAGAGCCAGTTTCTAACTGATCAGGGTTAGGAAGAAAGCTTCCCTATCCAACGACTTACGTAACTGGGTTTCTTGAACATTTAGTATTGACCAGCATTAAATACTGGATCAAATGCACCACTGGTCTGTACCTGTATGGCACTTACTATGCAAGATGGACTGAATTTGGAAATAAACCCAAGTCTAATGCCACCTTTGAAACAATCCACTTCCTCAGTACACCAGACTTGAAATTATAAAAGTACCATTAATAGAGTCTAAGTAACTATTTTAATGTATTTCAGAATCAAACCAGTGTTCTGGATCAGGGCTATTGTGATTCACCTACAACTTTAAGTCAGCTCTGCTCAAGGTGTTTTGGTATTTTTAAAATAAAAAAAACAAAATAACTTAAGCATGAAGTGGTTGTGAGGCTGAACCATCAAGGGTTGGTCAACTAGCTGACTAAGTGACTCAAAAATCAACTTTTAAAGACTTATTAGAGAAGTACTGACATGGTAAATGGGATCATTCCTTATAGACAATTATCAAAGCCATGTTAAAAAGATGAGAGGTCTGTACAATTAGAGAATGAGCGATAGATACAAATTGTTTTTGTCAGTGTTTGCCTACATCTGTTAGAAATTTAACAATGATCTAATTATCTTGTCAGTGCCAAGTTTCTGTTCCTGTATTTCACCACCCAATTACATTGACTCAGATCAAACAGTGATATCAATATTTAAATGAAACTTGTGGTGTAGTAATATCTTTCTCTTTTACATTTGTTGTAAATGAATAGTTTTAATATTAATTACCTTTTGCTAATCAATTCAATTAGTTATCGTATAAGACTAGGAAACAGGGATTTACTTCAAAGCAACAATGTAAGTTACCTATTCTTCAAGGGAAGATTCTGCTGTGACAAGAAGCTTCTCACCCTGCTTAGGAACTATAAGGAAGGTCTTTTAACCTGACTACCCATGAAAATTCTCATGGAAGAATTAGAACAAATTCTATAAGTAGATTGCCTAATGGATTATAACATAATGAACTGAATCCAGAAGTAGTTTTAGAATTTGGAAGCATGTCATGTCTGCTATGAAACTTACTCAAGAATTGTATTTATACCTGTGTGTATAATGATCTTTTAACTGTAATAATTCTTTCTTTCTTAAATAAATCTTAAATCCATTAATGAGAATTGGCTGTAAGCATGCATTTGCGTCAGATCTGAAATACTAATCGACCTGATGAGTAATGTAGCTGATCTCTTGGGGTTAGTAATATTTCATATAGGGTGAAGAAGACTAAATAATGCTCACTATAATAGACTTTAAGGATGTTAAAATGCATTTAATTATGTAATCATGTAACTGCTTACACAGTTACATACAGGATAGAGGAGGGAGGTGGCACCATGTGAACTGGTGCATTCCTGCCTGTCCCCCTCGCTGCTGACTCTGATACTGAGGGGGTGGGGTCTGCTTATAATAGTGCATATTAGCCAATGAGCCCAGGCTCATCAGTTAACCTTTTAAACATGTACACTATCATGTTCCTACTAGACTTAGCTATCTGGATGGGAATTAAGGATGTAAAATCCCATTTAGTCAGTCAATCAATTAAACATTATGCTAATTGGTTAGCCAATTGAACTGGGGTGAGCTAGGGATGCACCCTTCCTTCCCCCAACAGATAACCCTTCTCATCCCTAATAGTAACTGGGGATGTAAAAAAGTAGGCTAGGCTTAGGTCTAAGCTTATCAGGTAGTTGAATCGACTACTCATATTCCCCTCCCTTGGCTGCCTAAATATCAGAGGCAGCGAAGTAGGAAGCTGGAGCCGCCAGCGCTGAGGGGAATCAACTTAAAAACCAGTTCCCCCAGCACTGTCTCTGTGGTGCCACTTGCTCCCTCCCCTCCCCCCCACCTCACAGGGGGGGACAAGGGGAGGCTGGTGCTATGAAGGCACCCTATCCACAGAGGAGGTCTCAACTCTGTCCTGAGAGCCCCCTGCAGACAAAGGCTGCTCCAGAAGCAGCCCCCGTCCGCGGCCAGCCCCGAACACCATGAATAGAGGCTGCTTTGGCTGTAAACAGAACAAAGCTGCTCCTCATGGACAGGAGCTGCTATACCCGGTGCAAGCTGGTAATAAGCAAGCCTGGCTCAGTCCTTGCTCACGCCAGGTCCAGGAGCTACCTCTGCTGTGAGTCTGCAGTTTAAATGTAGTAGGAGCTGAGCTGACTGGTGCCCAGCTCTTACTACATTTAAACTGCAGAGCTTCTTGGCTACAAGGGCACACTGTTGACTCATATCCAGCTTCTCATCCACTGAAATACCTAGGTCCTTTACTGCAGAATGATAGAAACAGTGAACAGGGTTCCACCATACCTTTCCCTTCCAAGGAGAGATAGGCAAATGGGAAAAAAAAAGTATACCAGAACATTAATTTGATAGTAACTTCTGTGATTCCCCTGCAAAGGGAAACAGTTATTAAGCATGGAAATTTATATTTGAGGCTTTAAAAAAAGACCTTTTGATACATACAAGATAAATTTAAGATGCAAATTTTAGTGAGCCCTAAAACTTTGAAAAACTGCTAGCTCTAAAATTAGCCACCAAGGATTGCTTCTCTAGTTAACTAAGCTTAAAAAAGTTCTCCCTCAAAAAAACATACATGATTTTCTGATGGAAAACGGGATGGTATGGGGACAGAAGGTCAAAAGAAGGACTATAAAACTTATATCCTTAATTACAGGAACAATATTCAGGGGTTGAAAATTCACTAAAACTTACATAACAGCTGAACAATTTATGAATTTCCGTATAATTTTTCACATAAAAAGTTAACTTTGTAAAATTTTCAGTTGCAAAAATTACCCTTTATACATGCTGGATGCGTCTAGACTGGCAAGTTTTTGCGCGAAAGCAACTGCTTTTGTGCAAAAACTTACCAGCTGTCTACACTGGCTGCTTGAATTTGAGCAAGAACACTGACAACCTAATGTATAATTGTCAGTGTTCTTGCGCAAATACACTGACGCTCCCGCTCATGAAAAAGCCCTCTTGCGCAAATGCTTTTACGCAAGAGAGCCAGTGTAGACAGGTAAAAACTGTTTTGCGCAAAAAAGCCCCGATGGCGAAAATGGCCACTGGAGCTTTCTTGTGCAAAACTGCCTCTAGATTGGCACGGATGCTTTTGCGCAAAAGCATCCGTGCCAATCTAGACGCTCTTTTCCTCAAATGCTTTTAACAGAAAAACTTTTCCGTTAAAAGCATTTGCGGAAAATCATGCCAGTCTAGACGCACCCGCTAAGTGTAAAATAATACAGTACTATTTTCTTGAGTCTCCATCTCCAGTGACACAGCTGCTGCTCATAGTTTTGTACAATTTTTGAGCAGCTGAGTGACAATGAATAACGAGAGATTTTACTCCTGCGCTAAGGAACATTAACTCTTGTCAATGTCATGCTGCAGCATTTCAAAACCATGAGCACCAGTGAAGGCAGATTCAGTATAAAATTTGTGTATCAGTGGTCTATTTACTCCAGTATCCTGCCGTCTATAGTGGCCAGTGGTTTGTTTTTAAAGGGCTCTATAACAAGTTGGTTCTTATTATCCATGTTGGTACTTAATCCCTTTCTGAACCCCACTAAGCTATTCACCTCAGTTAGCGTGCAGCAGTAAGAGCCACAAGCTGTGTTGCATGAAAAAGTGCTTCTCTTTATAATTGTACTCTGTCAGAGTACAAATGTTAGTTGTACTCTAACACTTACAAACTATTGTGAATTTGTCTTGAGTTTTGGTAATTCTAAGACACTATTCTCTGTGCATTAGGCACTGAAGCTTGAAAAAAAATCAAAATAACTACAGAATATCAAGTGCATCCATGTGTCAAAGAAAACAATGAAAGTTATTTTTTAAATGTAGCATGTACATTTTGCCCCATGTGTGATCAATTAGTATTTTTTCAAGTGATAAACTGATTAGATATTATTTAAAATTTGCACTAAAATCTTAGTGCACTGATACAAGATATATTATTTTACAGACTTTGCCTGAATAACTACTTTGGAATTAATCTACAGACAAGAATGGTTAGGAATTCAAATTGGGGAGTGAGGATGCTGACCTTTTTGCATTTGTATCCATCCAAGTATGTGTTTCTTTCACTAAAATATGACATTATCTTAACATTAAAGTTCAATAATGATATGAAATGCATTTAGAATTATAATGGAAATTAGTTACATTATTAATTTATATTTATGATCATTTATGAAACTACATCCACAACTACATCCAAACTTCGTACATGCAGAAAATATACTATGCATACACATTATGGGTATTATAGGAGTTTAATAATACAACTTTCTTAGGCCCCATAGTGGGGATGACCTGCCCTCAAACAAGCCAAAGCCTGGGGAGAAAGAGAGAAAAAACACACAAAGCTCTGAAGGGCAGAAGAGGAAAGAAGGGAGCTAGACAGCATACTTTCTCTCTTCTAGGAGACTGAAGAGACAGAATGTCACATTTACAAGACCAATCCATACAGATTGGTATGAAAGATGGAGCTCTTCAGCTTGAACCATGGGTTCCCAAACTGGGGGGCATGAAGGAATTATGGGGGGCAGGGGGCGGGCGCGCAAGGCAACCCAACCCCTCTGCTCCCATCCCCTTGCTATTTTTGTTTTTCGGCCCAGGTCAGTTCCTTTTTTTTGCTCAACAAATTTTGTTGCTGGGGGGGGGGGGGTGTGCGCACGTGTGTGTCCCCATCCCCCAAAAATCAAAAAGGGGGCCTAATGCCAAAAAGTTTGGGAACCACTGAGCTAGATGTTTTAGCATGTTTTCCTTTACCGGGAGTCAGAGCATTTGTGAGGAACTCAAATTTTTAAATGAATGTTTTGCTCCTTTGACCTTAATAGATAGAATCCTCATGTGCTTTGTACCTTTTTCTAATAAATTTAGCCCAATGATGAATTTTAAGCCCTCAAATATTAAAATCAGCTTAATGAAATCATCTTTTCACTGCTGTCCGTCCTCAACACCTCCCCGCCCTCACCCAACCCTGAGACCCATACATAAATTAGGATCAATCCACAGTTAGTCCCATAGGCACATTCCATGGGAATCAGTGTAAACACGTGTAATGCACAGCATCATTAATTCTCTCTCTACTAATTATAGGTTGCAGATCAGGGACTTAGTGGTTAACTTCTAAAAATCACAAAATGTAGCAGTGTAATTGAGAAGATCATTGCAGGAGTGCCAATACAGGAGAGTGCACCGAATTCACCTTTAATTATTAGTACAACAGGTATATAACTTTACCCATAGTATTTTTGTTCAAACAAAATATCATTCCAACAAAAAAGCACCAGCACATATTGTCTTATCTGAAATTTATTCCCCCTTGTTTCCCATTTGATTGAAGGACACAAATAGCATGTTCATAATGTGCTGAATCCTACTGAAATTTGCAGATAAAATGCACCATACTTAATTATAGAAAGCATTTTTAAAAGCTTATTTTAATATTAGAATATATTTACATCAGATAGTCAGAATACAAAGCCTGTGCCAGAACTATTTTGAGATTTTATACTTGATATTGACGTACACTGCACTATTTCCTTTAGCATAGTTGCAGCATTTATCTGCTCTTCCCCTTGAGGGAGGAAGAGATACCCACAACGAGTCAATACACAACGATGGTAAAAGTAGTCAAGTATTTCTGCTTTGTGCCCTACGACGGGGGGAGAAGAGCATTGAAGGAGAAGGCACAAGGCAGAGTCTGACTCGGAGGAGAGGATTTCCCCTCCCTGCGATGCGCTCACCCTGTCCCTCAGGATAGCAACACGGCTCCTACCCGGCGAGGTACATCGCCCACTCCAGCCCCAGAAGCGCCGGCTTGCTTTTGCGGCTTTGCGGTTACTGGGAGCGTTCGACCCGGGGGAGGGTCGGGCGCCCAGAGCCCCCAGCACCCTCGCCCAACCCTCCGCCGGCCCTGCGAGCAGCCCCCCAGCCCCGTGCGCCCCACACACGAGCCCCC
>JANRFK010006693.1:20279503-20290070 GCA_030068395.1 Apalone spinifera
TCTGCTACCAGATTGGCAGTGGTATCCTCTGGGATAGTGTTTCTAATTGCTTGTTATCACCCCTAATATCGTTACTTCATAGACACTAACCTTCCCCCCTCACACTTCCCCTCTTCTAAAATCTGATTTGTCAATTTTATGTGTTCACTTTTTTTTGATTGTATCACTTTGGTATTTATGGTCGTGCCAATTTTCTTCCATAAAATTGATCTGAGGAAATGGGTCTGGCCCACGAAAGCTCATCACCTAATAAACCATCTTGTTAGTCTTTAAAGCGCTGCATAGTCCTGTCTTTTGTTTCAGCTAGACCAGACTAACACGGCTGCATCTCTATCACAACCCACTGTGACAGCAGTAGGACTTCACGGCTCTGACCAATCCAGTACAGAGACAGGACTAACATCATCACCTATGCTGTGAGCTGTGACCAGAGAGGCAGATAAAAAGCAGTGACCTAAACAGCCCAATGCTTGAACAAGTTTGCCAGATCCTGGAGTGGGTGCTCAGACCATGTGCTGGGCTTGTGTGTCTCTTGCAGTGAGGATGCAAGTATTCAGCACCAGAAACAGGTGCTGCATTTGCTATGTTTGCTATTCCTTTTTCTGTATATTTGTCTTAAGATAATAGGATTGGACAAGCAATCCTTCAAGCCTATCTCACCTAACTTTTTTTGGGGGAAAGAAAAGACAGTTCCCACCTTTTATACTATATAAATGACTACTACATAGGCTAAACTTTAAAATCAACAAATTGTATGGCTGTACTTTAAAGACTAACAAAACATGTAGATATACTATTTGTTGTTTTTTAAGTTTATCCTGTACAGACTAACTCGGCTACCCCTCTGAAGCTTTTACTAACACAGGCTGTTATCCCTTATCCCTTCCTTACTTCTAAAAAGAAAAAGTATAAAGGATGTTCTTAAAATGAAAGTCTTATTTAATACTTTATATTTTAAATGCTTTAAATGTTTTCCTTTATAAATTCAACTAGAAGACTTACCTGGTGTGGCGGGCCACTCCCGCCTGACCCTCCCACCAGACCCCCTAAGTCCAAGGTCCTCCGGCCTGGGTCCCCCAAAACAGTTCAAGTCTGACCCTTTAAGGCTAGGTCAAGGCCCTCTGGCCTGAGTCACCAACGCAGTTCAAGTCTGGCCCTTAAGGCTAGGCCAAGGCCTTCCGGCCTGAGTCACAAACAGAGTTCCAGGTTGTAATGGGGACACTCCCCAGGTAGGGGGACCCGGGCCCACCCTACTCCCCTGGGTCCCGGCCCAGGGCCCTGTGAGTCACCAGATAGCGGGTCACTCCCTCGTCGGGGCAATCCGGCCGAAACGCGCCAAGGTTCTCGGGGGGGGAGAGGTGGTTCCTGCTCTTGCCCTGGGCCACTTCCTACTTGGCTCACTGGGGTTCCCCTTCCCATAAACTCGTCCCGCTTGCTGCGGCCTCCGGGCCGGCGTCTCCTCGGTGGGCAGTCTCCGGGATGCACCAGCTCACCTCCATGTTCTCACCGGCCTCTTGTGAAGTCTCCGGTGACTGCTGTGTGGGAGCTCCCTTCCCCGGTCCTTCTCCTCCAGCTGCCGGTTCCCCCCAGCACCATCTTCATGGGGGGCAGGAGAAGTAGAAGCACAGCAGAAACAGTGCAAGCAGGGTATGAAGCAGTCCCAGGCCCTTCTCCCCGCTTTCCTGCCCTAAGCCCCTTCTCTCATCCTTGCCCAGCAGAGACTTACCCATCCCACAGGCCCTACTCCCCGGCCGCGTGTCAGCCCTCCCTATCCTTTGTCTCCCTTCACAGGCAGGAGTTGTTATCTCCTATGTCTGGCCCTCAGGTTTGAGGCCAAATGCACTGCAGTGAGTCATCCCCCTCCTTCAGACAGTATTGCAGTGCCCCAGAAATAGGAATCACACACAGCAAAGTGTGACTGTAACAACAGAGTGAACACAGGACTACAAAAGCGGACAATACCCGCACTATGTCACAACTACATTCTTTAGGCTGAATTTATCACTATTTCTTACCCTGAAGCATCTTCTTATTCCCAATGGTAAATTTTTCGGTCTCTGGCAAACTTCAGGGCCATTTCACTTCCATAAAGGCCAAGACAGCTAGAGACAGATTCTGCTTTTGGGTACATCAGTATAAATTCACAATCCTGTGATTGGCATCAGTGGAACAGCTCTGGATTTTCTCTGTTGTATAGAGCAGAACCTAATGCTCAGCCTCTCACCTGTGAACTAGCCATTGCTTCTTCTTGTATAGTGTTCTTTTTCTTTTACAGGCCTGTACACAGGAATATCTGGAGGGGGGGTGCTTTTTTTGTAAATGGGAACTGAAAGGGTGAGAATGCACCCCCATGGTCCCTTAAGTAAGCAGGGAAATCATCCCCAGCCTTCTCCTGGCTGGCTCGAGCATGCTTACTTGGGGGACCATAAGGAGCTGCTTTCGCACCCTTTGCACACCCGCATACGGGTCTGACTTTTCTATGATGGAAAGTTTAAACATCCTAAATTATCTTAACCTTCTCGGTCACCCCTCAGCTGCAGCTCAGGCCTCTGACCAGGCTTCCTCCTGCTCTTTATCTTCTCCCTGATCAACTGACATCTCAACTGCTCAGAAATTCTCCTGTCCATTATTATTCTGCTCCTAAAAAGTCACACAAAAAAGGTTTCCATTGTTCAACCCATTCCAACTCTAAAAAGAGGGACATTATCCCTTTTGTATTCTCTCCACAGGGTCTCCCACTTCAAGGTCCCAGTCATGGCTAACATTTCCAGCATGTGCATGTGATTGCTAAATGTATGTACCAAATTCCCTATTGATTTCTATTGTCAACATGAGTCTCTTTGGAGCAGCTGCACTTTTGCAAACCAGCTGTTGAACAGCAAAGTTGAAAGACTTGTCTAAATCATCATTTCTCTTACTTTATATGAGAAAGAAAGTAAAATGTTGCAATATACAATAGTCTGGAATAGACTCCCAGAATCATTTAATTATTCCTTTCAATGCTGTTTTCTGTTCAGATCCTGAAGTCTAAAGATTGCGGGAAGGAAACGTATCATACACCAGGTATACCAAACATAGATCAGGTAAAAATACCTTTACATTATAAGGTCTTGCACATAATCTCTGCCACTCCACCCCTCTATCTCTACTTTCATTTCCCACTAGTTTTTGCTACTACTAGTTATACTCTTCCCAATCCTCTGATCTTCTGTCTGTTTTGTTCCTTTTCAATCCAACACTTTGGTCATCTGAAGAAGTGGGCTGTGCCCATGAAAGCTCATGATACCATGTATTCTACATGTTCTGTTAGTCTTTAAAGTGCTACCAGATTATTTGTTGTTCTTCTACTAGTTACCCTCTATTTTCAACATCAAATCTCTTAAAATTCACTTCAAGAAATCCTTACTTTCTTTCTTTTTAGCATTTTCAAAAATCCATCTCACCACTTCTTTCTGAGTGTATTTTTCTATATTTGCCTTATGTTGGAGTCTAAGCTCCAAGCTCCTCTATATTTGTTAAAAACACAGTTTAAATGTACAAGTCAATAACAATACATTTCATACAATTTAAGATTTCAGATTCACAAAGCACCAAGCAGTAGTTACTCCCTTCCTACGCTGAGGCCTGGTCTACACTAGGTTGGACGGTCAAAGTAAGATATACCACTCCAGCTACATAAATAACTTAGCTAGAGTCAACTTATCTAAAATTATGTTTCCGTGCTGTCCGCACAGCAGGAGGCCAACAGGAGCAAAAACTTCTGTGGGCATCCCTTATTCCTCATGAGGAGCGGGAGTATTGGCGTCAATGGGGGCACCCACTGAGTTCAATTTAGAAGGGGTTTGATTAGACCTGCTAAATCAAACCCTAGAAGATCAACTGCAGCAGCATCAATTTTCCACGTAGTGTAGACATGCCGAGTGCCTTACCCCAAGACTACATATTTCTGTTCAGGCCATCACTACTTGCTCTTACTATTTTGAGTACAAAAGGGTTCACACAAAGACACACTAAAGACTCTTATAGTGAGAACACCAACAAGGATGTGAAGGTTTGCATGTAAAATCTCAAAAATGAATCTGATTTCCTATGCAGATTTTAATTTTTGCTTGTCAAGCACAATAGGTGCTAGCACAGTGTAAATGTGTGTAACCTTTCGGCCAGGTAATGCCAGCAGCAGCCAGGGCCAGGTTCAATATCTAGGGGTTTCTCTTCATCCATCCAACACAAAACTGGCTCGAGTCCCCACCCAGTAATCTGGGAAATTCACACAACACCCCTCGGCATCTCTGGGAGGCAATGCTTCCCCACTCACAAACACCGAGTCTGAGTATAGAAGCGAAACTTTTATTAAAAGGGGAGGGAAGTAACATGGCATTAATTTGGGAAAACACCACAAACAGAGTTCATAACCAAAGCCACAAGTAAACATCCCAGCTCAAGTAGATTGGGCAATGGCCTTTTCCTCTCTAGTTCTTAAGTCCAGCAATGTAAATGTCCCCTTCACATGCCCAACTCTTCTCTGCACCCCACTCTCAGTCACTGCCCTGACCAAGGGCAGATCTAAAGTTCAGAGGTGCAGCCGCAGAGTTCACCTCCCATCCTGAGCAGGAGGAGGTAGGAGGCATTTTACTCACTCCGCTGGTCACTCATCATCCACCTGCTTGCAGCTGTCTGGTGCCGCTCTGCTGGCCATTCATCTCACCTCGCTGCTTCCACTCTGCTGCTGCTCATTATTTCTCTGTCGCCACCCTGCTGGCTGCTCATTGTGCTGCTGCCACTGTGCTAGCTACTCATCGCATCTTCTGCGGGCTTGTGGAGCATTTGGCTCTGGGCCAAACCCATTGATTTCAGTTCTGAGTGATTTCAGCTCGGCTCAAAGCACCATCCAGCCACAAGAGATTCCAGCATCCACTGGAGTGAATTTAAAATAATAAGGGAGACTCCTTACAGAAATTGTTCTAGTTCTATCATTAGAATGGGGAGGAGAAACTGGTTGAATCAGTCTTACAGCTCGTACCTGGAGGAAATGCAGCCTGCTGATTCAGAGTCCTGCCCTCCCCAGTTAACTTCACAGAGCTTTGGCACGGAGGCCCTTCTCCATCCAAGGTTCTTTACACTGACAGTTTCTCTCCTCTGAGCTGAGTTAAACAGAGTCTGACTTTTCTGCATTCCCGCAATACATGCAAGCATTGGTGATCATACCTCACAATTCCTGCATTTAGTGTTAACACAGTTTGTGACCCCACCACAGTCAAATTGGTTACAATGGTGTCACACGGCTATGGGGATGACATTATTCCAGGTGGGGTGGTGTGAATCACCTTGCCCCATCGCACTTATACCCACCCTTTTTCTCCCCAGCTGGTGCCTCTATTCCTGCCCCCAAAGTCTCTAGTCCCCTCATAGGAATCCTATAGGCAGGGCAGCATAGTTCAGTAGTCAACACATAACCCAATGGTCAGAGTCTATTTGTGAGGGTGCAGATGGGGAAAGGTTTACTTCCCACTACAGGGGGGTCCAGGCCCTCCTACTCCATTGGACCCCAGCCCAGGGCCCTGTTAGTGGCTTACTCTCACCACTGAGTCAACAGGGAAATCCTAACTGAAACACGCTGACTCCCTGACAGTGGCTCACTGATAGCCATTACTGCTCCTGGGCTGCTTCCTGCTTCCCCAGTATCGGCTCACTGGTGAGTCTCCGTTTCACCACCGCTCTCTACATTCTGACTACTTCCCTTTATTTCCAAATCCAGCGTGGTCTCTACAAGCATCTGGTCACAAGCCTAGGTGGCAGTATTCCAACCTTTAGGTAGTTGCTGGGGCTTGCAGGGAGTTAGTTCAGCATGCCCCCTCTCCCCCATACCGCAGCTACCAGCCCCAAATGAGCTGAGCTGCTCCCTTTTATAGTAGTGCAGCCCAAGCATGCCCAGTAAGATACAGTGAGTGTGGCCTCCTTGGCTCTCAGGGCTGAGTTAACCCCCTCCTACTCAGTGCGGGTGGAATTCACGCTGTCACAAATGGGCAAAACACCATTGTAACAGTTGAATATCTAGCAGGCCTATGCAAAATAATGAACTGTATTTTCATGCACATGCCCAGAATCTCATTCTTTAAACTGAGAATGTTTCCCTCCTTTGTGCCAGGTTAAGCACACACTTTCTTCATTTGTATTTCTCCAATAATTACAGACATGGCAATTAGTATTAACACAATCTATGACCCAACACCAGCTAAGTTGATTACAATAAGCAAAACACCATTATAACAGCCGAATATCTAACACCGTGGGCACCAACCAGTCAATCGTGAGGCCTTGACACCCCCCCCACTGTCCTCCACTCCCAAGATTAACACCGCACTGATGCTACCTCCAGGGACTACGGAGGTAGCGCGGGCTTCCTGTGAGATTGGGGGGTAGTTCTGCAGCTGCACGCCAGGTCCCAGAAGTGCGCAGGCTGCTCTCACCCCAGCCCCCCGCCCCCCAACAGCTGCCGCGGTACCTAAAATGCCGATCCGTCATGCACTGGGGACTTTGTTCCCATACTTCCTTCCTGCGTGCGGGGGAGGGGCTGGGGGTCCGGGACTGCGCCGACTCCAGTTGCTCTGGCAGCGTGCACTGCCATGGGGAACAGAAGAGAAAGAATTGACTCATACACTCCAGCATATAGTATATGATACGGTATCATAATAAATGTGGTACAAAGATACTCCATAGTAAGCCAATTAAAGCATTCAGCATGGTATTATTAACAGAGGAATTACTGGGCATGGACAAGATGCGCTTTTAAGATCCAATTTAAAAAGAGATGGAAAGTCAACAAGGTGGAGACTCAAGCAGTTGGGGCTGGTGTGGACCGGGACTGTCCTGCTACTCTCCCCCCACGTGGGAAGGCAGCAGGGGAATAAAGTCCCCAGCACGCTGGCTCCAGCTGCTTGGGTGGCCCGCACTGCAGTCGGGAGCAGAGGAGCAAGGTGCGCAGTGCCCCAGCTATTGGGGCTGGCGCAGTCCAGGACTCTCTCTCCCCCCTTCCCACACGCGGGAAGGCAGTGAGGGAATAAAGTCTCCAGCGTGCCAGCTCCAGCTGCTCGGGCGGCACGCGCTGCCTCAGCGGTTAGGGCTGGTGTAGTCCAGGACTCCCCCTCCCCTCAGCGCAAGCAGGCATCAGGCGTGTGATAGACCAGCGTTTCAGGTACTGCACTGCTGTTTGGGGGACAGAGGAGCAGTCCACATACTTCCAGGGCCTTGGTGTGCAGCTGCAGGATCCCCAGGTACTGGTCCCTGTCCCTCCCCCCATCCAGACCCCCACAAGTACCCTGCCCCAGCACCCACCAGCATCCATTGGCACCCTGCCCCAGCACCCTGTCCCCTGTCCCAGCACCCACAAGCATCCTGTCCCCTGCCCAGCACCCATTGGCACTCTGCCCCAGCACCCTGTCCTCTACTCCCACCAGCACAGTTGGGGCCACATTAGTGAGGTTTGGAGGGGTTGTGTTTTTGTATCTCACTTGTGATAGTGGCCCCGTCTGACTTTTCTGTGGGTCAGTGACCCCGATTCAAAACAGGTTCCCTGTCCCTCTCATAAATAAAGACAATGCTGAAATATTTTGTATTTGACATAATATTTTATTTAAAAATGGAGCCTGGCCAACAAGTCCTCAGTTGGGGCCAAGCCCTCATCTGGCCACAACATCATAACACTCCTGTACCCCCCACCCCAAATCTGAGCCTATCATACACTAGAACCCCTTGACCTGAACCTCTCACATCCCCAAACTCCTGCACCCCCACATCCTCAGTCTTCTGCCACAACACTTTTGCACCATTCACACTCTGCAAATCTGTGTCCTAAGCCCATCATACGCCCAACCTCCCTGCCCTGAGCCCCTCACACACTCCTACCGAAACTCCTGCACCCTCATATCCACAAGCCTGTGGCTTGCTCAGCACCCCAACCCTTCACTTGAGCCCAACGCTCCCCAGCCTGGAGCCCCCTCCCTGAGCCAGCATCCCCTTCTCCACATCCTCCTGCATCCAAATTCCCTCCCAGAGCTTGTACCTCTCACCCTTTCCCACATCTAAATCCCTCATCCACACCCCAGAGCCCGCACCTCCTGTCTCAACCCAGTGAGGGTCTGGCTAGACTACTGGAGTTTTTCCAGCACACACACTCTTTTGGCAGCCCCTGTATTCCTCGTTCCATGAGGAATGGAGGGACTTCCAAAAGAATGGGGTTTTCTGACATTTGGCCCAGTCTAGATGGGCCAAATGTTGAAAAAATGTCTTCCAACAGAAGGATCAAAAAAAAGTGGCAGTGTAGCCGTACCCTGAGAGTGTATAAGGGCCGGGGATAGCAAGTGATGGAGAAAAGAGGGACAGAGAGTGCGGGACCTCAAGGAAGGGGTGGGGTCTTGGGGAAGGGGTGGGGTAGATCTTGGCTTCTCCTGACGTTTAAAAAGTGATCTTGGGTGTAAAAAGGTTGGAGACCACTGATCTAACACAGCTAAATGAAGCAGGGGCAAATTATATTTACATAAATAGAGCCAAGATTTCATTCCCATTCCCACTGGCTGTAATGGAGGCATTGATTCAGACCCTGCTTACATGTGAAGCCACCATTGACTAATATTTTAAATAAAAACCCCAAATACACACAAATGTAGACTACTGTAATAAAAAGCATCATATAATATGGATTTTAGAAATAGCAAAAGATGATGTTCCCAAGATCAAAAAAATGTAGGACTGGAAGGAACCTTAAATGGCCACCTAGTCCAGCCCCCTGTACTAAGGAAGGATCATAATTGGGTGATCCCTGACATATTTGTTTAACCTGTTATTAAAAACCTCCAGTGATGGGTTCTACAACTTGCTTTAGAAGCTCACTCACCGTTATAGTTAGATTTTCCCCCCTAAAATGCAAGTGGACATGAGAACACTGAACACAGTCCTTTTTGTAATGGCCCTTAATATATCAGGACCCTCCTCAGTGTTCTTTTCTCAAGGACCACATGCACAGAATTGTTGTTGGGGTTTTTTTTTTTCGTTTTTGTTGTTCTTCCCTTGTCTCCACATTTGTCTACAACCTTTTTAAAGTGTGATGCCGAAAATTGAACACAATATTCCATCTGAGGCCTCACAACTGCTGAGATGAGCAGGACAGTTACCTCCCATGTCTTACACACAGCTCTCCTGCTAACATACCCCAGAATATAAGCCTCTTTCACTGCTGCAATACATTGTTGACACATTTATGATCAACAATCACTACTAGACGTTTTACAGCAGTATTGCTGCCTAGAAAAGTTGTTCCCCATTTTGTAGCTGTGCATTTGAGTTTTCTTCCTTAAGTGCAGCTTCTCCAGGCCCTGGGCAAGCTGGGGGAGCCTCCTTCATACCCCAGGAAGGGGCAGAACCTCAGGTGGAAGGGACAGGCCTGAGACTAAGCAGCCATCAGCGCTGCCCAGAGTGCACTGTGTCTCCCCCAGGCAGCCCTCAGTACTGCCTGGAGCAAGGGTGGGCAATAATTTTTGCACAGATGCCACTTCAAACATTTTTGAAGTAGCCTCAGGCCACCCCGGAAGGGGCAGAGCCTAAACAGGAAGCGGCAGGGCTACCCCACCCTCAGACCATGATTGGCCTGAGGGTGGGAGAGCCCCTTTGCTCCCCCCTTCCCACTAGGCACCCATGCCATGGAAAAGGCTTGGCATGCTCCCTCACCCTAAGCCAATCAGGGTCTGGGGACGGGGGAACATAGGAAGCTTCCTCCTACCCTGCAAGGAGCATGTGGCACTTTGAAGTACGCTGCTCGCAGGGCCAGGGTAGAGTGAAGGAAGCTTCACACAGCTCCCCCATCCCCAGGCCCTAATTGGCCTGGGGGTGAAGCCTCCTCCGCTCTCCCCCTCACCCTGAGAGCAGCACACGGCTTCAAAGCATCACGTGCTCCTGGCAGGGCGGGAGGAGGCTTCACGCGCTCTCCTGCCCCCAGGCCAATTAGGACCTGGGAGCAGCAGGGCCTCCGCGGGCCAGATCCACCCACTTGGCGGGCTGGATCTGGCCTGTGGAGGCCCTTTTGCCCACCCCTGGCCTGGAGTGTGACGCTCCAGCAGTAATTTAAAGGACCAGGGGCTCAGGCCACAGTAGCAACAGTGGCAGCCAGGAGCTCTGGGCCCTTGTGTATCACCAGGCCCCAGGGCAGTTGACCTCTTTCCCTCCTCCTGTTGGCAGGCCTAGGGATGCCACTACATCCTCATCTGACAACAAATCATTAACTACCCTGAATATGGTCCTTCAACCACTTGTGCACCCAATGTGATCTTAAGAACTCACCAGTGCTAAAATTAGACTTTGGTTATAGACTTTAAGAGGAGAAACAAGTTTCTTCCAGAAGCAATCTGTCACATGTAGATTAAGCAGTATGAGCCAGGAATAACAGGAACTACATTAGCAGGTAAAAATTGAAACAGGTTGATGGGGGATGGGAAGACAACATGGTGTTAGCACACACTAGGAACAAAACAATAGGGCTACGTCTACATTGGCGCGCTTTTGCGCCAAAGCTATGCAA
>JANRFK010006693.1:20293764-20309950 GCA_030068395.1 Apalone spinifera
CCCGCCGTCTTCCCTCCTGGCGGGGAGGAGGTCTGACTCCCCCTGGGAGCGGTTGGGGGAGGGGGACCCAGTCCCGCCCTCACTCCGGGTCCCAGCCTGGGACCTAAGCACGGGGGCTCATTCGTGCCCCAATGCGGTAGACGGGGGCAGTACCTCCCATAACCCGTCTACCCACGGGCACCAGAAGGTCCCTGCCCCGGGCTCCTTCCTTCCCTCCTGCGGGCTTTCGATTCACCACGCCGCGTCTCGAACTACCCTGGCTCAGTAGCTCGGTCCGGCGTTGCTCCGGTGATGCCCTGTGGGGCGGTTCCCCCTGTCGCGTCCGGTCCCGGCCGGGTCGCTCATTCCAAGGGCGGTGGTGCGGGGTCCAGCTGCGGCTGGGGCTGGGGGCTGGGGCTACCTGGCCGCCGGCTGCGGCGCTTGTCCTGGGGATCCTTGGGTGGAGGCTGGGCTGTCTGCTGGCCTCGGTCCAGCCCTGGGTCCGTCCTGCTCTCGGGGGCCTCCCTTCCTCGCCGCGAGGAGGCTGCCCCCTCCCTCTCTGGCAGCGGGCCTTTTTAAAATGGCCCGCCGCGTCGGACACTGCCCGGGGCTCCTCCCCCTCCGGCGGTGCGCCGGCGGTCTCTGCAGCCGCCCAGCTGCCCGCTTCCGCCCTGGCCTCACCCGGCATCGCCCCCATGGAGGGGCCAGCGGATTCCCGCGGGCGCAAGCACGGCGGTCGGGTCTGGCCCCGCCGGCCCTCCCCGCCTGTGCCGCCGCTGGGGGCAGGCGCCGGGAGCGCGCCTCTGCTCCACACCGCCTAGCTGTCCGGGCCGCTCTCAGTGCGGGCTGGTGGCGGCCCATCACATGGCCATTTTAGCCATAGGGCTTTCTTGCACAAGAAACCCCTGTTGCCTATCCACACTGCCTTCTTGGTGGAAGAGCTCTTGGCAAGAGGGCTTATTCCTCGTGGGGATAGGACTAACTCTTGCACAAGAAGCCCTGTTTTCCGACATTTTACTGTAAATTTACTTGCGCAAGAACGCATGTGCAGTGTGGACGCTCTGCAAGTTTTTGTGCAAGAATGGCTGTTCTTGTGCAAGAAGCCTGCAGTGTAGACGTAGCCATAAGGGGTCCATTTTGTAGAGGAGAAGTCATAGCCCGACTGACACAAGGTAGACCTCAATACTGAATGGATCATCCTTAGGCCTGATAGATACATGAGTGGTTGTAAGGGAGCAGAGAAAGGATGGTCTGGTATCCCAGGGGTTAAAGAAACCCTCTGGGCCCAGTTAGCCATGCCCCACTTCACCTGCAACCAATGGCACACCTGGAGGGAGGAGAAAAAAGGAGCCTGGCTCAGTTTGGGGCTGACTGGCAAGGAGGCAGAAGCCCAGTTCAGTTGTCCAAGAACAAGAACCAAAGCCTATCCACTCAATAGCCATTGGAGCAAATAAGCCCTCACCCTACCCCTCTGGGAAAAAGGGGGAACCTACTGAGAAGCCCCAATTAAGAGGAATCTGGACTTTTGGGGTCATGTCCCAAATTTAAGGACTTAACCAAGGAGTGGTTGAGAGATCTTGGGCCAGAAGCACAGGGGTCAAGAGACCAGTGCCTCCTTTTTTTCCACCCACTTATTCAGCAACTGAACCACTAGGCTACTCTGCCACCAGGGACCCAGCCATAGGGATATGTTATTTTTACACGTTGGCAGGATTTGCATACTTTTGATAACCAGGCCTCAAGCCTGGTGACAGCAGCTTCTGCTCTTGCACAAACCTTTTTTAAGGTTGTCTGACCCTGGTGTGGGTAATCAAGATAATTATCCTACAGCTTTATTGTTTTCAAATGATTGAAAAATTAATTCCTCTTTGTCTCATCTTTCCATGGATACAGGATGACCCAGCCTGAAGATCTGGCTCAAGCAAATTTGTCAAAAGCCAGATTTAGGGGCAGGGAGTGGCTAGGCTGTCCCTCCATTAAGGGGGAAAACACCTTATAGGGAGGTCACTGAACAGGATAAGCCATAAATCCCTTTAGTTAGCATGCCAGCAGCAGCCTGCACAAAGACATTCAGGTTTGGGGTTTCACAGAGGAAGAATTATTTGAGTAGAGAGGATAGCACTAGTAACAATAAAAAAGTCCCTAAAGCAGCAAGTTAAAATCAATTTCACCAGGTCATATTCTTTTTATTTTGTTATATGTGGAAGCAAAAATTAGCACTGTGTTCCATCCTCCATATATTTTATGTTGTATTTCTGAAGGAGGAAGAATTGATGCCGTTTAGCTAAGGGTTCCATTCTCCCAGTGCAAGAATTGGCAACATTCCTATTGATTTCAAAAGGAGCAAGCCCCTGACAACTTAATGGAACAATGTCTCTTCAATAGAATAGTGCTGTAATCCTGAGGTGGGAGGGAATTTGTTCCCGGGTTCTCTCTTGAGAATATCTATTTTTTAGAGAGATAAAATAAATCTGAAAAACAAAAGCACATGAAGAACACGAGAGAGCATTTAGCCATATGATTCTGGTGACTGAGGACAAGGCTACCAGCATCATCAACTACAGTGGCATGCAATGTTCCATTATAATCCAAGGTTACTTACTATTTGAACAAGATTATCATCTTTTGAACACTTCCAAAGCATTGATAACTTCTAATGGGGATTAAACATTTATGACACCGTGTTAAAATACAGAAAGGAATAATCAAGGTGGCGACCTTCCACTGATTTGTTGACAAGAACTCATGAATATTTTATTGCTAATGATGCAAAACTCTCAAACCTAGATATTGGGCACTCTAAGCATGTGTATACCAGACTTAGCTTCATGTTTATAATTTATAATTGCGTAAGTATGACTCTTGTCCAAAAGGGAGTGCCGGCAAAGAACTACATGTTCTCAGTTAGTGAGGTATGTTTTATTACACCACCTTTTCAAACATTTATTGTAGTGAAGCAACTTGCACAAGAGTCAATGGATTTGAATGTTTCAGATGTTATGCAAAAGCAGAAGACAGAGTACCAACCTTTTAATTTAACATCACTCTGGCTCTTGTTCATGTTAACGTTTCCTCTCCCAATATTATAATATGGTTTCCAGTTACAGGGGTTAGTAATTTGCCTGATTTCAGGTTTTGTTACCAACTTGAAACTCAGTCACATTGGCAATCCTTTTCTGAAACCTGGGCCCATTTTGGGGAGGAAAGACTCAAGTTCCATCTTGAATCCACCTCTGTTAATAGACCCCTAATCCATCCATATTCCTACTTTGGGACTCTTTTGCACACAGCTACCTCCCTCCACACATCTGGTGTCTACAGGAGCCAACAGCTGATCCCATCTCACCTTATAATACCGTCAAGCAGTATCAAGCTTCCCCTTCTTCTCTATTTTTTTGCATGTTTTAAAGGGAACAGGTTCCCTGCCTCCTAACTCCAAATCAGAAGTAGCGGGACCCGAAAGTTCTATTGTTTTTACTGTTCTTGCTGCAATAACTATTTGCTGTATGCCAGGGCCTGACATATCCTGGATTGCACCAATCTATGGACTCCCCAAAACAGCTGTTTCTGCCACTATAGCTTTTAAAAACATTTCATGTAATGGAATTAAAATGGAAATGGTTATCCAAATAATATTAATTATTCTCTTCCTAGGAAAAGGATGTATTGTACGCAAAATGGCTTTGAAGTGTAGAAGTGTATAGGATGGTTCAAAGGGACAACAGGAACAAAGTTCTTCACAATTTTTTTTTCTGTGAATTTGGTACTGTACCAGAGGGAGGGTAAATTATGAAGTCTGATCTTTTGGCACTTTTCACTAGTAAACTTAAAATGATGGCCAAAAGTGGTAGAAGATTTTGAATTTTTGGATATATAGTTTCACTTAATAATTCTATCAAGTCACTTCAGCAAACATTGCTTTAGACAATTAAGTCTCTTGTGACAAAATTAGAAGCCACAGCAGCTTTCTTGTGGCTTTTATAAATTGATCTTATGAAATCATTTATAAGATTAATTTTAAGAGTAAATATAAACAACTTCTGAAATTTCTATGAATTTCTTCTGTCACAAAGAAAAAATTGATCATATACACCACAGTCATCTAACACATGGGCTGAACATAGCTTCAGGTTTAGTACAGTCTATCAGGAATTTAATTGCTCTGCTTTACATCTTCAAGGCTCCTCAATATACTGGATACTATAACTTCAATTTTCCATTGATATACTGGGCTTTGATTCTGTTATCACTGAGGCCAATACAATGATTCTGGTGTTAAATCTGAGTAAGTGAGGTCAGAATCAGGGCCCTTTATGGATGATATTTTTCTCTGTATGTGTTTTTAGTGGGTTAAGAGAACATCAATTCAAAATTAATTGTGGACCATAGTTTGGAACAAGAGGTGTATAAGTAAGAGAAACCTGCATATTACTATGCATCCTTAACTTGATCATTATCTATCCATACTCCAAATTTCTCAACTATTGTTTTTAGCTCTTACTCATTCCATCTTGTCTGCCATTTGATTATAAATGGAGTAGAACAGGATAGTATTCAACAGAGGCTATTAACACTCTATACAGGGACTAGAGGCAATGGATGGAAAAAAACAGAGAAGAATGAAGTTCTATTTTATGTATGTATTTTCAAAATTGCATACATCTCCAAAATTCTAGGGCCTTGTTCTAACCTTATTTACACAAAATGTAACTCAGAATAAAAATCCTGTAAATTCAGAGGTTATCCTGTGTAAGTGAAATCAGATTCTGGTTCCTAATCTTAGAATATTATCATTTAGTAAAGGCTGACAGAGAGACTATTTGGAATCTTTTTAGAATATAATATTTTTGGAATCTATATTGGATCCTATATTTGAAATTCTGGTGACAAGTAGTACTTTGGCATCACAAATAAGGTTTAAAAATGTTTCAGGTACATTTTTGGTTAAATCTGAAGTATCTGCCAGGGAACATTAGCATAGTTTAGCCTCTGTGTGGAGGCAAGATTATAAGCCTTAGGCCGAATTCTTAACTAGGAACTGCACACATGGAATGTCACTGGCAGATTCTCACCAGATTCAACACTATATTTATGAGCAAGAGTATGTGCTTGCTAATCAAATTGCAACATTGGTTCCCCAGTTTAAAGGAAGAGTCTGCTTTTCCTCATCAGAAGAGAAAATATGTATTTCTGGTCTTAACACAGGTAATTCTACCTTGTAGATGAAAGTACAGTAGTCTGATTTTTTTTAAATCAATCCTTTTTTGTTGGACATGACAGGTGGCATAACACACATATATCAACAATAAAAGTCATAACATTTATAATATTTATCAAGCTATACTGTAGTACTGTATTAAAAAGACAACAGTATTTGTTCTTAGGAAGGTAAACATTCTAGATTATAAACACAAAGAAATGATTGCATTTGGGAAACTTCTGAGTATGAAGATGACAAAGAAAAAAATTAGCAATCATTGAGTTCTTAAGTAATTGTTTTGTTTAAAAATCAGGAAAAGTTGTTTTCTTGACCTTTATCGTATGTGCACGTGTGTATTCATTTAAATATCACTTTTCCTTTTAGGACCTTTTAACTTGCATATATCTGCATGTTTAACCTTTGATCATCTGTCTTCTGATTTTTATTAGCATTTCAGGGTCTTCTGATTAATAGTCTTTAGAGGGGAAAAAATATAGATCTTAAATGAATCACTGTGTGATAGTGATTCGTTTTGTTCAACTTTAAATGTCACTTATTTTGATTGATATATCAACATTTTCCACAATAGGAAAAGCATGAGTAATTAATATGCTGCTCTGGTATAAAGTAATATCTTTGCAAAAGATAAGCCATTTCAATAGTCATTACCTATAACTTACCTGAAGGAAAGCCACCTAAATTGCAGTCTTAGAAATAAAAACAACAAGCAGTAGTTTATGTACAACCAGAACTGAAAACAATCAATAGATAAAACACTCATGCTAGTGATTATAGTCTAACTATGAGCTAAGTCTACAAACCATACAGAGAACAGAGATAATGTCCTTTACTTTGACTACTAACTGTTATTTACATATAAATATTTACATAACAAGCAATTAGCTTCTAAAGTTAATGAACTGATATATCCTCAGGCTTAATCTAACTACTGAGTGTATTTCAGCAAACACACAAGAGTGATCAGTGTTACAGAAATTACTAAATTTCTGCTGAAATTCAGTTGAATGAAATGAAATGGTTCCTGAAAACAATTTTGCTATTTAGAGCTGAGTTTTGCATTCTTTGTGGACACTAAACTCTCAATGGATTCAGTTCTGCTTTCAATTACACTCACATCAAATTTAGTAATTCATTTTTGAATGAGAAAATAACCAAGAGCAGGTTCACCCTTCTATCAGAAGTCTTTATTAAGGGACATTGTACAGTATCATTTAAAACCCTCCATTCAAATCGAGCACTTGAATAGTAACTGTAGAAGGGAAAACATGGTACATCCTTTAGTGTTGATTTGTTATGGACAGGAGAAGTTAATTCTCTTCCCTGTGCATTTTTATTGTTTTTGACATAGTATGCCCAAACACAGAGACTTAACCACCCCCACCTCCTTACCCCCCTCCAAAGAAACACGGGCATTGAATACATCGGCTCAAGTAGACCCATTGTAGCTAACAGATGGCAATCACCACGCAGGCAGCCATAAACTGAATTCCAAGTTCACTGCTAGACCTTTAGTAACAATCAATCCTCTTAATTGTATGAAGTAAGGCACACATCCAAAATGAATTACATCTCTTTAGACTGGCTGGAGCTTGACTCTAGCAGGACTAAGCTAGTTTCTCTGTACCTTTGTTGGCTAATGTTTTTCTCTGCTCAAGGACATAGGTAATATACAGCTGTGCCAAAGAAGCTGAAGATGTAACCTTGGAGTGCATACTTCAGAGTTCATTTATAAAGTCAGCTTGCCTATGACAGCTGGGATAGTTTAACTTTCAACTATGAGTGTGTTTCAATCCCGATCTTCAAATAAAGATTATGGGTAGATTCTTTTTAAATGACTCAGCAGCCTGTTCTATATTTTCTCATCGGAGTGGGCAGATGGTTAGTAAGCTCTGTCCCCTAAATTACATAACGAATATTCTAGAAAACAGATATGTTGCTTCTGTGCAAAAGTTGGTGCAAATCTTCCAAAGGGGACAAGCTATGCATGAAGAGAGAGACTGCTTACCTAAGGGCTTGATCCTGAGTAAGATGCTGAGCATTCAATTCCCATTAAAGTCAGCAGGAATTCAGGATGAGCAATACCATTACATAATGGTATGAAGACCATGAGAATAATTTAGAGAGGCAGACAGCTGGTTATGATAGACACAGAGCATATAACATTTATTAACATGGTTAACTAGGCTTTTATTATGCTGTAAAAGCAGTATTCCTAGTCTGTGTTGATTAAAACAAAGCAGTCTCAAAATGCTTAAGTGTGGTTTTATTTTAAAAAATCTTCTTCTTCAACATATTTGCCTCTTGCATATTCAGAATCATGACTCTGCTTCTTGTAGATGATAAAAATAATGTTTGAAGTACTTTTTAGTCCTAATCATAGAATCGATTCAGCACAGCTATGCTTTTATACATTCTTATGCATCTTTAACAGAATTGTTAGTAAGCAGATAAATTCCTATTCTATTGCCAATCTGCTGTGATACTCACACATGGCAAAAATGTAACTGAAGGCATAAGATAAAGCCAATGAATATGGCACAAATATGACAGAAGAGATTCTCTAGACTAAATTCTGCTACTAGTGATTGTGTGTGAGAAAGAAATAAACCAGGATTAGTTTGCAAAGCAAATTATTACGAAACTATCCCTTTAATTGTGTACTGAGCAAATAGGATTTAGAATTCCTTGAAGCAAAAAACCTGGAAGCTAGTATGCCATTTTTACAGTCACCTTTCAGAGCTAATCCTATTTGAAGCAACAAAGGATTTCCCCAGGCCTCCCTTAGGGAGGGTTGACTGTATACCGCTCCTCCCCCGCCCCCCCGCACACACATACACAAAATTTCCCCAACCCCACTCCCCAGCAGTCAACTAGTTACACCACTATGTTGCCCAAGTGATCAATTTTGGCTAGTATTGGGCTACAAATCACTTGACTGGTGGGATAATGAATGTTGTACTGTGTTAGTGTGGGTTATTTTTTATGCCTGGGTCATAAAATTCCTGCAAAGGCTTTACTCAGAGAACTCTGAATTATTCTCGTGTGTAAGGGTCTGCAGGATTTTCCACTCTTCACTCCCCCCACTCCTTTCAAATTCCTCCAGGCAATTTTCTGTCATGCGTGATGAATTCCATTGAATAATACTGGGTTCCTGTACATTAAAAATTATCCCTGTCGAAAAGGAGAAACTGTTAAAGGTCTAGAACTGTACTTCACCTTTTAAAAAAATAATTTACCTTGTATACATTGAAACTGTGTGGTCTAATAGCAAATGCCACAAAGGGTAATTGGATTCTGTTCCCAGCTCTGCCATTAATATTAATAAGGTCCCTGTCATGATGAGCTCTGGCCTTAAGTTTGGAGCAGTGGGGACAGACTTTAGAGAAATGGTGCTCTCCCAGACACCTGATACATTGTGAGTGTCTGTCAGAGATAGGTAATGCGTCTCTATAGGAGGTGCAGCATTTAAAGCCCGGGGAGCCAGGCATGACGAAAACAATATTTTTTAACTGTAACTAACTATCAAACTGTTAACAATACTATCTAAATGAAGAGATAATAACTGATAAACAATGGAAGTGTAAATAAGGCAGAGAACTGTGGAGGTCCATCTCAGGCCGAGGGTAGTTGAGAAGGAACTGGAGGGTGCAGGCCACACGTGCGCAGTGCCATCTAGCTCAGTACACGCTGGTTCGCGCTATGCATATGCAGCTTGGCAGGGACTGCTGCAAAATCTCCGATCCAGGTGCCGGGACGGCACCAAGACCAAGCATGGAGCATCCACAAAGTCCTCTCAAAGAAGAATCACTGATCATCAAGACTAAGTGCTTACACTTGTTGTGGCTCAGTGTTTCTGGGGAAGAGACAGCCCAGCCTGCACTAGCTACCGAGAGCTAGAATCTCAAAAGACCAACTTTCAGAGGTCACAGTGGCAGATGCCAGCAGAAGATGATGGTGCAGAGCTAGGGGCAAGAGGGTAGTGGAGTGAACAGTGGCACAATGGATAACAATGACCAGAGTGAGTGGTAAGTGGCTGTGGAAGCCTCCTGGCAGGTGGAATTCATGCGAAGCTCCTCTGGACTTTGGGTCTCTACTAACCAAGGACAATAGTACATGATGTGTGGTGGAGGGGAAAGTGAGGGGCATGTTAAAGGAACATTTCTTTGTTGTGACTGCTCCAGAATACTAGATTTGTTACTAGGTAACAAATATGTTTCCTAGTAGGCCAAGATTTTTAAAATGCATTATTTGCCAAGGTTCTCTCACATCTTTGCTATCTTGAGAGATCATTATCTTGGAGAGTTCTTGCACTAAGATTTATTATGCTTTTACATAAGAATGCCCACACTAGATCAGACCAATGGTCCATATCCTTACTTCCAAGAGTGGCCAGTTCCAGATGCTTTAGAGGAAAAGGGAATGAACATAACAGGCAATGATCAAGTAATCCATCCCCTGTTCTCCAGTCTCAGCTTCAGACAAAAAGAGGTTAGGGACACTCAGGGTATGTCTAGACTACAGGCTTTTGTCGACAGAGGCTTTGTTGACAGATATTGTCGACAAAGCCTCTGTCAAAAAAGAGCAACTAGACTACAGCCAGTTCCGTCGACAAAGCAAGCCGCTTTTTCAACAGACAGTCTAGGTGCTCTCTTTTGAAAAAGCACAGTGTGGATGCAATAGCGCCTTTTTTCGACATAACTCTGTCGAAAAAAGGCATTATTTCTCATGGAATGAGGTTTACCACTGTCGACAAAACTGCCGCATGCTGTCAACAGTCTATGCACATCACTAAAAGGAGCAGGATACACCCACTTCTTTCAACTATACTAGTTATTATAAAGCCACAGACAGTCCCCTTCAGGATTGCTCCTTATGTACCACTCAGACAAAACCAAATTTCTGTTATAAATGATTATTAAAAATAAGTCACATATATTAAGTTCTCCCAGTTCAAAGAACAATGCAGATTTTACCCCAAAATCATGCCAATAGCCACTCCTTTGGTAAGTAAAAACAAAAGGCCAATAAAAAAAAGAGAAGAGAGTTATTAAGAGATTACAATAAAACACAGACCTCACAGCTGATTTCAGAATTTGTAGATTGTGACAACAGTGATGATATAAATCTACCAGTTTGTTGCAAGTCTGGATCACCCAAAAAATTGCTTGTCATCGGTCCTTTGTTAGGGATCATGTCCAGAGAAGTGAAGCAAGAATAAAATCACAGGCCATAATGTAGGCTCTTATTCCTGAAGCATAAAATGTTATGACACAAGCATGGAGTCCTGGGACACGTGCCTGGTTGAGTCAGGAGGAATTTTTTTCCAACCTGCTGCCTGAGGAGACTTCGGAGAATGGATTGTCCTTAATGGGCCATCAATCAGGCTGGCTAGCCTTGATGTCAATCTGTCTTGGGGGGTGCTACCCAAACACACAGCAGGTTTAACATACAAACACATAGCAAAGTTTCATAATTTCATATTTAATGACAGGGGTGACCCAGAGTGGGCCACGATGGGTCATGTGTCCCCCAAAAGCTGTGGGCGGGAGTGGCCAGACAGCAGCCAACAGAGAAGCAAAGGTGGGGTAGAGAGAGAGGTCTGGCGCTGGCAGCAGGGATCCAGACCACCTCCCCACCCCCTGCACTCACAGCAGCTGCAGGAGAAGCAGAGCAAGGAACAAGGTGACCCTAGCTGCTTGGCGCTCCCAGCCACACAGCCCCATGCTCCCCAGTAGGAGCAGAGCAACGCAATGGCAGGAAAGAAGTAGGGTGGGGACAGAGCAGGGGAGGAGCGAGGCAGGACAGAATGGATCAAGGGTGGAGCAGGAGTGGGAGGATTGTCCTGGCTCGTCCCCAGGACGGGGGGCAGGTCATGTGGCCAGTGGTCCCCTGAGTTCCCTCTCACCAGCCACCTCTCTATAAAGATGATACATGAAATGGGATAATCATATTAGCAGACTCTACCTTTTCCAATGATACCTTGCCTATTTAGGATGTGACAATGCTTTCTGTTAGATCGCATCTTCCTTCTTTCTGTGGTGGGAAGGATAGCTATATGAGTCACCTTCAAGACATTTAGTGAGCCAAGAGCCCGAAGTTCCCTGCTCTATGCCAGTAACAGAGAAGGCAGCGATGGTCTTTTCTAATCAAGTGAGTATAGCTGAATGTTTGGAAACTGGTGCTAAGCTGTAGATCAATAGGTCAGATATAGCCCACAATGGCTATGTCTACTCTGCCGGTTTTGCCGTTCCTGCCAGATCCTTATGCCCCAAAAAAGGAGGTTTACCGATCTGGCGGGGAAAGGGGTTTTTGCGCAAAAAGAAAACATCCACACTGCTTGTTTTTGCACAAAAATCCTAGCGAAAAAACGGATTGGCGGAACATATGCAAATGAGGCGTGGTGATATGCTAATCTGAGCCTCATTTGCATACTCACTGTAGTCCCTCGTTAGCATCTTTTTGCCAAGAAACCTCGACGTGTAGACGTAACCATAGTGCCCTGGTATTCAGGTAGAGCTATTGCAAATGCTCAACATGATTCTCTCCCTCAATCCTCCACTGAACCTGAGTTCACACTGCAAAACATACAATCAAGTCAACATGGTAAACTAACTGAAAAATTGTATTAAGGCTTGCTATGCACCACCCTCTAGGACAGCAGCATGTAAATACACTTTGCAAAGTGTATCTGAGAGGAGACAACTATGGGCAGAACACAGCCTGAAGCTGCCTAGAAAGGTCACATCAATAACCACATCAGCTAATTGGTCCCCATTGCATGTGTATATGAGTTAGAAATTGAGAAATTGTCTGAACATTGGCACAAACTAATTCTAGGGTGATGTGCATACAGTATTATGGGCTCAACCACAAAGGAACATGGTGTGCATACCATAGCAATGGCCTATTATAATATATCCCCTTTATCAGTAGAGGCCTACCAAATTTATGTTCCATTTTGTTCAATTTCAAGTCATAGGATTTTAAAAACTGCAAATTACATAATTTCAGTTATTTAAATATGAAATATGCTAGCCTTAATTCTGCACTGCTGCTGGCTGGCTGCCCAGCCAATAGCCGCGGCTCTCTGGCTGCCCAGCTTTGAAGGCAGCATAGAAGTAAGAGTGGCAATACTGTAACCCTCCCTGAAATAACTCTGCAACTCCACTGAAACTCCCTTTGGGTCAGGGCACCCAATCTGGGAAATGCTGAACTCCTCCATGAAATCTGTATAGTATAGGGTAAAAGCACACAAAACACCAGATTTTACTCTCCATGACATATTTTTCATGGTTGTGAACATGGTAGGGCCCTATTTATCTGATTCCTTTAATTGAAGCAAACTAGTGATTTAAATAATAATGGCATTAGCACATCATTGAACCCCCTGTATCAAGAGGGGGTTCATTCAGCATCATTACAATCATATGGTGACAGCTCCACTCTGTAAGTCTGAGTTCCACTACTGCTTGAGTTGGCGGCTATTGTGGATGGGGTCATGGCCAGCAGCAGCAACCCAAGGCCAACTGGAGCTGGCAGGGAGTTCCATCACTGGAGCGTGATAGATAAAGGTGATTGTGACACATATCATAGATAGATATAGTCAGAAATCTCAAGACAGTAGTTCTGGAGGCTGGAGCAGAAAAATGCAGGTGAAATATCCAAAGAAATTGAAATTGCCCAAGTAGAGGTGGAGATCATAGCAGACAGACAAAAATCAGTGCGGCAGATCCAGAGAAACTGAATATATCCTAAAAATGACTGTGAAAGAAAGATACATAGACTCTATTAGCACCGATCAGTAACTAAAATATGTGGAAGATGGACCAAAAAAAAAAAAAGCAAGGAATGGGATGTTTGTTGGTCATAGTAGGAAAGTAGAGGAGTATCACCAGAAGTGAACCAGCCCCTCCACCCTGTTGATGCCGATTATCTTGGGGATAAAAATGGCCTCACTGACAGAAGGAAAGATTTCTAAATGGAAGCCGATGAGAGCATTATGTGTAAGTTTAACCACCACATTAAAGTCATGCTGATAAATGGCAAGCAGCCCCCTATAAACCTACCAAAGTCACAGCCATGAAAAACACATCATGGACTGTGACATCTGGTCTTGTGGGTGCTCTTACCCTATACTATATAGATTTCACAGGGGAGACCAACATTTCTGAAATTGGGGGTTACAGGTGAGATTATAGTATTGCCTTCAGATCTGGGTGGCTATAGAGCGGGGGCTGTTAGCCCAGCACTCCACTCTGAAGGAGTGTCCCTATCAGCACCAGAACAGAAGTAAAGGTAGCAATACCATAACACTCCAACTGCTGCATTACTGCCTTCAGAGCTGGCTGGCCAGAGAGTGGCAGCTGTTGACTGAAGGCCTACCTCTCCAGGCAACAGCACAGAATTAAGAGGGTGTCAATACAATGCCATGCCATCCTTGATTCTGCACTGCTGCTGGCAGCAGCTCAGCCACCACTGTCCAGCTGCTGCTCTCTGAAGATAGTGCTGCTGCCAGCAGCAGTGCAGAAGAAAAGCTAGGAGTATTGCAACCATCCCTAAAATAACTTTGTAACTACCTAATAATTCCCTCATGAATCAGGACCCCTGCAATTAGAAGACTGTGAAATTTCAGATTTAAGTAGCTGAAATAATGACATTTACTATTTTTAAAATCCTATGACCATGAAATTGACCAAAAAGGACTCTGAATATGATAGGGGCCTACCAATGATTACTTTCTCCCAGCTAGGTGAATTCCCCTTACATTTAAACAACTTACAAGTCAATGTCATATGCTATTGATTCTTAAGAAAATCTTGAGACCCATACTTAGGGTAAATAGCGGCTGGATGCGATTATGCAAATGAAGTGCGGGAAATTCAAATCCGCGCTTCGTTTGCAATTTCACTCAGCTGCATTTGCATTCCTCTCTCAAAAGAGGAATGCAGTGCAGACATACCCAAAGGGAACTGCATCATACCATTGGAGAGTTTGGATCTTTGTGGCCTATGTGACCACTTAGCACCTTGCTGTTTCAGGAACTCTGCACACACTTGACACCATCCGGCTCAACCTTTATACCTTCCAATATGTGGCTGAAGTAATCAAAATATATGAAGAGAGACCAGAACACTTATGTTTTGTTAAATGCAATAGACATTGTACCTTCAAAAACCGGTACTCTCAGGTCCAGCAACATTTGTCGTCTGGCAGACCTGGAGCCCCAGGGCAGGAGGGCCAGCCAGCTGGGACAACCGAGTCAGCAGCCTGGCTGGGGGCAGCATGAGACTGGGGCCAGAGCCCCATGGCAGCCTCCTCCAGCCCGCGGCAGTGTGGTGCCATGCAGAAGTCCCCAGGCAGCACAGATCAGCGCTGGGCTGGAGCTCTGGGGCAGCCCCTGGGAGCTTGGGACTGAGGTCAGCGCCCTATGGCAGAATGGGATCAGAGTCTTTGGCAGCTTCCTAGAGTGTGGGGCCGGGGCCAGAGCTCACAGTATTCTGTGGGGGCAGGGCACTGTGGCAACCCCGACAGCGTGGTACTGGAGTCAAGCCCTGCAGCAATACAGGGTCAGATTCCCAGAGCAGCCTGTTGGAGCACAGGGCCAGGGTGGGAGTCCCGCAGCAGGAGTTGGAGCCTCTGCTTCCCAGGGAGCCAGCAGCAGCTGGGCAAGCAGCCCAGCCAGGTTGAGTGGCGGGGAGGAGAGGCAGGGTGCCTGCTGGGGCAACTTTGAGAACAGGTGGCAGGAGACCTCCCCAGGTCTGGCAAATTCTCTTGTTCAGGACTGGTCAGATCCCGACGGTGTCAGACCAAGGAGGTCCAACCTGTACCATCAATGATTGATTATAATGGCCTGTAATAGCTGCTTTAAGTATTTTATTCTGTGAGTGAATTAAATTAATCATTAAAAAGGAAAACTGGAAAAAATTCCATCACGCAACTCTAAGAAACTTTCCCATAGTTCAAACCTGGGACCTAGAGAGTTCTATACAGACCACTACCATTTCAGCTAAAGGAGCAGTGATATGTCTTAGGGGGAAACTGACACTACTGTGGTTTGCAGCATATTTTGCCAGTGTAATACATAATGATTTGCAGACTGCTGGGGATCAAGTCTCCTGTGTGTTGCTTCTGAGTGGAAATGGAGGGTGGTTTCATGGTTGGAACAGTGGCCAGGGCCAGACACGCAGATTTGGCACCAGGCAGTTGGAAAGAAGTTGAGGAGGAGACAAACTCTATTCCCAGCTCTGCCTTGTGAGACAATCTGCAAGGTCTCCCTTTACTTTTTAGTAAAATGGGAGGAAGAATATTTGACTGCCTTCTAGATGAACAGTCTGAGGCCTTGCTCAGTAATGAGGGGTAAGAGTCAAAGCTGGGACCAGAAATGGACTTCTGAGTCCCGGCAGAGTTCACTTTCTCCTCTGCTAGAAAGCCTCTCTCTCTGCTTTTCTCCCCGTCCTCGTGTGTGTCTGTAGAACACAGTGCCTGACTTGGTGGAGCAAGGCATGAATCAGCTAAAACAAAATCCTGCAAAATTCAGTACACTTGAAAGTGATCCTTGCTTGTCTGTTTCTCCCACTCTGGCATCAAAGGGCTGACACAATAATTACAATCCTTACTGCCTGCCAAAACGCATTTCTCCACTTCTCCACATGCCAGGGCATGACACAAGAGGTGTAGTCTGCTGGTAAACCAAGAGACAGTACCTCTGCCAGTCGAAGGACATGATCTAGCTGCTGTAGATGGCAGAGTAATGCTTCAGTGCTACTGCCCTGTTTACCTGCTTTTGTCCCCACTGACTCTCTCCCAATCACCTCCAATGAATAGCTAAGACAACAGTCACTATTCCCCACTCTTAACAAAAACATTTTTGACACTGCCCTGGTCTCATTGCCAAGAGACTCCCCAGTTGCTACCTGGATTGTAGATTCATAGAATCATAGAATACTAGGATTGGAAGGGACCTCGAGAGGTTATTGAGTCCAGTCC
>JANRFK010006693.1:20334407-20351109 GCA_030068395.1 Apalone spinifera
ACAAGATGGGGTTCATGTCTGGCTACAGATGCATTAACAGGTGTGTTGTGAGACACGAGAAATCACTCTTCCGCTCTACTCTGGGCTGGTTAGGCCTCAGTTGGAGTATTGTGTCCAGTTCTGGCACTGCATTTCAAGAAAGATGTGGAGAAATTGGAGTGGGTCCAGAGAAGAGCAACGAGAATGATTAAAGGTCTAGAGAACATGACCTATGAGGGAAGGCTGAAGCAATTGGGTTTGTTTAGTTTAGAAAAGAGAAGATTGAGGGGGGACATGATAGTTTTTAGATATCTAAAAGGATGTCATAAGGAGGAGGGAGAAAACTTGTTCATCTTGGCCTCTGCTGCAGAACAAGAAGCAATGGGCTTAAACTGCAGCAAGGGAGGTTCAGGCTGGACATTAGGAAAAAGTTCCTAACTGTCAGGGTAGTCAGACACTGGAATAAATTGCCCAGGGAGGTTGTAGAATCTCCATCTCTGGAGATATTTAAGAGTAGGTTTGATAAATGTCTAACAGGGATTGTCTAGACAGTATTTGGTCCTGCCAACAGGGCAGGGGACTGGACTCGATGACATCTCAAGGTCCCTTCCAGTCCTAGTATTCTATGATTCTATGATATATGTCCTGGCCCCCATTCCTTGCTGCCCCCTGTGGTAACTCTACAGTATAAATATCCCTTCTACCAAATCCTTCTCTTTCCATTTTATGAGAAACAATCGAATTCCAGGCACATCCCATTGTCCTGGCACATCCAAAACCTTACCTCACTTTAAGTTATAAAAGGAAGCTGCATACTAAATTTGATGGTCCTAGCTCTTACAGTTTAGAAGGAGTTTTTGAATAAACAGATAGACAGACAGATGCACATTTCCAAAATATATGGTAAGATTAATTCATAACCCTGATGGGGTCAGAGATTGTCTCTATATCTTTGTAGAGTACCTAACATGATAGGGTTCCCCAAACTTGGTCCAGACCTCTAGAAGCTACCATAACAGATTATAATAATTAATGTTATAATCAATAACTGATCCCCAAAGATGACTTGTCCCTGCTGATGGTGGGGGAGCAGAGTGAGGGAACCTGGCTTCAGCCATGTTTCTGGGCATGCTCATTCTACTCTCAGTACAAGCCAAGAAGCAAATCGGGGTAGGGGAATATGACCCTCCCACATAATGTGTTGCTTCTGCTGCTTCTTGTGTCAAATGAAGAAGAAATAATAATTGTGAGGTGATGGACAGCATCCCATGGAAATCATGCACTACGTAAACTGAGATTACAGAAAAACATTAGTGAGAAGTACAACTGATGAAATGGAAGCGGCTTTCTAAGATGCAAGGCTAATGCAGCCAGTAACTCCTAAGTGAGAGATGCCTCTATACTTGCAGAAACACTTCTTGAATTAAGGGCAAAGTCATTCATCTCACTCCTGACCTATGCTATGTAAATAGATGACATTATACTCAATTTACCTTTGTAAAAGGTCCCTGGGTTTACTCTGAAGTTATGTATCTTTACAGATGATGAAAAGCTCAGGAAAGTAGAGTCCTGTTTGTTATTAAAAAAATAGGACATATACTCTTCCCAATACATTGACTTCAAAGTTGACACTATATCATCTATACCAGTTTAGCAGTTACCATATTCATAGACTTCAAAGGAAGCAAAAATAAAAAAAGGCAGACCCTTAGGAAAGGGGAATTGGTGCAGAGCCTCTGACAGTTATGACCTCAAGCACTAGAATGTCGAGGAAAAAGGCAGAACCCATGTTAGATGGAGACAGACACAGAATGCTAGAAATATAATCTCTGATTTACTAGGACTATAACTACAAGATTTAACCTACTTTGCTTGGGTGTTCTGTATCCTCTCTGTTGGGCATTCTGAAATTCCATTTACCTTTGATTTAGTTAGATTTACTAATAAACTTTCTTTTACCTCAGATGTTTCTTCCTCTGATGGTAACCAAGTAAACTGAAATAGTCAAATGTCTAGGTCCTTTTCCTGGCAGAGTAAATACATCACCATATTTTGCAATATCATCATGACTTCAAGTGATCAGGAAAATGTGTTTGGTGAGAAATCAGTAAGAATAAATAAAAACTAGGCTACAAATATGTATAATGTTAAACGGAGATAGTAAATGGCACACACAAAAAGTAGTTTAGGTCCCTGATCTAGCACAGTTACCAAAGAGCTCCAGCTAACAGATCTGTATTTAGGCCTCCAGCCATTCTGATTCTCTCTCCACTGTCAAATTCTGCTCGAATAGTCTCTAGGGCTATGTCTAGACTACAAGCCTTTTTCAAGCATCTTTCGAAAAAGAGCATCTAAAAAGCATCTAAAGAGCATTTAAAAAGCATCTTTCGAAAAAGAGCATCTAGACTACAACCAGTACTTTCGAAAAAGCAAGCCGCTTTTTTGAAAGAGAGCACCCAGGCAGTCTGGATGCTTTCTTTCAAAAAAGCACAGTTTGCATTACATAGTGCCTTTTTTCGAAAGAGCACTTTTGAAAAAAGGCGTTATTTCTCGTAAAACGAGGTCTTCTGCGGTAGAAAAAACTGCTGCATTCTTTCAATTCACTTTCGGAAGAATGCGGCAGCAATCCAGATGCGGGGGAAGTTTTTTTTGAAAAAAGGCTATTTTTTTTGGAAAAACCCTGTAGTCTAGACACACCCTAGCAGTGAAATATCCCAGTCCATTACCATCAATTACTTCACAACATAAAATGAAGCCTCTCTGATTTCAGGTATCAATGATCCTCCCACCTGGTACAAGTGCTCAGGGGCCTACATTTTCAGAATAACTAGTAATTGGGTTATCTCAATTCTGACACCTTAAAAGGGGCCTGGTTTTCAGGAATACACAGCAATTTCTGAAAATCAGGCATCTAAAGAATGTCTCAAGCTGGCACCCAAAAATCACTAGTCACTTTTGAAAATGCAGAGCCAAATGCCTGCTGTTTGCATGTCTTCAGACTCATTGAGTCTTATTCGTCTCATTCAGTTAACTCAATTTGTTACTGAAGTCTTGTCTACGCAGGGAAATTGTCTGAAATTGCTATTGCGGAATAAACTATTATGGAATAGTTCCCTGTACATGCACACTATTCCAGAATAAAAGTGGGTAAATTTGCAGTGGTTTTTATTATTGCTGGCGCAGAGCATGGAGACATGTTCTATTTTAAATAATTCATTATTTTCACATCTCGACTACTGTATGGAAAAAACAATAATAGGTTTCATGATTATGCACATGTAAGCAGGAGCTAAATCATGGGTTCCCAAACTGTGGGGCATGCCCCCCTGGGGGGGCCTGAAGAAATTCTGGGGGGTGGGGCACGAGGCGACCCAGCCACACACACACCCATCAATCCCACCTCAAGTTTTGCTGCTATTTTTTGGGAGAGGGAGCATGAGGGTTTCTCAAAAATCAAAAGGGGGGCATGATGCCAAAAAGTTTGGGAACCACTGGGCTAAATGAATGCTTCCCTGATAGCTAGCTGGGAGTGGGGGAGGAAAACCTGGGTGTATTTTTGTAAATACAGTTTGCTCCTGCTTTGATTACATCTGCTAGATATTCAGCTGTTTTTTTAATCAGCATGGCTGGTGTTGGGTCACAAATTATGTTAGTGCTGAATGCAGGGATAGTGCAATATGGTTACCAATGTTTGTAATTGTTATGGGAATACAGAAAAGGAAGAGTGTGCTTAACATGTCCGAAAGGAAGGAGTCACTTACAGTTTAAAGAACCTCGGTAAGATAAGGGCTCAAATATCAGAGCCCTATGAAAGTAAGAGTGGAAGAGAGTGAGAGAGATTCCCAACAAGCAAGCTGCATGCTCTCAAGCATCTGTAAGGCTAGTTCCATCTATTTCTCCCCACTGTGCAAAGAATAAAGCTAAATAGGCTGCATTCAGAGCTTCCTTTGTTGTTGTTAAATTGCTCCATCAGAGCTGAAATCATTTGTGGTGGGACCATGTTTCTGCCCAATAGCTGAAATCACTTGAGTTGAGGGCAGTATTTCTGTCCAGCCTGCTAAAGAACTGAAATTTACTATGAGATTAATGTGCAGAGGTCACAACCAAGAGGTGGATGACAATGGATGGAGACCTACGCCGAGTGGGGCAGCAGTAGAGAAGTGTTGTGCAAATTTCCCAGGTTACAGTGTGGGGGCTGGAGCCAGTTCTTCATTGAAAAGAAACCATTAGATACTGAGCCTGGACCTGGCTGCTGCTAGCTCCACCTAGCAGAAGGATTACACAAGTAACATGTGTTTTCAAAAAGCACTGTGTTTTGGCTTAAGTCTTATATCTGTAGAGTCAATGATAAAACTCCCATTCATTTTACAGGAATAGAGAGTTAAGTTAATTCTGAGTCCAGCACTCATGAATTCCCCTCTTTTATTACACAGTGACTTCTATCTATTATCACAGTTTTGTCAAGGGAAAGAATTAAAAGAGAAATACATGTGAAAAAATAGTCAATACGGAATCCATGAAAAAGATAAGATGGAAATTGCCCTACGTCAGTATACAAATGTGTAAGTACTTTTGCATTTTTACTAAAACACCACCAGGCTGTGCTTGTGAACCAGTTTTCTAGCCCAAACATAGCTAATCTTAACTTCCCTTTTTTAAGTGATGCCAATTGTGCTACAATTTGCTTTGTCATTAAAATTGTGATTACAAAAAAAACCCACATCCAGCTAGTTTAATTCATAACCTTTACTACTGATATACTCCCTAGCCTTCCAAAAGATTATAATTAAGACAATGCTATACCCCCACAAGATAAAAATAAGCAGCAGGTGGAGGGATTGGAATGGTCCCTATTTTTCTAATAAATGTAAAATGAAGTTAAATGTCTATTAAGTTATCAGGGCTGAGGATTATTGGCTTGACCTCTCAGACTTGACCACAGTGACCTATGTGGAGGACTAAAGCCTTGAAGCCAGATTCTGTAGGAACCCAATCCTCAGCAGGTAGAAAATACAGAGACCTGCCTGCCTGCTGCCCATTGGGTAGGGCACCAATCTGGTACACCAATCAATTCACTTGCTACCCCTCAAATATCAGATACAGTGTAGAGTCCCAATTCTGATCTTCATGCTGTTTTACCCATTGATGCATCATAAGCCAATCATACACCTCCAGCAGGGTTGCCAGGTGTCCTGTATTGACCCGGACAGTCTGGTATTTTCACCTCCTGTCTGGCAAAAAAATTCAGAAAATACCGGACACCTAAAATGTCCGGTATTTTCTGATTTTTTCCTGGCCAGGAGGTGAAAATACCAGGTGCTTACCTGGTTCTGCAGGGGAGCTGTCTGGCCTGGAGCAGGAATACAAGATGGTGGATGGCTACCAGCAGCCTGTTAGGACCAAAAAGCCTCAAAAGCATTTCTTAAAGGGGCCATGCTGGTTTTTTTTTTTTGTTTTGTTTTTGTTTTTTTGCTTAATAAATCTTGGGTTTCCCTTTTTTTTCCTCAACAACTTTGGTCTCCCCCTTTTTTTCCTCAACAGAATTTTTTCCTTGTTTTTTTTTGGGGGGGGAGGGTTCGGTAATTTTGGTTAAACCATCTGGCAACCCTAACCTCCAGTAAAACTAAGTCTTTGTTACAAGCTGCCATCTTGTTGAGCCAGAGGTTCAGAGGTGACCAGTTTTGAACTCTGACATTTCATAGGTGATGTAGCATGGAAAAAAGTTGCCACCAGTTCATAAAGCCACCGTTCTGATGACAGAGGATACAGCGGTATACCTCAGAAACTCCCTTTCCCCTCTGCAGCCAAGATAATCCACAGCAGCAATGATTCTTCCGAAAAATGGTCCCCACAAAAAAAGAAAAAAAGAGATAGGGATGTTAGATAGTGTGTAATTGAATAGTCATGTAACCAAATGACATTTTATCAGTTACACACCTATTTGATAGTCTTGTCTTGTAGTTAACAAGATTAACTGATAAACCCAGGCTTATCAGTTAATTGTGTAGTCCCTACATGTTGACATTCCTAAAAGGAGAGAGAGAGAGAAACTATTGGCAGCTGGAGAAATTGGTGGCTGAATCTTCTTTCCTGTTGAATCTTCCTCCCACAAGAGTTAAGAATGCCCATAATATGGCCATCTTCTGACTCTTATCTGCACCATTGCTTTTCCATAATAATCTATGAGTGAGAGAAAGAGATCTTCATTCAGTTCCTAGCAAAGGGGAAAAGAAGAGACTTATGTAAGCTTACAAACAGCTCATTTATTTCTCCACAGGGATGGTGTACACCAGAACTGAGAAAATGATCCATTCAAAAGACATGAGAGTGGTAGTTTACATCTATTTGGAACAGCTTGATCCTGTTAAAAACATAATGGGGTTATGATTATGTAGTTTTCCTGTGTTATGATTTTAGTTGTCAATGTGCTGAAGCACTGTCACAGTGCATTACGGTATCCTTCATGTTGTCTGTAAGTGCACCTCCACTGACCCAAAAGAAATACAGTTGGGAATAAATCTAATCTATTTTTGACACTAATGGGAAAAAAGGTTGATTTTTCTCCTCCCACACTGTCCTGGATGATCACATACTGCCATCTGCTCTTTGAAGCTGAAATGCCATCAAAATGGGGCCAAGATTTCAAAAAATAGTAAACCTAATGTTAGACTCCTAAGTCCATCTTTAGGCATTTGCCTGATCTCTAAATGGACTAGACACCCACCAGCTTCAATTGACCTCACCTTACACTAAAGTTGAAGGTGTTAAGCACCTAGCTACTTACAATGTCTCCTTTTAAGGCCGAATTTTCAAAAGTATCTAGTGATTCAGGATTTCTTAGTTTTTGAATTAAAACTCAAGATTCAGCAGCATCTTCCAAAAAAGAAGAGAAAAGAAACAACTACATTATTCTGTCCAACTGGTAGAATAGTAATAGAGATGTAGCTGTGTGCACCCTAAAAATGTGGGCTAGTCCCTGCCTTTAGCCTCCTGTTTTTGAAAACGCTGTCATGGAATTGTAATTGCTTCTTTATGAACATAACAATAGAGAAATCTAATTTCTGAGTATTACAATGTCGAAAACAGTTTTTGGAATGTGTTAGAACTTTACACAGTTTTACAGGGATGCATAGGTCCATTATGTTAAACTGAAGACTTTCAACAGCATCAACAAATCTCTCTTACAGCACATATAAGTCTTTTCAACTTCAAGGGGATATGAAAAATACATTCTCCCATCAACTGTGTATGTAACAAAGATGTCCATAAAGACATCTTTGCCATAGTGGAGATTTATGTTTATAGAATACACTAGTACTAATATATAAAAACTTGAAAAGTATACAAGATGTTTTCACTGTATTAGTGACTATCATTTTGATGTGGAACCCACTTTAATGACTACCTGACAAAGAAACCTTTTAAAAGGAATGATTTTCCTTGACATGAATGCATTCAACTACTGTTTGTTGAGTGATATCTTCTTAAGTAGTGAGTAAAAAGAACACAGTATCACTGTAAACCTGTGGTTCGCCACCTTTGCAGCTTTGAGAATTATAATGGCAACCTGTCAGCAGTCTGAGGGGTGGCACTTAAGTTGCAAATACATTTAAATAAATAGATACGTGCAATGAGGATATTGTTTATCTGGTTTTTAACTATGTCTACATAAAAAGGGCTGTAACAATGCAGAATGACAACATATTCCCCTGCCCTCCCCCATGACAAAAAGGATGCAGACGCATTGGAGAGTCCAGTGGAAGGCAAAGCATGATTAAGGGGCTGGAGTACATGACTTATAAAGACTTATAAAGACAGCCTGAGGGATTTTGGCTTATTTAGTATACAGAAGAGAAGTAGGGGGAGAGAGATTTGATAGCAGCCTTCAACTTCCTGAAGGGGGAGGGGGTTCCAAAGAGGATGGAGAGAGGCTGTTCTCAGTGGTGACAGATGACAGAACAAGGAGCAATGGTTTCAAGTTGTAGTGGGAGAGATCTAGGTTGGATATTAGGAAAAACTATTTCACTAGGAGGGTGATAAAGCACTGGAATGGGTCACCAAGGGAGGTGGTGGAATCTCCATCCCTAGAGGCTTTTTAAGTTCCAGCTTGACAAAACCCTGGCTTGGATGATTGAGTTGGGATTGGTCCTTCTTTTAGTGGGGGTTGGACTTGATGAACTCCTGAGGTCTCTTCCAATGCTATGATTCTATGAGGGCTTCAGGCCTTTGCTTCAGTGAAAGCAGGGTTCCAAAATTCCAAGCTAGTGTTGAGATGGTAAGACATTGTGTGGAATGAAGTTCTAAGACTGTTAAGTGATTGCAGTGTTTGGACTTATTCAGTAGTCTGTTCATATATATGTAAGTATCTACAAGATCCTGCACCAATAGCAGCCCCCATATCAAATTCTAGATTATCTCTTCCATGACAGATGTTTATACAAATTCAGCACATTTCATTCACAAAATGCAGACTGAGGTTGACAGAAGCATTATGAACCAGATCCCCAGCTGATGTGAATGGGCACAGCTCTGACCTAACCCTATAAATCAGTAATTCCTGCTGAACTTCAGCTCCACTTCTTCAGACTGAGCTGAAAACAATTGTGAGGACAAGCTGACCTCACTATTGCTAACACTATGAAATGTCAGTCAAAAACATCTGGATATTGTTGGATCTGTTCCTCTTCAGGGCTAACACTCATTTTTTCAGCTTTGGTTGGCAAATCGGAGAGAAGGCGATTCTTCTCAAGTGACTTGGAATAACATACTTCTGCAAGGTCAAGCTTCTGCTTCACTGGCAGCTACAGAGAAAGGCACCAATTCCCTTGGGATCCCAAGGCAGAAAGTACCCCCTCTACCTTACTCACTTAGTAAGATCATTCTGCAACTTTTGCTCCCCCAGCAAAGGTCCCCGCTAATCCAAAACTTCCTCCTTCGAAGCACTTAAAACTAATATTTTGGCAAAGGCTGCAAGTCAAGAAGTAGATTCAGACTTGCAGAGTGCAGTGTTCCCTGAGCCTTGCACAGAATACTAAACCTACTTTAGAGAGTACGTTCGGCAAGCTACCCTGACTGACTGCTAGAAAGCTCCCAGAATCTAATACAGAGAGATATGGCATGTAAGTACCATATTTGTACTCTAAATAGGACTTGGCATACTCTATTCTAATATTAAAACTATAAATATTTGATTTACATTCATATAAATCTTGGACATTTTTTAAAAAATATAGCTGTTAGTAGATTGAGTATTGCAGGCTATTGAAATTATCTTACAACTTTGATGGAAGTAATTCCAGGTGAGACCCTTTTCTATCACTTCAGGCTTGATCCTGAATTCCTTGCACATCTAAAATTCCCATCAATACCTACAGAAGTTTAGAGTGAACAAAGTCAGACATTATCATAACATAACAATATCACCTAAAAGAATATGATTGAGTGATCTATATAATAACTGTTACCTGTGATTAGCTCAATAGAAACACACACACTAAAACCCTCAGAGTTACAGATACCAGAGTTACAAAGTGACAGGTCAAGCACACACCTCTTTTGGAACTAGAAGTACATAATCTGGCAGCAGCAGGGACACAAAAAAGCAAATACATTATAATACTATTATAATACTGTGTTAAATGTGAACTACTAAAATGAAGGGCAAATTTAAAAAATAGATTTGATAAAATAAAGAAACAGTATCTGTGCTTGTTTCCTTCATATTAAGATAGCTAAAAGCAGCATTTTCCCCCCCTGCACAGTAAAGTTCCAAAGTTGTATTAAGTCAAAATTCAATTGTAAACTTTGAAAGATCAACTGTAACATTTTGTTCAGAATAACACACATTTCAGGCTTATGAACAATCTCCATTCCTGAAGTGTTTGTAACTCTGGGGTCTGTGGTAGCTGGATAATATTAATGTATGCTGAAGTGTTTAGATTTTGAACATGACAGTTTCATATTTGAAGGTACTCTGATTTACAAAGTAAGTGACCCTTTCCAAGTTGTAAATTAGCTCTGTATGCAATAGCAGATCAACATATAGTAAACTGCATTTTTAGCCTTACTCTCTTTGAAGTTAATGATATCCACACCATTTCACTATTAATGAGCTCTTTCAACAGCAGCTTTTAGTTAATGTAAATCCATGGGTTCAAAGTCTGTGTTGACTCACGTCCCACCCAACACCATGGACTTTGGCCATATTCATTAATTCAGACTCTAATCTGCTTTGATAGGTTCCAGTGGCCAGGTCTTAATTATGTTTTAGAAAAAATATGTTGTGAACACCTTGTGCTGTGTAATGAACAGCAGACAGCAAGGCTCTGGAGAGACTTTGATAAGAGGAAGAATGATCCTGTGGGATCACACAAGAGTGGGAGCCACCAGATCTGGGTTCTTTCCTGATCTCTGTCATCAAGACTCAGCCTATGTTACCCTGTCTATAAGAAGGGGGTAGTAATACTTCCCAATCCCAGAGGAGTGATGTCAGGTTAATTCACTAATGTCTGTAAGACTCAGATTTCCTTGGACAGAAGAAACTACATGTTTGGGAAACAGAGGTCTTTTGATGTCAGCAACTCTTGAGAGACCTGACATACTCACTCTCCCCATCACCCTGCTGTCCTGATACATACCCAGAGGGTGGTGATATAGTATATCATTGGAAAAAAAGTAACTGATCAGTAACATTCTTGTATGATGTATGTTCAGGATTTGTACAAAGAGGTACAAATTTGTGTTAGAATTATGTTCCTAAAACATGTTTATCAAGCAATGCAAAAGGCCACTCTGCCCTGGACAAAGCAATGTATACTTGCCTGGCCAGCTAGATTATCAGGCAGAGACAATGGTAAAAGGTAAAGAAGCCTTCAACCTAGCAAGAAAGGTTGCTAGGATTGTCTTGCAGTCTCTAGGAATTTAAAAAATAATCTTTAATTAAAGATTGTGTCATGTGACAAAACCTCCAGGAATATGTCCATTCAAAACTGACAACCTTCCTGGAAAGTATAGGAAGATAGCTTGAATTGCCATGATCGGGGGGAAAGGAGAATGCAAAAATCAACATGGCAACAGCTCCCTAGTGGACACAGCAACCTCAGCCCCCAGAAACATTCCCTTCCTCCTGAAGCAAGGCCACTGAACTTCAGAAGGTGTAAGCAAGGCCCTAATGCCGTTTTGGCATTCTTCACTTGAGGGCTAAAGGGGACAGAGGTCTTGAAATCACAGAAAGTGGCATCTTTCAACACCAGGGCTGAAGTCTCTGGGAGGTGGATATAAATGAGAAACCTGCTTAGGCAAAAGATATGAACTTGCCGAAATTAAGTTACAGTCTTTAGAAGTGTATTTTTATTTTGGTTTGTGCATAACAATTTCTATCACTAAAACCTATGACATGTTCAATAAACATGTTTCACTCTTGTTATAAATTCAGTGCTTTGATTGAAATAAAAGCATTTATCAAATCCCAATTAGATTAATGCACTGCCATTTACTGTCTCTCTAAAGGAGAAGCAAACTTAATAACTTTAAGAATGCCTGAGGATATGCTGTTCACTGCTGGGAGAAGTTTCTGGGGAAATTAGGGACTGGTGAGATGTTTAGATCACCCTGCATAAAGTAACAAGGCAGTGGAAGCCATAGTGCGGACCTGCATGCTTATGAGGCTGGCTGGTGCTGCCAGGACTGTGTGCCACAGCAACATAGTATTGAAGGCACCCAGTGCTGCAAGGCAGCCCATGACACATCCCCATACTAATGTGTATTGAACCCCATAGCCATGGTTGGTGGGTAAACCTAGGGCTAGAAGAGGCAAGTCCCCAGTACTGTACTTGCTGCCCAAGAACAGAACATGGGGCGGGCAGGCAGGCAGGGGGCCCCCACAACCTTCCCAGCCCCAGAGCACAGGGAGGGAGGCAGCACAAAGCTAAAACCCAGGCAGCCTCAGGAAACTAGGGGAGCCACACTGAATGGGGAGGAAGGGGGCGGGAGCCTGGGGCAGAATGTGGGTGGGACCAGCCAGGCAGTCTTGAAAGGCATTGCCTTCCCCGGCCTCTTATACTCACTGCTCATGACCAAAGCGTACCAGAAATATATATCGATAATTATCAGACCATACACTCCCATTTAACAGGGGTCTCTTTAAAACATCACATGAGCCTGGAAGCGGGGCAGAGTGAGCATTTTAACGGTCACCATCAGTCTCAGACATTGCCTGCTCAGGATGCTAAGACACGGGTAATCGACTAATTGACTACACAATGAATCGATAAGGGGCCCCGCTGAAGCTCTGCAGTTTAAATGTAGTAGGAGTCAGGCGTGCAGGCAGCCCAGCTCCTGTTAGACTTAAACTGCGAAGCCATAGTGGGGGGTAGGTCCCAGACCTGGCATAAGCAGCTGGCAGCTCTTACTACATTTAAACTGCAGAGCTGCAGTGGGGGTAGACCTGGGACCCGGTGCAAACGTCTGCCTTCCCTGCCCTCCTTCCCCCATACCGCAGAGGTTCTCCCCAGCACAGGCTCTTGCTCCCCCAACCCTTGCTGCCTCTGATGCAGAGGCAGCAAGAGGGGGAAAGTGAGTAATTGAGGAGTGACTACTTATCAGGTGCCTAGTAGTGCCTAGGCTTATCAGGTAGTCGACTACTCAACTCGTCGCTTACATGCCTATTGCCTGCTGTTGTTAATAAAGAGATTCTGTTGAACCACCTTGAGCATTGCTATATCAGTAACAATCACCTTTCAGGTCTTTATGTTTTTTCAGACTCTATGTATTTGTTGTAGCCATACCATAGGAGAAATGGGAATGTACAATGGAATTTAATGCTGTGTCTTGTAAAGAATCAGTAGAGCCTGCTTTTTTGTTCAAGTCCTCAGAATGAAGAAGTTGGGTTCAAATGCTTCATAGCACAGTACCAAGCAATTCTTAACAGCTCTGTACTTTGAAAAGTAGCATCTTTCTGTGGACAACTTTCACACATATAGCTATGTGCCTGCCTGCAAACCAAAAGGCAGAAATAATCTTGTACTTTTTATTACAAAAAAAGTTTGGAATTTCTTCTGTCAAACCAAGCCAGGGTGGAGATAAGGCCAGATTCATCTCCAGGGTGGAGATGAGGGATTTTTCCTGCCTTGGGTAGGGGGCCTGGACTTGATGACCTCCTGAGGTCTCTTCCAGCTCTACAATTCTATGATTCTACCACACTTGAACTTCAAGCACTTGCTTGACGTTTCTTGCTGAAATTAGATTGACAAAGCTTAAAAAACGCCCAGGACAATCTTAATTGCCCATTACAGCTGATGGAGATGGAAAAGGATGATGAAAGGAAATTTAAGTGACTGACACTACTTCTTAGTTATATACTTACACTTTTATTTTTATTTCACAATTTCAATTAGTCCCTATTAACATAACCTTGACTTTCCTGGCTTTGTTGCTGAGCGCACTGTGCCTACTGCTGCATTACTTTGCAGGATAGGATCAGGAAAAGGAGAACCCTCCCACAAGCAGCTTGGCAGTTTCCTTCCATCATGCAAATATAGCACTAGAAGAGAGAACCAGCCAGCTTCTGACCATATACTACTTGTCCCAGTGGATATTATCTGTAGGTTGGGAGTGTGTGCAGCCTCTCCATTAACTAACATGTGTGCTGCTGTCAATAAGAAATACTACCTGGTGTGTAGCAAAATGCATTTCACAGTAAGCCCCATGCAATCTTATTTGTGGGCCTCTTTTTTGAGTTGATTCAGCAGAATACTTAAGTATTTGGCTAACTTATACATACGAGTAGCCCCATTGACTTAGGGTATGTCTATATTGGAACCAGGAGGTCTGATTGTAGCACATATAGATAGCTGAGGTCTCATATGTCTGCCTTTGATATAGTGAAACCAAAGCAAGCTTGGGTAACAATAGCAGAGAAGCCATGGGAGTGCAGGCAGCAACCACGCAAGTATGTAACCACAGTCTTGGGCTGGCAGGGCCAGCTGGGGCATATGCATTTGCACTTGCTGCAGTCACTTCCCAATTGCAGCATAGATATACCTTAAGGCTGATCTACACTTAAAAATTGAAATAGGAAGCATCTACACTATTGTGCTAGAGGCATGGCTGAAGCAATGTAGCTGTGACTTAGTGTACATGTATCTTACAGGGTATTAGACACACGCTTAAGGACTAGGTTAAATCAGCTCTGTAGCCAACAATTCCTATAGATCATCGTTGCTCTTTTTCATTGTGCCAGACAAGGGAAGATTTACACTGAAACACACTCTATAAAGGCTGACTCTCTGTCTTTTGCTATCTTTTGTTGTCCACCTTACTGGCTTAGTGCTATGTGGAAAAGAAAAGATTTGCATCTTGCAACATCAAAAGCTAAAAAATATTTGGAACAAATGAATAAAACAGAATGCCATATGTACTGAACCAACCCCGCTAGTCTAGCTTTAGTGTTGCCAGAGCTGGGTATAAAATGTGATTTACATAAAAATCAAAATGTTTTGTTCTGACTTTTACTTTAATAGGCATAATATACTAGAAGACTTACCCGGATTTGCCAGGGTCCTTCAGGGCAGGGGGCTGGTGGGGTGTGTGTGGAGATGCAGCAGTTGGAGCAGGGCCTTGAGGATATGGGTGGAGATATAGCAAGAGGCTTGGGATGGAGAGTGCAAGAGTGAGGGTTGGAGGATGAGGAGGAACTCAGCACAGAGGAGCCCATCCTCCAAGTCTTTCTCTCCTCCTCCCCACTGCTGCCAGGGGTCTTTCTCCTTCTCACCCAAACCGCCCCCCCCCCCAGCTGCCAGGGTCCATTTCTCTCTCCCCAGCCCCTGGCCTCCAGGGGTCTTCTCCTTCTCCTGCCCTCCTGTCCTCGTCCCCATGGCTAAGGGCTGGGGAGGGGGAAGGGTTTGGAGTGGTGTGGCTACTAACCCAGTCTAGTGGCAGGCAAGCTGGCATAGCCCCAGCACTTTCTTGGCAATGCAGCTGCCCCCAGTGGCCATTTTGTATATAGTTCGCCCCTAAAAACTCACTGCCCCCAGTGGCCACTCTCAGTATTGCATACCTCCTTTCCGTGCCCGTCCCTTTCCATGTTATGGAAAACAGTTCCATTCCTAACACGTCCTGTTTTCTTGGTACACCCAAACTCTGACCTTGCTTTAAGTTAAGATAAGAGGAAGCTGCATACCAAATTTGGTGATCCTAGCTCTTGCCATTTAGGAGTTCTTGAACAAACCGACTCACAGACAGGCAGATGACAGATGCACATTTCTAAAATATATAGCTAGATAAAATGTTCAATGGAATAAGTTGCCCCTAAGGAGGTTGTGGAATATCCGTCTCTGGAGATATTTAAGAGCAGATTAGACAGACATCTATCAGGGGTGGTCTAGATGGTACTAAGTCCTGCTGTGAAGGCAGGGCATTAGACTCGATGACTTCTCGAGGTCCATTCCAGTTCTAGTGTTCTATGATTCTATTAAATATTGCTTTGAAATACAAAAAATCAAAACATTTCCTCACAGAATGCTCCATTTGGACATTTAAGTGCCTTCTCCACCTTTCCCTCCAGAGCAGACACTTAAAGTGTTAAATGAAGGAGAAAAAGTAAGGATTTAAATTTAAAAACCAATCATCACTCTTGAAATATTGTGTATGGGGCCAATCCAGAACTCCCACTGACTTCATTTTGCTTTGGTAAAGAAAATAGTGTAGCTCTGTATAAGCTGACATAGCCCTGTTAACAAGGATCTGTCCTACAGCACTGAGGCTTGTGAAATGAAAATGGAAGCCTACATTTCTGGACACCTCTCTTAAAGTGAAAGTAGAGTTAATTGGAAAGAAAAGAAAGTGGAAGATGAAATAACAGTGACATTAGTAATAAAGGCTCTCTCATTCAACTGTCTTAATGGGTGCTGAACTGCTGCTAATGTTCAGCTGAGAAATAGATCAGCATTGTATCTATGCCACTGTATTTTGACATGTTTTTACAATGACTGTACATTAGAGCATGGTTTTATTGATAGTAATAAGATCTGAGACGTAACCAAATGTATGCATTGTGCAGAACCAGATGCTTCTCTCCACTTATCTAACAGAGAGAGTCAAGCTAAGGAAAGTGGGTATAGGGCATGGACCGGGGTAGCAGAAGCTCTGAGGTGGTGTAGGCCTCCTGCCATCACCTTTAAATACTTGAGCTAGGTCTACACTACAAACTTGCAGAGCGTCCACACATCAAGCGCGTTTTTGCAAAAGTAAAATGAAAGAATAGAGGGTTTTTTTCTGGTGTAGGTATTCCTCCTTCTACGAGGAATAACTCCTTTTTGTGCAAGAGCTCTTGTGCAGAAATTTGGTGTGGATGGGGAACAGGGCTTTTTGGTGCAAAAAGAGGCAATCGAAAAAAGCACAGGTGCCCTGGTGGCCATTCTGTGCATAGCAATCAGAATTTCCTTTTGAGAGAGCATCCGTGCAGTCTGGATGCTCTCTTGCGCAAAAGCGCATCGCTTTTTCGATGCACTTTTGTCGTGTGGAGGCGCTCTTGCACAAGAAGTTTTGCAGAAGATCTCTTCGGCAAAAAGCTTCTTGCACTAGAAGCCTGTATTGTAGACATAGCCTTGGAGTGGAGGAGAAGCTATTGGAGCCACAGCATGTCACAATCAGGATAATGGACTAGATTCTAGATTGGTGTCAGCCGACGGTCAGGGCAGTGAGTGGTGTGTGTGTATTATACACC
>JANRFK010006693.1:20360808-20380331 GCA_030068395.1 Apalone spinifera
ATTTGCATCCCTTTTCCGGAAAAGGGTGCCTGTGTAGACGTAGCCATTGAGAGTTGAATGAGGTCCTTCGAAATCTACAGCTAAAAGCACTTAGTAGCTTATGTAGTAGTTTATGTAGGATCTGCATAATAGTCTTAAGTCTATCCCGTGCTCTTCAGCACACTGGGCTACCCATATTCTTCATGCCTGCTTAAATCCACCAGTGCCAGCCCAAAGTCCGGATCAAAAAGGAGGAGGGTTAGTCTATGGGGTAGCTTCCCTTCACTGTAAAAACCTCTTCAGCTACAGAAAATACTCACATTACCATGGTGTACATATTAGGAATTTTAAAAAATGATTTTCTGTGGCAGTTCAAACCCACTTCAAACGTTTTTAGAGCATCGGATGCATCTCTATTGCATCGAGAATGAGGCACAACCGTCTGCCAAAAAAAAGAATGATTCCTCCTTTCCTTTTCAATAGAATCTAGTAGAACAATAAGAATCTAGTGGAACAATCAGAACTTGAAAATGAAAAATTCTTCTGTGAAGATCTTAAACTTTTTTCAGTATTTTACTGAAATATAACTGCATTGTAAAAGCATCTAGAAATTTTCTGCCCAATTTCCCTTTTCATTCCTATTACTGTTGGTTTTTAATAGGGTATCCTTAAGTAGCTGAAGAGAGGTAAAATATTCCTGTTTATTCCAATATTTCTGTAAGTGTTTAACTGATAATAGCTATAAAAGACAAATACTATCTACACCCGGCACATGGTTATATCTGATACATGCGTGCTTCTGATATTCAATCATTTCTCACCTCTAGAGCTGCTTCATGCAAGAAGTAGAACAAACGTGACAGCCGTGTGTGTGGGTGGGTGCATGGCTGTGAGTGTAGGCGGGTGCGTAGGTGTGTGTTTGTGCCTCTGCCTGTTTGCATGTGGGAGTAGAGGATTGGCATGAGCAAGAATACATGTTAAAAATCAAAGCCTTGCTCAAGGTCTTGCACAGTTTTGTTTGCATTCTCTTTGATTGATTGATTGATTGTTTTTCAGTCAAGCCTTGGAAGCTGGACATCTACATATTTTACTGAACCAACAACTAGAAGACTTTGGAGTATCTGTTTATCTTCAAGGAAAGCTTCCACAGCTTTTGGGGCACTGAACACTTATTTTAAGACTTCTCTGAGTGCAACATCTACAGTCTCTAACCACCACCAGGAGACCCTCCTTTGCCTTTTCAGATCTCTAATAAAGTACCCGACTATTCACAAGTGTTCAATGTGTTTGGAACAGGGAATGTTTTTGTTTCCACTTAGTAGTCATCACTTCTATTACACATGGATTTTGCTATATGTCATACAGTAATGTAGATAAAACATGCACAAATAAATAGACTATATATACACACATACACAAAATACTATATATACATAAAAACAAGTACAGCTGGTAAATCTCAGTTTAGGAATTAACAATTCTAAGGAGTGAAAATATAGCGGCATACTACAGTACCTGTCTATACTATACATTTTACAGGGCACCCACTACATGGTCTCAAGGGTCTCAGAGTGCTGGGGACTTCTCAGTTTAGAGAACATAAGAAATAAAAGCTGCTGCTGCTGCTGCTGTTTTACAAACAGGCAGGCTTCCAAGGCAGTGGCCTTGTTAACCATGGCATTGCACAGAATAGGCAGTGAATTGGAGAGCAGCTACCCCACAGACTGAGTACTCTGGGCTTCAGTTTTAGCCTCCATCATCAGTCAACTACAGCTCTTAACTGTTTAGTGTTCCGTTCACCCAAATGTATTGCATCTCAAGCTTCATACAGCATTTGAAAAATATGTATTTGAACATTATGGAGAATATCCTATAGGATATAACCTACAGTAACGTGATCAATACCTGGACTGAGGTTTTGTCTACACACATACTTGGCACCAGTTTAAAAAAGCTGGTTTATTTAAAATCCTCTGTAGACACTTATTTCAATTTGATTAAACCTGTTCTTAGTTAAGTTATGCAGAACTGAAATAAGCCTGGTTTAAACCAAAATAAAAAAGTGTCCTTTGAACCAGTGCAACCCAGTCTGTTAAAAAGTCACACCTTAAGTTAAATCAGCGTAAAGCTACACGCAGAGGAGTCCATAGATCACAAATTAATGGAACTACCCTTTGAGGGATTACTCCTCTAATTGCAGCTGGTGCCATCTAATTCTGGGCAGAGCAAGACTAACCAACACAGTGCTTAGAATATAGGTGGCAGCTAGTGATTGTCAACAGTGATGTAAAGGTTTAACAGGTTAACTAGTAAGCATTGCTAGTACCTGCATGCTTACCGGGGGTACTAGTTAACCTGCACTCAGCCCAGCTGGAGTAGCATCCCCGCCCATGATGCAGAGCAGCAGGCCCTGCCTAGCTCAGCTGAGCCTACCACAGCTAGCCTCTGTGTGCTGGGCACTGCTTCAGCCCAGTCGGGCCCACTGCACCATAGGCGGAGGACTGCTCCAGCACCCTCTAGCCTGCAGCAGGGCAGGCAGGTAATGGGTTAAACCTATTACCCATAACTTAATTTACACAGGATTTTACATCCTAATTGTCAATCCTGGTGTTCTCAGTTTTGCTAACTCCAAGTGACCTAAATGATAGAGAAAGCCTTTAATGCCCCAAGCACTATATTCTCTAAGTCCTCTCACTTCTGAGGGTTAGCTCGCTGGCAAGAGAAACCCGTTTTATTGAACTCCTGAGAATACTCTGATACTTGTATGGCCTCTACCATCCTAGCGTTGAGTACCTCACAATCTTTAAATCTCTTTATCCTCACAGCACCCAGAAGATGATAGGGAATGTATGTAGAAGATATGTAGTAAAGTCATTGGGCTGAATTCAGTCCTGGAAAAGGTAAGTGCAGCTGCCCTGACTTCTCCATTGGGAGAACTGGACCCTATGTTCTGGATGTTACTTAAATTCAAAAATTCCCCATAGATCCAGCTTTAAGCAGTCAAAGGTCAACAACATAACATAAATAAGTAAATGGGAAATCTGTATTCTATGACAGGGCATGGAAATTCCTGAACAAACAGTAATAAATTTTTTCCACTATGCATATTAAGCTGGAAAGCCTCCAGAGAAATCTTATGTCCTCCTCAGATAGTACTGAAGAACTAGCTCTCTAACTATAGTCCTCTTGTATATGGAGTGAGTTAACTTGCTATTAAAAGGAATATTAACTTCATTAAGGGTTATCAGACTGTGCTGATACCACAATCAGTAAGCAATCAATAAACTAGGGAAATACAACCTAGATGGGGCTACTATAAGGTGGGTGCATAACTACCTGGATAATCGTTTTCAGAGAGTAGTAGTAATTAAGGGTTCACAATCCTGCTGGAAGGGCACAAGAAGTGGGGTTCCACAGGGGTCTGTTTTGGGACCGGTTCTGTTCAATATCTTCATCAAGGATTTAGCTGATGGCATAGAGAGTACACTTGTTAAGTTTGCAAATGATACCCCTTCCAGTTCTAGGATTTTATACAGTCTTATGATCAATATTGGACTATGTCCAGCTCTTTCTGTAAGAAGCCTGGTGCATTTCTGGGTGGTGGGGATCACCGCTATATTCAACTGGTGTCTAATAGGCTCTGACATAGTTCTTCATGGTATACTATACATGTCTAGTTAAAAAAAACATCTTGGCAGCCTAAGATGTTTTCTCCCCTCCCCTTTCAGTACAGTCATTTAGACTTTGATCCTTCTGATTTCCTCCCTCCATGGCTAATCAGAGGTGTTAGGGTCGGGCTTTGGCAGTCTGCTAAAGAAAAACCCACATTAGAAAGGGAAGTGAACAAGCAAGGGAGTCCTCCACCCACGGGAGGATTTTCTATTCAATTTGAAGTTATGCCAACTACATAAGCTGTGAGATGGCTAAATGCTTTTAGAAAGATAAGGCTGCAGGGAGTCCCCTAACAAAACTAGACCTTTTGTCCGGTTCTGTGACAACCAGCATCTGTCATCCTGTGGTGTGTCTCCCTCGTCCCTTAATTAATCAGAGAGGACAAATTCATTGTGGGTAAATGGAATATATAGAAAATGTATTTAGGGAAAGTTTACAAAAATAGGGAATTCAAGGGTTAACCAGAAGTAGTTCAAAAACAAAAGAACAATTTAACCTGTACAGTAGCCAGTCCCCAGAACCCACTGAACACAGGAGCCTTCGGCTGAGTATGAATGATAAGGTGTGGCTAACAAACGAGTTTATAGAAACCTTCTTGAAAATTCCCAAGACAGACGCTCAGGATCTCAGACCTCATGGCTCCTGGACAGCCTTGAGAGAGAAGCACTGAAGAGAGCCCTCATAGTCTTTCCTGCTTCTGTTGGAAAGTAATTGGCAAGGTTGCTGGCTATCTGGTGGTGTATGTGGAGTCTTCAGTATGGCTGCAGCTGTCTTGTCTGGAGTCTAGATGACCTGAAAGGAAAACCCTCACAATCTGCCACTAGGATGGACAGCGGTGAGCTGTTTGGCTGCCAGCCTTTTATGCAGTCTATGGCAGGAAACCCCTGCGAGGGAGACCCCCGTGAAGTCTGCCCCTACAGGGAAACCCCGTAAAATCTTCGGAGGTAATTCTGGTTCTAACTGGAACTTTTTTATCTCTCAGCTGTAAAAAGGCAGGAAAACCTTTGCCTGTCAGATCTAGTGTCATGGGACTGATCTTCCATTTTGTTTTTCAAAATGGATGCCCCATAATACATTTAAAACCTAGGATTTTTACCCTTAACAAAGCCCACGATAAATGTTAATAAGCAAAAAAGTTTGCAATGGCAACCTTGCACACAATGGCATAGCATGAGCTTAACAGCACCAGCTCAGAAGTCTGTTGGTGCTTCTAGTAGTGTGAACCCTTATTTTCAATCATTAAAATTAATTGGGCCATAAAAATAAGCTACCAAGAAATTATCTGAAGCTTCAATTTGTAGAGCGGGGGAGGTACGTATATATGTATACTGGGGGCATGGGGGAGATTGATTGTTTAATCTCATAATAAAGACATGGGCCATGTCCATATATATTTGTACAGTGCCTGTCACAATGGGGCTGAAGCTGTAGTCATTAGCACTGCAGTAGCAAACAGGATTATTAAGTACTTATAGGGCCGTCATCACAGACTGTAGCATTAAACACTTCCCAGCCATTAAAAGGAATTGTTTCCCTATGAAGTAGGGAAGGGCTGCTCCTATTTTACTAGTGGGTAATTGGGACAGAGTAGATTAAGTGATTTGCCCAAAGTATGATTGAGGTAGCACATTAGGCCAGGTCTCAAGTCCAGCCCAAAGTTCTATCTCCTAGACCACCCTTCCTGTCTGCATGGAAAGTTAAAATTCAAATGTAAATTGTCCCAGTGCATGGGAGTGTCCAGTTTCAGGATTGTGGTCCAGGCCATGATATCTGATAAGTCATGATGGGTAAATCATGATGGGAAATAGGTGCTGGCATCTGTTGACAGCCTTTAGCCTGAAAACTCAGGAACTAGGAGTAAACTGCACTAATGCAAATTGTGACTTTGTCAGTCTAAATTAGGGGTTTGCAGTGGAGCAGCTACACTGGGCGCTTGTCCCTGATAGCTGAAATCCACAGTTCAATTATCCCGTTTACAGAAGACAAACCTGGGAAACAAAGAGGTGAAATGTTTTACCCAAGCAAGCCAGTAGCAAAGTCAGGATTAGAAACCAGGTTTCCCAATTTTCACTCCCTTACTCTAGACAGCAAGCCCAACTGCACAAGCATCCCAGGGTGGAATTCGTCCCTCACATTTTTAAATATATGAATAAAAAAGTCTGTTTGTTGAGCAGTAATGTAAATGTTTTATGTCAATGAGATCAATAGTACCCTCAACAGTGGGGCAGCACCTTGCAAAATTACAGTCTGATCATGTCACATCTGTTCATCTTTACAGTGCTTTCCCCTCTAAGTTCTCTCTTTTGAAGTGGAGAAGTTGTGATACCATTGCTCAGGTTAGATCTTAGCAATAATGTTTAGAAAAGCATGTTGTTCTAGTCGCTACACTGGTCCTGCAGACACTTACATCATGAGTAAATGTGTACAAGTTTGAAGGATCAGATTTTTGGTTTGCACTTCATCCTAAACACTAGTGAAGTATAAGGAGACTGTCAAGTCATATGTGGCTTAATATTTAAGCTTTGTAAAAAATAAAACTACAGAAATTAAGTCCAGTAGAAAAGTGGGGGAGGAGTACTGTGGCTTTTGCATGTGTGTGCATTTACTGAGTGTGAGGAAAAAAAAGAAGGTAATTCCAGTACAAACGGGGTTTAAACACCCCCCAAAAAAAGACCACTCCTACCACTCTTTCATGTTTGAAATTACAACCCGTTCCTTGCAGTATTAGGTATAAGGGTAGACAATGCATATTCCAATAATTAAGAGCAGCAAAATTAACTGATCTAGTTTCTTTGTACAAGCTCAGAGACTGGAAAACTGTTGAAAGAAAGAGGAAATAGAAAGTTGAAAAATGCACCCTCTCAAATGCCTGGGACAAATCTGTCTTGCTGCATTCCTGAAAGTACCCTCCCCCCACCTCAAAATGAGTAGGGCTATGTGCAGGTTGTCATTTTAAAAAGGAGGGAGGGGGAGAGGAAGGCAAAGCATAGAGAACATTATATTATAATCCTGCAAAGTTAGGGGGAGAGGAAACCATGAAAAGTGGAAGAGAATATTAACCTATGAAAAGTCCAGTGGGCAAACCAAAGTTGGGGGCACTGTTCCTCTTGTCCAATAGCAAATGAAGCTCCTGGCTACCTGGTTTAGGCAGGATTAGTCCCTGTGTTGTGTTATTCTTTACTTTGTCAAGTTTTTTATTTCTCGGTCTTCACTGAAGCCTTAATATTCAGAAACTACTATACACTCATTAATTCCTGCTATGAGCAATCTGATGGATGCAGATGTGTTTAGGCTTGCAATTCAAAGTAGTATCCAGACTAAGGAAACTAACTGATATTGTGATCCAACTCTCAATTTTTGCACCTCTTTCGTCTCCCTCCTCTGTCCACTACTGCCCACCACCATCAGTAGCTGTAAGGGGGAGGAAAGATCACTAGCTACATACATCTGCCCACAATTTGAGCACTGACTCCGGGAAGCCCACCCTCAGTTTTTCTTAGTTGTGTCAGCTTCCTGAATCATTAGTGTCTTCCGGCTAAATCAGAAAGGTTGTGCAAGTAAGGCAGAGCACCTCTAATCTGTGGAGATGCATATCTGTTGGCATGATCACTGCTTGAGTCATAGCCAAGGACTGCCATTACAGATTTGCCTGAATGGAGTATGAATGATCAGTTATGGGGTAAAGTTCATACACAAAGACTAATCAGCCATGAACAGAAGTAACGAGCGGGGATTGCATGCTAGAGCTATTTATTTGCTATTTATTTCTTTGGATTTCTACAATAACAAAGGGGCACCCATCCAAAAGCTCTGGGCACACTGCCATTATTTGAAACACATGCTCAGCATCAGCCAAAACCCAGGCAGTCTCACCCCCCACAGAATGCAGCTGCAATCAAATCCACCAGCAACCCAGCACCTTGGACCTTCCCTCTCAGAAGTCAGACCCTTCCTACCTACTCAGAAAAACAAGTGGGCCATGCAGAATGGCATAAAGGTCAACAAATCTGAGGGGTTTTTTGGAACAAACCAGGACATTGAGTAGGAGTGGGGGAGGGAGGAAGAGGTAGGCAAATGAATCACACTCCAGTGTGGGAAGGAACACCATGCCAGCAGCCCCCTTCTGCAGTACATCAAGGGGACGGTGGTTGGAGGGTCTTTGCTGATTGCAGTTATAGGTTTATTGCATGGGACAGAATCCATCTCTACCTCTCCTCAGTCACACTGACGAATTTTTTTTAATAGGTCAAAATTCTTCCCCTTTGAACATGGGGCATATTCAACTGGAGAGTGCACTCCTAGTGGCTGAGTGGAAGATTCAGGAGTCCTTCTATAACAGGCTAGCTCAGGGCACCAGCAAAAATAGGATGCATTCCTCTAGCAGCACACACTTAGGGGGGAACTTTGGGCTTAGCTAACCCCTTCAGCAGAGTCACTGGACACAATAGCCAGCCCCCGCCTAATACTGAGGGAGTGCTAGTTCCATACTGTGCCCTATTCCTGTTTTATTGTACTAGGGGAAGAAGAAAGTTCTGCTGTCTCCTTTCTCCTGCCCCCGCCTATTTTCCCAAGACAGGCTGTAATTTTCTCTCTTAGGTAGTACTGTGGTTTGTTTCGCTGTGGACTTTAATTACCCCAGTTGTCAAGTAAAAGTCCTTGGCTCTGAGGGCAGAAAAAGCATCAGTAAAAGAACATTCAGTAACCTCTGGTATTTCTTTGTTATTAAGTATCCTGTGCAACACACTAGCTATTCTAATGCTGTAGGACTGCTCAAGCAGAGATTGAGCATACCCCAATGTAATAGTAACTCAAAAATGAAAGATTCAGCTACTCACGTGTTAAACCATGACTTGCTTATTCCTAATATTATAGCTGTTCCCTAAAAGCAATTAGGGAAGAAGGCTAGAGTTAGATATGGAATAGCTGGCAGCTGAAGTACTTAGCAGCAATTTGCTGCCAAAAAATTTCAGAGGTTACGTGGGGGGGGGCATGGGGCTCCAGCCTGTCTCCCCACACTGCTGCTGCCCTACCCCCCATTCTGCTGTCTGATACAGAGGGAGCAGTGGGGGGGAAAGGAGGTAGCTCCAAGGGAGCCAGTACACGGGGGGAGCCGGCTTAATTCAGAATCCAGTTAATTCAGAACTGATGTTTCAAGATAATCCTTTAGAAAGAGATTGAGAATCATGACAGCTAGCTTCTGTTTCCAGAGCTACCAAGCATCCTATGTGACCTTAGGCAAATTTCTTAACACTATCACTCCCTGCTTTGCTTTCCCATCTATAACATTGGAATAATATTTCTTGAGAGGTGTTTGGCTGCTTTAATAGGATTTGTGTATGGCACTTACCATCAGTAAATGATATATACATACTGAAAACTTCACTTCTGGGCTCTGAGTTTTCTTACAGCTTGGGGATGTTTAGCTCCAACTTCTTTTCTATTAAAAAGAGAACAGGTTAGGATAGCAATGTTGTGCACAAAAGCCAATATTCATATAGCTATGCTGAAAGTGCTACAGGCTGGCATCAAGGCGATTTTGGATACGGATACAAAAAGTGGCCTTAAAAGTTGATGGGTGTGCCAAGCATTCCCTTTCAAGCTCAACGGAAGGAGCAATTCATTTAGTAAGAGAGCTGCAGGCAGCAGAGGCTACTGTCGAAGGCATTAATCCCTATAGTATGGCCTGAGCAGAGCTAAACCAGGTAAATTAGCATGGTTGCCCATTTGGTCTGCAACCAATATTACAGCTTATATATTGGAGACAGAAAGTGGAACAAGCATGGCCCTGAAAAGAAGCTAAGAGATGAAGATACTTGGAATGGCAGAGTTGGGAATTTCTAAGCAGGGAAAGTGCCTTCTATTTGTTTCTAGTGCATTTGGGAAATGAGATTTTGTCCTCTTTTTTTATAAATAAAAAAAATTGTACCAAAACTACACCTAATTAGTGACTCTGATCTCTCATCCAAACATAAATAGCCCTGAAAGGGTGCAAATATTGACTAACCACTCTGGCCAAAGGGGCAACAATGTATGCGTTCAGGCATTTGATCTACAATTCAAATCTGAAGATTAATGTGAGTTTGGGAAATAGCGCACTTCTGAACCACTTGTCTGGATCTTTGCCTTTAGAACGGCAGCACATCTAGTTTGATTCACTACATTAGGCAGCTTGGGAAATGAATCTCTTTGTTTTGGTGGATTATCTTTATTAATTGTAATAAACAGTGGTCATAGCTTCAATGGATGCTTCTGAAATATCTGACATCAGCAAGGTCAGCCTGGACTTTTTGCCTTCATCCCATTCTAATGTGCATTCAACACCCCGTAGCACAGACACGGACAAGCTACCCCAGACAAGATTTGTAAAATTCTGTAGATGTAATTGAAATGATGCCACTTAATTGACACTGAAAGCTACAGTCTAGATACAGCACGGAAAGCAAGAGGTTTACTAAGAACACTAGGGAAATGTTTGTTAGGATCAATTCACACAGATTATCTTTCAGAAGTAAAATGGCTTGTCCAAATTTTATTCATCAGGCAGGATTTTCTTCTTAACATAGATTAAGGCAAAATAGCATAATCTTAAAACAGCAGAAAATGTAAGCAAATGCCAAAGTCCCAAGACATATTTTAGGGACAGTAGAGTAACATCGGTCTCCCTTCTGCACCTTCCAGTTTGCACAGTTACAAATACAATATAACCAACTGACAGTTACATACAATGCTGTTGCTCACCTTCCCTCCTTTCTCCCCCATCCCACCAGGCCTTTATAGATTCAGAGCCTGCAAACTCAGCAGATCATCATGGCCAGGGAGTCAGAATGAGCTCTCTTGACATTGATCAAGCCATCAAGGCTGCCTCTACATTGGCTAAATCCAGCCCAGCTCTGAGCATCCTCAACACCCTCTCACTTCTTTCTGACACTGCCCAGGATGAAGCCCTCTCTGCAACAATCTTCCATGCAGATGACCTGCTGGTCAATAAAAGGACTATTGTGGTCGCCAAAAAGCACAGCAAGGAGAATTTATTCCTCAGCTGAGCCCATGTATTATTATAGACAAGATGCCAAGACATAATGCAGTGCAGAGATGATTAAGGAGAGATTCCTGGGGAAGCAGAGGGGGTAGGAGGCATTTCTGAGGGGAGGGGGAAATGGGCTATTACATGAGTGATTTGCAGGAAAAAAAGATGCGTAGACAAGAAATGGAGGTCTGGCATATGTGTAAGGGGTAGACCATGAAAGGCTTGGGACTGTGTGTGAAAAAAAAGATGAAAGGAGTTCAGTGAAAAGCCTGGAAATGATGGGGCATGAGAGTGAAGGAGGAGGAGATGTGGTCAGAGATGTAGATGGTGCCATCTAGCAAATGTGACACAGCAGGAAAAGAATCCATAGTTCCGACTTCCAGTCTTCTGTTTCTACCAGGAAACCATCCTTTCTGTGAGCCCTTGGATCCAAACAGTACTCTTTCCCTACAGGGGAATAAAACATTGTCCTAAAACACCACATTCTATAGTGTTCCTATTCAACAGCTTCATGCAAGTACAAAAAGCACAAGGAGAAAGGGGCTGCAGTGTGCAAACAGAAATCTTTCATATTGGAGTAGTGCTGTTAGATGCAGACCTATATCAAGTCTAGTTTTATCCAGTTCATGGGAGAGCAGAATCTCCCCTCTGTTTCTTGGCACACCATTTCTGCCTTACTATTGGCAGCCTGGTAGATGCTGAGAAATCTAAAGACACTGAATATAGAAGGAGCCATAAGAGTTGCAAGTAAGGTGGCCAAATAACTTCTGTTTAAACTGGGATCAAGAGAAGAGGTTGAAAAAGAGAAATGTTTGGTCCAAAACTGAAAGGTTTTGCTTCATAACCAAATCCCAGAAGTTTGAAGATTTTTTTTCCAATCTCATTGAAATGTAGTTTTATTAAAATATAATTTTCCACAGGGAAAAAGAATAATTTCCTTGTCAGTTCTAGTTATAAGTGACATGCACAAGACAATTTTTCACAAATAGTGAAAACTCAAACATCGCTGGAATGAATGGTAATTATTCCACAGTAATGAAGTAGTGTGGGAAATGCCTTTAGGGCATGGTCCTACGAAACCAATCACAAAAAGCACTTATTAAAATAAGTTCTGGGAGTTCCATGCCTTTGTACTAGGGGAGACATATATGGAAGATTAGCTACATACAGCTACATATCTACTCACTCTATATGTGCTCCACTGACTATAATGGGGTGGGCAGAATATCAGCAAAGGAATGAATGCAGGTTTGGGCTAGGGATGTAAGCAGCTAGTTGAGTAGTCGACTATCCGATAAGCCTGGGCTTATCGGATACTCGAGTCAATATTGACTAGTCGCTTCCCCCGCTGATTCCCGGCTCGCACCCGGTTCCCCGCTGTGCCTCTGCCTTTTAAATGTAGTAAGAGATGGGAGGCTTTTACTACATTTAAACTGCAGAGCCGCAGTGGGATTAGCTCTCCAGGTGGCGCAAGCCAGGACTGCTTAGTCTCAGTTTGCACCACCTCAGGGAGCTATCCCTGCTGCGGCTCTGCAGTTTAAATGTAGTAGAAGCTGGGCAGCAGCCGGGAACCGCAGAACTGCAGTGGGGGTAACAAGCACCCCCTTATTGACTAATCGAGTAGTCGATGGAAATTCCATCGACTACTCAATTAGCTGATTATCTCCATTTTAACATCCTTAGTTTGGGGACCTGCTTGTAAATCACAAACTAACAAACACCCAAATATAAACAGTAACAGATGCACAAATGAACTTGGGGACACAGTTATTTTGAGAGAGACTAATGACTGGAATGCACAGTTAAATGATTTCCCCCTTATTTTCTAATACACTTGTGACTTGCTGACATTGCACTTATTCATAGTTTGAGAGAGGCATAGATCCAGAACTAGCCAATTATTCTGGATACCTTAGGAGAGTTACTTGTTTGGCTCTCACTTACCTTTTACATAAAACATTGCATATTTATATTGATTCACTAGCAATAAGAAAGCTGGCTTTATTCCTTTATAGTTAGGATGATTGTAGAAACAAAATAAATTACTAAACATTGCACTTTAACCTTACATATTGCTAGTGATGGTCTGTCACTATTTTAACAAGGGTCTATCCCCAAAGTTTTCCCTCTTGGCTTGTGAAAAACCCTTTGTACTGGACATCTGTGTTCTCACAGACAGGAGACAAGAGGGAATGGAGGCCCTAGGTATTTCTTTTTTTGTCTAAAGAAACTGCTCTCTCATAGGCACAAGGGGAGAAGCAGCACCACTTGGCAACTTAGGATCAGGTGCATGGGCTGAAAATGCTTTTTTTGTTTCTGACAAGTATTTGGGGGTGAAATTCTGGCCCCACTCAAGTCAATTGGAATGTTGGCATTGATTTCATCCCCTGAGCATATTAAGAGTATGGCAAATAGGGTGGCTAAATGACCTGATCTTATAGGGAGAGTCTAGATATTTGGGGATTTTTTGTATATAAGCACCTATTATCTTGACTGCCATTTCAATTTTTCACACAGTTTTTATCTGGTCACCCTTATAGCAAAGTGCTTCAGTTGTACAATTCACAGAATAGTTGGCAAAGGGAAGTGAATATCTGTAATGCAAACCCACAATGGTAATAGGGACCTTTTCTTTCATGGATATTAAAAAAAAAACAACACACCTGCCATTTGATGCAATACAATCCAGTATAAGTGCAAAACATTTGGGGCTGAGCTGCCCAAAAGTGACGAGGGATGTGGAGTGCCTACCTTGAGACACAGTAGAGGGCCTGATTTTCAGAAAGTGCTGTGCCACCGAGCTCTGAAAATGAGGCTCTTTTTGGGTGTCTCACGTTGAGCATCCAAAAACTGAGGAACTAAAAATGGCTATCCCTTTTGAAAATTTGGATGTCAGTCTTCAAAAGAGTTCAGAAGGGACTGGTCATTATCTCCAGCAGATATGATTTAGCAGTATCCAGACGGGAGGAGAGAAAGCTCTATCAGAGAAAGGGAAATCTCCATAGGTCTCCCTTAATTTGGTGGCAGAACCTCCCAGGAGCCTTCTCCAAATGTGGATGTGTGAGGGTTTCGAAGTACTAAAAATATTAAGTTTCCTTCACAATACTTCTGGGAGATAAGCAATTATTTTATACTTCTTTACAAGCGATGAAACCAAGACACAGATAAATACATGAGTAAGCCTAACATCACACAATGAAGCAACGACAGAACAGGTAAGAGAATCTGGAGACCATGACTCCCCTTTTGTACTCTCTAATGTAATGGGTACAAGAAAGTATCAAGAGATATCCTAAATTCTGAGATTCTTCCCAAAAAATTTCTTCACTTCTTATCTAGTAAAAATCCACAATGTAGCCACATATACCTTTATTTCACATAAATACCCGCATCCAATGTTTCTATATCTGCTTTTTATCCCTTTGAAAGTGTTAAGTTGCATATGCCAATCATGACATGCTCACTAACACTTAATTTGCTACTAGAATTTTAATACCATGTATTCAAGATTCCTTGTTTGCCCTGTAAAAAGTCTCTTTTCACACATCAGACTATGAGAACAAAGCAAGTGTTACTTAGCCCTAGGATTTAACTACCTATTGTAATATTTTGTTGCTCTAATCTTTTATTTTAATTAAAAGCCTTATAGTTTGGTTAGCAGCTTTTTCTATCTGCACTTAGCACAAGCTTTGCCATCTGTTGCACAGGATTCAGCTCTGAAATAATGTAGCATATCATTCCTAATTACCCTAATTCCCAAATGTATAATTCCCTTCAAATAGTTTTGATTTCCCCCAAAATGCACATGGAAGGCTACAGGTATGTGTGTGTGTGCCAAAACCGCCACATGGTTTAAGGAAAGCCATATGAAATACTTCCATGAAAGCCAACAAAATGGTTACAACATTACGGTACACTTCTAAGAGCCATGCAGTTAGTATAAATTTTTGTGCACTATGTTTCCAAAAAATCATCTCAATCCCTTCATAGCAGTTGTGTGCATACATAGATTCACATTCATTCCACGGCACTTCATGGGAACAGATTATGAAAAGGTTGTGGTAAATTCTCCACTCTTTCAAATTTTTGAGATTCAACAGCTTTCAGACACAAGTTGTTTGGCTCAATGCAAAAAATACTAAATTAAAGTGTATGGCCTGTCTTATGCAGGAGGTCAGAGGAGACAATCATCTGTTAGTATGTGCTCTAAGCAAGACAATGCAGTTTATCCAAGGACAAATTCTGCCCACAATGCACATGGATAGGGTCCTATCTAGATAGTGGGAGTCATACAGGGACTCACATTAGTACAGAATAAACTTCAGTTTTCTTGTACTGTCAGGTATGTATTTTCATTTCATTCAGAGAATATTTATGTAACTTGAGAGTTGCCCACTATTATTTCTGATGTACTAAGTCTTTGTCCATGTGAGAGCTCAGGTTAGTCAGCATAGTACAGTCTGTAAAATTCCTACAGAAATGCTTCATAAAATCCAGATAAGTACAGTATAGATGAAACTGGCCTAAGCCATATAGGATCTGGATGACCTTACTTAGATCACATGCCACAAACCCACTGGTTCCCAATTTTGATGCCCTTAGAAGATAATCAGATGAATCACTTAATGCCATTTTATTGCTCCAGTTTTCATCTCTATGTAACTGAGGATGAATTTACTTAATGTCTCCTTGTTTTCCATGGACTTTATTGAAAAGTAGGTGCACTTTCTCCAGATGTCTATACTGCCTATTATTTGCTATCATTACTTCCAGTCCCTATTTTTAGGAATTACCACTTTCCTTAGACTTTTTTTTCTGGTTGGAGGGATAAAATCAGTTGCCTCCTCATATCTGAAACTTTCTGAATTAATTCTCATTGGTCCTATATAAATCTCAACAGTTACTACAACCAGATACATCTTCTGTTGTTTAGCCCATCGCATTCTTATACCATTAACTTTGACTTTTTCCCTACCAGCCACATAAATTAGGGCCTCTTTCAGACCATGTCATTTATTCCACCCAACCTACTCTTATAGGGCAACCTAATGTGTAGCATTTTCATTCAGTGTTGCATATCATTCCCATTGATATCTTAATACTGAACAATACTACACATATCATATTGAATAGATGGCCATGCAAGCCAATCACAAAAACACGTGTCAAAATCATGGGATAAACATTACAAAATGTTATGAACTGACTTTATATTACACTTTAAGAGGTTGCTAAATTCCTCACGACCAAATTCCACTATTAACTAACTTAGTAAAAGTTATATTAAGGATCTTCTGCAACTGATGCTTGCCTCAAAATAGCCTCTGAACTATTTCCCAAGATTTTCACGTCCTTTTTTTCCCAATGCCTCTTTCCCCACTTTCTCTTCCCCCGTTTAAAAATAATATTAATAAAAAAAATCTCTACCAAACAACAGAATGTTGTTAGCGCTGGCTCACCTGAAGAGGAGAAAAAGCAAAGAAAATTATAAAAATGTGGAGAGAGAGAAAGAGGGTGAGAGAGAAACACTGCTATTCACAAGAGCATAAATAAAACGTAATGGTGTGGTATACTTTAAAGCTTTTATTGCGGGTTTTGAAAGAGTTCAATATTTCACTCAGAGCTCTATGACTCAACCATCATCCGAATTTCTTGGTAGTAAGATTTAGAGTAAATAACTCTCCCTGCATCTTTTAGCTACTATTTCTATGAAATAACAATTCATTATTTTTTAAGGAAAGAAAACATTTTAAAAGCTTTTTATAGTTTTGCACAAAGAATAGCAATAGGCAAATTCATAAAAGGGCAAACAACTTATGTAACAAAAGAATTTGCAGTTTGAAAACCTGAGAATTTGTTCTATTCAAAGCATTTTCTATTATATCTAGGTATGTACAAGGTATGTACGCATAATAAGTTTCTAGCATAGGCCACAGCTCATGTCAGTATGACACTCAGAGGTGTGGATTTTCCACTCCTGAGCAAAGCAGATATACTGTATATACTCAATCATAATCCCATTAGTTCATAAGCTGACCCTCCCCAGTTAAAAAAAGGTAAAAATGCAATAAGCCGACCCCCATTCTTTCCTGCATTATTTTAACCAAAAAAATTAAGCTTATGATCAAGTATATGTGGGTACTTAACTACAAGGGACGATAAAGGGGGCAACAGGCCCAGGACTCAGCGTTACAAAAAGGCCTACTGCTCCAGGCCACTGCCACCGTGACTGCAGCAGTGGCAGCGGCCATAGCCTCAAGCCCTTTAAATCACTGCTGGCGTTCTGCGTGATAAATCAGAACATCACTGAGAGCTGCCTGGGGGAGGTCGGGCCATGGGCAATTGGTACAGCTGGGGAGGCAGGTTCCCAGCCCCACCTACAGCCTTGCCTCCTCTGCTGAGGCTCCACCCCCAAAGGGGAGTGGAAGAGACAGGAGGAGGAAAGCACATGCATATCCCCAGAGTACTATGCGAGAGAGAGCAGGGCATGTGACACGTCTCCCACCTCCTGAGCCCCTGGAGTGCCAGAGGAGAGGGGAGGCTGCATGGCTCTAGCCTCTCCGGCCAGGAGCACTGGGAGAGCAGGTGCTGGGGGCAGCAACACTCTGCTCCCAGAACGCCTACAGCAGGCATTCTAGGGGTGGAGTCATGCCTGCCACTTTGGGAAAGCAAAGCCTTTCCCTGCCTAGGCTACCAAATGCCTATGGGTGTGGCACTCTCCAGGCACCTCTGAGGATTGCCTATCCCCATCCCCACCCCAACCCCACCCCTTCTGGGCAGCAGAGTAGGGTCTCCCTGCCTTGCCCAGGGGGCCTGGCAAGGCTGTCAGCTCCACTACTTAACTCCCAGTATAGATACCATTGTGTCAACAATAGGGAGGGATTCTCTTGTGGACACAGCCACAAGTTCTCAGGGAGCTGTAGTACCTACGTTGATGGGAGAAGTTCTCCCATGGAACTAGGAGGGAAGAGCACAGGTTGCAAAAGGGGAGAATTTGGAAAATGCACCAGCCTTTTGTGTCTAGAGCTAAAATGGTAGCTGCACCATCTCTGTAAATATATTCTCTTAATAAAGAGCCCATTTGGCTTCAGGAACATGGAATACTTATGGTATTTCCCAGCACACGAAACACTGAGTTGCCCTTCTCTAGTTACCATAGGTTAAACTGACATTTTTCCCCCCAAAGGCCATCACTATTGAACTGTGGCTCTCAATCTTTCAAGAGTCTGATTTGTCATACATACCCCAATTTTCACCTCACTTAAAAACTACTTGCTTAGAAAATCAAACATAAAAATACAAGTGTCACAGCACACAATTACAAAAAAAGTTACTCTCGTTTTATGATATAATTATAAATAAAAAATTAAATATTGTATTTACATTTCAGCATATAGTATATAGACCAATATAAACAGTCACTGTGTGAAATTTTAGTGTGAACTGACTTTGCTAGTGCTGTTTACGTACCCTGTTGTAAAACAAAGTAAATAGCTAGATGAATTGATGTACCCCCTGGAGGACCTCTGTGTACCAAGGGTACACATACCCCTTGTTGAGAACCACTGCAATATGCAATAACTAGGTCAGAAGAGCCAAAAAATACTGCAGATAAAAATGCCACTAAGCAGAATGAATAGAAGAATAAGCAAGGCATGCTTTGCTTACTATCAATTATATCAAAAGTTGACAGTTAACATCATGATTCAAAGTATTTTACTATCTCCGAGAATTCAAGGATTTTCCACCTTTAAAAAAAAAAGGTTGTTTGAGCCATACACAAAGATCTCCAATACATAAACATGTTACAATCACATTTAGCCACCATGGTGAGTATCTGTACTTCTGGGCCTTTGGAAGATCCTGGCTGCTCCACATGCCTCATAATGCATCCGAGGCCTGTCAGTATCTGTCACAACATGCAGCGTGTCGTGTCTCACTGCTTAATCAAGCAACAAGCAAAAATGAAAAAGATTTGGATCTAATATGTGAGTGGGCTGATGTGTGCAAAAGAAATGAATATGAAGTAAAACATGCTGGATGCTAAAGTAATAACCATATATATTTGAAAAAAGACTGGAACTGATCCATGAAGGGGAGATACTAAAAATGTTTCTATTAAGAAACAAAGTTTACAAGTTGTAATGAATCAATGTAAAAGTTTCTAGTATTCCAGAATTTGTAGTCTGCATGAAAAGCTGCCAGCTTCTGCTCTTAATAATATTGATATAGGTCTAGCACAATTCCACCAAAATCAATTAAGTTAGAGTACGTCTATACTACAGCGTTATTTCGAAATATCTAATTTTAAAATAGTTAATTCAAAATAAGATATTTCGAAATAACACATCTATACACAAAATGCATTTTGAAATAGCATTTTGCTATTTCGAAATAGCGTGTCCAGACTGAGTGGACACTGAATCACATTTAAGGCTGGCCAGAACCAGTTCACGCAGAGCATCAGGTCAGGAGTGACTTTGTGTGGCTGCTGCCTGAGGCTATCTGAGGCCTGTGCTTAAAGGGACACTCCCCTCCTCCCCCTCCCCCCCCATTCTCAGGTTTCCCTGCTTGCTTGCCTACCTCCATGATGAGGGACAGCAAAGCATTTCTGTCTCACTCAGGACACCACAGCACTCTGCAACATGGAGCCAGAGCTGCCCCTGGGCACTCTGGTGCTTCTCTTGGACGCGTTGCTGTGAGCCTGGCTGCACTTTCTGCAGGCTGCCATCCGGGAGGTCCAACGGGGGCTGTCAGTATCCAGGAGGCCCTGTGGGAGAGCTTTCACCGTGAGGAGCACTAACAGTCTCCCCGGTCTGCCCCACTGGGGGCTTGTGCCTCATTC
>JANRFK010006693.1:20380431-20416610 GCA_030068395.1 Apalone spinifera
TAGCTGGGGAGGCAGCAGGCACTGGAGCGGCAGGAGGCAGCACACTCTGCACCATGGTCTGCAGGTGCTGGCAGATGGCACAGCCCTGGGCAAGCGGCTCCTGCCGAAGCTGCAGGTCTTGTTGCACCCGGTGCTGGAGGGTGTGGTGCAGGGCTCGCAGTGCTCCCAGATGCTGCTGTTGGTACCCCTCCACTGCATGGGTGGTCCTGCAGAGCCCTTGGGTGCGGGAGCATGTCCCGGGTGGGGTGGTGCGCCTTGCGTGCACAGCTGGTGCGGCGTGGAGAAACACGAGAAGTGGTCAGTTATCCCTGGGGACACAGTGGGTGAAGCCCAGCCCCCCTGTGCAAGGTGAGGATGACTATTCCCTGCACCATCAGAGCCGATGTGCTTGCACACAGGGCATGTTCGGAATGTCCTGCTACCCCCAGGAGTGGGAGCTGCCCCAAGACTGCACCCATGCCCCTGTGCTGTGTATAGTTTGGGTGGGGTGGGGAGGAGATGTTCCCTGCCTCTGTGTAGAATGGCCTTGTGGAGGGAGGGCGTCCTGCTGTGTCCCACCCCGGAGTCAGGAGAATGTCATGCCTCTTCATACATACACACATGTGGCTAAAAAGGTAAGGCCCCTGTGTGGCAGCCAGCTGGGGCCACATGCCCAGGGGTGGCATAGCACATGCTCACACATGCACAGGTTGCTTCGTGATCTGTGGACGGCAAGGCCCACGCGCGCAGTCCCTGGTTTCCATCCCTTCCCCCTCCCCTCTCCCCTGCATAAGGGGATAGTGATGGCACTCACCTGTTGTTACCTCCCTGGCCTCGGATGACACCGGCAACAGGTCCGCTGGGGTGGCTCGGGGCTCCTGGCTGCTCAGCACGCACTATCTGGTCTGCTTAGGCTCCTGGCTCTCCTCTTCGATGCCCTGGTCAGGGCCCTTTGCCCCAGGGTTGATGACTACCTGGGAGGCACGGACCGTCCCGCCCCCCAGGATGTGGTCCAGGGCATTGAAATAGGATCAGCTTGGTGTGCGTGCCCCTGGTTGGGAGCTGCCCCCTGTGGCCTTGGCATATGCCTGCCAAAGCTCTTTTATTTTCATCCACACCAGCTCCTGGGTGTAGATGTGGCCTTTGCTGGCAGCTATCCTGCTATAGACAGCCGCATCCTCTGTTTATTGTGGAGATCATGGACATTGGAGGATTCCCCCCAAACCTGAATGAGGTCCATGATCTCCACACTGGACCAGGAAGGACCTGCCTTTTCTGGCCCCTGGCAGGCTCCTGGGAGCTGGCAGACTGCTCCTGGGGAGCAGTGGAGGGCTGGCTGCCAGTGGCTTGCTGGCTCATAGTGGGGCCACTGGGTCAGGGACAGGACTGACTGTTTGTTGGGCTGGCAGGCTTGTAGCTGGCACAGGCACTGTGGCCAGACTCTACCCCTTTAAGGACTCCGAGGAGAGGGGGAGGGAGAGGAGTTTTCTTGGTTGAGGCCAGAGTGGCCAGCAGGGCACCCTAGGAAGGGCTGGAGGCCCCCTATTTTGAAATAAGTGTCTACACAGCGCTTATTTCAAAATAGCAGTTTCGAAATTGACGTTATTCCTCGTGGAATGAGGTTTACCAATTTTGAAATAAGCCCTCCGTTATTTCAAATTAATTTCGAAATAGCAGCTGGCTTGTGTTGATGCTATTAAAGTTATTTTGAAATAATTTTGCTGTGTAGACATACCCTTATTGTTTTTAAATCCAAACACCCATATAACAGGGAGTTGTAGCCAAAGATCTTATATTTTTTGGGAGACTTCATGTAAGCAGGGGGAAGGTCCTATTGTGGGGAACTTTCCTTGTTTACATACTACCCTGTTGGAATTGGCCAAACCTTATGAACTCCTTTTCCATTGTCATGTATGGTAGAGTCCTCATAACCCCAACAAGGTTGGGCCCAGAACTTCTCGGGGGCTCAACCCCCAAACTTATGGTTGTCACTTGGACAGAGACTAGGTTGTCCCCGTTCTGGGATGCTCTCTCCAAACTGGACATTTTCCTGTCCCACTGATCATTACATGCAGTTCAAATCAAAAGCAATTTATTACAAAGTTATTTTTAAAAATAAGAAAAAAATGGGAACGGTTAAAGGAAAACATCTAACCTCTCTCTGTGGAATGGGCTCATCACCAACAGCTGTGTCTGGATGGCAAGGGAAGTTCACAGTCTGTTCTTCATGTGTTCCAGGCCTCTTTCCCTGGCCGTGCTACAGGGATGTCACTGGTTAGACACTTGTTCTTGCGGTGACCACATCCCCTCAGGAACTAGGGTGGTAGGGCCCTTATTCCAGGCATTGCCCCCAACCCCCTTCAGGATCATGATCCCCCTCCAAATCTGGCATGCAAGACCTCTTGGTGTCTCCCTGCACTGGGGCCCTCTGCCCAGGTTTCCCCTCACACTCTCCAGCTGCCCACCACCAGGCCTGCCAACGAGGAGAGCAAGGGGCCAAAGTGGGCAACTGCTCTAGGGCCCTGGTAATACAAAAGGCCTGGAGCTTCCAGCTGCCACCACTACTACATAGCTGGAGCCCTGGACCCTTTAAATCACTGCTAGAGTGCTGCGTGCGTGCTCCAGGAAGCACTGAGGGCTGCTTAGCCCCAGCCCTGCCCCTTCTACTTGAGGTCCCGCCCCTTTTGGGGGCAAGAAGCAGGGTCCCCCTCCCACCTTGCTGAGGCACCCACTGAGGCTGCCAGCCCTGCTGCTCACCACATCCAGCTCTTGATTGTTCTAGTTCCAGCCCCAGCACTTCTGCTGCTCTGCCTCCTGGGCTGCTCCCCTGCCTCTTCTGCCTGTGGCTGTGGCTCTGCTCCCAGCATGTCTCTGTACCCTAGGCTGCTTCCCTGCCTCGGCTTTCACTTCTATAGCTCTGCTCCCAACATGGCACTGCCTAGCCACTGGGCTGCTGCTCTGGTTCTGCACTGTCCTTAGCTTAGCCTCTATGGCCAGGCAGTTCCCACTCATCCACAGGATGGGACCCCAGCTCCTGACTCCCTCATTTGCCTATCTGCTTTGTCAATCAGGCTGACCTAGTACATTGGCCTCTTCCCATTGACCCTGGGAACTGTCAGTCTCAGGAACTTGTTTCCCCATTGGCCCTTCCCCTTTCTTTTGGTACTGGAAAATAGCCAATCAAAACTTCCACTAAGTTTTAGTAAGGGGTCAACACTCCCTTTACATTAATTTTGAATATAGTGATTGGCTGTGTGCAATTAGAAAGTTGATAAACCTAAATAGGAACTTTTTTAAAAACCATATTAGTTTGAGCTTTCATTATTTTGTCAGTAAGTTCCACAGGTTGCAAGGGCATTCAGAACTGTTCTGGAAAGATTAGAGTTTATGCAATTTAAATTAATGTGCAAAATTAGATAAGCCACAATACTAACCAAAAGAGATCAGTTTTATGAAAAGACATCTGGAACTGGTAGAAAACCAAGCAAGGCAGAGGAGTACAGGGATGTTACAAGAATTAGCAAATAAGAGACTGCTGCTTTATCTCTATTTCGCTGTGTAGCTGAGGACAGAACTTGACTCCTTCCTAATTATTTGAGAACATCTAAAATACTTTGTGTGGGTTTCATGAAACCAGTTCAATTTCATTTGCTTTTCAGTGGTTGTGACATTTTGTACATCTCTCCCTTTGCAGATACTCTTTGGCTTTATAGTAAAAAACAAAGATCGGCTATTTTATAAGCACCTTGAGCACCTCATATAATTCCACTCCCCAGCAACATTAATATTTGTAAAAGGGTGTACACATCTGCGCTTTTTCAATTGCAACTGTATTCAACCCCCAAGCTGTCTCAATAGCCGTTTTGCATGTCTTGTAAAATATCCATCCCAAATGTAAGGAACTCTGAATTCCACCTACGTACTCACCACTGAGCATCATCCTACGTACTCATGCTTGATTGACCTATCTGTCAGTGCGTGTAACTGTAATAGGAGAAAGGGCTAGCTTGCTTAGGATGATGTGGGTGTTTAACATAGCATTTTTTAAGCAGCTAAACACAAATTTATGAAGTATAAACTTTTAATGGCAGATAGATGAGTCATTACAGGGTTTCAAAATGCGTAACTATGATGCACATTCTAATTCAGCTCATCACTGGTGGCTTACAGCTAATTTGTTTGGTTTACCAGGCTGTGCACAAACCTTGGAAATCCCTGGTTAAATCCTATGATGAAAAAAATTCCCTGCATTTGCATTCTTGATATGGCTTGTAAAGAGTTAAAGGATTTTCCTATTATTTTTGGCAGTGATTTTTCACTGAAAACTTGTCCATTTTTATGATCTAACAGTGCTGTATTCTTGCAGCATTTGGCTACAGTTGAAAACTAAGAAACAAAAGCTCATTTTGTCTGCATAGGTTTTTCCAAGATGATTCTCTCCAATTTTTCTAAATGACAAAGAAAAAAGCCATGTTGTATCCCTGAGGTAATGAGAAATTAACTGCCTATTGCATAGTTTTAAAGCTATAGTACAAATTCATAATTGCTAATAAGTAGATAATAAATACTTAGGAATGCAAACATGATAATTAAACAAGAACTTGCTATAGTGATTTAAATTATCTGTCTAGACTAAGATATGAGAGCCCACAGTCTATCTTCACTTCCGCCTGTGTCTTCAGCGTGGCTGCTGTGGGCCTGTCAACCAGTGCGCCTCATATTGTGGTAGATAATGGACTTTTCAAACCAACATTTTTGAGACCCTTGAACTGCCTTTTTAAGATAGGCAAAAAAAATCAAATATTTCAGTATCAAAGCATCAGCTCTTCAGAATTCATCATCCTTTACACTGGATGCTGCCCATACAAAAAGCCAGTATGGTTACAAGAGGTTTTGTTGGTTTGTCTGTCTGCATACTAGATGGCTCAAGGTTCTGGCAACACTCTCAGTCAGGGGGTCTTAAGCTCCAGAACATGGATCACAGATTGTCCCATGGCCACTGCCATTCACAAGTGCTTAACACCCCTAAGGAAGCTGATGCAGTAGCTTTCTAGCTCTAACGACCACAGGTTGAGACTCTCAGGTCTAAGTCACTGCTCTCTTCATCCTGATTCAAATGCAGTCCAGTGCAGGAACTACTGGAAGTTTTTATTGTATGAACAGTTTCTGATGGCTTTCATGAGCAAACATAAGGGGCACAAATATTGCTCCCAACAGAAGCTAATAATTACAGCAGACAAAGATTCAAGGGACATAGAAAGTACACTGACTTCCTATAGCAAACCCTTCCAGGCCAGAGTTAAGTCTCATAAACAGGGAAAGCTACATGGGAAAGCTTTCCTTGGAGGACAGTCATTCTACTCCCTAACTATTCATTTGCTTTTTTTCTGCACTGGTTAGGTCAGGGACCCCTAAGAGCACACCTTGTGATGAAGGAAGCAATTAGGAATTCCATTCTTCCCTTTCCAAAAGGACTTGAGAAGAGTCATATTTCATATTCTTCTCCTCCTCCTCCCACAGAGTTCTTTTTCATGGTGGTGCGTAGGTGTACGTGAAGGATTTATCCTTTCCTCACTGAATCACCGCAGCATGCCATCTTTTCAACCCTTCTGTAGAGCAGAGCGGAAGCAGACTTTATCTCTCTTTATTTTCCTGCTATGAAGATAGACGCTTAGTGCAGCAGTGCAATCTAACTAGACAATACTGGAGAAAAAACTAGTATCTCCCAATGAACGTAAAGAGTCTTACTTAAAGGAGTAATTAAAGATTCATCCTTCTCTAGTAGCTTAAGCCAGGAAGTGAATTTACCAGCTATTTTCTGCTTATTGGCTACATTAATCTAACCAATCCATCTGTGACTAGTTTAAGAAATGAACAGGTGCTCCAAGACCCAATGAGCTGGAATTCATGCAATATTGGTATTCTTGTTTATCAAAGGTCTGCTGCAGAAACTTGCCAGATGTTGTTGCAGTAACTATCCCATCCTAATACATTATCAAATCTTGTGAGGGCCTCAGGTTTAATCCTCATATGAGGAACAAGAAGCATTTGCATCTCAGGGATTCCATTTCATGTATGTCATTTCCACCCTTCCTACAAGGCATAATTTTTAAAGCATTATCATGCCATTTGGCAGATGAGTAAAAGAAAGAATTGCTACTGTAGTCACTGTGACATCTTCTAATTCTGCTTTAGCTGAATGCTGAAAACTCCCATAATAATCAACCACAAAGAAAGAAAGGGTCAAATTCTAAAACCCATCATCAAGTTTAGTAACTTTACTCCATGAGCAGTCCCATTGACTTAAATGAAATTACTCTGAATAAAATACTATTTTGTGTGATTAAAGGTAGCAGAATGTAGCCAAAATACTTACTAATTCCCAGATGTTAACAAATATGTGGTTTTTAACCATAGGTTACCAGAAAACTTCTCAACACTGGGAATTATTTCTAGAACAGCTCTTCTACTACAAGCTTTATTTTTAAAAGGTGAAGAAGGAATGAGGCTTTGCAGTAAAAAATACAGTCCATAGCCATCATTATAAATACAATTGTAGTAGCAATTGGATCCTTTTCCCTCACATTACATAAAATGCCTATTCAGAACCTTAGAGATAAGGAAACAGTCATTTTAAACAGATGTCCAACAACCAAACTTTGTTACAGTCACTTATTTGTCTGCAATGAATAGTCATATCCTGGAATTTATGCTGATTGCTGGTGTTTACTTAACAGCTAGGCTACAGTGGGTTGGAGGTGGGTTTTTTTAAATGTTTTGTTTTTAAATGTTATACCTTCCAGTCAAGGGTCATGAAGCACTTTTATAAGCAATGTGAAGTTTCCCAACACCTCCAAGATGATTTAAGTATGGTATTAATCCTACTACAGACTGAGAAACAAGTAATTAACGACGTACTTGAGGTCACACCTGCAGTTCATGAGAGAAGAGGAAATATAATCCAGATTTTCTGACTTCTAGATCTGGATTTAGTCATTAGGTCAGGCTACCAATGAGTGTGTGCAAACTCCATGGCTGCGTCTAGATTGGCATGATTTTCCGGAAATGCTTTTAACGGAAAAGTTTTCCGTTAAAAGCATTTTCGGAACAGCACTTTTTGCAGAAAAGCGTCCGTGCCAATCTAGACGCGCTTTTCCACAAAAAAGCCCCGATCACCATTTTTGCGATCGGGGCTTTTTTGCGGAAAACAAATCTGAGCTGTCTACACTGGCTCTTTTGCGCAAAAGCTTTTTTTGCCCAAATGGGAGCAGCATAGTATTTCCACAAGAAGCACTGATTTCTTACAGTAGGAAGTCAGTGCTTTTGTGGAAATTCAAGCGGCCAGTGTAGACATCTGGCAAGTTTTTCCAGAAAAGCAGCTGATTTTCCAGAAAAACTGGCCACTCTAGACACAGCCCATGAATAACCTGCCTAATTAACTTCACTCTGTTCCATACTTTTTGTTAATAACAGTCTCCCACTTGTTTGCACGTCATCTAGATTTTGAGCTTCTGGGGGTACTTGACTTCCTTCCTCTAATGAGCTTACAATACTGCTAGTACTAAGTTAATGGTGAAGCATGTGTTCTGTTCCTTTCAGGCTTTTCACATTCATGGGAAAAGGAAAGGGTAACCACTTCCTTCCTTCGTTCCCAGTCCCCTGCCTCTTCTCTGCCAATGTCCCATCCCCAGCCCAACCTCCAGCTGGAGCCAGCACAGGGAGCCCAGACAGATATAAGGACCCATAGACCCTCTATCTGTCTGGGGTAAGGGGGCCTGAGAGCAGACCATAGCCCATGACCCCATCCCCTGCTGCCCAGGGCAGATGGGAGGGCCTGAAGCTCTCCACAGCTGCCTGGGCAGCTCTTATCATGATGGCCTGGCTGCAGCTCTTGAACCTCTGAGGCCCCAGCCCTCAGGCTAGAAACCAGGTCTGGGTAATAACTGTGCAGACAACTGTGGGGAGTCATAGACCCTCCATCTGACTTGGGGATGTAGGCTAAGGTCTGCTCTCAGCCCTCTCCCCACCCCACACTGGTTGAGGGGCCTGGACTTCGTGGCCCTGCTTGGCTGGGGCGGGGGGGGGCAAGGCAAGAGGCAGGGGTGGGGGCATCATGGTCCCCCCACTTTTAGGAAGAATCTGTCACTAGGGTTGCCAGATGACTGAAAGAAAAATACCGAACATCCCTCCTTCCCCCCCCAAAAAAAATACCGAACATCCCTCCTTCCCCCCAAAATAGTGATAAACTATTTGCCATTATCAAGCGTATGCAAGACCTGGAAACATCCTGAAAAGTTTTGAACCCAGAGGGTGTTGGAGTCAGACAGCTGCAAATTTAACATGACACAAAATGTCTCATTTTGGGAATGAAATGGTCCACTTGACTATAAGCCAAAATACCATCCTAAAGCTAACTCACTGATGACAACTGAATCATACTTGTATTTACAAACAAAAAAGAGCTGTCTTCCACTCTCCCGGCTGTAAACTAGACCAGAAAACTTTATGAAGTTCCTGTGACCCAGAGAGATTTATGGGTATGCCAGATATTGACACCCCCCCCCAAACAAACAAGTCCTTTCCCACATCTTCAGCTCTCTGCTTTTTAAATTCCATTACTAAATTTGTACAATTCTAGCCTTTCATGCATTACAGTTTGGAAGCTTGTAAACTATCCAAATACAAACCAGTGCTGTGACTAAATATTACAATCTGAAGAAGTTTACTTACTAACCATTCTATTATCTCACAAACATGAAGGAGCAGATAAAACCCATTCAACCTCTCATTTCAAGCAATGAAGTTGCAAATTTCACTCCAAGTTTGTTCAGCAGGGAGACATACAATTCAAGAAATATTAAAAAACCAAACATTTTAATAAGTATAAAAAAAGTTGTTTACTGGTGTTTCTACTATAAAGCTTTGTTCCACAAATCAAAAGTGATAAAATAATTAAACATGTTTACAGTGATCAGAGACTGCAGTGTAGACATTCCAGCTCACATTTTGTTGACAATTTCAGTACAACGTACATTATGGTTGAATAATCATTACATATCCAGGACACTGCAAAACTGCAGATGAAGTGCACACCTCACCGTGGAAGTTTACCCCTTACTTGGTGACTTACTTTCCCGCCTCAGAGAACACTGTGGTAAGGATTATATTAAAAACTAAGGTGTATAGCTATTTTTACTGCAGAGATGCAACTGTACAATTGGAGTTACATTGACATAATGGATGCACGTACACACACACACCACATTAAATACCAAAATCCCTAAGTTATATGCTAATTCCTTGTTTTTAGGCAAAATAGCATCAGCAAAAATGAACAACATACAAAAAAAGAGTCAAATAAATAACAAATACAGTTGTTAACTAACATACACAAGGGAACATATTGGCATACTGTAGAATCATGAGTTGGGAAGCACCTCATAATGGGTCATTTACCAGTATTGTATCTCCTTACCTCCCTTCTTTGTTATTTTATTGTTTCTGGATAATGAATATAACCTTTTAAGTACTGGTGCAAGAATCTTGCATCATTTTCTATCTTGCCACACTTGGGATGCATTCTGTCTTTAAGATCCACAAAGAACCTCAAAATGGTCTAAGTGGTTGCAGCACAACTTTTTCCATCATGTCTAGTGTTTTGAGTTCCCTCCCAAGTGAGATTTTACTGGTTTAGCTACACAGTATCTCTTATGATTGTTCTGTCTAATGAAATTGGAGCCAATAAGTAGGATGTTCCCATTTTGTGGCTGATATTTGCCTATTCACTACTCACGTGTAGTGGATAGGTGTATAATGTAAGTGTATTACATACAGGCTGCTGAAACCATCAAAACAACATTACATTAATAAGTGTCAAATGTGTCTGCTATAATACAGGATCAGCTTTATCAAATGCTATCTCCACATAACATTTTGAACCATGAAATATTTTGTGTTTGCTATTTTTTCCTACAAATACCATTGAAAACTTGCTGTTAGTTGTGTCACTAAGTTTTCTTACACTTTTCTCCAAGGATTTTTAACTCAAATGTATAACAATCATATCTATGCTAGATACATTTAAAGTAGACATTGAAATTTCAAGTAAAATGAACTGTAGCCACATCTACTGGACTCAATACATGTCCCAACATCTAGATTTACTTTGATAAGTTATACAAATACATAATACATTCTTAAATAAAGGAGGCTCACAATATTAATTTGTGAACCTTTCCACATTATAAAACCACTTTACAGGAATGTGTATCCACCTGTATTACTGTTCTAGAATGCAGTGTCTCTTGTTTTTCAGTCTCCACAGACTACTTTACCAGTTCTTAGGCTTTGGCTATGAAATCTCTTATTTGATTGAGGCAACACTGGTTATTAAGGCTTGTTTGTTTCTCTTCTAAAGATTTATTCTGATGCATTTTCCCGAGTAGGACGACTATCTTGTATCTTCAGGTTCTGTTTTTATGACTTTCCTTTCTATGTTGTTAAAAGCTGAGTGAGGAAAGTCTTTTAAAATGCCAAGGCCTTCTGCAATAAAAAAGGTGGATGGTAAGAGAGAATATGGTAAATATTGTGTTGAAATAAGTGTCTTCAGTTTTTAGCCTATGAAAATGCCAACTGAACCACATGGATGCCGATGATCTATCAACGTTCTTAGAAGACAAGATTCTGCCCCACTCTCTTTCCAAGGCATATGAGATCTGAACTACAGCAGAACCCCCTCAGTTTTGCTACCAAAAAGTGAAGCATGCCAGTGAGATACTGTTCTGTGACTTCTGTTTACCAGAAAGCAGTGCTCAGCAATACTGCTCTCTGCATGAGCATGTGGAATGTCCCTGGGTGTAGGAAGACTTTAGCCTAGAAGGTCCACTGACAATCACACAGCCCCTTGTAACAGGCAGCAGGGTGCAAGAGGGAAGGATTGGGCCAACGTTAGGATAGGCATTGAAAAAACAGACACAGCATTCTGCCAAGTGCGCAAATGGTACAATAGTCTTGGGGAACTGCTAACTGTATATCTACCTATGAGACATCTTATTATTCCTAAACTTTGAGAGGGAAGAGTCTTAAGGTTGCTCTTGATATTAAGCCATTGGACCAGTTTGTTTGTAAAATGCTTGGCCAAAACATAGGCATCCAATTCAGACTTCATAGCAGAAGATGAAAAATATTCTTAACATGCAAGAGTTTTCCTGTGTTAAACAGGAGAAACGGTGACCACAAGCCACTGCATAGTGAGGCTAAGCAGAAGCACTTGAAAGCCCAGTCTATAGAACCAAAACAACAGAAACTGTGCTGTAGCTGAACCAGGTTTTAAGTTTGGTCCAACTCAGATACATGAGGCTGAATCTTTATAAACAGCATTGAAGGCACTTTTTAAAAAAGTCTATTTGTAATATCATTTGGTCCCACTCACTTAGGCTGAGCCAAATCATGTTACAACCATGCTCAGCCACAAGAGAGTTTAACAGAAATTGTTCTGCGTGGTTGTTGTGTCTGTTAGGCAGATTCTAAGACTCTTGCCTTATGTATGAATTGCATCCCTTATTGCATCCTTTGCCTAAAGCATAACTGAAAAATACTTAAATCTCTCATCAAATGTTCAGTAGGTTTCCAGATTAGCAAGTCATACTGAGGTTTCACTTGCAGCTTGGTTTCATGTTATCAATCTGCAGAAAGTGTCTAGGAACTAAATTCTTTGTTGAAAGAGATAACTAGGTTTGTGGCTCTCCAGAAGCTCTCTGAAAGCCTCCTATGAATAGACGTTATGGTGCAGCTTGTGGTGCTTGCAGCAGATAACACTTACCTGAGGGCTGAGACTTTGCCTCGCCACTGGAGTAAAGTCGGATCAGGTCGCTGCCGAGAGGCTTTCCTACGTGCTGCTCTCCGTCTAGCGAAATGTGTTGCAACTGTCTATTTTGCAGATTTGACATTCGGAGATTCAGGGGTCTCTCACCTGAAAAAGATCAATGCTAAAATATTCAGTACTAAGTATGAATCACAGCAACGCTGGGAATCAAAATTAAGGCAAGAAAGGACACTTCCAAATGCAATCAGTGAAAAAACACATTCTAGATTTCAACTATGCAGGAGAGATTTCCTCTGTTCCTTTCCAGGCTGCCAGTGCTGCTACGGATTGATGCTCTGCCATACCAAATCCATCATTTTGCTCAAAAACATTTCAACGTGCTAAAAATCCTCACTTTCCCATCCATGCTGGTCTGGGTTAATCATAGACTTTAAGGCCAGAAGATACTGTACCACCAATCTGACCTCCTGCATACCACAGGCCACACCACACTAAAACAATCAATCAACGTTAGACCAAAGCATTACAGACCACAGGGGACTAGACAAACATGTACCACAGCAGAGGATAGGAGAGACCAAGGTGCCCAAGGCTCCTGCAATGGGAGAAAAATAATTGAGACTCACTGGGACTGGCCTGAGTATGCGACCCAGACAGATAATCCTACTGGAATGACCCTCATCCACATGCTGCAGAAGAACTGAAAGCCATCCAGTAAGGCAACTACTAACCTGGAAGGGAAAATTCCTTCCTGACCCCACATATGGCACTTAGATACACCTGGGCATATGAGAAACAACCAACCAGCCAAACACGTGAGAGAAATCACACAAGGGTTCAACAAGCCTTAGACACTGTGACTCTTGAAATCTTCACAGCTGTGCTCTCTATACTGGGTATTCTTCTACAAATTATTTGTCCAAAACTCACAAAAAAAGCCGTGTAATTTGTAATGCCCACTCAAGAAAATAGTTCTTTTGCTTCCCTTTCTACTCTGTCTCTTACATCCTTACCTCTTTAAATATTATATTGTTCTTAAGAAAAAAAAAAAAGACCTCTGGCTATATTTTGTTACATCTACTAACTTTTCATTTCATGGAAGTAAAAATATCAATAAAAGCAAAACAAACCTTCTAACATCCTAAATATAAACACAGATACAAGAATACAATCTGATCCCTCTTCCAACAAAAAGCCACTGAACAGGATATAGGGATTACCATGGGATCCTCTTAGAACATTAAAAGATGTCAGATGTAATTAAATGTTTCCAATTCTTTGGGACTGATATAGACAGCTTCACAAGTTTTCTTCAGCTATTGTACACCAAGATATTTAACTAGAAGTGGTAACCGACAAGTCACCAGCTTTACCTTCTAAGATCAGTAAGCAAAGGAGTAAAAAAGTATTCTTCCTGGGAAAAGGTCCTTTGGATCTCAGCCAGAGCTTAGAGGATCCCTTCCCTCTCCCAGGCACTATTTCACTGAAGCCACTACAGTTCAAGCAGAGGAAAAGGATTCCTTGTGAACAAAATGCCCCTCCTTAAAAATCACCTGAATTACTCATTGGTCTGATGCCCCTGTAGCATTCCCTGGCTAAGATGCAAGAGACAGGGAACAGGACTACAGTATAGCTCTCCTGCATTGCCGTACACTGAACGATGGTTTCATGCCTATTTGTAAAGTTTTAAAGAGAGATAATCCACAAGCAAAATTCTGGTCCCTGTTATATAAGTCTACATGTAGAACACCTCCACTGAAGTCAATGAAGTATCCCCAATTACTGTGTAGAATCTGGCTCTTTATCTGGTTATATTATTTAGATCAGCGATTCTTAACGTTTTGACTATTGTACCCTTTCACGAGTCTGATCTGTCTTGTGTACAACCAAGTTTCACTTCACTTAAAAACTACTTACTTACAAAATCAGACATAAAATTACGAAGTATGGCAGCACACTATTACTGTAGAACTGCTTCCTTTTGCATTTTTACCATACAATTATGAAATACATCGATTGGCACATAAATACTGTACTTACATTTCTGTGTGATACTCACTTGGGAGTGTGTTCTGTAGCTGGAGCCCCAGACAGTGCGGCTGAAGCCTAAGCCCTGCTGCCTGGGACTGAAGCATGTAACTTAGCTTCACAGGGCTCCCTGTGACATGGGATTGTGGGCACCAGCCCTGCACTTGTGACCCCTCTAAACTCATCCCATGACCCTCCTGGGAGTCACAACCCCCAGGTTGAGAAATAATGGTCTCAATGAGTTGCCCACTCGCTGCAAGACCTCTGCATACCCACAGAGGTCCATGTAACCGCCATAAATAATATAGCTGGAGCTGACATACCTTCAGCCGAGTTTCAGTACCACCCCCACAGTGGGAGGTTGACAGGTGAAATGCCCCTGTGACTTCCCTTATTCCTTGTGAATGCCACAGTCAACAGGGGCGCTGTCAGCGTTTAATTTAGCAGGTCTTTACTAGACCCACTAAATCGAACGTTGGAAGATCAACTGCTGCACTATCAATCTCCACAGCAGTGAAGATAAGCCTTGTCTTAGACTAGGGTCTTTCAGGCAGGGACCTTGTCTTTATTTGTCTGCTTAGCTTCCTCAACACTGATGATGCTATATAAATAACATCAGTACTAAATGACTGCATAACACCAGACAAATTGGGTGGCAGCAATGTCATGCTTGGAAGCTACTATACCTTGTCCATCCGCACTGTCTAATGTCATGCCATTGGGGCTGTGCTCTTCTGAGCTTTGTCTGTAGTACCCTGTGGAAAGGCGTCTCTCTGAGTGTTGCAGTCTCTCTAACCCTGCTTGGTTACAAAGAAACTCCATCTGTTTTGCCATCACCTTTTCAGACTGCAAATAGAGCAACAAAAAAAAATATATATATGGATGTTGATGTACAGGAAAAAATAATACTAGGAGGTAACAAAGCAAGCAGCATAGATATAGTTCTTTGTTGGCCCATACCAGAGGTGGGCAATAATTTTTGCTGGAACTCCACTCCAAGAATGGAAAGTGGTCAAGGGCCACAAGCTTCCATATTAATGGAGGAGGTGCAGGATCTGGGATGGAGGTTGGGTGTAGAAGGGAGCTTTAAATAGGGATTGGGGTGCAGGAGAGAGTGTGGGGTCTGGGAGGAAGGGAGTTTGGGTGAAGGAGGCAGTTGTGACCTGGGTTAGAGGACTAGGGTGCAGAGGTTTGGGTTATGACCTTGGGCAAGAGGAGGTTGTGACCTGGGGCCAGGGACTGCGGTGCAGGATTTGGGAGGGGATATTGGGCAGGAGGGGGGAAGAGGGTTTGAAGTATGTGTGGTGGGTGCCAGAGGGTTGGGATGCCAAAGACAGGTTCTGGCCAGGAGACTTACTTGCTTGATTCCCAGCCAGCAGCCTTCTCAAGCAGAATCCCTGCCTGCCCCATCCCCACACTGGCTGAAGGGGCCATGTGGTTTTTGAACAGTAATAAGCCGGAGGTGAGGAGGGAGGGTGCTTTGCAATCTGCGTTTTGGACAACAGGCAGCTCCCATTGATCTGAAACAGGCCAATGTGATTATGCTGGGGGTGGGAGCACCAGGTGAAGCCTCCCTTTCCTCCCCTGGGCTCTCAGCTGTTCAAACAGAGTCCCACAGCACCTTCTCTGGGAGCCTGCCTGAGGTTTCACACTGCATCCACGGGCCAGATCTGGCGGCTTGGTGGGCCGCATCCAGCCTGTGGAGGGTATTTTGCCCAGGCCTGTCCCATATGTACACATGGCTTCACAGTTACCTCAAAACTATCAAGCAAACAAAATATTTTTGCACCCATTAATTTCACACATGCACATAGTGTCTCTCAAAGTGCATAAAAATCACATATTCTGTTTTAGTCCGGCAACATAATATTTCTTACCGGAGGAGAACAAACTTTCTGCAATTTAGAACTGCAGTCTACACTTAAAACGCCCAAATGCAAGAATTTAATGATCAAATTTAGCCCTACTGAAATAAATGGTTCTATAAAATTTTCCAAGAGCAATGGCAACATCTGCTAAAAACTTATGCCAAGATTTTACCAGACATCTTGGAGTGTTTATTTTGGGAAACAGCAGTACACGAGTTTAAAAATCTGCCATTGTGAAAGTGTAGGATGACAGTATGTTTGTGGGGGATAAAGGTGTGAAATGTCTGTCTAGAAGAAGAACAAGACCTATACACCTCTTGAGAGTGAAATTAAACAATGTAGAGCAACGTGGGAGGGAATGATGTATAAATGTTTGTCATCAACTTTAGTGCCAAGAGAATTTTAACTTTCAATATGATCTTGTTCTCAAGACTGTGACTAAACATCTTTTTTTTTTTTTTTTTTTTAAATATCACCCGTTAAAAAAACATGTCGACTCCAAAGAGGAATACAGAAGCATACAAACAAAAATGGAAGCAAAAATATGCAGAATTAGCACCCAGAGATGCTAGCAAACTGTAAAATTCATTGATTTCTCTTTGTAGGTATTTTATAAGCGTCTTCATTACTACTAGTCCTATTAAAAAAGAGCTGATTCTTGCAAGGGGTTGAGCCTCTCTTTGGAGATGTGCCATGACCTCAACTCCTATTGACACATGTGCGCTCAAAAGACAACCCTACCAATTAACTGCCAGTGTAAAGAGAAGACCATGTCCTAGGTTCTCTAGTAAAGTGATAACATTGACAGCAGGGAAGGAAGCTGTTCTATATTTTTACTCAGACTACTTTAGATATCATCACGATCTATACGAGAAACACAGAATGCTGACTTCAGGTCTTGGTGGGTAGATAAAAGGAGAAACAATTTTCTAACAATTTGCTTTCAAAGTCTCAGAAGGGTAGCTGTGTTAGTCTGTAACTTTAAAAACAAGGAGTAGTCTTTTGGCACCTTAGACACTAGCAAAAATATATACAGTATCATGAGCTTTCATGGGCAAAACCCACTTCAGCTCATTTGAAGAAGTGTTTCCCCCCCCCCACGAAAACTCATGATCCTATATTTTTATTAGTCTCCACAGTGCCGGAGGACTACAGCTAGCTTTCAAGTTTATTGTGATTGATGGTCTACCTGTGGGTTCTGTAATATTTTAGGATCTTAAAGAGTACTTTTATTTTTAAAAGTTTTACACTTTTATATGCATACATTGTAATGTCAGTATTGCATTCCTTCTTTTTTGTAACATCTAGGTGAAAATTCTTATTTTCTTGCAATGAATGAAGGTAAAAGTATAGTGTGTCGTAACAGCCTAAAGAGTTAAAGCCATATTAGCAGTGATATTATCTCAACTAGCTCAGGTGATATTTGAGAACTTGAGGTAATGATTTTAGTCATCAAAATACAATACCAAAAGTAGCCTAGAAAGCAACTGTTTCTATTCTAGACAGCATCTCAGTAGAAACCTGATAGTTTTGTGTAGTTTGTCTACCTGCGAATTAAGAGCTGCCAACTCTTCACTTTTGCCTTTGGCCAAGGCAAGTGGTACTTTCTCTTGTTGATAAAGTGTCTGGACCGTGTCCTGGAAATCAGGAAAACCATCCTGTTGAGCAAAAACAAACAGGGTATATGATTTTGTTTTGCTTTTAAAAGAAAAAGCAATGTAACATGTGAGTTAAAAGAGAATATTCTTTAACTCCTGTGGAAAAATTAGGATTAAGATTCTGAAGCAAATTAACCAAATTATGCTTCCGCAATGCGAGATACTGCAGCACATATGATCTGGCTCATATCAGGAGACATGTGCAGATCAGAGGTTTGTAAATCCAGAGAATTGCCATTGACATTCGTTGAGTCAATGTGTATTAACTAAGCCAGTGTAAGAGAGCAGAATTAGGCCCAACGTTTTATGGTTTTCCTTTGGATTTAGAAGCTTGAGGTGTTGTTTGGTTTTGTTTTTTTTTAAAGAAACCAATGCTATAAATGTAGACTACTGCTCTACATTTGACTATTTACATCTATAGTGTCCATAAGGCTTGCTGTACATGCAGAGACTGATCTCAGATATAGGCAAGTACATGCTTTGCTGTATTTTACAGAAAACACAATAAAAGAATTTAGTAGCTCAGAAAATTGGGCAAGTCAACACAAAATTCAATGTAGAATTATAGGATTGGAAGAGACCTCAGGGTCCTGCACTGGGGATAGAAGAATCCCAAGCACTGTGACAGGCTGGGGACCAACTGGCTGAGCAGCAGTTTGGCAGAAAGAGACCTGGGGATTATGGTGGATGAGAAGCTGGATGTGACTCAACAGTTGGCCTTTGTAGCCAAGGCTAACAGTATATTAAAACAGATTGGGAGGAGCATTTCCAGCAGATCTAGAGAAATGATTATTCCCCTTTATTCGGCACTGGTGAGGCATCCAATTGGATGTACTGCATCCAATTCTGGGGCTCTCATTATAGAAAGGATGTGGACGCATTGGAGAAAGTTCAGTGGAGGGCAACAAAAATGATTAGGGGGCTGGAGCATATGACTTATGAGGAGAGACTGAGGGATTTGGGCTTATTTAGTTTACAGAAGAGTCGAGGGAGGGGAGGAGAGAAAGAGGACTGGTAGCAGCCTTTAACTACCTGAAGGGGGATTTCAAAGACGATGGAAAGAGGCTGTTCTCAGTGGCGACAAATGACAGAACAAGGAGCAATGGTCTCAAGTTGCAGTGGGGGAGGACTAGGTTAGATATTAGGAAAAACTACTTTACTAGGAGCATGGTGAAGCATTGGAATAAGTTGTCTAGGGAAGTGGTGGAATCTCCATCCCTAGAGGTTTTTAAGTCCCCAGCTTGACAAAGCCCTGGCTGGGATGATTTAGTTGGGGTTGGTCCTGCTTTGGGCAGGGGATTGGACTCAGTGACTTCCTGAGGTCTCTTCCAACCCTCGTCTGAGTCTAGGTCATTGAGTCCAACCCCCTGCTAAAAGGCTGAAGAAGGAAGCAGGATCTAAAACCAGTAAAATCTATGCCAAAGTAACATTTTTAGGAAGATTACAGGGAGTACCTATCGCATGTTAGGTACTCATATGCAGGAAGATGGTGCTTGCCCGAAGATTTTATAATCTAAGAAAGGGAAAAAATAGCATCCCTAGAAGGAACAGAAAACCCAAACACCTGTAGAATGATTCACTGCCTCTGACTAACAATAGGGTTGCCAGTTACCTTCACAAAAAATGCCAAACATTGGTTGAGGAAAGAAAAAAAAAAAAAAAAAAACCACCCAGACCACCACACACACACACACACCCCTCCACAAAAAAACCCACCAGTCACTGTGCCTTTAAATCCCCATGCTCTCTGCTTCCCCAACCCCTGCCAGATGCGGCAGGAGAAGAATGTCCCAAATGGCCTTCCGTCCGAGAAAAACATTTTAAATGTCCGGTATTTTCTGGGGGTTTTTTACCGATCAGAGGCCGCAAATACCGGACTGTCCGGGCCAATACTGTACACCTGGCAACCCTAACAAAGGAAAGGAGGGGACAGAAGACAACTAGTGAACAATGAGGCCTCAGCAGTCAGTGGTCTATGACACAGTGATGAAATACATTTGTATCACTTTGAATGTGTTGGGGGTCTGCTTCCCTCCCCCCCCCACAGAGAAACTCCCTTTACATCAGCAAGGCTTTCTTCCTTGAGAGGAAGCATCAGGGGCTTGATTCTCATGAAGCTCAACCCACCCAAACTTGCCAAACAGAAAAAATCCAACCCAATGAATATTTACCGTTTTAAAACAGCATAAATGCTCTATAAAACCTCACCTTCTGAAAACAGAAAAATGCTCAAAGTGCAATACAAGACACTGGCTACTTTTACGCTTAGACCTAAATTTATTATTGGTTAGGAGGGTTTTTTTGTTTTTTTAAGAGGAGGCTTCATTATTTGCCTTTAAATGCCTGACATCCATATATACATGTAGCTGAAATTTTGAACATGGAAGTACGTATGGACGTACTGCTATAAAACGTACTTGCATATATTTACACTAGCAATCAAGCACCACTAAAATTGAAGTCCTTTTTTCAAAAGCAGGCTCACAGAATGCAAATGGTTTCTGCTGCTGTGTGTTACCTTCACATACCTTTCTTCAGTAGGCAACTGAATTCTGGATCATTTTCTGAGATGTGCCCCTATCACACTGGTCTTTTGCTCACAAAAGCCTTATGATACAGGAATGGATGATTCAGAAAGTAGTAACAGAAGGTTATGCAATTCCATGTGACATCCATCTATGGCCTACTCCTAGCTAAGCAAGCCTTTCCCCATTGCTACCTAGTGTGGAGAAGACCCTTATTACACAGATCCCATGTTTTCTTCCATGCTGCTCAGTTCTTTCTAACGTGGTTTCTTACAACAGATGTTCCCAGTCTCACATGTGTACTTTTCCTCGTCTCCTATGACATTTTTCTTACACGAACAGCAGATTGTAATGCTTCTGTTCTTTTAATCAGGGAGAAAGAGAAATCCCACACCTCTGATCTTGGTTCTCCTTTCAACCTGCCTGGCAATGGTGTAGGTGGGCACTGACTGCAGATGTTTTAGTCTCGCATTCCCCTCTGGGTCTCTTACTCCCACTGAGCTTTTTGAACTTGGCTGTCTCAGGTTCTCCCACTCGCCCGCCTCTATTTTAACATTGCCATTCACTTGATGAGGAGTCCTTTGTATTACCAGCACACAGAAGAGTAAGAACTTTCTAATTCTTCACTTCTTTCCCCTCCTGGCTGTCAATACTATATGTGGAAAGCAAACCTGTTCACACACAATTTACAAAGGCAGAAATGAGTGGGATGAGTAGCCATGCTCTCTATGCCATTTGTGCAGCGTACCTGTGACTTGTTTTGTTTTCTGAGCAGCTGCTACAGCAGCTCATTGCTTTGCACAGCATTACCAGTGACTCATCAGTGATGAAAAAATAAGGGGCACTCCTCTCCCCCTTCCAGCAACACCTTTCACAAAATGACAAGGCTGCTTAGTGGGAGAAGGGAAATACTGTTTGCATCTTTATTCTCCCCTACTGCTCTTTGTCCAGAAGAAATTTAACAGCCCTAGCACTTTCTTTTGATTCACTCCCAAGTCCTACCCCAAGTACAGTAACTCCATTCTGTCTCCTGTATACGCTACTCCTTTAGCCTGTTTTGCTAAATCTCTCTCTCTTCTCTACCCACAGCCTCTCCCTCTATCAACAAAATGGGAAGGGCATGGGGGGAGGGGAGAAGAGGGGAGAGAAAGGCTTTACAGGTAATCGGATATAATTTGTAGTGTTCTGTTTCTTTGTAATGCTTGTATGAATTTAGTGCTTATGAAGAGGAAGAATTTGCAAGAGTGGAAGGCAATGTGTAACACTGCCTATATGGCCCTGCTAGTATACCTGCATCAAGCCTAACTTGCAAAATACCAGACAATTTTTGCCTGTGTCCTAAAGCAGTAATTTATACTCATGCAATGTGCAATACAAAACATTTCCAAATAGCACAGTGGCTTTTCACACCACACTCTGAAGAGGTATGACTATCTAATTGGCAAGGCAATGGCAAATCATGCTCCAATGTTCCAATCCTGCCTCAAGCGATAACTGAAATGACCTTTCAAAAAGAAAAAGCAAGATCAGACCTTATGTCTCCACCAGAGAAAAGCCAGAACACTAACCCACTGTACTTGCTCTCTATATTCAGACAGAAGATGCAGCAAGTACAACTTTCAAAGCATGGATAGACACCGTTTCCATCCAGTATGGAGAGAGAATTCTGCAAGATTCACTGAAGTGTTTTCTCCTACTTATCCTTTTGTTAGAAAAATATTGCTAACGAAAAAAAAAAGTCAATGCTAAGATGTTTTCTTGGGAAAATAACCCTGCAAATGTAATGGAATAATCTAACTATATATTTTTGAAAAAATAATAGGATCTGCGATATAAATTAGACCCACAAATCATTAACACAATGAAATAACGGTCTTGCCACATAAATGGTATCTACAATATAGAACTTCAAAACAGAAAAACCATGTTGATAAATTTGGGTGTCACTACTTCAGCATCAGTTAGGACTATAGCCTCTTTAATGAAACAATATTTTTGTTTGGTACATCGGTGTAACAAGAAAAGAAGATCTAGAAAAACATTTTGTGGACTAAAGATATTCAATCCTTCAAGGGGGGGAAAAAAAAAAAAAATCACACAATGAAACTACTCACTCTTAAAAGAAGCAGAAAGAGAGTGAACATATTTCTTCTGAAATATTGCACTGAGAATGAGGCCTGAAAGTAGTGAACAAAAAGCCTGAAATTTCACTGCTCTGTAAATACGAGAATGCTTTCTCTTAGTGGTATAAAAGTCTCCTTTTCCATACAACAGCATAAAGTTCTAGCTTAAGTCTGGTTTTTCCCATGTTTCCATTTTTTACCTATAAAAAAAAATCCTACCAAAAAAAGTACTCCCCTGTAGCTTATTTCAGTTGCTTAATTATTTACTACTACTGAGCAAAGGAAAAAAATTCCTAATGATGAGATCTCATACTATGGAACAGTGTAGCAAGAGAAGCTGTGGAAGCATCACTGCTTGAGTGATTTAAAACTAGGCTGGACAAAAAACACTGGAGAATATACTATAAGGAACTATAGTACTGTCTATTGTCCAAGAGTAGTGATGATGCAGAGATGACTTAATAGTGCTTTTCCTACCTCTAAATTTTGGAGTTATAATGCTAAGAAGCCAAGACAAAATTACCAGCATGGAGGCTGTGAGTAAAAACCTTCAGAGCACACATTTACACAATTCAAATTATGTATTTGTAAATGCTGTCCCGTGCTGTTATCCCTGTGTTGCACAATAAAATAGGCAGGATGCAAACTGACTAAATTTTAAAAAAAATTTATTTATATCTGGTTTTCAAAACTAATTTCTTATTTTCAAGGGGAAAGTGTGCTTGACTGAGTATTTGCCAGATGAGAATGGGCTTTGTATAGATAAATACAAAGCCTTGTACTACATTGAAATAATAGAGATTACATGCGCCATATCATTCCTCACTGAAGGAATTAAATATGAAAAAGTGACATTCCCTTGTACTGCAAACTCTTATATTACAGTTACATAATGAAGAACACATACATCCATTAAATGCTGTTACAATGCAGACCCACATTGTAATGTACTATATCATTCATTTTGTTTAGTAGCTCATATAAAGAGAACTATAGCTGCATCAGATGGATAAACGAGCAGCAGTGAAGAGGCTAATCAGTTTAAAAAAAATCAGTTCTGCATTTTGGATGATTCAAAGCCCACTGAAGACCATAGAAAGACTCCCACCAATTTCAATGAAATTGGTCTTTATAAACAACGCCCCCCCGCACCTCCCCCCAAAAAACCAAACACACCATCCCAAAAAAAAAGGACAACACAACACATGATGGGAGGATATTGCCTAGAACTTGCAGTGCATTTTCCAATGGGAAGAGTCCCACTCACGCATGGAAAGCACAGTACTTGGACTAGATGTTCTATGGGGATCACAGGGCAGAATTCTGGCCTGTATTTTATAATCTAAAGAAAACTAGAGCAGCATGCACTTTCTACACATCTAACCTTTTTAAAAATTAAAAATAGGATACAAACAAAAACCATCTGAATCATCTATTTGATGTTTATTTTTCCTAATATAATATTAAGACAGTGGTGCCTAATTAAACATAAAATTATTTTCTAAGTTTACAGAACTGAGTCAGAGCCTTATAAAATGTTTCTTAAGCCACAGAAGAACAAAATAAAAATCACACAAGACAACAGAGTTTAGTGGAAGGAAGATCTCTATATAAGGAACCTCTGATAACTTCCCCCACATTGGTCTCTCAGGATGGACACAATTTGTCTCCCAATCTCACAGCTCAAATCACAGAGACTGCAGAAAAAGCCTGACAATCCTTTGGGATCTGCAGCAAGTGCACTGTACAGCAGTAGCCATATGTCTATGTCAGCTCTGCCTTCAACTGTGTAATTCCCCCACCACCACCACCTTTCCCCTAATCCACATAGTATTTTTTCACAAACCATACACAGATCCCTGGACCAAAAATGAAGAAAGTCATCACAGACAAAATTGATACTACCATACGAAATTGTAAGCTGTCAGCTTACCAGGTGTTCTGCTTCTCTTAAGTTCTCTAACTTGGGGGCAAATCATCCCCCCCCCACGTAAAACTTGGCATATAGTAATCACAATATCATACCTCTAGCTTAATTCTTTTCGGTGACAGTTCATCTCTATCTCCACATTTAGATCTAGAAGGAAAAAACGACATAGTATTAAAAAATAATGTCACTAACCTGGTTTTACATAAAAGATAGAATGCCAAATAGATCTCTGCTATTACTCATATTATTGTTATTAATTTAACACCCTTCAAGGGTGAATGTGGCCCACTTAGTGGGGGAAAAACTCTCAACCACTCAGTTCATACTGTGGAAGGCATCTGGAGTACTCAACAAGCAAGGATTTGCAGAATTGGACACTTAAACAGAAAGCAGCAGAAATTCAACTCAGGGTAAAAAAAATGTGGTTGACAGGATACGATGATAGAGCTGAAAGGCTTACTGTGTGTTAGTCAGCTGTTAAAGAGAAAGGGCATTACAGGGGAAAAACAAGAGGAATGAAATCAGGGCAAAACTAGACAAGATCATGCAATGGGAGGGGAAAAAAGGAACCCAAATAAATTGAGCTAAATTATGGTGAAAGTCAGCCCTGTGCAGAAGAATAGCACAAGGCCCATTCATCACCTAAGTCCTCAAACAAACAAAACCAAACCACAACACAAAAACAACCACCTTCCCCCCAGTACATAGGCCTATGTGCTGGAGTTGTGAACACATACATTCCACCTAAAAGCAGAAAGTTTCAGCATGATCTTTATGACTAAATGCCCTTTAGCCTCTATTACCCAGGATTGGAGGAAGACCCTAGCACAGCCAGACACGTGCATTAGCCAATAATCTTTAAAAATTCCTGAAAAATATATGAAAAATGTATTTTCAACATGTGTAATATCTGAGAGATACCAACTTTTCACAGTAATATATAGAATACACTGAAAAACATTAGCTCAATGGGTCTGATTTGTAAAATGCATTAATTCTGCCATACACAGATATTAATTGGACGTAAAACCTATCCTGTTTTCCATTGACTGATCTGATTAATTTTAAAAAGGGGCACTGTCCATTTAAATTTGGTCCCAAATTATTAGTTTTAAAACAAGTGTTTATAAATTACCCTTGTCTTTCATACATGCTCTAATGAGGTTGTTTAAGCCTTGCTGATTTATATTAGCCTTGAAATAATAAATTTCTTAATTTAAAATATTTGCTTCTAAGTCATAGCATGCCGAAGGAGATATATGGTTACTGTATATGGAGAACCAAAAGGCAGGTGAAAGAACTAAAATAGCTACATACCAATAAAAGTGATTTTAACATTATGAAAGGTTCCATGGTTTAAACTTTACACAGTATTACCAACATTTTCTATTTTTCATATGAATGTGCTCCCTCCTGCCTAATGTAAACATTTTGTTAGCTGCAGAGGAGGAAGAATTAAAAGAGCTTTCTAACGATTCACATTTCAATTCTATTAAATGGATTACTTAATTGAAAATAAAGTTCCCTTGAGTTCATTAAAAGCTTACTTGGTGGTCCTGTAAGTGTACTTGTATGTAACTTCTCGAGAGATCTGCCGAGCCAGCGCAAAGAGTTCATCTCTCCTGGTTAACAGTGCATTATCTTTTACACACAGCTGAGCGGCTGCTTCATTAACTGTAAGCTGGAAGTTAAACACAAAAAAGATTTTTGACTTCCTCAAAATATCACCTACTGACCCTTGTAAAAGTATCCAACCATGTAAAATGATAACAGATTTTAACACTGAGTCACATTACTTATTTTATATTGAATACGGAGGATTTCCTCTAATTGTGTATACTCATCTTTTCCCAGATGATTGCCTCAGTTATAAAGAGACAAACATTGTAGATACATTTAGTGAGAGAATGTGTCTGTCTGTTCAAGAACTCCTCTGAAACAGTAAGAATGAGGACCACCAAATTTGATATATAGTTTTCTCTTATAACTTAAAACACGGTAAGGGTTTGAATGTGCCAGGAAAATGAGATTTTCCTGGAATGGGATTGCTTCTCATAAAGCCACAGAGAAAAGACACAGAAACAACAGCAGGTGAAAGGGGCTGGCTGGGGATTCATTCCTCCTGTCCGGGACTGCTCCAGCCCTGAGTCTCCTGCATCCCAGGTACCTATTAGGGAGGGCTGAAGCTTCCACCATTTGTATGGGAACACTGCAAGTTGTTCCCCTTTGTTAGGGAGTGAAGGAAAGTGCACAGGTTGCTAAGGAGAGAAGGGAACATACAAGTCTGGACCTGCTGCAGCCAGGGGACATACACCCTTCTCCCGGCTGTGCTTGCTAGAGCTGCAGCTGCCAGGAAGAGGCACTTCTCATCTGGCCTCAAACTGCTACAGTGAGAGAGGGTTGGGATAATGCTCTCCCCCGGGCAGCCTGCATACTGAATCCCTCATCTCTAAGCCCCACCCTGAGCAATGATTTAATGAAGCAGAAACATTTTCATTTTATTTTCCAAAAACAAAAATTGAGTTAAGGACCCAAGAAACGCTGGATAAATCTTGTAGTTTTTCATAAATGCCAGTGCAGGAGCACATGCATAAGGCTTGAAAAATCCACTTGACAGTACTGCGTAGGAAGATTTCCCGACTGAATGACGTGTAAGTCATCAGTTTCTGCAAAATGTAAATTGTCTCAAAAAAACCTTACTTTTCTCACCCTTATACTTGTGAAGATTAACTCTGAAGATGAACCAAATCTAAACAAATGCAATGAATTCTTCCAGAACCTGCTAGCACACCAGCCCAGTGCCTCTGTGGTTGCCCATAGCTTGACAAAACAGCCAAACGAAATCTACAAGGCTCAGGTTAGTTTCACTACTGCTATGGAATCCTGTAGGAAGTGGTGGAACTTTAAGAACTATTTCTGTGTCATGATTTTGCTATTTGAGAAACCGACCAAGAGTAACAAAGAAGAGAGACACTAAAATTATTAATGGAGGCAGATAACCCAAAACATAGATGCTAGAGAAGTTGTAGCTCATCCCTCTTGTTACAGCAGGCAAGAGGGCAGCTAGCACTTGGCATTTATCAGATACATACCAGCCAGAGGCTGATATGACAGATTTATCCTCCAAGTAGTAACCAGTAACACCACCTATTAGCGGTCTCCCCTCCTCTCTGCTTTCCAAGAGCTGGAATTTCAGGGTACTGGGCTTCTTGCTGGAGCATTCTCTCATGGCATCTGTCAGTCAGGCCACTGGAAACCTACAGTACATATATTTTTCAAATGCAGTCAGCATGTTCCTTATGAATCAAGTTCTAATGCTCTCTGCCGTATAGAGTGTTGTGGGAGTACAAAGTTCTAAGGGCAACAGACCCACTGCAGTTCAATGTACAGAGATATAGGTGGCCAAAGCATGCGCACACAGATATAGTGACACAATATCTAATAGCTTTCTGCACCAGCACAGAGGTGGAGGAGTCTGAGGCAGAACAACAGGCTTGCAATTACTCTGACGTATTGGAAAAAAACATGAACTCCTTTCTCCCGCCTCTCCTCCCTCCAATCAGTGCTTTATACCTTGAGATGTAGAAAGCTTTCCCCACATCTCTCATGAAGATCTCCTTCATAAACAGGGCTTTTAAAAACATTGGTCCTAACAGATTAATCTGGTCACAAAAACTTTTTATTCAAACAAGTTTTAGTTTGGAGTTGATTAGTCTGGAAATATAACTTAAAAATGACCTTCAATTCAATTAGAGACTGCAACATGGCCTGTTTTGTGGATTTAAAGAATAGTAAGAAGCTGAGATAAAGGAGCATTGCTGAGACTGTTAGGTTGAGGAAACCTCAGAAGTAACCAAGGTGGTTAAAAAAAAAGAAATCAACGATAAAAAAAACCAAAACAAAAAAACAGATTTTTTATTTAAATCTGTTTTATTTTTTAAAAAATACTACATTTCTCATTTAAAAAAAAAGTTACAATTAAATCACCTCACAAACATGCTACACATATGCTTACAAACTCACAAAAATGAATTAATGGCTCTAGTCTGTCCAGCCTAACTACCAGGTCTTGCTTCTTGAAAGTTCTAGGCATCCAATTTCTGTTTCACAACAGACTAAAGTAACATGTGCAAAGAAAAATGCAGGTTAAGATTGTTTCTGTTCTGCGCTTATGTGGTGGTGGACCTGTGCCAAGCATGGCAGAGTTAATTAAGACTGTCTTAAGGACAGAGAGACAATACATAGGGAAAGGATGGAGGCAACATAGAAAGGAACAGTGGAATGGACTGAAAAGAAAAAGGGAAGACGTTATTCAGCACATAGTTTTGCCACAGAAAACTGTCATGGCTTCTGAATGTAAAAGAGCCTATCTGTGAATATTCTGAAGACATTAGTTGCCTGGGTAAAAAAGGAAAATGTGTCAATTGTAATCAGTACAAACAGAAAATGTAGGGCCTAGCTGCAAGAATGAAACTTCATAAGGAAAACTGCTTAACAGGCGCAAATGATGCAGATATGTCTGAAGAACAATATGGATCAACTATGCAACACATCTGTGATTTAACAAGTAAATTCCCAAGCCATTTGCTATGTTTGATGTTGCGAGAAAAAAAAAAGTTTATCTTAGCTAATACTTATGGCTTGCTTAATTAGGTCAGTAGGTTTAGAATCTTAGAATCACCCAAGTATACAATACAGAATCCTGCAGTAGAAGTAATCTAGAGTTGCCATTGAGTGTCATTTTCTTATTTTATAACACGCTACTGTGCTGCACCCTGTGCTTACTATGCTCACCAACTCCCCTCCCCACACCGGAGAATCATGGTGTCATTCTGTTGCCCAGCAGGAAAAACTTTTTTATATAGAGATAATACAAGCCTCTTATTCTGGAACATCATGGTCAGACCATAATGATGATACCATAAGCATAATTCCCTATTTTACTTCAGCATAATTAAGCTTTCCCAAAGAAATCCCCATCCTATACCTGTTTTTCATCGAGCTTACTCCAAAAATTAAGTGCACTCTAAGTACAGTCAGTCTTAGCTTTTTTGGTAACATGGAATCAGATCTGCAACAAAATGAAAGTGGGAGTGGGAAAGATGAGCGCTAGCTGTAGAAGTTAAGGACACCATACATTTAGTATTCTGGGGACTTATCTATTAGAATTAAAAACATTTGAAAATTAAAAAGGAGTTTAAGGCAGACAACAGACAGAAACTCAGGAGACTGCTGTCACTGCAAATGTGAAGTATTTATGTAACACTTAAATTTTAGTTTAATAAAATATGAGTGCTATTGTATTTGTGCATGTGATTTAGTTCTTACCATTTCTACTATACTGTGCCTGCATCTGCAGCTTGACATAGTACATAATACTCATTACCTATCTTTTAAATTAATAAAAATCAACTTATCTAAAAAAAACCCTCTGAAGTACACCATCCTACATGTTGTAAAATGCTGTAAATGAATATGTTTTAGTGTTCAGATTTGCACTATTGTTTGAAGAAATGTGAAGGGTTTTTGTGTGATTTAAATCACCTTGATTTAAATCAATCCACCCTAGGAGTAGCTACTATTCATAATATTTGTTATACTTTTTCATGCGCTCTATGTGAATTTACACTAAAAACTACACTATATACAATATAGACCTGAAGACCCACTAGAAGCTTCTGTACTACATATATTTAATAGACATGTATTTTCTGTTCCTTCAGTCACTGAAAGATCAAAATGCTTCTGAAGTCAGATGCACTAGAGTAACAGTATTAGAGCTATTTTATAATTCAGTTACAGTCTACTGTGCAAATATATCATTAAAATCATGAGTAAGACAGTTACCTAGTACATCAGAAAACTTAAAGGGTGATTTAAAAAAAATACCTTTTTTACAGAAGTACAGCTAAACAAACAAACAAAGGCAAGAGATTTATGAGCACAACACTCATGAAAACTGGTATTCAAGTGTTAATCTCCATACAGTTCTTTTCGCTTTACTATGATTTAGATTTCCTTCAAGGATCATTTTTCAAACATAATGCTTGCTACTTCAACATCAATACACTTGCATAACAATTTTTGTAAGTTCATAACTGGATATAGTCTAAGAAAGTTGCAATAATAAGAGTGCAAATGATTTTGTTTACTCCTAGTAATTGCTTTCTCATTATACTCAAGAGAGCCAACTGGTGGGTTTTTCGGGTGGGTTCGGGAGGGTCTTTACCTCTTAGCCTCTCCATGATCACTGCAAATCCAGCCTTATTGAGCCAGAAGTACCTGTGATGGCTTCCTCTCTTTCCAACAGGCAGCAGATTGCAGCCAGCAGGTAGAAAATTTCAGTGCTGTACCGTACAAAGTAATAATCCCTATGCCTTCTCTTCCTGGGCATCCTAACTGTAAAAGCCATTTTCAGTAACAATTCTAATTAAGTATACATTTGCATCACCAGAGTTAGAGGATTCCCCAATCACACGCAGACACAAAAACTTAAATATCCAGGCTCCCCCCGCCTCAATTCAGTCATAAAAAATAATCAAAGTGAAGTCTAACAACATTTATTACTTGTGTTTGCTGCTCCTGTGTTTTCTTCTCTTCATTTAGCTTAAACGTGATTTTCTTGTGTTTTACGTGAAGTCATACAAACACCTAAATATTAAATACAAATGTAAAATGGGGCCAAATCAAACACCCAAGAGTCCCGAAATTCAAAAGTATGGCCGAAACAATCTTCCTTTAATTCAGTCCTTTGTGCATCAGTCTCACTGCACAAGAACACCCCATGTTTGAAAACATATGCAAAATTGAGACAATGGAATAGGTTAAAGACAGTATTTTAATATTAACTCAGAACCTCCTTGTTCGGAAGGTTTTAGGTCAGACCTTAACATTAAGTCAATGTTAATTTTATTTTTTTCCTTTGTAGATAGTTATGATTAAGAAAATCCATCATACTTTTTAAAGAGCGCCTACCGCCCACAACTATCTCCAGTTTCTACTGACTGCTCAGAACTTTTGAAAAGTGGAATGTGTGTGTGCACCTCACATGGTAAGGGATGAGAGGTTTGAAGAGAAGCTCTGGATAAGCTTCAAAGCTTGTGTCTCTGGCCAACAGAAGATGGTCCAATAAAAGATATTACCTCACCCACCTTTATTTCCCTACTACTATATATAAACAGAAAGTAATGAATCCTGACTCTCCCACAATTTTTCCCATTCTGTTTAGCTTGTATTTTTAATATGAAGCACATCCTTCACTGTAGCAGCTTCTTCAGAGCCATGCACTCACAAGATAAATTAATGGTCAGTACAGGACAAGTACTCTTGTTGAGATTCAACCCAAGTAACTCATCCGAATGCTGGGGAATTCTCCATGGGAAGGATCTCCTTCCCAGGCTTCATTGCATCACTGAGCTGCAACTCCAGACAGAAGGCTAGAATACTCTCCAAGCCTCTGTTCTATGAGAGGGAAGAGAATGTGGGGGGGGGGTCACGTCACTGAAGATACAACCTGCCCCCAAAACCTGACTGTACAGCTATGTACACCGATCTCCCAGAGCCTGAAGGGATGGCACAGGACTCACTAGGACTTTCAAATTCTTCCTCTATACCTCATGCACTGAGACTGCGCTTGGCCTGCAGTCATAGTGTAACTAAGGATGTTAACTAGAGGTTAATTGACTAGTCAAGTGTCAATGGAATTTCCATCCACTACTCAATAGCCTACAGGCACTTCTGCATTCCTCCGTTGAAATGTACAAGAGCCCCAGCGGGGCATTCAAAGGAGGAAGTCCTGCTGACTCCGGGCTGCACACAAATGCCAGCTTTGAAATGCGCAAGAGTCCCCAGCGAGGGCTCTTGTGCATTTCAAAGCGGCAGTGCAGCATGGAGCCCAAGGTCAGCAGGGGCTCAGAGTCCCCGCTGACCCCGTGCTCTATGCTGTGCTGCCACTTTGAAATGCCACGTGGAGCCGGAGACAACTGGGGACTCCCTAGCTAATCCCAGGCTCCAGCATGGCATTTCCGCAGAACCCAGGATCAGCTGGGGAGTCCCCAGCTGACCCCGGGCTCCATTCGGGCAGTGCTACACACCTGAGTCGGGGATCAGCTGTGCAGCGCTGCCCCTTTGAATGCCACCTTGGCTTTCAAAGTGGCAGTGCCCCAGGCTCAGCTGTGTGGTGCTGCTGCTTTCAAGTACTCCTTCTCCCTCTTTTGCTGCCTCTGATAGAGATGGTTGGGGGGCGGGGGGGTGTGAATCGACTAGTCGACTGACTATCCAATAAGCATCTGTTTATTGGATAGTTGATTAGTCTTTAACATCCCTAAGTGTAACAGGACAAGATTTGCATCTGTTTCAGGCCCATAGGCAGGAATTTCTGTGGGGGGAACCTCATAACACTGTGAGTGAAAACTACAGTGATAAATGGGCATGTTAATCCTGTGGCCAAATTGCCACAAATGCATCAAAAATGCATCACCAAGATATAACAAAAAATCCGTATCAGAAACTATTACTGGGTATGTGCAATAGCCTTTTAAAAGTAAAGTCATTTTAGTTGAGGGTCGAATTTACACTGTGCATAACACTTAAAAACTTACTTTTAAAGTGTAATTTTAAGTTACAAAAGTGAAAAGAAGCGTAAAACCAGGAAGCTTCCTTGGGACACCTATAATGTGAACATACTTTCCTTTTGGGAAGTAGATCTCATATGACAAATTCAAATCAGACAAACATTGTAACGACTTAACTGTCAAGGTGATGCAACATTCATTATATCAACACACATCTGACATTGCTCTTGTAGTACCATACTTCAGCACTAAGACACCAGTTCTCAACAGAGACAATCCTACTGCATTACAACATACAGTTACTACCTTTAAGAAAGAAGGTTATCAAAGAGGAATACATCTGTATATATGTTTAAAAGCAAGTTATGCAAGCAATTCTGCTATTCTTCAGGTATTCAAGGACAAACCCTCAGGTCAGAGCCTATTTTGCAGTGGAGTATCCACCACCTCTGCGGGTGACATAAGCACACTTTTTACAGTCCAGGCAATCACCCCAGATTATTCGTACTACGCACAAAGAGATGCAAAGGTTTTGTAACTCATCTCAAACCCAATCCAGAAAATAACAAGGGCTAGTAGGTCCCTCTTTGCAGAATTCCCTGCCCCACACCAGGTATACTGCGAGGCCTAGAGCAGAGGGAAGGCAGCTAAGCTATATTAATCAAATCAAGTAACAAGGTCACCTGAAACAAGCAGTTTCAAATATATACAGAGAAAGTAAACAAGTCTCCTCTCTCTAAGCAGAAAGAGGTACAGAAAGGCAGGACTGGTGCGAAGAAAGGCTCAGTGTTTAGAAGCCTTTGTATAATGATGAGTTGCTGATTAAAGTATTGATTTATTCATTTCTGTCATTTATTCCAGAGAGACTTGGAACTTAGTGTATTTTAAATCACTGCTGCAAATACACGCAATCACAAGCAAGGTTTCCCATTTCACCCTGGAACTCAGTAGTAATGCTGACTTGCACACACATACGCTTCTCATTATATACTAGGAAGTGAAACAAATGTCCATAGGAAAACAGCATCCTATCATCTAAAAAGGGGGATGGTAACAAGGAAAGCTCATTCCAGACTCAGTTATTTTTACCTCGTGGAGCGTGAGATGCTTGCCATCCTTTCTTTTCGAGTCAAATCTGCCATATATTGCACTGTATTTCCTAATCTCCTCCTCCTTGCGAGGGTCCTCATCACTCATCTCAAAGATGTGACCAATCATTTTTGCCAGCTTCTTGTTTGTTTTCAGTAACTCCTTTACTTCATTCAAGTCACTTTTGGGCAGGGAGGGAACCATACGTTCCACACATTCAGCAACTGACAAAGCAGCTGCAGCGTCCAGGGTCTCAGTGTTTTCCTTTGGTGAAGCTGGAGAGCCAAGGTCAGCTGGGGAAAGGCTATGTTCACTCTCTGTAGTGTGATGTCCTTGCCAGAGTCTTGGTTCATTGCTGCTCTGCAGTGCTAAGTTTCCTACTACATCAGATTTGCTCGCACCCACACTTTGCACACATGTGGTGGCAGCACATTTTGGAATCTTCAAGTGAGGTTCCCTGGTATTACTATTCCTTTCATAACTGGGGCAAGATATTCCCAACCAAGCAGGGGATCCTTCTGGTAATTTATAGATTGGAATGCTACTGACTGGTAAGGAGGTGAGAGGCTGATTAAAAAGACCAGGGTTTGTGACCCAGTCTCTCAAAGCCTTTTGCAGTCTTCGGACATGAAGAGGCTTGCTAGCCATTCCTACAAGCGCCATTATCTCCAAGAACTCCTCTTCACCTGCTTCGCACAGCTGCTGCACATCATCACCTCCCTGCTGAATGAAGGCATCAAAGTAGAATAAGAGATTTGCTTTTTGTAATATTCGATAGAGCTGCAACTCCCCAAGGGTTCTGGGTAAAGCTGACGCCATCACAGATGCTAGAACCTGCAAAGAATAAGAACTGTAATTACAAAATAGTCTTTAAGCTACAAAATCTTCATATTCCTGTATCTAAGGATGTTAGAGACACAAGGTGGGTGAGAATCTCTTTTACTGGACCAACTTCTGTTGGTAAGAGAAGCTTTCAAGCTTACACAGAGCTCTTCGCCCTGTGTAAGCTCAAAAGCTTGTCTGTCTAAGATACTACCCACCCACCTTGTTTCTCTAATATCCTTGGACCAATGTGGCTACAGCAACACTGTACAGACTGCAGGTTATTAACTCGTAGGGGAGAGTATTCTTCCTTCTTATAAAATCTTTTACAGCTACAAAGAACGGTGTTGCATTTTCTCCTTGGACCAGTAGGCATGCTATTGAATAAGGCACGGACTAAAGGACGAAAGTCTTAAGGACTAAAGTCTGTGGCTGCCACATTTCTCAATAAAGCTTAATGGAGCCCATGCTGAAATTTCAGTAAAACTGTGAAGGAAAAAAAGGGATGATTCAAGGATGGACCTAGCTTTGGGGTAGGCAATAATTTTCAGTGGAGGGGGGAGATGCCAAGATTTTGGACAGTGGTTAAGAGCCACACTTTTCTGTCCCAAACCCCACACCACCTCCATAGAAGTTGGGTGCAGAAGGTAGCCTGGGGTAGGGCACTGGGGTGCAGGAAAGGGTGTGGGGCCTGAGACAGAGTTTGGGTGAAGTAAGGGGTTATGACCCAGGGCAAGGGATTGGGGTACTAGGTCCAGGAGGAAATAGAGGTCCAAGAGTGAATTTTGACCTGGAGGAAGGATACAGCAGGAGGTGCAGGGTCTAGGAGGGAATTGTGACCTAGGACAGGATGTGTGCACAGAGGATTTGGGTGATGACCTAGGGCAGAGGAGGGTGGCAATCTGGGGCAGGGAGTTAGGAAGTGGAAGGGGCTGGGATGCCAGAGTCAGAGGCTAGGGTGCTGGAAGCAGGCTCTGGCCAGGAGTCACTTACCTAAGGCATCTCCCAGCCAGCAGCCCAACAGGGTCCTCAAGGCAACCCCTCTCCCGCAGCAGCCCCAAGCTGCTCAAGGAGGTTCCCTCCATGTGCTGCTCAGTGTGCGCCCCTAAGGGACGAGAGACTTTGCGTGCTCCCCTGCCCCAAGCCAATCATCGCAGCTGAGAGCAAGGCCTGGGGGTGGGAGAAACACGAAAACTCTCACGTCTCTTCACCAGGGTCACGTGGTACCTAGAGAAAAGAGTCAGCTTTTTTGAACAGCTGGCAGCTCTCTCTATGTACCTCAGGCCCTTGGCAGGGTGCATGGGGAAGGAGACTTCACACACTCCCCTGCTCCCAGGCCAATTGAGGTCTGGGAGTGCGCGTGAAGTCTCTTGCCCTCTGCCAGGGGAACAAATTGCTGTTCAAAACCACTGGCAGCTCCCTCTAAGTGCTGCATGTACCTGGTGGGGTGGAGTGGAAGTTGCCAGCCATTTTGAACAGCCTCAGCATCTTGGCAGGACGGACTGCAGGCAGAACAAACGGCTTAGTGAGCTATATCTTGCCCACCCTGACCTAGCTTATTTTCAATTTGTTCCCAACACCAACAAACCATATTTCTTTTGCTGCTGTTTAGTGGAGCTCATTGTTCAATTTTGAATTAAAATAGTCACGGACTACCTCAAAGGTAAAACAATACTTGCCTACACAATACAGGTTGCACTTCTATAAATCAGAACTCTCTGGTCCAGCAAGACCACAGATGTTCCAGGATAAGAAAGTCC
>JANRFK010006693.1:20429304-20439680 GCA_030068395.1 Apalone spinifera
AGCCTCATTTGCATATTACTTGCGCAAGAAGCCGCGAGTGTAGACATAGCCTATATGTACAGCACAAGAGAAATGCAGCCACCTCTGGGGAAAGAGGCAGTAACATTGCACAACAATGTGGGGAGTGAAATTTTGATCAAACACATTGCAATAAACCTTTACCCTTACAAAGAATATGCACAGTTCTTTAAAATCCACATGGTGCTAACATACAAAGGATTTATGCAAAATGTTCACATATCAAACTGTATGGAACTGGATTTATCTACTCTGGAAGTGAAAATAACTAAACAATTCCTCCAGAGCATTTGAAAACACTGCAATCAGTGGTTATTTTTTCTATCTGGTGCTCAGAACACTTAGCCACACCTCCAGCTTCTGATGGGAGCCAAATGCCAAGGAAGTCTGGGTAAAATCACAACCTTCTCCTGGGTTGCCCTCACTATGGAGGCTGGGGGGAGGGAAGAATGAGCATGAGGTAAGCTTGTCTTACATGTCTTCCAACACGATTAGATTTTGGGGTAGAAGAGAGAAAGCTTGGAGCAGGTGATATGACAACCAGGCCCATAGCACTTCCCAACAGAAAGCAGGGTAAAACTGCCTTTTGCAATGCTTTAAGGGAGAAGCCCATATTGTGTCCTGATCATATCTCATGCAATGACACAGGATGAAAGCTGACCCTACCAAAGGATTTTCTGATCTCATGGGTGCCCTGCATCTGTTTACTGTCCCTCCTGATTGAGGTTTTGGGACTCTTCCTTAGGAAACTGGCGCTGGGATTTTAGGACTCTTCATCAGAAGAAATGTTCTTTTTTGGTTTTGTCTGGTTTACATTTTGTAGTTTCACTAGTTGTAACATGCCTAAAGCATTCAGAAGGTGCAACAAAGAAAATGTCAAAAACAGGAAACAAAAATCAGTGAGATCCACTAACCTGTTTATTATAAGCTCAGCCCAAACGATACCACACCTGCAGCATAATAGCACTTCACATCTGTTGCAGACTTCCCTTCTTAAAGAGTTTACAAGTTGTGGGCTAATTTTCATAGACGTTAAGGCTAGTAGAGACCATCCGTAGCAGGGTTCAGAGCCCGGGGCAACACCCCTGTCTTAGGCCCTACCCCTGTCTTAGGCCCTTGCATCACTCCACTCCTTCCCCGAAGTCCTGCCCCTCTTCTGTCCTCTTTTTGCTCCTATCAAATCCCTTTTCCAAAGACCCCTCCCTCAAGTGACAAGATTACTGGAGAGGGGCCTGGCACAGCACCAGGGGGTTCCCTCATCCCTGCACTCACAATAGTGGCAAGAGCTAGAGTCATTCAGCAGCCTGCTCTGCTCTGCCACCCCTCTCCCAGTCCACTGCATTCTGCTTCACTGCGGCACTAGGAAGAGGACGCCCCTGCCTGCTCCACTTTTTGGAGCAATGCAAGGCTTGGGGTAGTGGGCTGGGGCAAGGGCCATGGCACTCTACTTCCCACTGCCGGAGTGAAGCGGAGGGCAGCAGTTTGGGAGATGGGCAGTAGAGCAGATCAGAGCAGGCTGCTGGGTTGCGCCGGATCCCACTGCCACGCTGAATGTGGGAAGCCCCACATTCAGCTGCCGCCCTACCCCAGACTCCTCAGGGAATCACCCAGGCCACCCTGGGCCCTGCAGGTTCCATCAATAAGCTGGTTCAGGCAGCTGCTGTGGGGCTCCCCAAAGCATGAGGCCTGAGGCAGCTGCCCCCCATCATCCTATGGTCGGAATGGCTCTGACTATTATGATTATCTAGTCTGACTTCCTGTGTAATCCAGGACATAGAATTTTAGCCAGTACTTTGTGCATTCAGCCCGACAGTTTATAGTTGAAATTCAGAAACAATGCCTAAAAGGGTGTAAGTTAGAGCCACTTTCATGCAAACAGACGGACTTGAACTTCCTTACACCTGTTCTACTGATGCAGAAGGGTGTCTGGGTGGGTGTAATTTACATGCTGAAGTGCTGCAGGAAGGTGTAAGTTAAAATCCCTGATTGTTCTATCAGGTCACTGAGTTTCTTGCATCCCTCAAAGAATGAAACAGATTCAGTTGCAAAAAAACCCTTGTGGTATTATTTCAAAGGTTTAATGCCACTCTGCAACCAAGAGCCCTCAACCCTCAGCCGTAGCTACTCCAGGGATTCCAGACACAAAAGGGGGCTGTGCAGGGATGTCATTTGGGGGGAGCTGAAGGTTCCTCCTTCCCCCCATTTTCATGCAGGAGGTATGCTCCCAGGCAGAACTCCTAACTACAGGTTGGGCAGTAGTGTGGAATGGGAGTTATGCAGAAGATAGGTGCCTCTGGGGCAAAGAGTCAGTATTTTGTTGACAAACAGAGGCAGGGTGATTAAGATAAAAAAGGGGTGGTAGTTGCCTGTAAAACAGGAACCCATCTGCAGGGTGCATGGCAGGGGCCAGAAATCTATGGCTCTTGAACCAGCTATTGCTCAGTATGGAACCAATTATGGCTCTTTTGTCATTCCCAAAATACACACAACTTTTTAAATTCAAGTGAAAAATTAATTCAAAATTTTACAAATACATAATTACTCATATCAGGATGGTCTTTGTCTATTTCACCTTTAACCAGAGGTGAAAATAAAGTGGTGGGATCCAGTCAAAACTGGCTGCGCTCCAGCAGGAGCTGGCTGGGTCACTCTGCTTGTTTAAAGGGCTGGCTGAAGGCACACTGTAGGGGACGCTTGTGCACTCCCACCTTGGATAGTGATTGGGGCTGGTAGCGGCAGATACCTCCATCTGGCCACGACAGCCCGGCTCTAGCCCCCAGCTGACTGCCGTGATCTGTCCCCCGCCTCTATGCTCCTGGGGTAGACCTCCCAGCCCAGACGTGACTGCATGTCTTGGGCTCCAGCTGCAGCAGGGATACTTGTGGTCCCCTCACCATGCTGTGCAAATGCCTCACAATGTCTAGACTATTTCTCCAGGATAAGATGGTGCAAATGGTTCAGACATTTAAGTATGAAGTGTATAGTTTGAGCACTTTTAAAATATCTGATATTGGAGGTGCTGATCACAATAGAAGTTTTATTTGATTTTACTAAAAGATTTAACACTCCAACTTTCTTTCAAGATAAAGAACTTTACAAAGCTGCTGTGCTTGTTTATTTTCCTTTCTGCTTGCAGTGGTCCTGAGATACCTCAGAAGTGCTGATTTTTTTCTCAGCTTTAAAATATGGAATTTTCTTTCAGTCTGGTTTTAAATATTCTCCTGTGAGAACTGCAACTCAGTCACTGTAGTGTTGTTTTAAGAGCCTTCTGGAAAGTAACTAGACTTTCAACAGAAGTGAAAGTAGAGTTGCCAACTCTTATCATTTTATCACAAGTTTAGCGATAATTATTGCTTTCTTTAAAGTCCCAGCGCCTGGAGGCTAGTAGACGTGATGATTTCAGCCTTTAATCTTAAAGAAAAATTACGTTTCTAGCCCTTGTGGCTGTGGAGAAAGCTTCAAAATGAAACCCCCCAATACACCCTAAAGACTCAAAAAGCAGATGGCAAATAAAAAGAGCTCTCAGACTACTATTTTTACATAATCTCATGATTTTAGAGCAAATCTCATAATTTTTGTTGAGTCTGATTCATGATTTCTGAACATTTGAGGTTGGCAAAAGTGACTTGAAAGTCTCAGTTTCATGCCCGTTTAAGTCAGTTTCTAGTCTATTATTTGCAGTGGGATAACGCCCCTACAGCTCCAAGCAGGTGCAGTATAAACTCACAAAGCTTTGCCCTAGTAGAATGTTTCTAAACGTTAAATGATCTGATTCCACACTTGGTGAACTGCAAAAAAGTGATAGAAAGTAATCTAGATTTTTCTAGTTGTTTCAACTGTTGTATTCAAGAGTTAGTAACAAAATCAGAATATACATTAACATTTTAAACCTAACCAGTCTCCCTTAAGTGACTTCCCACAAAGTGTGAGAACAAGTTACTATTAGAGATGAGTGGGTCTAATATTCAGGACTGTTGACGGGTGAGTATGTGTGTGTGTGTATGGGGTAAAGGGGACAACTGCCCTGGGGCCCAGTGATTTTAAAGATCCTGGGGCTCCCGGCTGCTCCAGGTACTATGGTAGCAGCAGCAACTGGAGCCCCAGGTTCTTTGAATCTGCGTTGGAGCCCCATGCAGCATGCTTTGGGTGGCTCTAAGAGCCGGGGGGTGGGGGGTGGAGGGGAGCAGTGCAGTGTACTCCAGGTGGCACTGAGGACAGGCTACCCCTGCCCTACCCCTTCCACCCAAGACCCTACCCTTTCCAGGAGCACAGAGCTGCCCCCACCTTGCCCAGCTCTCTTGCTAATATTTATTCAATTCTCTTTTTTAGATAAGAATTAGATATGGTGCTCCTGTCAGCTAATTTCTAAGTTATCTGCAGAAACCAAACAAACCAAAAAACTATAGAATTTTCAGATGCCTAAATAGCCCCTAGAATCTCAGTTAACCTCCCCCCTCCCCTGCAAAATCTTAAATAGTGTGACTGGGGCTCTGCAGAAAAAATAATATATCCCCAATGTGAGCTCTGTATGGCTGCAGGGTGTGTACGTGGGTGTACGGAATGGAAGATCTGTGTCCCCCTAGTTATAGCCCCAGCCCACACAGCCCCTCCTACCCACCCAGCTTCTCTCTCTTCCCTCTGCATGGATCCCAACCCTACCAAGTGCTCTCTGGATGGGGCGGGAGACCCTGGGAAAGCAACAGTGAGTATTTCTGCCAAGGTGGCTTTCCCTTCCTTCCCCACTTATTGCACAGATCTTGAGAGCATAATCTATGTCTTTCATTTTATGTCTGATTTCTTAAAGCAGGCTAAATACACACATGATATAGAAGCAGCATGTAATATACACAAGAATGTGTATGGGATTAATTCCTTTTATTCTAACCCTGCCCCCATCTTCCAAACCTCAGAGTTTATCATGAGTCTGTATAAGATCTGAATCTCAGATTAATAACCATATACAAGTTCCATAGAATCAAAGAAAAATCAACAGCAAGCAAGCAATCAAGCAATTATATTCAGGAAGACGAGACAGCAAAACTGCAGGGCTGCCAACACAGCAGCTGGTACAGCTCCCTTAAGAGCTTCAAGCAGAATGTCTCCCACGGTTTGGTTCCCAGCTTCCCTGACTGCCACCAGAAGAGATGAAGTGGGGAGGAGGATGAGGAGGAAGAGCACAATGTGAGGGCGTTTGTGGCACTTCACCTCCTCATTACAGTCTGTTTATTTCTGTTAGGTCACAACTACTAGTGGTCATAACATAATTATTATTTCAAATGTATGTTTTAAACATATTTCTTGGGGATGCTATTAATGTGTGTGAAGAAAACACTCAAACTGTTTGCTTTTAATTATGAAGACAGAAAATTAATTGCATATGCATTTATGGTTTTTATTATCTATCATTTATATAGTGCCAAGTGTCCATAACACTGTGCAATGAGTGGGATGTGCTGAACAGATGACAGTGCCTATTAAGAGTTTATGCCCTAGAGAGCTTACAGTTTAAAGCAGGGTGGGCAATAATTTTTGATGGGAGGCACTCCAAGATTTTGGTAATGGTCAAGGGCCACACTTTTCTATGGAGCAGGTGTAGGATCTGGGATGAAGATTGGTGCAGAAGCGGGTTCATGGTAAAGGACTTGGGTGCAGGAGAAGATGTGGGGTCTGAGAGGAAGTTTGGGTGAAGAAGTTTGGGCAGAGGTTTGAGGTGCAAATTTGGGGAGGGCGTATGAATGCTGGGAAGGATTCTGGTCTGGGGGGGAGGAGTGTAGGAGGGGATTCAGGGTCTGGGAGGGAATTGTGACCTGAGGGACAGGGTGCAGAGCAGATGGGTGATGACCTGGGGCAGGAGGTGGTGGTGGTCTGGGCTAGGGAATTGGGGGGAGGAAGGGACTGGGGTGCTAGAGGCATGCTCTGGCTGGGCTCACAGCCAGCAGCCCTGCAGGATTCCAGGGCAGGCTCCCTGCCTGCCACAGTCCCAGGCTGTAGGAGCAGAGAGATTCTGCTGGTAGGCAGGGGCAGCATGTGAAGCCTCCTCCTCCCCACCCACAACCCCCGTACTCAGAGCAGAGCCATGGGGAGGAGCCAGCCACTTAAAGCAGCATGGGGCTGCTCTGAAGTACCTGGCTGCTCTCTTCCTGAGGGTCTCTGCTGGGTGATCTGTGCAGGCCCAGCCTTAGGGCAAGTAGAGTAAGGTGGTTGCCTTGGGACCTGTGCCTTCAGGGTCCCACGTTGCCCACTGCCTGCCTCCCGGGTGCTCACTTGCTGCCCTGGCTAAGAGCCACTCGGCCGTGTGGCACAGCCAACCACAGCGTGCCACCTTGGGCCCTGCCAACTCTTTGGCTAGGCCTGGGCCTGCAAACCGGATCCGGAGGGTTGTTGGGCCAGATTCGGCCCACAGGCCAGATCTTGCCTGCCCCTGCTCTAAAGGCACACACAAGTATAAGCTAGTGTAACATAGTGCAGAACATATACAAACACAGAACAGGGTGTGGTTTTGATAGCTGGAATGCCTCACTGTACAGGTGTGTAGCAAAAACGTTTATGAAAGAGGGTGTATCATGAATATTAAGCGACAGGCTGTTCCAACCAGAGGAGCCAACACAAAAGTGCAAAGTATAAGGAGTGGGTGAAGTAGACAAAAGGAGCAATCATGAGAGAAGCTTGGGTGGAGACTAGAGAATGGAGTGGTGTGTAGGAGTTGATGAGGGCAGAGATGTAGGCAGATCAGAGCTCTGCAGAGAGTTACAATGAAGAGAAGTTTTAACATGATGGGAGGGTGGAAGCCAGGGAGGTCTGATCAGAATGGCAGGAGAGGAAGAAGTCTCAGCAGCATTGTAGTGTGAATCTTCCTATTGATTCTTAAAATATAGATCGATAGAATATAAAGCCAGAAGAGACTGCTACAACTATGTAATGTGACCTCTTATATAAAGAGAGGCCAAAGAATTTCACTCGATAATCTGGTTATCATCTGGATGTCGATAAAATAGCATAATTAGTATTATTATTAATTATGATTGAGAATTTGTTAAAGGATTAATTCAAACCTTGTAGTAATAATGATCTTTATCAGGCTTTGAGTCACTTCAGTCCTTTTAGGGAAATAAACTGAGAACTCTGCAAGTACGTGATTCATAACAAAATAATACTTTCTCTTGCATGGCACTGTTCACCTGAGGATCTCACAGGGCTTTATCAACATTAGTTATTTAATGATCTTCAACACCATTCCTTCCAAAGCTCTACACATGTGGTATTTTGCCAAGCCTGTTTAAATTAACAGAAACTGTTCTGTAAAGGCTGTGCATATTACTTGGGAAATGGATGGTCTTCTTCCATGGAGCATGGAAGGGAGTCAAAGCAACTTAGCTTATATGTATAAATTCCCTTCTTTAAAATTTCATAGGCTCTAAAAATAGAACTCAAATGTTACTGGCACTATGAGCAACTTCCAGATGTTGTTTGACCCAGGTCAAACAATCACGGGATCTCCTCCATCAGTCAAACACAAACAGCAACACTCCATAAGGGCTAGCAGTATTTTCACTGTTGAGAATATGGAAAGTATATGGAAGTAAGGAAGACTCAGATGAACAGGCCTACAGCCACAAAGTTTCCATTGCCATCAGTTGTGAATCAGACATAAATGCAAATGCTTGACCACAATTTCTGCCAAGTCCACACTTCTGCCTGCCACATCATACCAACAGGAGGTTGCACAGGTGCTGATGTCACTCAGGAAGGACTCCAGGTGTGTTCTTGGGAGCTTGGCAATTAAATGTCGTCTCATTACGAGGGAAAATGTGCACATATGCTAGGTAAAATATATCCCCAAGAGTTACAAAAAGGGAGGCAAAACTGTGAGTGAGTTTAATATGCATTGTCTGAGGGCCTAATAGAACTAGTCAGAACAAAATGCGGGCAGGGGCTGTGCAATCTTCCCCCATGCAACTCTACCAATTAAAATCAATCTGGAATTACAACAACTTTACTGTAACTATCCTGAGCCTCCCCTTCATAGAAACAGATGGCCAAGAGAGGTGCTGGAGGCTAAATTTAGGCTGCTAGGAAAGAGATTGAAATCCAGGATGTTCTCTGGTAGCGTTCTCTAAAATGCTTCCAGTTCCACGCACAGGGCCAGGTAGGCAGGCAGAGCTTCGGAGTCCCAATGCGTGGATGAGAAAATGGTGTAGAGAGGAGGGCTTTAGATGTATTAGGAACTGGGGAAGCTTTTGGGATAGGGGGAGCTTATACAGGAAGGATGGGCTTCATCTGAACCAAAATGGAACCAGACTGCTGGCACTTAACATTAAAAAGATTGTAGAGCAGTTTTTAAACTAAGGACTGAGGAAAAGCTGACAGATGCAGAGGAGCACATGAATTGGACAGAGACATCTATTACGGGAGAGTCTATTAATAGAGATGTTGTATGTTCTAGTCAGGAGGAGAGGATGGAAGTAGGGTCAAATCAAATGAGACACAATCAAATGAAAAAGAGACTAACACATCAGGAAATGGCAGATAAATAAATAGTGATAAAGTGCTTATATACAAATGCTAGAAGTCTAAATAGTAAAATGGGTGAACTGGAGTGCCTAGTTTTAAAGGAGGATATTGATATAATAGGCATCACAGAAATTTGGTGGAATGAGGACAATCAATGGAACACAGTTATACCAGGGTACAAAATATATTGGAAGGACAGAACAGGTCGTGCTGGTGGCAGAGTGGCACTATCTGTGAAAAAAAATGTAGAATCAAATGAAGTAAAAATCTGAAATGAGTCAAAATGCTCCTTAGAATCTCTATGGATAGTAATTCCGTGGTCCAATAATAAGAATATAGCTTTAGGGATATATTATCGACCACCTGATCAGGACAGTGATAGTGACTATTAAATGTTATGGGAGATTAGAGAGGCTATCAAAGTTAAAAACTCAATAATAGTGGGGGTTTTCAACTATCCCCATATTGACTGGGTACACATCACCTCAGGATGGGATTCAGAGAGAAAATTTCTTGATATGTTAAATGATTGCTTCTTGGAGCAGATGTTTCTGGAACCCACAAGCGGAGAGGCTGTTCTTGATTTAGTCTTAAGTGGAGCACAGGATCTGGAAGTTAAACAGAAATTAAAACGTACAGACACAAAAGTAAAATCTCTGCAAGATGCATGGAAACTTTTCAAAGACACCATAATAGAGGCCCAACTTAAATGTATACCCCAAATTAAAAAACACAATAAGAGAACCAAAAAAGTGCTACTGTGGCTTAACAACCAGGTGAAAGAAGCAGTGACAGATACAAAGATATCTTTTAAAAAGTGGAAATCAAATCCTAGTAAGGAAAATAGAAGGGACCATAAACTTTGTCAAATTAAGTGTAAAAATATAATAAGAAAAGCCAAAAAGGAATTTGAAGAACAGCTAGCCAAAAACTCAAAAAGTAATAGTAAAATGTTTTTTAAGTACATTAGAAGCAGGAAACTGGCTAAATAACCAGTGGGACCCTTGGTTGAGTACTCCTTTAGCATCTCAATCAAAGACGATAAAGTCATAGCAGAGAAGCTAAATGAATTCTTTGCTTCAGTCTTCATGGATGAGGATATTGGGGACATTTCTAAACCTGAGCCATTCTTTTAAGGTGACAAATCTGGGAATTGTCCAGATTGAGGTGTCATTAGAAGAGGTTTTGGTACAAATTGATAAACTTAACAGTAACAAGTCACCGGGACCAGATGGCATTCACCCAAGAGTTGTGAAAGAACTCAAATGGGAAATTGCAGAACTATTAACTGTGGTTTGTAACCTAACCTTTAAATCAGCTTCCTTACCTAATGATTGGAAGATAGCTAACATGATGCCAATATTTAAAAAGGGCTTTAGAGGCAATCCTGGCAGTTACAGATTGGTAAGTCTAACATCAGTACCGGGCAAATTAGTTGAAACTATAGTAAAGAATAAAATTGTCAGACACTTGGATGAATATAATTAGTTGGGGGAGAGTCAACATGGTTTCTGTAAAGGGAAATCATGCCTTACTAATCTGCTAGTGTTCTTTGAGGGGGTCAACAAATATGTGGACAAGGGGGATCCAGTGGATATAGTATACTTAGATTTCCAGAAAGCCTTTGACAAGGCCCATCACCAAAGGCTCTTCAGTAAAGTAAGTTGTCATGGGATGAGAGGGAAGGTCCTTTTGTGGATTGGTAACTGGTTAAAAGATAGGAAACAAAGGGAGGTAAGTTTTCAGAGTGGAGAGAGGTAACTAGTGGGGTTCCCCAAGAGTCTGTCCTGGGTCCCATCCTATTCAACTTATTTATAAATGATCTAGAGAAAGGGGTAAACAGTGAG
>JANRFK010006693.1:20450672-20462865 GCA_030068395.1 Apalone spinifera
AAAAATGGCGCCCAGCCGGGAAGATGCAAATCAAGCATGGGATATTTAAATCCCAGCCTTGATTTGCAATTCCAAATGCCTACATTTGCAGCCCTATTCCGAAATAGGCTGCAAGTGTAGCCATACCCTGAGAGCCTGCAATTTTTGTTGCTGTTTGCTTTCCGTTTCTGTTCTTTGTTTACTCCTGATACCATGTGCCAGATATGAAAAGGTCGCAGAGCCTGTTTATATACACCAGAGATGTTCAGTATAAGATCCTTAATGCACTGTCATGTGTTGATGAGGTTTATTAAATAAGGTACTTTACACACAGTGCCACTAGTGGCTAAACAGTATCATACTGTTTAGCATTCCATTACAAGCCTCTTCACTGCAGGGAGCTTGGACCTTCTTTTAGGCTAGGTCATACCCTTTGCTTTCCCAGGCCTCCTCCCAGTTGCTCACTATGGAGTTGAGCTTCCTCCCAGCCCTGGATGTCCTCTCTATTCTTGACATGATTTGCAAGTGTAGCAGAATGGAGTCACTCCATCCCAGAGCAATTCCTTATTACCTTCCTGCCTGGTGCATAGGTTATACGGTGTCACAGGTAGACAGGGTAAAGTTGCCACATCTAGGGTACGAAAATCCAGAGGATGATCCTGTGCCCAGAAATCCGGACAGCTGACACCCTTAGGAAAAAGAACTGAGGCAGGCCTACACAAAGGCCAGGGAGCAGAGCTCCTGCTCAGGATGGCACCCCAATCTTACCCCTATTTTGAGTAGCTCCATCGCATCCTGGAAGAGTGGTCAGTTCCACACCCCCTTGTTGTGGACTTAGGGCTGGAGACACTTGTCATCAGCCTCCCGGAGAGCAGGGTTGTGGACAAGAACAAGGATGAGAAGGAGCCAGCACTGGCAACATGCCTGACAGCTAGGAGGTCAGCCTGTCCCTGGAGTTGGTACCCCTCTCCCAGGATGTCATCTGAGACTCGTATGAGGCTGGAGAAGGCCTATCAGGTGCGTTCCATTACTTTCCCGACAAGCGCGGTGGGTGGTGAGGGGCTGCGAGCTCCTCACTCAGCCTGGGGATCACACTGCAGCCTGTGCACATGAAGCAGCAGTCTGGAGCACACAACCGCAATGAGGCTGCCACAAAAGAACCTTGCACTCCTGCTCACATGGTTTCAGAGAGGCCTGCCTTCCTTCCGACCCTGTTGTGGGACACCTTACCACCAGAAGCCGCCACTAAGGAAGATGGGAACATGGACGGACACACACACAGCAATGCCGCACGTGGCACAGGCTCATGCCTGCACTCCCGGGGCAGCATCCACTCCTGGGCAAGCATGGCAAGGCAGAGGACACCAAGTTCCTGTCAGGGGAGCCTGCTGGGACGGAGGAAAAGGAGGGGACCCTCATAGCACCCTCTCTGGCAAACAGCATCTGCCACTCACACACATCTCCCCCAACACCCTCCCTGCTCCAGCAGCCAGAGATTGAAGCCCTCTCCTTGTGGGATGCCGCCACTGCTGGACTCGGTGTGTGCATGGCACAGAGGGAAGCCAAGCCAAGCCGGGACGTGAGTATAGCAAGGCTTCCCTGGGACATCTGTGCCCCTGCAGGAAAGCATCCAATGTCTAGGCCACAGATGCTTTCCTGCAGGGGCACAGATGTCCCAGGGAAGCCTTGCTATACTCACGTCCCGGTTTGGCCATAGCCTTGCTTGAAGCACATTGCCTTTGTCTGACCCGAGACTTTTCAGTGGCTAGGCTTCAGGCACCCTGTCTCCTGGGCTGACTGCCCTTCTCACTTTTCTTCACGGCTGGACCAGCTGCGAGTAGCTGAGCAGCAAGACCGGAGGTTGACAGCAGGCCTGGAGCATGTGCGCAGCTTATATTGCTGCCATTGACCTCCTGGTGGCTGCTGACCATTGAGCAGTCCAGCAGCCACCCACTCCGCTCCTGCTGCCACTCCTGCTCCTGCCCTTGCTCCCGCCTCTCTAGTTTCTCCCCCAGCCCTCATCCATGGCTGGTGAGAGCCCCGCACAAGAGGTAATGGGACTACCCAAGGCAGGCACCTATCCCAGTCCTACAATTCCTGAGTCTCTCCTCCCACTCCTACCGCCATCCTTCCCCCTCCCAGATTCTTTCCTCATCCCTTCCCAGTTTTATTTACCCCAAATTTGAAAAAAATACAGTTTCTTGGTTCAAAACATAAAGTCTGGTTTATTTTATCTGTAAGGAAGGGAAGAGTGGGGGAGGAAAGGCACAGAGGGGCACTGTAGAGGCCCCTTGTGGGGAGGCCCAGAGGAGTGTCACAACTGGCTCTGGCTGAAACTCTCCCTCAAGGCCTCCCGGATATGCACAGCTTCCTGATGGGCCTGCCAGATGGCAGCTGTGTGCAGCTGCTGAAAGGCCCTTGCGAGCTGCTCAGCTTCTGCCCCCCACCCTGGCAGGAACATCTCCCCCTTTGCTCTCACATATATTGTGTAGGACACAGCAGGATAGTGTTGATGACCCTCACCACCTACAGAAGGAGACAAACAGAGAATCACAGGGTTACTAGATCCCTCAGGAATTCCCCAAGCCCAAGTCACTTTCCCCCCACCAGAATCAACCCCAATTTGCCCCATCCCCAGCAGAGCTTTGTGAAGCCAGGACTGGAGAACCTCCTGGGGAGGGAGAGTCCTCCACCTCCACTTCCCTAGGGATTCCCATTCCAGCAGTTCACCAACCTCCTGGGACAATAGCAAGAAGGTCATACCTGCATGAGCACAGCCCCAATGGTCGATCTCCTTATGCTGAACTGGTTTCCATTAGAGTGGTAGCTGCCCAGCATGGCGAGCTTCCAAATAGCGGTGGTGACCCGCTTCTGGAGGGGGATGGTGGGTATCACATGGTGGGTATTCACCAGAGGGCAGGGGTAAGCCACTAGCACAGCTCCAGGAAGGTGTCCTTCCACATATGGAAATTCTGGAGTCACTGTTGGTCGTCCTACCGCTCCATGATGATCCGGTCCCACCAGTCAGAACGGGTGTCCCGTCGCCAGAAGCGGCAGTGCACTGTGTGTAGGGAAGGGTAGGAGGGGCTGTGCTGCATGAGCAGCATGTGGAGAGAGGTGAGGAGGTGCCCCTCACTGAGCTGCAGGTCCTGTTCCTGCAATGCCATGAGGGCAGCCTGCAGAAACTGCACCAGGAGGTGGGGCATGAGGTCTAAGAGCCAGCGAGTGCTTTCCAGCAGGTTCAGCTCCATGACTGGAGTGCTGTGGTGTCAGCAAAGGGCAAGAGCCTGCTGTCCCTCAAGGAGATAGGCAAAGGTGAAGAGCCTAAGACATGGTTGTAGAGGGGGCCTCTTTAAGCACAAGCCTCAGATAGCCTCAGGCAGCAGCTACAGGAAATGAATGCTGTCCTGATGCCCCACCGGAAGTGCTTTTTTTGGGGGGGAGGGGAAGGGGAGAGGGATGATTTTAAATGCGATTCAGGCTCCAATCAGTGTGGATGCACTGTTTTGCTAGAGAGCTGCACTGTTTCTATGGACATTTGTAGTGCAGATTTGCTATTTTGAAATAGCTATTCCAGGAGTTATTATTCCGAAATAGCTCATTTTGAAATATGCATGTTGTGTAGACGTACCCACAAAATTATCTGAAACACTTGTGTTTGGTTATTCTGCTTTTAGCTGTAGTGTGTCTCACTGAGATTCTGTTGGCCAGATTCTCAGCTGATGTAAATCTGCCTACCTCCATTCGGAGTTTGCTATCCAGAGATCTACTAGTATATTCACTTGTAGTAACTGACTAGCTTAAAGCATTTTTGCGCATACGTGTTTGAGGATGGAAGTGTTGATGCTTTGTCTCACTCCCTTGCATCTTTAGTACTCATATCAAAATGATATGTAATTTGCAGTGATTTCCACAGGGAGGGGCAGGATAAGCATAATTGCAAGCTTCTAAGTAATTTGTGCCTTTCAAGCTAGTTTTTGTAATACAGATGCTTGCTCCATCTAACTGTCACTAAATGTTCACAGGTTCCTAAGCACTCTGGTTTCTTTTCATGTCATACCACAATATAGCCCTTTAAAGCACTGTATCTGCAGCCCAGCTGCACCCCCTTTCCCATTTTCTGTTCCTCTCTGTTTGGCCTCCTCTTCTTTTGGAACACTGGGGACTGGGAGCAAAGCCTCCCTGTGGCCTGTGCATTGTGTGCAGGGGCCTTATGATTGGAGCCATGGTGGTGCCGAGGGTTTTGAGCAGAGTCCTTGCTCAGTGTTGACTTCTGTGCTGCAGGGCCGCCGCACTCTGCACCGATGATGAAGTGTAACAGAGGTTTGAGTGTGGATGGAGCACAGCCTCCATTAGGTCAGGAGGATCTAAAGATGCTGGTCTCATTCCTTTTGGGTTCTGGGATGAAACCCCCTGCGAGTGTTGCAGCACTCCTTCTAATGGCTATCCCTCAAATACTACAGTGTGGGGGGTACTCCTGGCCATATGCTTGCCACAAGCCTTTCAGTGTTTAAAGCTCAGAGATGGAGGCATGTCACAGTACTGGGAAGAAAGTGGTGGGGTTTCCCCAAATGAAAATTACACAAATTTAATCTATGCTAAGTAGGACTACTAATTAATTGTGTAAAGAATGAAGAAAACAGATCATTGCTAAAAAAAAGAGACACTTGCTGAAGCAAGAGACACGAGCATTCTGGGTAACTGTCCTTGGCGATAAGAAAGAACTGAGGGGCGGTGGTCAGCAGGGCGCCATGAAGCTCCAACCCCAGGGGGGCGCCTAAACTGACCCTATGGATACTGCTATAGGGAAAAAAGCTTCTGGCTGCCATGCACGCGGTACATGTACACCTAATTGGAATTGACATGAGATATCACTTGAAGAACAATATAGCCCTTTGAAGTACTGTATCTGCAGCTCATCCCCACTTCTTTTCCTATCTCTGCTTGGTCACAAGGACATCCAGTTAGTCCTCTGTAGCTTTCAGATGACTGTTTTGTTTACTGCATAGCCAGCTCCATACAAGGATTCAACAGCTTTCTCTCTTCTTATAATCTTCCCATCTTCCACTCAGAGAATGCCCACTGGAAAATGTTCTTAAGCATTGCTAAAAACAATACTCACAATGCCACCTCTGCAAAACAGCAGATGGAATACTGAAGGTGACAAAGCAGAATAGAAAAAACAACAACCTGCTAGTGAAACTCAGATTAATGAATTATATTCTATAGTTTAGGATATCCAAAACCCTGACTTTTCTCATTTTGGAGGAGATGTTTAGACACTCAGAACAAAAATATAAAGGGTAACAATTTTGTTTCTTAAACTCATTCAGCTGAATAGAATATTATGACTCCATTCTCTTTTAAAAGGGATGGGAAAACTTGTCACAATTAAGAATGAAAGAATTAGGCTGACATGACGTTTAATATCTGAACTGCCATCAAACAGAAAACTGCACTGTCACTTTAAAAAACCCCAGTGGGATAGTTTATATTATGTGCCTAATTCATCTCCAGTGCAACTTCACTGACTATAATGGATGAATGTGCCCCTAGATTCCTCTGATATTAAAGTGTGATTCTCTCCTAAAAAAAGCCAGTAAAAAGGGCACCTTAGGACACAGCTGAACAGCTCCCTATGCACATTCAGTGACGTACCTGCTTCTCTGAATAGCTAAAGCCACTTTATACTATATTTATTCCTGTCAGCAGTGCAAGTCCAATACAGCTCTGGGAGAGTAAGCAAGCAGAATTCTGTTCTGGCTCATGTATCATCAGGAGTGTTGTTAATTAAGTTTGATTGAAGAAACTTTATTGATGGGGACAAAGATGCCGACACACTTGCCAGGCCCCTGGGCAAGGTGGAGGATGCCAGCTCCATACTCCCAGAAGGGGCAGAGCCTCAGGCAGAATGGGGAGGGCAGCCAGCCCTCACAACCGCCCGGAGTATGCCATGACAGCCCCAGGAGTCCCTAAGAGCCACCTCAAGTGCACTGTGCGGTACTGCAGCAGTGGCAGCAGTGGCCAGGAGCTCGGGGCTCTTTTGAATTGCAGGGCCTCAGGGCAACTGCTCCTTTTCTTCCCTCTGGCCCTCATTGGTGGGCCTGGATCGGGATGTGTCAGTCAGAAAGAACTTGCGTTCCAAGTTTGCACACAGCTGCAGGGGAAGTGCCAGAAAGAAACTATACTTCAGAGGCACCCCTGTGAGTTCCTGTCCCCTCACAGTCCTACCTTTTCACAGGATGTGTGTGGAGTATGCTGTATTAACTATTTACAAAATGTAGCATACCCAATACTACTTGCTGTGCCCCCAGCTAGCACTATTGGTCTGCAGGCAAGGTAGAGCTAGTGCCAGATTAAAACAATTTTGAGACTCTGTGCATTATAGCAATTGATATGGAAATCGCATACTTCTTTGATGCAATCCTATTTATTTACAAAGAATGTAAAAGCCTGGTGTCCCTGAACACACTAGGAACTAACCCACAGCAGAACATTTTTTGCTCAGTTCCAAACCTCTTTCTAGTCAGCGCTTTACCTAAAAGCAGTTTTTTTTTCAGGGTCACTCTACAAATCCTTTTTTGGCTTAGATTTCAGTTGCCTTTTTGTATGAATTTCTGTATGCCCACAGCCCTTCCCCCCCCCTGCCGCGCGCGTGCGCACACACACACACACACACTCTCTCTCTCTTCCTTTGCATGTGATTTTTTTTTTACATATACTTTAAACAAAGGGCTGCTGTTACACCCACTAGCTTCAAGGAGGATTCACCAACCCCCAGAATAACATTATTAATCTACAAGACTATTCTAATCAAACATGTCCTCATCAAGAACAGCAGGAAAAAAAACCCACACACAGAGAGAGCTTCTAGCCCAAATCATGTCAGAAACAACCCAAATAAATAAAAACTAAGAAACTTTCAAAAAGGGGGAAAAAAATCTCATTTTTTTAAGTTTACCAATCTATGAAATGCCTTCTCCAGTTTGCCTCAAACTTTCAACAATAAAAAACTGCACTCTGGCTTCTAATGAAACATAGAAAACTGCAAATGGACTGATTTACTTTTTGCTAGTTAGATATGCTGGGTAGGGGGTCAAAATTGGATTTATAATGGAAATGTAGCTCCAAATTTCTCCAAATAGAGAAGGCTATTATCTCTTCACAGTAAGCTGACAGGCTTTTTGACACTATTTCTGTTATGGTATGCAGAAAACCTTTCCTCAGTAAAAACCAAGATCTCCTCTTCCTTCCAACACTGAGAACCATGCATTGTATTAAACATGTTTGAAGAGGAGTGTTCTCATACAGTATAATCTGACATTATCCCAGCGGCACTGGATACTTGTTAAACACAATCACGCCACATGGAAACTGACTTACAATAGGAAACACACTCACACACACAAAAGCTTCAACACAAATCCAATTTAACAGTCATGATTTTAGTTACAAAGTGAAACTACAGTAGTTATTATTGTCTCTATTGCATGAATTGTGTCAGCATTAAGGCAGAGATCATGAAGGGGTACACTTGCTATAAACAATCATCCTCGGGACACTCAGTATGGCAACAGCAGAAAATGAAATTCAGTGTTTCCCCCACCTTGGATTAGAAGACAGCAGAATAAAATATGCCAGAATCCTTACTGACGCCAGCACCACTCCTACTTGTACAAATAAAGAAATCCAAATCCAGGCTTGCTTTTCTTTGTTATAAGCATCATCTTATTCAGTTTATGAAAGCTGATGCTCCTATAATTATGGACAGAACGAAGCAACAGCAAAGATCAAACGATATTGTTCCTGCGGGGGTGTACATGATAACTGTCGCAACACCAAGAGATTCATGTTCAGAGTATGACTACCACAGAGAAAAAGGTTGCAACTGAATAATTCTTAAATATGAAATGACGGGGTACTGCATAAATTCAAACTCATTCACAGTGTATTTAGCTTCCCTACAATTCACAAGGAGGTGTTAGAAACTTGTGATTAGTATTAATGACTATACATGGTCTTTTCACATACATACGTGAAGCCTTTATGAACAGAGAGCCAGATTCTGCTCCGACTTGGACATTGGTGCACATCAGGAGTAAGTCTACTGAAGTCAATGGATTTATGTTAGTGCAACTGAAAGGACTCTGGGACTCCGGTTGAAAACACAAAGCACCTAGTATAACTTATTCATCCTAGATCTGAAAATTTATATATGTTAACCCAGTGAAAAACCGTTATAAAACAAACAGGTAACAAGGCTCATACTGTGCTTGCACCAGAAAGCACAATGTGTTGGAGAAGAAGAGGGAACATGACACTTCCTGCACAAACACGCCTCATGTGAGCCATTAAACATTGCATTGCAAGGCTTGCACCCACCTAGCGGTAGGTGATCCTGAAAATGAACACTACTACCACAAACAACAAAAGCCTCTTACTCATAATGCCACCGCTCTGCTTCTTGACAAGTCTCTACATGAACAATTAAAATAAAATCACAATAAGTAAATAAAATGGAAACGATTGCAGAACCAGTCAAATATTTCACATAGACGTAAAATTTTATTTAGAATGCTTACAGCACTTAGCACACACTCAAAGAGGAGTGATGGTCTGGGGTAGATTTCGCACTGAGAGCATGTTCCAACCCAGTTTGGTAGTAATTTAAGGTGCAATGGTGGGCACCCAAAGAGGTAGATGGTTTCCAAGTGCAAATACCTGTCACTTTAACTGTTTATATTCCTTTTCTGAGCTTCTACATTGTAAGTTGCCCATTTGCTCAGGAAACTGATGCTGTGAAAGCTTTGTTCCCTCAAAAACCCATTATATGCAACTCATTTCCAGGCTATTCTAATTGTTCTGGACAGAACCAGTCTGTAGATCTGATCTGTGACTCTGCTGAGGCAGGTACAGGGGCATCCTCCACAACAGTCTTATTTCAATCCCCTGGCTACTCTTCTCTTCAGATCCTCCCATCCAGACTCCCACCCCCAGCCTCCTCCTGCTCAGACCCTCCCACCCCACTCCTGTGCCCAACCTCCTAGCCAGACCCCAGTCCACTCCTGCACCCACCCTCCTGGCCAGATCCCCCACCCCACTGCTGCATCCTCCATCCCATCCAATCCTAGTACCCCCACCCTCTCCTGCACCCATTTTGTCATCATGGATGGTTGGCTGGTGGTCCTTGGAAAGGTTTCAGTTGAGTTGAGTTTTCTCTGGCTAAAAAATTTGAGAATCACTGTTGTAGAACTATGAACACCATTATGTTAGTACTCTTTATCATACTTTCCCACAGCAAAGGGGAGCACAACACCTACAAGATATGAGTTAGTTTTCAAATGCTTCCCTCCTTCCTGATTCAATTCTGCCTCTACCTTTTCTCCCTAAGTGAAGAACCAGAGGCGAGCCAATTCTCAAAGATGGTCCCTCATAGATTCTCTCAGCTGTGTTGTGTCTGTAAAAACAAAATCATTCTGTAAGCTGAAAAGTTTGTTTATCCTTCTGTAGCTCTTCTCCATGCATATGACTGGGAAATCCCTCATGCTACTCTCATTTCCTCTCAGATGCTTCTATCCTCTGTTTTCTGCGGACCTGATAACAGTCCCTCTCAGGGTTGTGGTTCTGTGACTCATGGTGGAAAGAACTAATCTAACACCATGCTGGTAGCCAAAAGGAACTAACACAGAATGGGAGAAGAATAAAGAAAAATGTATGTTATTGTGACAGCAACTAGTAATCCTTAGCATCTCTAGTTTGGGTTTAAATTAGGGCTGTCAAGTGATTAAAAAATTTCATTGTGATTAATCGCGTGCACTGCCCCTTTGAAATGTTGCAGCAGTGTTTCAAAGGGCAGCGCTGCGGAAGCCCAGGATCAGCTGGAGTCCTCAGCTGACTCCAGTCTCAGGGCAGCTGCCCCTTTGAAACGCAGTGTTTCAAAGGAGCAGCACTGCAGGTGCCTGGGATCAGCTAGAGTCCCCAGCTAATCATGGGCTCTGCTAGTGCTGCCCCTTTGAAACACTGCTGCAATGTTTCAAAGGGGTAGCGCTGCACAGAGCCCGGGATCAGCTGAAATCCCCAGTTGACCCTGGCTCCGTGCAGTGCTGCCCTTTGGAAAGGCCACCCTGGTGTTTCCAAGGGGCAGCACTGCGGGAGCCCGGGGTCAGCTGGAGTCCCCAGCTGACTCCGGGCTCTGTGCAGTGCTGCCCCTTTGAAATGCCAGAGAGGCACTTCAAAGGAGCAGAGCTTCAGCGCTTCAAAGGGGCAGCGCATCATTAACACTTGCAATTAATGCACTGAAAAAATTAACACATTAATCCTGCCCTGTGTTATTCGCAGGTCTTAACAGCTCTAGTTTAAATATGACACTTACAAATGCCTGATCTTCAGAAAAAGCCTAGAACTGACCCTCTGAAGATCAGGTTCTTTTAAGATGCCTGAAAATGAACATCCAGAATCACTAGTTACTTTGGAAAATTTAGGCTATTGACACTGGAAGTTATCATCGCTGATTGGAGAGCCAGGTGAGTGGGAAGTAGAAGAGGAGATCGGTGCTGTAGGCAGTTGGGTACCTGTTTAGAAGAGCTGCACCGGGGAGTGAGGGAAGTACCTGCTCCTGAGATGATCCTGGCCTGATGCCAGAAATCATCTTCCCCTACCAGCATAGCCATGAGTTGCTCTTCTTCCTGTTCCTTCTACAGCTAGAAGCTTGGCACTGCTACTTTGTTCTCTTCACACCAGGGGCACAAAGACACATGCAGGAGAAAACATAGAAATCAAAACTCTACTGTCTGTACAGAATAAGCAGATATTCAGTCAAGGAATTTAGGAGATTACTGAGATTTGTTTGGCATCTAAGCTGCCTGAGTCACATCTGTCTGCCCTACACATTTTACACGTTCTACTAGAGTGTTCGCAGAGCTTCTGAGCACCTGCATTAATAATAATTAGGCTCATAGTTTCCAACCACTGCCAGGTATATGTATGGAGCTGTTTGGCTTATGGAACTGGCACTGCAAGCTGCCTGTGGCACTTCTAAGATATTTTAAACAAATGTAACCCTTCTGCCAAGTGCATCCAGGGCCAGGTTCAATATCTATGGGTTCCTTTCCATCGATCCAGTACAGAACCAGCTTGAGCCCCCACGCAGTAAGCTGGGAAATTCACACATTGCCTCTAGGTGCCTCAGAGCCAATGCTTTCTCACTTGCAAGCACAGAGTCTGAATGTAGAAAAGAAACTTTTAATAGAAGGAGGGAACTAATGTGGCATTAATTTGGGAAAATGCTGCAAAAAAGATTCATAAACATAAACCAGGAGTAAAAGTTGCACCCCAAGTATGTTGGGCAGTGTCCTTTTCCACTTAGGTATTTTAGGCCAGTAACCCAGAAGTCCCCTTCATATGCCCAATCCTTCTCTACACCCCCCTCACAGTTGCTGCCCTTGGTCAGTGCAGATCCAGAATTTAGAAGTGCATCTGCAGAGTACACCTCCAACCCTGGGTTGGAGGAGGTAATGAAGCATCTTACTCATTTTGCTGGCTGCTCATCATCCATTACACCTCTTTGTTACCTCTCCAGGGACAGAAACACACTCCTGCCACAAATGACTTCGGCTCCGATAAAGCAATTTAAAAAATAAAGGAGGCTCCTAATGATGCCTATTTAGCTCTATTCTTGGACCAGTGGGAAGAAAGAGATTGAGCCAGTCTTACAGAAAATTCTTGAGGGCAAATAGATTGCTGATAAGAAGTCCTGCCCTCCACTCTTCCTCTCCCAAGACTCTGACATTCAAGCTGATGCCTATCCAAGCTTCTTGAAACTGACAGTGACTGCCTTCTTTGGGACAGGGTCAGCACAGTCCGTCTTTTCTGTAGTCTCACAATAATTACAAGCATTGGTGACCATATTTCACAATTCCTGCATTTAGCACTCACATTACTTGTGACTCAACATCAGCCAAATTGATTATAATGAGCAAATTACCACTGTCAGCTTAATATCTAGCAAATCTAAGCAAACAGGAGCAAACTGAATTTACATAGACACACCTAGGGTCTCTCCCCACTTCCAGCTAGCTATCAGGGAGGCATTCATTCAGCCGCTGCTTATGCAAAGAATTACCTTTGGAAGCTTAACTCTATGAGCTATCTGCACAGTTTGTAAACTCCTTGGCTACGTCTACATTGGCGCGCTTTTGCGCCAAAGCTATGCAAA
>JANRFK010006693.1:20468703-20484186 GCA_030068395.1 Apalone spinifera
GGCGCTATGCTGCTGAGCTACTAGCAGAGCAGCTTGCAGGGACAACCAGCAAGCCCAGGTGGACAGCAGAGCGGTTTCCGGGGTCGACTAGTGGCCGGTAGGAGCGGCAGCAGACAGCCAGTGGAGCAGCTGCAGGAGCAACCAGCTGGCGGCCAGGGGTGTGGACCGAGATGGCTGGCGGAGCCGGACAGTTTGTAGGACAGCTGAGGCAGCTCACTGGACAACAGGTGGAGTGTGGCGGAGTGACTTATATTGACGGCGGCAGCAGAACCCTACGGAGAGGCGGAGCCATCGGCGGGCCACGTAAGGTGTATCAATCCCCACCCCTTCCAGGTTGGGATGGTAAAACCTTGCCGGGTGAACTTTTGAACCCCGGGGTGGCACTGACCCGGGGCAGAGACTTTTGGGGTGTTGGACTTTGGGTGACTCATGGCTGGGGGGATGGGTCTTTGCTCATGTTTGGTCTATGAATCCGAGTTGTGGTGTTTTCCCAATTTAATGCTGATGTCGGTTACCTCATGTTATTAAAGGTTTGCTGCTATACTGAGGCTCTGAGCTTGCGAGAGGGGAATAATTGCCTCTGTGAGGTGCCCAGAAGTGTATGTAAGATTTCCCAGGTCACTGGGTGGGGGCTCGAGCTGGTGTTGTATTAACTTGTTGGGAGGAGACCCCTAGACACTGAACCCGGCCATTGCTGCTATTAACTCAGCCTGGCAGAAGGGTTACACCTATATGGGAAGTGTTATGACGCTATTGTGAAACGAAGAAATCACCTGTGGGATGGATGAATGGTCATGTGAAAGATTGAGGGCTGCAAACCAGTCTCCCTTGTCCAACTCTGAGGTTATAAATGTTAGAGTAACCATTTTGAATTACTGCTTGTTTAAATATTTGTTGAACTTCTGAAGATTGAGGATGGGTCTCCAGCCTCCCATTCTTTTCTCCATGAGAAAGTAGTTGGAGTAGAAGCCTTTGCCTCTCAATTGGTCTGGCATTCTCTCAACTGCTCCTATGGTGAGGAGATGATATACTTCTTGTCTTAGGAGCTCCACATGAGAGGGATCCCTGAAGAGGGATGGAGAAGGTGAGGAGGTTGGAGGAAGAGAGGTGTAGGGCATGGTGTACCCAGATGTTACAATCTTGAGGACCCAGCGGTCCATGGAAATGGCAGCCCAAAGAGAGTAAAAGTGGTGCAAGTGGTGGTGAAATATGCAAACAGCTCGTGAAGCGGCTATGCAAGGAAGAGGTCGGGCAGACCTTTGACCAATGTCTCAAAATTGCTATTGGACTGTTTAGTGAAGGAGCAGTTGTTCTGTGGTCGCCTCTTCTGAGCTCGTGGTCTAGAGCGAGATTAGTCAAAGCCTCTCTGTTGATTTCAAGAGTACAAAAAAATCACAATGCCGCTGGTAGGGTATATAGTGTCTGCATTGGAATGGAGGCGTGTACATGTCTAGGGTATGCAGAGTAGTGCGAGGATCCTTGCTTGTATGTAAGACCTCATTGGTCTTTGCTGCAAACAATGTGTATCTTTGTCAAAGGGAAGGTCCTCCACTTTGTTCTGCAGTTTTTGGATTCCAGTGGCTTGGCGCCAAGAAGCCCTCTGCATGACTATAGATGTTGCAGTAGAACAGGCATTCGTATCTGCAATATCAAGGGCCATCTGTAAAGCAGTGTGAGCCATAGTATAGCCGTCCTGCGCTATGGATTTCAGGATGGGTCTTTTATTGTCTGGGAGATGGTCCATCAGCTCCAGAAGCTTAGAGTACTTATCAAAATCATGGTTGGCTAGGAGGCTGAGTAATTGGCAATAAAAGCTGGAAAGTTGATGAAGAATACACCTTTCTGCCATATATGTCCATGCCCTTTTGTAAGTAGGAGGGGCAGAAGCTGGGGTCTGCCATATTTCATCAGCTGATTCCATGGTTGCCTCATCAATAAGCAGTGCAATCTTGGCATGGAGGATAGGCTGTAGATTTTTCAGGATATGATGTTGTTTCTCCTGGACCTCCATGAGTTGGACCTCCTGACTGGTGCTACCCTTTTGAACAGTTCCTGGAACTGTTTCAAATCATCAGTTGGTGAGACATCTCCTGGAATGACCGCCTTGTCTGGAGAGGAAGAGGATTGGTCAGTAGGGGATGTCGTCCTCGTCTACTATATGACCCTCCTTGGTCTAAGCCAGTTTGGTAGGTGGCAGGCTATGGGCAAGTGATGATGGTGGGGGATGCCTCTTAGCTGGTGTGGATGAGACAGTGGATCTATGTCTGTACAATGAGCAATCGTACCAGGGTACCCAATGTCTGGAGTAAGGTGACGGGTAATGCCACTGCACCATCCAGGAAAGGGGATGGACATAGGACAATCTGTGTCTGTAACGGTTGTAGTGAGATCTCGTAGGTGAGGAGTGCTCAGTTGAAAAGACACTCCTACAGTTGTCATCGAAGGCACTCCAAACTGGGATTACCGGTGATCTGGGAGACAGAACTGAGCCCTATGAGGAAGGGGTGAAAGGGAGATTTGTTTAGCGGCAGTGCCATGAGATCATCTGGTTTCCGGCACCAGAACATGCAGAGATGCATGCTGCTGCTGCCTCCTAAGAGCCAGTATAGCGTGCGCTGAAGAATCCTCTATCAGTGCCGGTGTGCATGGTTCTGGGCTGGAAGCGCTAGGTAGTGCCTTTTCGAGAGTGCCTTAGTCGGTGCCGAGGGTTTTGCTGGCTCCAGTGGTGCCAGAGTTTCTCTGATTCCTGTGTCTTCAGCAGTGCCAGTGCTGCGTGCTGAGTCCTCCGTTCCATACTAATGGCGTTTGCAGTGCCGGATGTTCCCAGCTTATCCTCCATACTTACGCTAGCAGATGAAGTACATGGGAGAGAGTGGGTTGGTGAAACTCTCTTCTTGGTGGAAGTTTTTGGTACCAGGGAGCTTGTTCTACATTTTTCAACCCTCGGAGGGTTCAAATGAGACGAGGAGTCTCTGGAGTCAACTGGTTGAAGTGCCTTGTCATGCAGGAGCATGTGAAGATGCATCTCCTTGTAACAGTGCACTCTTACTGTTAGTTTGCAGCAATGAGGGCATTTGTGGGGAATGTGTGCCTACCCCAGGCTCCTAATACATGATCTGATGGGCCCATCTGAGTGCCCATTGGCTCACAACAACTGTCACACTGTTTGAAGCCTGATGAGCCTACCATAACAGAAGTTGTTTTTTGTTTTCTCTTTTTTTTTTTTTTGATGGTTGAGGCAAGGCAGTGGTTAACTGCAGCCTACATCCTCCGCTCTCCGCTTTTGTGTATTTGTGTGTGTGTGTGTTTTGAAAACAAGAACGAGTAACTAACTAATGGGAAACGAGATAGTGAAAAATGCTAACGAACAAGAACTCGTTAGCGTTTTTCACTATCTCATTTCCCATTAGTTAGTTACTCGTCACCTCTCTCCTCAGAGTTTACCTAGTAGATTAATCTTATCTTAATCTACTAGGTGAACTCTGAGGAGAGAGGTGAGTTCCGTCTGCGACCAAGGGCAGTAACGAAGGAACTGAAGAGGGTCAGGCCGCACACATGAGGTACAAGGCACAAACGGCATGTGGCACCTAGTATGCATGTGCAGCCCAACCAGATACTGCTATGGAAAACTCTGATCTGTGGCACCAGGATGACCCAACACCTACTGTGGATCATCACCTACACTGAATTCTAATGGAAGCTAGGGTGGGTTTAGTTTTTTTGTTAGTTCTTTGTTCTTTTTTAGATGATATCATATATATAGTAGCCCAATCTCTGTGACTCTGTAACGCTGAAATGCTGGCTGTTCCCTCTGGGCGGCGCTGTTGCCTGAGTCACGTCCTTCGCCTCCTGCTGTGGCGCTCGGCTGACTTCTGTGCCGCTCAGCCGGACTGCCGCGAGGGAACAAGCGGCCCAAACGGCTGTTTGGGCTCCGCGGTCCCCAGAGTGAGAGGCAGGAGGGGGAGGAGAAAAGAAAGAGAGAGGCAGAGAGAGAGGCAGGAGGCGGAGGAGAGCTGAGAGAGAGGGGGAGGCAGTAAGAGGAGGGGAGGGAGAGAAAAAGACAGAGCGAGGGACCGGAGGCTCAGGAGATAAGACTGACATGAAGGAGAGACCTGAAAATCTCATCTTATGATTGGCTAGTTTAAAAATAAACATCTTGTGAATGTAGTGTTTCTGAAAGCTGGTAGATTCATATGTTTGGCGATTAAATCCTCTGTTTATTCCCAGGACACAGCATTGGTGGTCCTGTAAGCCACTTAGTTTTTCTGCCTCAATCATAAACTAGCGGGAACACCTCTAAGGGTGAAGGCTGTTCAATTTCCATACCTATTCCAATACCTATTCAAGCTTTGGCATACTTCTTGGCAGTCTCAGAAGAGTGACCAATCATGGTGGCAAAGTGTGATGTGGTTACTTATCAGCTAACGATTGGCTTGAAACCACCAATTCACAGACGATCAAAAACAATCAGGTAGTAACAGATTTTAGAAATTGCTGATTTGGCCTGGAGTGGTGAATAGTATATGTATCCCAGCAGCTAGTGCAGTACAATCTGACTATAGCATCAGGATCAAATAGATCACTTTCCAGGAAATATCCCAGAGGTTCATTTTGGTGGTTGCAGTATGTGACATTAGGGAAAGAGGATATCAATATGAGGACTGCTTCATTAGCTTTTTGAAGGATCATAGCTTCTTCTGAGATCTGTCTCTTTTGTCTTGTTTTATTGGAGGGTATGTTTTTATTCCTAAGTATGCACCAAGTTCTCATTTAACCCTCTGTTCAAAGATTGCACAGTACCTCACATAATGTGGCTAGGTTGGGCACTTCATAAATCAATCCATTTAAAGTGCAAAAAAAGGAATTAGTTTTCTTATGTGCACTCTTGTTTAAAGAGACTTTGAAGGACTTTCAGACATTTTTCCAAGTGTTTTTTTTTTACAGTTTAAAATGGCTTGTATTAATATAACAGACTTAGGGTATATCTACACTACAGCGTTAATTCGAGTTATTTTAATTTGAAAGTTAATTCGAATTAAGCTAATTCGAATTAACACATCTACACACAAAATGCAATTCGAATTAGCATTTTGCTAATTCGAAATACTGCATCCACACTGACTGGACACAGAATTGGATTTAAGGCAAGCGAGAACCAGGTCAGGCAGGGCATCAGGTCAGGAGTGTCTGTGTGACTGCCGCCTGAGGCTGATGCCTATGCTTAAAGGAACACCTTCCCCATCCCCCGGGCAACTGGTTCTCAGGTGTCCCTGCTTGCTTGCCTGCCTCGATGAGGGACAGCAAAGCATTTGTGTCTCTGCGTGCTCTGGTTGCTCTCACTTGGGACACCACAGCACTCTGCAACACGGAGCCGGAGCTGCCCCAGGGCACTCTGGTGCTTCTCATGGACGTGTTGCTGCAAGCCTGGCTGCACTTTCTGCAGGCTGCCATCCTGGAGGTCCATCAGGGGGTTGTCAGTATCCAGGAGGCCCTGCAGGAGAGCTTCTACCCTGAGGAGCACTAAGAGCCTCCCTGGTATGCCCCATTGGGGGGCTTGTGCCTCATTCCTCCTTCCCTAACCCCCCTTCCTGATGGCAAATAAAAACACATTTCTTGCCAAAAACAAACTCTCTTTATTGACCAAAACTGGGGTGGGAATGAGAGTGGGAGAGGGAGGGGAAAACCTGGGAGAAGGGAGCTGGAAGGGGGAGGCAAGGAGAGGAAGAGGGAGGAGAAGCTCAGGGTTGGGGGTCTTGCCAGACCAACTTGATTTTCATGCAAACCTGCTCCCGGATTCGCATGTGGCCTTTGGTGGCCAGGCTGGCAGCTTTCCTGCCATAGACGGCTGTGTTCCTCTGTCTAGTGCGGAGATCATGGACGTTGGGGGCATCCCCCCAAACCTGAGTACGGTCCACCCTGATCTCTGCCCTGGACAAGGAAGGCGCCCGCCTTCTCCGGGCCCAGGCAGGCTCCTGAGAGCTGGCAGACTGCTCCTGGGGTGCAGTGGAGGGCTGGCTGGCAGTGGCTTGCTGGCTCATGTTTTGGGGCCATTGGGTCGGGGCAGTGACTGCTGGCTCTGGGCCGGCAGGCTTGGAGCTGGCACAGGCACTGTGGCCAGAATCTGCCCCTTTAAGGGCTCCGGGACTGGGGGGAGGGAGAAGAGTTTTCCTGGTTTGGCCCAGAGTGGCCATCAGGAGAAACTAGGAAGGCTGGAGGCCCCCTATTTCAGAATAAGCATCTACACAGCGCTTATTACAAATTAGCTAATTCAAGTTAGGCATTATTCCTCGTAGAATGAGGTTTAACTCAAATTAAGCACCCTGCTATTTCAAATTTAATTTGAAATAGCGGTTTGCTTGTGTAGACACTATGGAAGTTAATTATTCCGAATTAACTTTGATGTGTAGACATACCCCTATTAATCAATAGATCAGTGCACTCCTGCCACTTTGGCTTGTGTAGGCACATATGGGAAATGGATAACAAACTATGAAAGGTATTTTTTTGAGAGGCAATTAATGACTTTCCAGGGTACTGTGTATAAATGATGTGGAACTACCATGAGGTTTCTCATGTAGAGTGCCTGATGGATTGTCATGACTGTCTTGTTTCCTTCGGAGGTAACACTGAAGGAGAAACAGGCTCTTACCTTTAGATGGGGGCCTTGAAATAAATTCACCTGGATCTCTAATGACTTTGACACAATGAAGACTGATATTTTCATCAGTGAAATATGCATATGGTAAATAATAAGGTTCTGGGTCCAAACATTCTGCCTCAGTTCTGTATCTGATACATGGAAGGAATACAGTAAGATTTAGAATATTGCTTATATGTCATAGAAAAAGCTAAAATTTGACATACTAAGAATAAATCAGGTATATTTTAATGCTCCACTACTACTAAGATGATTTAGAAAACTCTGGCCTAATTCTGACCTTACTCATTGCTATTTAAAACAGGAATAATTCCAATGAATGACATAAGGATACAGAAGATCAGAATCAGATTCACAGTGTTCTCAGTATTAGCAGAGGCCTACCCCAAACTTGAGGTCAAAAGAAAATGTGGGTGTTGCTATCAATATGGGATCAGGTCCTAGGAGATCTGTACAAATCTGAAGCCACGCAAAAAGTAAAGGGGCCATCCACATCAGCCTACTTAAACTTCAGATTGCTTCCCCCTTTCACTTGATATATGCTATGAGATGACAGCCAAACACTCCCCAGCTCATACTTATGGTATAATTGGAAACCAGACAATTTGACATATTTTTCAAATGTGAAGATGGCCTGAACGTAAGTAATTGATACTCAGGTTAAATATGCAAAGAGTAAAGTGAAAAAACACAGAGTGTAAGAGAGTGCAAATAACATGGTCTGTTGGCCTAATCAGTAAAAAGCAACACTTTATTAACCTTTCAAAAATAATTTATATTGTTCAGTTCCAAAATGGAACCTCAACATGCATTATGAAAGATATCTAAAGTACTTACAGTTTAGAAGTAGTAAATATTCCTATTAAGAGCACAAAATCTGCCCCACTATCTATACATGTCAAGTAAAGCATAGAAATTAGCATAAAAACTGCTGTAACAATAAGTATCTTTACCTATTTTCTTGTAGATCATTTTTCTCCCACAAAAAAATAACACCATATTTTGCCTGAAAATATTTCAAACTAATGCACTCTGAAACGGCAGTTAGATATTAACAAAATGGTGCGAAATGGCTCATTTTGCCTATTTTTAACTCTGAGAGCTCATTTAGATCAAATCTAAAGAGACACCATAGTGTACCTGGATATAAACTGTATTATTTTCAAGGGCACTTACAGAACATGAATGATTTGTATTGTCAGAATAAACATTCAACAGAATACACCAAAGGATGTGATGCTGTTTAAAGGGAAATAAAGTAGCTCTCAGTTCCAAATAAACTAAGGCAAAGACAGAAGTGTGCTTAAGTACATACAGATACTGAGCTATTACGATTACATGGGGCAAGCTGAAAGCAGAAAGGCTGCTTGTTTTGCCATTTTCTCTTGCTTTTCTAGGAAGGTAAATATTAAGTACTTGGGTTACAAATCTTCTCTCATAGTCAATCCCATTTCCTTTGACGTTCACCTCCTACGAATGACACGCAATCCAACACCCACCTGCCAGCCCTGAGAAAAAGAGAATTCGTGTAGATCTAACAAACCTCCAGCCAAAAAGATAAAACATTCTGTAAATGCAAACAAATTATACCATTCATTAATGTCAAAAGAGAAAAGGAGGAGGGGGGGGGGGGAGGAGAGGAAGAGACCTGAGAAAGAGCCCTTACTCATCTGGACTTTGAGTAGAGATTTCAATTGAGTGTTGAGATTAGAAACCTCTGATAGCTTTTAAGAACTAAGCAATAGGCTGTAAAATTCAATGGTTTATTAAAATGTATTACAGTAGTTGGGAATGGAACAGGCTTATTGAAACCATCCTGCAAAGGCAGTTTATACTCTTCAACAACCTCACAACAGAGAATATTTCAGATTTTTAAATGTTATGAATGTTTATATTAAAATTATCTGAAATACATTGAAAAAGTTTCTATTCATCTGGGTGTAGTGTTTAAATTATCCAAAAGTATCAAGTTTGGTTTAAAAAAATCATAAAATGCATATATTACATAGTCTGAACATCCCAAATTAGGGATCTTAACCAAAAGGTCAAGAAGGGACACTGGCAGTGTGGCTACGATCTTTGACGGAGTGTTAAAAGGGAGTGTTACACCAGAAATTATATTAACTTTTCAAACAGTTGCATGGAATCATTGCATATGATATGATTTTATTCCAAGGAGTCTCTATTCCAAGGAGGCCATGAAACACAATATTATAGATGGTGAAAAACTCATTGTGTCCAACTGCTGCACTTATTGTGTCCAACTGCTGATAGTGAACCAGATACTAAAATTGATGCTACACTTGCTAGGGTGTGTGCCTGCTGTTTGTTGCGCTTCCCATCAAGGACTATTGTGGGACCCCCAATTGCTTCAGAGGATCATATAACAGCAGTGTCCAAGGTATCTTATCTTCATCTGACCAAGCAGATTCTGAAAAGCAGCAGAGAAAACAAAAATGACTCTAGTTTTCATCCTGCTGCAACTTGGGAAAACCATGAGAAGCAACCAAGGACAGGAGACTCACTTAACAGCACTGCTTTGGTTTATACATGCTTTAGAATCCTCTCTACCCATCACCGAAGGGCAGCCTTCTGCTATTATTAACACACAGCACACCACAGAACAGTTAAGGAATGGAAGTGTATCTAACTGGAACTGTACAGGGAGTATATTCAATCAGAAAAGAATGGCCAAAACTAGAATGTGTCCAAGATTCCAGATTACTACAAAATGTGCCACAGAAATTTGTCATCGTCACAGGTAGTCTAACTTTCTAGTTTCTTTTACCATACTTATAATTGTGGTATATGAACTCCTGATGCCATAGATTGATTTCATATCTTATAAAAAAGAGAGCACAAAGTCTTCCTACACTGATGCATTATTTGGCTCAGTATTGGCCAAAAGACTACTGAATCATCAACAGCATTGCCTGCACCACTTACATTTTCTCTGACTCCCAACTATATATTAGTCCTGCTCAGTCCCATTTATACAGTATGGTGAGGGAACATCTTCAGCTAATATGGTTAAAACGTAAATAAATTAAATAAGTAAATAATTCCCCTCCCTCTTTTTTCATATCATATTTGCAAAGAAACATATTTTAAAATAATCATTTGCCTTTAAGCTTGAGCACCAAGTTTTAGCCCAGGGCAACATTGCAACTGAAGTCAAGCACTCTGAACATAAGAATTTCAAATAGGAAATGATGACATATAGCATCCTTAACTGTAGCAGGTACCACCATAACCTTTTTAATCAAGGAATATTTAGTGTTGTACAACACTGTCTAATAGATATTGTATCTTGCTTGATTACATGTGTTCTCCTTGGAAAGGTTTCTAATTGTTTTTGACAGAATGTGGTCCCCTAAAACTACATTTTACTTCTGATTCATACTGAGTGACTGTAACCGTAAGACAGTTATTGAAAGTTAATTAGCAGTGAAGTACAAAGAGCTCTAGCAATGAAAATGCAAAGGCAGAAAATTGAAGAGATCTCAGAAAAAATAAATCAAATGTGTTAACGCAGAAGATCTCAAACCAAAAACCTGAAATGATTCCTTTAATAAGTGTTGCTACTTACAAACCAGTTGTTAATAAACATAACTGAGAAGTAACATATTTTTAGGAATTAGTTCAATAACATAATTAAACACAACCAACATATCCAACATTTCAACCCTGACCACAGTTGTGACACAGAAAGGCTGTAAAGTATTCAAATTGGATATAGTTTGAAGAAACAAAACTGTTTCTTTCCTTTCTTTAGTCTGAATTTCATGCTAAGTAAATCAACCTTAGTAAATCAAATCTCCTTTCTTTAGAGTCTGAATTTCATGCTTAGTAAATCTAAGACACTGCACTTTGTATGTGATGTAAACTATTTTGGGCCACATTCACCACTGCCTCAGAGCCTGCAAGATATAACCCACATTTAGATCTGTGCTGAGTGAGCGCAAAGTGGGTGTAAAAGGCTACCAAATCAGAATGACAGTGCTTAACCACCCACTTGGCACAGGTGTAAATGACTAGACAAGGTGCAAGGCTGTGGGCAGGGCTCATACATGTTTAAAAAAAAAAAAAAAAAGCCCTGTGGAAAAACAATAGTGGCCATGAAGGAAAAAGGTCTGCTGATACAATTCTCACTGAATGCAATGGACTTCATTCCAGTGACTCCATCGGGAATTGGATCAGGTGCTAAATAATCCATGCTTAAAAAAAAAAAAAGACCATCTGGCACATATAATTAATTGTGCAGTTACAAAAAAGGGTATGAAGTGTGACAAAGAAGAATTTAAAGGATAAATAAAGGATAGGCTATAAAATTAGACATTAGTAATGACAAAAACTCTGACACATTTGTGTTTATTGATTTTCGCAGTATAGAATAAAATATTTTAGACACATAAACAAATGCTGAGGCATCCTTATTTTTCTCCAGCCACATCCTCACTTCTTGGCCTAGTTTGCAGATGACCTGCGAAGTAAGAGAAGACAAGCACGCTGGTGATGGAGAACTCAGGCTACATCTGACTTAGCAAAGGTTTTGATAGGCCAGACTAAAGGTTTTTCAGAAGTCTTACCCCGTGGCTGTGAAGGAGACAAAGATGTTTGTCTAGACCAAGGATCAGCAACATTTCAGAAATGGCGTGCCAAGATTTAACCCTCCTACCCTGGGCCGTGCTGCTCTTCCAGGAGGTGCTTTCTTCACCGTGTGCCCCGTGGACCACCTAGGTCAATGCAAACCTTTCCATGGACTACCAGTTGCTAATGGAAACTCACTATTAATTACACCCGAGCCATTTTGCTAGTGCTGCAGCTGTAGAGGACGGGTTAAATTAAATTATTAAATGGATTAAGTATTTAAACTTTCTCATGTTAGTTTATCAAACTTCATTTTAAATAAAGTAAAATATTATGTCCAACACAAAAGGTTTCAATGTTTTCTTTATTTATGGCAGGAGTGGGGAACCTTTTTTGGGTTGGGGGTCACTGACTCTCAGAAAAAAAATCAATTGGGGACCACACAAGTGAGAAGCAAAAACACTTCTCTAAAACACCCAACCCTCACTGATGTGGCTCCCAACTAAGACACCTCATTCTTCTGGCACTTCAGCCCCCATGGGGTGAAGGGAAGGGAAAGGGAGGACTGAGGTTCAGGGCTTCCAATAGGCCACATTTACGTTTCTAGGGTTCCAGAGTTAGTGGATTTTGTGGACTCTCTTAGGCTCTGGGATGGGAACAAAAATGAGGAGTTCAATGTGTGGGACAGGACAGCCAGCAAATGGGATAGGGATGCAGGATCTGGAAGGGAGTCTGCGGGGGCAGGAGAGGATGCGGTGGGGGTACGAGAGTGAGTTTGAGAGCAGGAGGCAGTTGGGGGAGTAATGCAGAAAAGTTGAGACGGTGAGAATGCAGCCAAATAGCTAGCTGGGGAGAGAGGCAAAGAAGGGGGGAGTAAAGAAAAGTGCAGTTACTGCAAAGTGCATTTTCTGCAAAGTAAAATTGTATCCCCCACTCACACTTTCCCTCTGCTTCAGCCTTGCTCCCCTCAGCTCCATGATCCCCTCTCCTCAGCCTGATCCCCTGCATTGCCCAATCCTCCCCTCAGTGCAACCCCTGCCCCCTCCCATCATGCCCTCGCATCTTCCTTCACTCCCTTCCTGTCCCCACATCCCTGTGCCCCCAGCGCACTCACCGGCAGGCCAGCAGTGCTGGGGTGAGGAGAAGTGGGGGAGGGAGTCTCTTCCATGCCCGGCTCAGCCCAGCCCTTTGCCTGCAGCTCTGGGGCTGGGAGAGCCTGGGGCTGCCCAGGACTGGCTCCAGCCTGGCTGGGCACAACAAGGTACTGGAGAAGGGGCTCCCCGACCTCACACACAGCCCATGGGGAGCATCCTGGGCTCCAGCATGCCACTTGTGCCAGCCACCCAGCCCTGGCTCTGCAGGGCAGGCCCATCCCTGTCCCCTCCTGAAGCAAGAAGCCTATAGCTAGGAAGGTGGGGGGCTAACCGTTTAGCTCCCGGGAGCTGCATGCCCAGGCCAGGGATGGGCAGCCCCACAGACGCACATGCCTCTTCTCTCCTCTTTCTCCCCTCTTCCCCCCGCAGCCTGAAGCTGTGCAGCTGAGGCTGGAACTGCAGCACAAGTTCCTGGCTGCAAGAGGGGAAGGCGCAGGACTGAACTCCCATTCCAGATGCCATGGGAAATTGGCTCGCGTGCCACTTGTGGTATGCGTGCCGGGGATTGCCGACCCCTGGTCTATACCCATAATATCTGTAAAATCTCTCAGGAGATTGCTTTTTTGGGGGGTGGGGGTGGGGGTGGAGGGCCTGGTTAATTTGTGCTGTCTCAACCTGGTGGCTGATTGAAGCATGCCCATTGGTGCCCCATCCTGTGCTTTAACTACAGCAGTGGTTCTCAAACTTTTTGGCCAATGGCCCACCTGACAATGTAAATCTTTCCATAGACAACAAGTTGCTAATGCAGGCCTGGGCAAGATACTCTCTCTGAGCCAGAAGAGCCTCAGGTATAGTCCTGCCTGCCCCTCACATGCTGCTGAGAAAAGCTGCTACAGGGCTCTCTGAACAGCTATGAGCCTGGGGGAGATAGGAGATGCTTCATGCACAGCTCCTGCCTGCAGCACAATCCCATTGGCTGCCGAAGTTCCCTCTAAGCCATGCCATCATACAGCTATTTTCTGAGCCTGGCTTAGAGGTTCAAAGCTCCCGTGCAGACAGGGAGCTCATCTGACTGGCGGGAGGCAGGGCGTCTGTAAGCAGCAGCTAAATGGAGCTGTGCTGCTTGAACTGAAGAGCTCCCAGAGCAGATAAGCAGGAAATAAGTGGCTGGGGAGAGTGAGTGAGTAATTAATTGGCTTGAGGGGGGGCGGGGAGGGAGAGTCAGAGGGGAGGGAAGTTTGGAGAGTCCCATCTGCCTGAGGAGGGAGAGTGAGAGGCAGAAACCCAGCAGTCTCTTCAAGCCTTCTGGGCTGGGAAGAGGGAGGTAAAGGGCTGACTACATGGGGTAGATGAGGAAAAAAAGAAATGGGTGGATGCTGGGATCTGTGCAGTGAGGTGGAGGCAGGGGCAGTTTGTTTAGGGTGTCTGACTCACTCGCTGCAGTTCTCTGTCTGGGTTGGAGGAGGGAGGGAACGCAGGCTGCATGGGGGTTTGTGTGCCAGGAGGAAATGTGCATGATTTCAAAACAAAGTTTACATGGGTATGTCTACACTAGCTCCCTAGTTCCAACTAAGGAGGCTAATGTAGGCATTCGAAGTTGCAAATGAAGCCTGGGATTTAAATATCCTGGGCTTTATTTGCATCTTCCCGTCCGGGCACCATTTTTAAATCCCCTTAGTCCGAACTAACTGCCCGTGGCTACATGCGGCAGTCAAACGTTAACTCGAACTAAGGACTTAGTTAAAGTTATTGAACTCATTTGCAACTTCGAATGCCTACATTAGCCTCCCTAGTTCGAACTAGGGAGCTAGTGTAGACATACCCCATAGGTGTTAAAAGAACCTTTTTCTTTCTTAAGCTACTAACAGATTTTTTTTTGGAATGTTGCAGAGATCTAAAACTCTGAACTTAACGATCTTTTTAAAATCCTGTGTTACTAATTAATACATGGTATATTGTATTGCATAAAGGCCAGATCTTTACTATGTGGTAAAGTTCAGGTTCTTATGAGTCAGAAGTAGCAAGTACTAAGTGTGATGCTAGTTTTATATGATGAAATCTTATTTGCAAACTCTTTCAGACATGCATCTGTCAACAAACTGAAGCCATGTGTTAATTTGTTCTGCGGCTTCTAGTCTTCCTCAAGTGGAGGAAGAAGGCTATTTCCCTACCTTTGTACAGCATCTTTGTAGTCACTAAGGGTACTTCACAACAACTAGACACAGATGTCTTGTTTTAATATATTTTCTTCCACACGTGGACTGCTTAAACATTTGTGTGTGTTTTGTTTGTATTGGCAGTGTACAACCACACACTACCTCAATATTTGTGTTGCACACAAGAAATTTCAACCCACCCAAAAGAAAATTCAACCCTGCAAGGATAGAAAATGTTCGAGGGAACACTGCTTGTAGCTGTTCAAAAACCACAAGGCTCCTGCAGCCAGTGAGGGGACAGGACAGGCAGGAAGTCTGCTTGAGAAGGCTGCTGGGTGGGTGTCAAGCAGGTAAGTCTCCCAGCCAGAGCCTGCTTCTGGCACCCCAACTCTGCCCCTACCCCACATAACCCAAACCCAATGCCAGCTATTTCCTCCCAGACCCTGCACCCCAATCCTCTGCCCCAGGTCACAAACCAAACCTCTGCACTCCTGTCCCCTGCCCCAAGTCACAGCCCAAACCCCTCTACCCCCTCTTCCACCCTAGTCCCCTACCCCAGGTCACAACCCACTGTTGCCCTAGGTCAGAACCCAAACCTCTGCACCATAGTCCCCTAACCCAGGTCACAACTGCCTCCTTCACTCAAACACCCTCTCTCCCCTCTCCTACACCTCAATCCCTTACTGAAAGCTCTCTTCTGCACCCAGCGTCCATCCCAGAACCACACCTCCTCCATTAATATGGAAGAATGTGGCTCTTGACCACTTTCAAAATTTTTGGAGTGGCCCACCCTCAAAAATTATTGCCCACCCCTGTGCTACTGGAGATCACCATTAATTACACCCAAGCCATTTTGCTAATGCAGCTAGGGAGAATTGTTTAATTTAACCAGTAAGAAAGGAAACAGTAAATTATTAAACAGATTGGCTGCGTCTAGACTGGACAGTTTTTGCGCAAAAGCAGCTGCTTTTGCGCAAAAACTTGC
>JANRFK010006693.1:20486905-20499345 GCA_030068395.1 Apalone spinifera
CCCCCCCCCCCCCACTACAGAAAGGATGAGGGCACATTGGAGAGGGTTCAGCGGAGAGCAACCAAAATTATTAGGGGGCTAGAGCACTTGATCAACAAGGAGAGGCTGAGGGATTTGGGCTTATTTAGTCTGCAGAAGAGATGAGTGAGGGTGGATTTGATAGCAACCTTCAACTTCCTGAAGGGAGGTTCCAAAGAGGATGGAGAGAGGCTGTTCACAGTAGTGACGGATGGCAGAACAAGGAGTAATGGTTTCAAGTTACAGTGGGGGAGGTCTAGGTTGGATATTAGGAAAAACTATTTCACTAGGAGGGTGGTGAAGCACTGGAATGGGTTACCTAGGGAGGTGGTGGAATCTCCATCCCTAGAGGTTTTTAAGTCCTGGCTTGACAAAGCCCTGGCTGGAATGATTTAGTTGGGGTTGGTCCTGCTTTGGGCAGGCCTCCATGACCTCTTGTGGTCTCTTCCAGCCCTATGATTCTGGATCTTATTAGTATGTGGGGTGGAGAATCAATGTAATCACAGCTGAGAGTGACCTGTAGGAACTGGGACATGTATGGTCACATTTATCGAGCATTTTGTGCAAAGGGGTATAGGATCGAGATACCCTACAATGCACAGCGAAGATAAAGGAACTTTGACCCATGTACCAGAAGGTAAAGGAGGCAAACAGCCAGCCTGGTGCAGCACCCAAATCATGCTATTTTTTATAAAGAACTGGATGCAATCCTGGTTGGGGACACCACATCCACACCCAAGGAGAATGTGAATAATCCCCATAGCAGAGTGAGAAACTGGAGTTATCCTGGAGACAGAAGTTACTGATGAAGAGATGGAAGCAGATGAGAAGGTGGGGCTCAATCCTGCGACAACCAGTGACCTTTTCTCAAGTCCTGAGGTTTACAAGGACTCTCAGCAACAGTGCATGAAGCATGAATTAATGGAAAAGACATAGAATAAGTTGCTGTGCAGGTGAGAAAGGGGCGATGCAGGTGGCTGCCATACAAGCTAGTAAGTTGTTCTAGTGTGGAACCAGGGCTGGCAGGGCAGCAGCATGGTAAGTTGCTTCATATTGCAGTGGTGGGACAGGTAGTGTCATGGGGCAACTTGAGGCTGTATTTCTGTGAGCTAAGCCCTGCCTGGGTCTGCATTATGTCGAAACAGAGCACTAATATTGTCAAGGCTGTTCCCCACTCTGGCATGATGAACGCAGAAGTTGGAGGCCCGCAAGAGCACTTCAAAACCTTGCCTCTACAGGCTCTGGTACAAAAACTTGCCCCCCAAATCCTAATACCCAGATTTTAGGGAATCCGTGGCCACCATCAAGTGCTTTGAACCCACAAACAGGGATGGACACTTGAAACCAACCCCAGGGGTACCCCCAAGCTCTTTTTCCCCAAAAAGAACTTGAAAAAAGAAAAGATAAAAACAAGCTGCAGTCTGTGGTAGTCGACTCCTTAGTCAGGTATGCAGATACACACAGACAGACCTTCCAGGACACAAAAATCAACCAATGCCAGCTAATTAGAAAAAAGAAACAATAGTTTATTATCAGAACAAAGATACAGTTGCAAGCATAGTGAATTGGCTAGATGGAAAGAGCCATCATTTGATACAGATACTCAGGGAAAATCCCTGGGCTGAAGACTAGTTACAAAAGGAAAACAAAAAAAAACACTTAAACTCAGACATTATTTCCACATCCCCAAACAAGGAAAACAATAAATCCTGAGGAACTAGCTAAACTTTTCCCTGCTTACACATTGTAAGAAGTCCGTTCTTGGAAAAAGGACTGTCTCCCATCTTCTTCAGTACTTGGAAGAAACTGCTCTAAATCTCATACAAAGGACAGAGAGAGAAAACCCCTCTTCCAGTTTGAAATTCCTACCTGCATTGTTATTGGCTGACCACCAGATACCTGGCTAGGTACAGGAGATATTAGTTAACCCTTTAGTCACCAGGTGCTGGTCAGCACTCCTGATTATAACAGATGTACACAGATATGGATAGAATCTTTGCTGGGCGAGGATGTCAAAACATAGAGATAAACCTCTCTCATAGAGCTGGAAGGGACCTTGAGAGGTCATTGAGTCAAGTCAAGTCCCCTGCCCTTATGGCAAGACCAAGTACCATCCCTGACAGATTTGCCCCAGATCCCAAAATAGCCCCCTTAAGGATTGAACTCTCAAGCCTGAGTTTAACAGTCCAATGCTCAAACCACTGGTCTATCCCTCCCCCATAGCTTTGGCTAATGTACTTATTAATCTTCTCATGAAATTTCCATGGCAGGGCTGTCATTTCCCCACAACTATGGTAGGATGCTCTCCCAAACCATTCCTCATACTGTGCTGCCATAACCAAGGCAGCACAGAGTTTGGCTGCACTGTTTCCATGCACAGCGGCTGCATAAGCACAGACTGTACTTTCTTGGGGACCTATGCCTAATCCTCCTTCCCTCTTATTCCCCCCCCTTTCAGACTCACTATGATCAGAGTGTCTGGAGAGATCTGTATTTTCCTCTAGGGCAGGGGTGAGAAAGACAGCCTCCAACGGGCCAGATTTGGCCCACCAAGCCAGTGGATCCGGTCCACCAAGCTAGACCTGGGGGCAAAGGAGCATGCAAAGTCTTCCCCGCTAGGGGCACATGTCACCAGAGGGAACCACCAGCTGTTAAAATAGCTGGCAGTTCTCTTCAGCCACCACACACCCCTGGCAGAGTGGAGGCAGAGAGCAAGACACTTTGTGCACTCTCCCTGCCCCCAGGTCCTGATTGGCCTGAGAGCAGGGGGAATGTGTGACGTCTCCTCCCACTGCAGCACCTAGAGGGAACCACCAGATGTTGTGAAACACTTGGCGATTTTCTCTAGGCACCATGAGCGGGGGGCAAAGACTTCATGTGCTCCCCCACCCTCAGGCCAATCAGGGTCTGTGAATAGGGGAGCATGAGAAGTCTCCTGGCCCCGCCCCTTCCTAGGGCTGTCCCAGGGCCACTTCAGGAATATTTGAAGTGGCCCCCTTTTAAAAAAAAACTATTGTGTACTCCTGCTCTAGGGTGCAAGAAAAGTGGCCAGTTTTGTTCAGAGATGTATATGATAGTGAAATGTTATAATTTTTAATCAGGAAAAGTACCGTCACTCTATTGTTAATGGTTATTTTTCCAGACCAGACCTTGAGATATCTGCAGGGGAACATGCATGACTGACTCAGTCAACTAAGGAAAATACCTTGAAGGACAAGGAAGGGCCTGGTTGATGTGTTGTAGCATTCAATGCTTCAGAGAGAGAAAAGAAGAGCTAAAAAGATGCAAATCAGAACATGAAGTATTGAGCGTATGATAAAGCTTATGAAAGACCAAAATGAGACGCTAAAGCGTCTTAAGATGCAGAGCAAACAGAACCAAAGGTTTCTGTCACAACCCATAACAATCACTTTAGCCCCTGGGGAAGCCTGTTGTATTCCTTGGTTTTATGGGAACACATCTCACTGCTCATTCTAAGCGAAGAGGCAGGGAAACAACTCCAACACACAAAAATGTCAGCCCCACTGTTGCAGCATGTATACACCCTGTCTCTTGGGGGGAGAGGGGAAGAGGGTACACAGGGGCATGGAGGCCACCTAGTTAGCAGCTGAATTTTCAGGAGTCTCTCTCACGGTCTGTGAACACCAACCTTTGGTCCAGAGTAGTTTAGCCTAATGGCTAGAGTCAACAAGAGATAGCCCTCTAACTCAGGAAAGCCTGCTGTAGTAGCCAAAGTCAATATGGGATGGCCCTCTAATTCAGGGCAGCACAGCTTGGTAGCCAAAATCAGTAAGTTGGAGGGTTGGGGCCAGTCACGGCAGTAGGCCCACCCTACTCCACTGGGTCCCAACCCAGGGCCCTGTGACTGGCAGAGCAGTCTGCCACTCCCTTGGTGGGAAATCCAGCTGAAACACGCCAAATTTACTTGGGTGGGAGAGGCCACTCCTGCACAGGTCACTTCCTACCAGTGTTGGTAGGCATCCCATGTAATGGCTGGGTCTTCTAGTTCCCCAGAAGCTGCTTCTCCTTGGGGTTGCTCTGGGGATGTGTGGCAGCGGTCTCCTGGGGCTCTGTCTCCTGCTGTCTGTGTCACTGACTGGTGAAGCTCCAATTGAAGATCGTTCCCATTCATTGGCCAGCCCAGACTGAGCTGCTCTGCTGCCTTTTATGCTGCCCCAGCATTTGGAGCTTGCCCAATCTGGTCAAATGGCAGGACTTCCTCTGCCCACAGGGTTTTAACCTCACCAGCTTCAGTGCAGGGTGTGCACGTCCTGTCACAGTCCCTCATTGTCCAAGTGGTATTACAGAGCCTCCCTGATATTGATGGCCACCCTATGGACTCCTCTGACAGAATGAGTGTCTGGCTCTTTAAACTGAGTGTCCAGGTGCTGTGTTTCATTGTTTCATCCACGGGCAAACACTTCTCCCTTACTTTCACATAAATTATGTAAGCAACAGCATAAGGCCACCACCTTGGGGATATGATTCTCCAAAAAGTCCATCCTGCCATAGAGACACCTCCATTTCCCTTTTAATCTGACAAAGACACCTTCAACAACTGTGTGGCATTGGCTTAGCCTGTTGTTGAACCATTCCTTACTGCTGTTCAGGGGCCCTGAGTAAGGATTCATGAGCCAGAGCTGAAAGGAGTAAGTGACATCACCCAGGATCACTCCGGGCATTTCCACACTCCCACTGTAATTTTCTGATCTGGAAAGAAAGTCCCAGCCTGCAGCTTTCTGTACAGGCCACTGTTCCTGAAGATGTATGCATCATGCACCTTTCCAGACCACTTTCCATTTATCTGTGTGAAATGCCCATGGTGATCCAAAAGCGCCTGAAACACCATGGAGCAATACCCCTTACGATTGATGGGCTCTGAAGCAAGGTGAGGTGGTGCTATAATGGGAATGTGTGCCATCAATTGCCCTGCCACAATTTGGAAAACACATTTCAGCAAAGCCAGTTACTATGTCATCCACATTTCCCAGATTCACACTCCTATGCAACAAAATGCAAGTTATTGCCCAGACAGTAGACGTCCCCACTCCAAACTGATTTGCAACTGAAAGGTAGCAATCTGGAGTCACCAGCTTCCACAAAGTAATTGCAACATGCAACAGAGAGCAGCTCTTATTCGGGTGCACTGAAGTTCAGAGCACAAATCTCCAAGAAGATTGCTTTACACATCCAGAAGTTCTGTAGCAACTGATTTTCATCCCACACCTGCATGACAATGCAATCCCATCACTCAGCGCTGGTTTCCCTAGCCCAAAAGTGATGCTCTACTGTGCACAGCTGCTCTGTGACATTCCAATGCAATGCCATTTCACTGCTCTCCTTGCCACTCACATTGTTGTCTGCATTTGAGTCTTCATCCTTTGCTATTAGTGCATAAGTAGGTCTGCTGCAATGCATGATGACCTAAGCACATTGAACACAACATGGCAGAGAAGTCTGGGATCCATGATTTCTCACAGCAGATGCTGGAGTTCACAACAAGGATTGTCATTCAAGGGCTGGGAAGTGAAGAGGTGGCTGGCGGGACGTTTCTCACATTCCCAAAATGCCTAGCGCTCTGTTGCACATTCCCACAGTGCTTAGTGACTGAAGGTGATGCCAGGCACTGTGGGATGTTTACTCACATAGCTTTGCTCTTTCTGTTGACAGGGAAGCTAACAATGTGGCCATATATGAGAAGGAATGGCAGAAAAACAGATTTGGCAAGTTTGCTGTTTCGGTGACTTTTTCATATCGACAGCACTTTTGTCGCCAAACCTTTCAGCTGCGTCTAGACTGGCATGTTTTTGCGCAAAAGCAACTGCTTTTGCGCAAAAACTTGCTAGCTGTCTACTCTGGCCACTTGAATTTGCGCAAGAACACTGACGCTCTAATGTATGATTGTCCGTGTTTTTGCACAAATACAATGACTCTCCCGCTCGGGAAAAAGCCCTCTTGTGCAAATGCTTTTGCACAAGAGGACCCGTATAGACAACTGAGAACCGTTTTGCGCAAAAAAGCCCCGATGGCAAAAATGGCAATCGGGGCTTTTTTGCGCAAAACCGCATCTAGATTGGCCACGGATGCTTTTGCACAAAAAGCATCCATGGCCAATCTAGACGGTCTTTTCCCCAATGCTTTTAACAGAAAAACTTTTCCGTTAAAAGCATTTGCGGAAAATCATGCCAGTTTAGACGCAGCCTTCCACAATAGATATAGCCTTAGACAAGAAAAGATACATAATTGAATGAGACTGAAGTAAAATGTCCAGATGATAAGACAAACCTTGTTCCAGATTATGGTAGCTGCAAAAAAGTGGCTCTCATGTGTACAGTGATGAGACTCTTTCAAAAAGACAGAGAGGAAGCCAGCACTAAAAATGAAGAGATAAGGAAGAAGACAGATAAGCTCCATGTGGTACTATTTGGTACTGACCTATCCCAGTCTACATCAGGAGTTAGGTCAACCTAACTACAGCACACACCATTTTTTTTTTCAAACACACAGCCTGAGCAATGTAATCAGGTTCATCTAATTTTTGAATGTAGCCCAGGTTTGAGAAAGGCAGGAACAGTTTGTTAGATGATTTTAACCATAAACGTAAGGGAGGATTTTTTTAACCTAGATCTTGAAATAAATAGGGAGCAGTGGACTAGAGCAAAATAGGAAATTCAGCAGACACATAAAAATGTTCTGTTGAACAGAGCAGAAAATCAAACCCTTTCTACTCTAAGATATTGGGGATGTGGCTCCAGGACAGATCTAGGTTTGCAAGCGTTAGCGCAGGGGTGGGGAACCTAAGGCCCAGATGTGGTCTCTCTCCCTCTCACTTGGGGGCATCAGCAAAGGTTTGAGTTGTTTGGCTCTCACTTGTCAACAGTCCCGGACCCGAAAAAGATCCCCCCTCCCCCCAGGGCACTAGAGACTTGTCCTACGGACTAGGGATATTAAAAATAGTCTATTAGGATAACTGTGTAAGTGCCGAAAAATCTCAGAGGTTACAGAGTTACCCACAATGTGGGCTCTACTATATAAGGCTAGGCAGAGCCCACCACCAAGCCTCCCCAGGAGAGGGGCTGCCAGCTCCTGTTGGCCTGGCTCCTGGGGAGGCTTCACCAAGTGTAAATAACACCATTAACCAATAAGCATCCAATTATTGGTTAAATGGTTAGTCATTTACACACAAACATACCTACTATAGACAGGACAGTCCTCCATGTTAGCCATGGGGGCCTAGGGCAGCCTGGGGGGTTACTTGGGAGGAGGGCGCAGCTTGGCAGCAGGGGCTCACCACAGCGGTGGGAGCTGGACCTACCCAGCAGCTTGCACCACTCCACCACCATCTGTGCTCCACTTCACGGCGGCAGCGGGAAGTGGAATGCAGCAGTCTGCGAGATGGGCTCTGGGGGCAAGCCGAGCAGGCTGACAGGTCACTCTGGCTCCTGCTGTGAGCGCGGGGAGGTGCTGAGCCATGCTGCCACCCCACACCAAGCCCTCCAGTAAGGGGACAGGGTGCATTAGGGGCACCGCAGGGGGGCAGGGGTTGGGGGGAAGAGGTGGAGCACGATTGCCCAATGCTCCACAGCGGTGTTGCCCCGGGTGCGGAACCCCCAAAGACAGCCCTACTTAAGGTCTCTGGGAATTGTCCTGCAGTTACTTCTCCAGGAACACGGCCAACCAAAAGCGGCAACCCAGCCAGACCCGAACCCCCAACGACCCAATTCTGTGGTGCTGGCGGGTAGCCAAAACCTGTGGCGGGCAGCCGGGAGAACTCGGCGCAGCCACCCGCCCTCGGAGCCTGCTCGGGCGAGACCCCGCGCACCAGCTGGTCCCACCCCTGCACCGAGGCCGCAAACGCTTCCCGTCCCCAGCGGCTACAAGTCGTTCCCGGGGACGCTGGCTGGCCGAGAAGCAGTCGGAGCGGGGAGTCGCGGCAGCCGCACAGCGCCCCGCCTGGGGGGGCTCCGGCAGCGCCCCAGCCGGCGGTTCCCGCCTCGGGCCACGCGCGTCCTTCCCTGCCCCGCCCCCGAGGTGGGGCCGCCCCTCCAGACCCGGCCAGCCGATCGCCTCGGCCCGGCCGGCTGCGCGTTACCACGCGCCCTGCAACCGGCGGCGAGGCCGATGCAGGCGGCGGGTTCCCCGCTGCGGCTGCTCGTCCTCCTCTCGCTGGTGCCCAAGGCGGCGGGAGCAGGTAACGCCCGGGGGCCGCCCCGAGAGCCGGAGCTAAAGCCCAGCCCAGCCCGCCGCGCGGGCGTGGGGGAGGGGCCCTCGCCTGGCCCCTGAGGGAAGCGCGGGGGAGGCAGCAACTGGCCGTTGGGCCGGTTCACGTTACCGGAAGCCTCCACCTGACCCAGGGGATCCCACAAGTCACGTGTGCGTTGGTTTGGCGTTGGGCTCGCGTTTTCCCGTGGGAGCAGCGTTACGGGGGCGCGAGCTGCCCAGGCCCAGCAGCCTGTTTGACCAGCAGGGCCGCTGACGTCCCGTTTTGCGCGATGGCACGCGGGAGAAAACACGCGTGTGGCCGTTGTAGTGTTCAGCGGGACAGACACAAGACGGCTGGCTAAGACGTGGGGGTTGCATCTGACTTGCGGGCTGGTGCCTGAGGAAATGCGGGTTTGTTGACACTAGCGGTCCCCACGCTTTTTTTTTCTCGTGACCCAGTTGAAGAACCTTGTGGATGCCTGTGACCCAACATAATGTGACTAGAATGTGGGGGGGTAAGGTCTGCGCAGGGTGTGGGGGTGCAGGGCAGGGAGAGAGTGCAAGGCTTGGATGGGAAGAAGGGTGCAGGAGCAGGCTGGGAGTAGGCTGTCTGGCCAGCGGGAGGGTGCAGGAGCAGGCTGAGGGTAAGGTGTCTGGCTGGGTGAAGGATGCAGGAGCAGGCTGAGGGAGTGTGGGGCACTTACTTGCCATCACGCCCTGCCCTGGTGCTAGGCATCTCAACTTGCTGCTTCCATTGGCTGGATTCTGTTGGAGCACCAGCTCTGGCTTCCTGCTGAGGAGGAGGGGACAAGAGAAAGCCCTAAGCCTCACTGTGCAATTCAGCTCACAGGGAAGAAGCGCTCCAGTTGGGAGAGCGGTAGGAGGAACAGAGCCAGAGGGCACAGCAAGGCTTGGGGCTTTTTCTCTTCTTCCCTCCCTCCCCAGTGGGAAGCTGGGGCTGGCCCTCCAACCGTGTGGGGAGGGGGGAGCGCAGGGAAAGGGAGGGAGAAGGGGGGAAAGGGAAGCTGAGCTCAAGCTGAAGACCATCAGGAATGTGGCCTCAGAATCCCCTCATGCTGACTTAGGGGATCATGGGGGTGCATTTGCCCTCTTTGCACCCCTCCCCCTGCATATGGGCCTGGTTTACCATGAGCAGCTCCCAGTCAGCAGTGCAGCAGGGATGCTAAGGCAGGCTTCCTGTCTCTCCTGGTATCACAGACCATGCTGCACCCCAGAAGCAGCCAGCTGCAGGTTCCCAGACAATGGGAGTATGGAGCTAGTGTTCAGGGCAGGGGCAGTGCATAGAGTCAGGTGTGCTCTTCCTCCCTCCAGAGGAGCAGGTGGCTGGAGACAAGCAGTAGTTTCAATTTGATGTAGGGTTTTGGTGATTTCTCCCTCCCCTTTTTCCAATCCCCAAACTTTTTATGAAATGAAACACAACATATGCTCCATGATTCTCTTTGTTTGACCTCCTCCAACCACAACCAAGAAATACAATATCCAGTCTGCCTACTCAGATATCTTTGTTGTGATTCTTGAGGAATTCTTAGTCTTATAGAACTTCAAGAGATAAAAGTAGTGTTGTACAAGAGCTGTGGGGAAAATATTTAAGAATGGGCTCTTCAGTCTAGCAGAGAGAGGTATAATATGATCCAATGGCTGGAAGTTGAAGATAGGCAAACTCAGACTTGACATAAGGTGTACATTTTTGACAGTGAAAATACTTAACCTTTGGAACAATTTCCCAAGGGTTATGATAGATTCTCCATCACTGACTATTTGAAAACCAAGATTGGGGCTTTTACTATTATATCTGCTCTAGGAATTATTTTGGGGACATTTTCTGGCTTGTGTTGTACAGGAGGTCAAGTTATTTGATCACTGTGGTGCCTTCTGGCCTGAGAATCTATTAAACTGATTCTGCCTAGGTGAACTGCATGGCATGCTGCCACTGTTCATAAAACAGCTCCAGTAAAATGGGTGCTGATAGTGACAGTTCATTGAAAGAAAAAGGAAAATGCTGTTCTTTCTTAGTTGACTCATTCCTAGCTCCTTCTTTCTGGAGCTTCAGGGGATAGCCAAGTTAGTCTGTTACAGAAAAAACAACAACAAATGGTCTGGTAGCACATTATAGACTAACAAAATATGTTGATGGTATCATGAGCTTTCATGGGCACAGCCCACTTCTTCAGATGAGCTATACACACTCAGATTGCTATACACAAGACACTGGAACTTATTGGAACCTATGGTGAACAAATCAAAGAGCCTGCAATTCCTGAGGCAGGATTTCAAAGGAAACTGCTTGAAATGTAGCCAAATAAATAAAATTAAAACCATTGAAGGTACCACACCTGTCCCAGAGTTCCCATTTTGTTTTTGTGATTTTTACAATGACAGTATCCTACCGGTAACAATATTTTCTCTTCCTTATTGCTGTTTCAGGGTACATCTACACAGCATAGCTAAAGTCAAATTAAGCTAACAACTTCAGCTATGTCCATTGCGTAGCTTAAGTCAAAAAGCTTAATTCGGCTTTTGGTGTTGTCTACACAGGAAGTTGAAGGAAGTACACTATTCCTTTGACATCCCTTACTCCTTGTGATATGAGGGTTACCATGTGTTGGAGTAAGAAGTCCTCCAGCTTGATATTATTTTGAAATAAAGGTTTGTAGTGTAGACGTCAGTATGTTATTTCACAATTACATCAGATATTCCGAAATAACTCTGCTGTGTAGATGTACCCTGAGAGACCCACAATAGGGAGGCTGACTGTTAAACTGAATAGAGAAAACCATGAAAATTCCTATAAAACATATGCTATCAAATGCACAAAGTAAACACACAGGAAAAAATAATGAAAAATATTTGCCCCCTCATCTTGTTTTCAGTTACAATAATCCAAAGTCTTGTAAAATCAGTTGACACAGAAGTGTGATATTTAAAGTGATGGTGTCTCTTCAGTTTTCCCTGTTGTCTTCAGCATGGTCAATAGCTTCCTTGGGCCCCTGGTCAAAGTGGGGGGAGGGGCTGGCTCCAAGCCCTTGGATGGGGCAGGGCATTGGGTGGAAGGGATAGGGCCAGGACAGCCAGCCCTCAGCGCTACCCAGACTGCAAGTCTGGGCTCTCCCCTCCAGCCCTCAGAACCATATAGAGCACCCAGCGCTGCACCCCAGCAGCAGTTTAAAGGGCTTAGGGCTCCAGCTGCTGCATAGAAACAGCGGTGGACGGGAGCCTCAGGCCCCTTTGAATTGCTAGGCCCTGTGGCAACTGCCCCCTTTCTCTTCCCCTCACCCCCTTGCTGGCAGGCCTGGTGCGTGATAACTAAGGCAACGTGTATCTTTTATCAAAGAGGACAATGAAAGTCAGAGGGACTATTGATATTCCAGTTGGAGTACTGATACATTTTTCAGGAGGCATTTTACTTGCTTGTTTCTTGCATTGAAGGTGTCTGCCTTTGGTTCTGTTTTAAGATTCTGATCCTGATTCTCTCCACAGATTGCAATCTCATATATTTGGACAATTTCCTTCCCTCTCTATCCTTGTCTCAAATTAAGTTTTGTTTCTCCTGATGGTGAAGTTAATTGTTCAGAGGGATCTTCCTCTTTGAAGTCAGTTGGTTTATAGTTACTCCAGACATCACTCATGGAGTTGAGGGTGTAGTTCTGTGGTCACCAACCAGTTGATCGCGATCGATTTGTCGATCCCGAGGCCTCGACCAGTCGATCGCAAGGCGTTCTGGGCCCCCCATTTCTCCCCACCCGCAAGAAGCCCCACTACCTACCTTGAGCAACAATGGAGGTAGTGGCAGCTTCCCGCGGGGTGGACGGAAGTCCTACAGCTGCGCGTCAGTTCCGGGGGTTCCAGAAATGCGCTAGCTGCTTCCTTGCCCCAGCTCCCTTACCGGTTAAGTCCCCAGAGGCGCGTGCTGGGACTTCCCTTCTATGCAGGAAGGGGGAGTCAGGCCCGGAGGGGGTGCGCAACGGAGGCTTCCCTGTTCCGCAGGGGGGAGGGGAGAAGGGAAGGTGTCCAGCCCCGAGGGGTCGCGTGTGTGAGCTTCCCTGCTCCGCGTGAGGGGAGCAGGGGGAGTCAGGTCCGCGGAGGCACGCAACAGGGCTTCCTTCCTCCACGGGAGTGGGGGTCGGCCCCGGAGGGAGCGCACAACTGAGGCTTCCCTCCGAGGCTGGTGTAGGGGACTCCCTGCCCCCACTGGCACCCTG
>JANRFK010006693.1:20504995-20536100 GCA_030068395.1 Apalone spinifera
CCCCCCCCCCCCCCCCCCCGCAAATGTAAGAAAAAGCCAAAACAAGCTAGATACAGAATATTCAAAAATGTCAACGAGATGTAGGATCCTAAATCACCTTGGAGATCATGGGAACTTAGTGCCTAGGTCATGTTTGAAATTTCAGCTTGGGCGCTTAATCAGTTTCAGAGCTTCTGAAAATATTAACCTGTATCAGGGGTTTTTAATGCAAATTTTATGCAGGATTTAATTTCTGCAAATTGCTTATGGCCCTCAGAATATCAAACTACAGATACAACAAAAGCATGAATATAGAGAGTGCCCACACTTGGAAATGCACTTAATGTAGTGTTTTTTTTCTTTCTTCAGATAAAAACTGTATCCATTTGAAGGAAATGGAGATCATTGAAAAAACAGATGCAGATTGTTACTGTTACATACAAAATGGAACAACGGACTTAAAATATATTTGGTCATCTATTCAGGTAATTCTGTGTTTGGAGCTTGCTTCACATTTTTAATACATGTTTTCCCATCTGATTAAGATGTAAGATTATAGGTGCATTTAAGTATAAAAACAGTTTGAGGGTTGCATAGTTGGAGCCTAAAAAGAAGCATGTTTTAATGGCATCCTGCTTTCACTTCTAGTGTGGCTGATTTGGCAGTTTGATATCTCTGATTTGTTGCATAGCTAAAGAGGATAGAGAAATGTCAACTCATTGTGTTGTGTATATTGAATGGTGACTTTTTAATAGCAAAAACAAAGAACAAGGCTACATAATATCAGCTGCATATTTCTAAGGGTGAAACTTGTAAGATATGCACATTGGGCTTTTTGGGTTGCAAAGTAGTAAGAAGTTTCAATTACCATTGAAAGTACTGGAAGCTTAGGGCACCTCTTTAAACCCTGTGCTGGGGAGCAAGTTCAGAATCTGCTCCCTGGCTCTTCTGACAAGTGGACTCACTGAGTGGGAAAAGAAACCATTTCACTTCACCTCTGTTAGAGGAATGAGCTCCCAGTTGAGGAATCTCCAATTCCTTACTTCGTCTCTGCCCAGGACTTTTTCTCTAGGCAGATACAATGGCTGTGTCTAGACTGGCCAGTTTTTGCAGAAAATCAGCCGCTTTTCTGCAAAAACTGGCCAGCTGTCTACACTGGCCGCTTGAATTTCCGCAAGAACACTGACTTCCTACTGTAGGAAATCAGTGCTTCTTGCGGAAATACTTTGCCCTTCCCGTTTGGGCAAAAGTCCCTTTTGCGCAAATCATTTGCACAAAAGGGCCAGTGTAGACAGGACGGCATTGTTTTGCGCAAAAAAGCCCCGATCGCGAAAATGGCAATCGGGGCTTTTTTGCGCAAAAGTGCGTCTAGATTGGCACGGATGCTTTTCCGCAAAAACTGCTTTTTTTTGGAAAAGTGTCTGTGCCAATCTAGACGCTCTTTTTCCGAAAATGCTTTTAACAGAAAACTTTTCCATTAAAAGCATTTCCGGAAAATCATGCCAGTGTAGACGTAGCCAATGTGTATGCTCAGTTTTATGAGCGGTGGCAAGTTTTAGGTAGTGATCACATGCAGCAAGTGGGAAAGTTTCTTGATGTAAATGCTTAAAAGTGGACAGCTATGATTTTCCCCAGCAGATCACTCTCTTCTTGCATTTCAGTAAAGAGGCCTCGCTTGTTACAGGGGATAATTTTTCTTGCAGTTGGGCATCCATTATTTAAGATGCCCAGGATCATTGTCTTACAATTTAAATAGCAGGAAGACTTTTATTGTTCAGATGGTAGAGAAGATCAGCATTGCAGCTCAGTCCTTGAAAAGAAGAGGGCTGGATTTTTTAATCCAGTTTTTGCTGCATACTTCTGCTTTGTGACAACTTCCATTATTGTTCTCCCATCACCCTATAACATGCAGTTAGCGTCCTTATCCACAAGAAGCTTCAGGACCAGTGGGTTCATAACCTATAAAATGAGCCTGGGTGTCCTCCAGAGGAATAGTGGGTAGTCAGTGTTAATAGTGTATCAAACACCTGCAGCATCAGAGCACTTATAATGGAATTGTAACCTTAGGATTTGATTCTTTAGAACATGCATCAACATGGGGGCCCACAGATTTTAGTGAAGCTGTATGTGAAATATTAAGTACAGTAGGACTAGGTACCTGATTTAAGGGACTGCAGTGGGATTCTTCTTACCCCCTTGCATTCTGAGTGGAGCATAAGTTCATCTACAAGTCTCCTCCACTTCACTCTGTCTTGAGTGAAAACGTCTAGCTGACCCCAGTGTTTGTCCTTCAGTCTCAGTAGATCTTCTCCATATTGTCCAAGATCTTCCTCTTTTGCATTTTCTTTGCGGGTTCATGTGAGAGCTTGACGGACTATGCTGGATGATGGTTTTCTGAGAGTGTGGCCTAGCCATCCCCATTTTTTTCTCTTGATTTGAACGTCAAGTGGTTCTTGTCCTGCTCTGTTCCAAACCTCCTCATTTGTGACAAAGTCTTGCCATTTGATGTGAAGGCTGTAACTCAGGCATCTGTTTATGAATGTCTATAACTTGTGATTTGAAGACTTTTTAGTATTCCAGGTCTCACATCCATACAAGAGCACACATTTCACATTTGTGTTGAAGATTCGCAGTTTTGTCTTCGCAGATATTATTTGTGAACTCCATATGGGATGAAGAGTCTTGAATGCAGCTGTTGCTTTCCCTATCCTAGCATTGGTATCCTTGTCTGTTCCTCCGTCTCTGCCCATAATACTTCTCCCCAAGTAGATGAACTACTTCACATCTTCCAGGTCATCCCCTCCCAGTGTGAGGGTGTTGTTGTTGGACTGGATGATCCTCATTGTCTTGGTCTTTCCCTTGTTGTTAATGCTCAGTCCAAATCATTGAGGCAGTTTTTTCTAGTGTTGTGATCTTTTCTTATATGCTTTCATGTTGGTGTGAAAAGAGGGCGACATCGTCAGCAAAATCAATGTCCTCTATCTGTTTGAAAAGTGTCCACTGAATGCCCCATTGATGGCCACCTGTTGTTCTGCTCATAATCCAGTCCATTGTGATCAAGAACAGGAAAGGTGACAATAGGCACCTTTTCTCGCACTCCTGAGAGTATGCTGAAGGATTCTGTCAAGACGCCATTGTGAACAACTTGGCATGTCAAGGGTTCATACAGTGGGATTATTATTCCCTAAATTTCTACTCTGTTATTTCTTCTTATGTTATGTTCAAATAATGGGTATGTTTTTGAAAGATACTTCTATTGATCCAACTCCCTACAATGTATGTTTGGTTTTGTTCTGTTTTCAGGTGAAAATTAACAGCACAGAAATGTTCAAGTTTGTGCCTATCGTGGCTGAAAGCAATTGTCATAATTCAGAAACTGTTCTTGCATTTTTCAAGTGTGTTGTTCAAATTATTTGGCAATCAGAGGCATCTAAAGAAATTGTCATAAACATAAACCAATATGGAGAGAAAATGTGTTTCACAGTCGAAACCTTCAAGAAAGTACCCTACACCGTGAATGTACAACAAAATAGTAAGTAGAGTGATGCTTTCCATTCATCCAATGAATGGATTGGATAATATTGCCAACATTACCTGAATAGTGCACTCTGAGTTGAAAGTTACCTCAATGGAACAGCTGAGACTTGTCTGATAATGTTTGACAATTAAAATCACCCAGATGAATTTGCCTGAAATCTTGTTTTTTGGATTTTCAGTGGTGGATAGGAAACTTGTCCTTTTGTTCGTTGCTGGTGTTTTTCTGTTCCATTTTGCAGATGCCTTGAGTAGGTAAGCATTAGTCCCTTTATCTTGGTATTCTTTCCAGAGCCATTGGTGCATTCCTATTCACATTCTCTATTTGTGCAGTTCAGTGATCATAAGCAATTATTTTGTTTAATGAAATAAGAAAAAATGTATGTATGTAATATATATTATGTACATAGGACTAGGCATCCCCAGCTTCTGTGCTTAGCCCTAATGTAGTAATGCAGAGGAGAAATGTAATGCAAAAATTCTTCACTTGTGTGGCTGTGTTAGTGCTTCCAGATCATGGCTCCTAGCACTTATGGATACTATAGAGGCTACACCTGGGATTCTCCCCTGGAGCTCTGCAAATCCACAGATACCCACTTTATATCCACATCCACGGCTCATTTTGCAGATGTGAATGTGGATACAAATTTTGTATCTATGCAGGACTCTGCCCATGAGCAGGTGGACAAGGAGTACATAGAGCCATCACCTCCCTTCCAGTGAACCAATGAAGCCTGGGGGGTGCTATATAAAGGGATGTTGCAAATTTCCCATTCCCACAGTGTGGGAATCTTAGGAGGAACTGGCTGTAAGATGAGGTCACCTAGACCTCACTGCCTCTGTTGCTCCCCACTCCACTTCATCCCTGTACTCATAGCTGAGCATTAAAAAGCATAAGCTAGCACTCATATTTTTTGTAGCATAAAAGGAAGATACTTGCAGTCATTTTGTTTCATGCTGGAGTCTGGCATAGTACAATTAGTTAATTTGTGACATCTCAATTTTAAGTTCTGTTCCTTTTTTAAAATTTTGTGGAACACAAAACTTTAAATAGTATTAGGTCAAATTTTATCAAGCCTTTGGATTTTGTAATAATAGGTTTATAAAAACTAAAAGTTTCTATAATCTTCTTATTTCCATCAAAACATTTTTAAATGTAAAAAAAAATATTGGAATCCAAAAATTACAGCATTGGACAAGGAAATGAAATTGACTAGAAACATGATAAACGAGAGTGGAATTGAGGTGGTGTTTTCACTGTTGATATTTTGACACATGGAAAATAAAAGCAGAACTAAGGAAAAGGTGAGGGGATTATTTTTAATTCTCACAACTCTAGTCATCTAATGCTATTTGTAATACAGAAAATAATGTTTTTTTAAAAGTATTTCTGTCCTCAGCTCCCTTGAGTTCACACTCAGCCCAGCAGAAGAGCTTACTGGGACCTAATGTGACCCTTGTGTAACTTAAGAGTAGCTCTAAGCTCTACCAGATGCCCCCATCTCACAAGGTCATCTGGGCACCAACTAGAGTGCCATGCACTGTCCCCCACTTCCCATACCTCTTGCCACCCCAATACAGGGCTTGGGGACGAGCAGGCAACTTACAACCATCTGTGACACTCAAAGATTCCTCTCTTTGAGGAATTCAGGAAATTTTTACCTGCCTTTTTATGGAAGTTTTCTGGATGCTTCATTCTGCCTCTGCAATGCAGAGCAGGTGAAGCCAGAGCTGAGAATCTGACCCAAGGTTGGTAACCTGAAAGTGTTTACCTTCCATTTGTGACAGTGTTCAGTCTCTGATTAAGTACAGCATTACACTTCTTTGTAGTTCCAAACCAGTTGCACCTCAGTACAAGGTTTTTACAGTGTCCTCCATCTTGCTGTTCCCTAACAGGAGTGCTATTTTCTATTACTCTGCTGGAGTGGCACTGGGTGTTCTTGCAACGCTAGTCTTTCTCCTGTTGACACTTAAAAGATTTATTCCAAAGGTAGGTGTACCATGTGGAAAACAAAATAGCACATAGCAAGTTTAAGGCCAGATTCTGATCTCTCATTGTTTTTGAGAGAAACTCTATTGACTTCAGTGTAAAACCAATGTACCTAAAATCAGATGCCTTCCAAAGTCTGAAATAAATAGTTACATTTGTTGATGTTCAAAAACATTAATACTAATAAATAAAATAATAATAATAATAATAATTAAGCATTTATGCTGAAACCATAATTTTAGGGTGTGTCCCAGCTCAGTTTGCTTATGTTGTGAGAAAACAAATGAGCTGAAATGAAACCATAGTTTTTGTGGCAGTTGTGACTTTATTGTTCATTTCCAATAGCAAAATTATCTTACACAGGCAGGGCTAAATCTTATCCTACCATTTTTTCCCCAAAACGACTTGGTCTCTATAAAACATTTCAAAATCAAATATTAATAATAATTATTATTAATATAGTGTATTGGGAGGTAACATGAATGTCACCACACCAGGACATGATACAGCTTCAAGAAGTTTGGACAGAAATCTCATGTAGTGACCCCACTTCACTTATCTTGAGACTTCAGAATATAATATAGTAACAAGCGAATCAGCTCATAACTCTTCAAGACAGACAGTGCGTTTACCTGTATGTTTGTGAAATCCCTAGCCCACTGTGGTCCAGTCTTGATTCAGACCCTGTGGATGCTACCGTCATATAAATAATAAGCTATAACCTAGCTGATTGACTGTTTTCTTTTACTCCCAGCACAGCACCTTTGGGATTTTAATGAGTGGCTGCTGGATGTCCTCTCTCTACTTTATTAACTGTTTGAAAGGGGAAATGAAGTGGCTGTGGTCTGAATATAGAAACTACTTACTGGGTAAGATAATGAGCAGAAATTTATAGTGGACAGGTTTTTGTGAAGAGGTCAGAATGTGCAGTTTGTAAGAATTGCATTTGATTAATATTTTTCTCTCATCAATGTGAGGGGATGGGTGGGTTCTGAAGATCCCTAATCCATTCAAATGAGCATTTATTCTCATCAGATTCTTAAATAGGGAAAGTGATGTTGGCTTGTAGGCATGAAGGAAAGGAAACTTTTGCCCATCTTACCTTATTATTTCCATTTCACACCCACCATGAAAGCAAAGAGGACAGCCACAATCTCCCCTGGCTGGAGCTAGGAGTAGAATTGTGCTGCCTGGAAAAAGGGAACGGTCAAGGAGTCTGTGGAACCTATTGCTTCAGCGTGTTTCTTCAGCATCCTCCTTGGGCAAAGCAACTACAGCTGCTCCCCGAGTTACGAACAAGTTACAGACCAACACTTGGTCCGTAACTCGAAGTGTTCGTAACTCGGATCCCATAGAGTTACATAGCGAATGTGCTGTTCATAAGCGCGGATCACCGTTCGTAACTCGGATCCGCATTTACGACCGCTTTGGTCGTAAGTGGAGGTGGTCGTAACTCGGGGAGCGGCTGTATACAGCCTGTATTATTAGCTAAAGCCATCTCCCTGATGTTACCTGCAGCAGACACTGTAATGGGGGTCTTCCCTGAGCACAGCAGGTATCTCTGGCATGGAGAAGTGCAGCTAGCATGCACTTACTCCCAAAGTATTTACTAATACAGAAGTCATTAGGAATTCCCATGCCCTGTGCTAGCCTACGGGGAGAGAGACTGGGGCACAAGCTTTTAACTTGGTTCTCCCCACTTGCTCTAGCAGCACAGAACTCTGCTCTTAGACCACTATGCCAGCCCCTTATGCTTCGTGCCCATTAGTATTCACTGCTTTCAATGCAGTTGATACAAAATCATTTTACAGATTTTTTTATGTTGACTCACTTTTGCTGCAGTGGCACCCCGAAGTGCATGCAGCAAAGTATAGTGAGAAAAACTGTTCTTGCAGAATTGACAGCAGGGCTGAAACCAAGAAGCAGAGAGTTAAATAAGTATGGACTCCTTTGGCTCAGGGTGGATTGATTTAAATCATCAAAAAAAAATAATTGTTTTAAATCAAGTTACCAAAACATCTGACAGACTGTGCTTAGAATGCACTTAATTTTGGAGTAAACCCCATTGAACTCACTGCCACTTCTGTTTTTTGAGAAAACAAGTATAGAAAAGGGTTCCTTTGGAAAAGCTGAGTGATGCTGAAGTAAAATAGGGAATAACACTTATGACATCACCATTATAGTCAGTGACCATGATGTTCCAACATAACGGTAATCTATTATGCAATATAAAATAAGAAAATTGCACTCAGTAGCAACTCGAAACTTGATTTCTCTTACTGCAGCTTTCTGCATTGTATCCTTGAGTGATAGTTTCTAAACCTAGTTAATTAAACAAGCCATAAGGATTAGCTAAGCTAAACTTTTTTTTTCTAGCAACATCCAACATAAGTAAATTCCCAAGAAGTTTGCTGTCAAATCACACTTATACTGAAAGGCATAAAGAGAGTCTTGAAGAATAAGAACACAAAAACAGCCATACGGGGTCAGACCAAAGGCCCATCTAGGCCAATATCTTCAGACAATGACCACTGCCTGGTGTCTCAGAGGGAATGAACAGAACAGGTGATCATGAAGACTATGTATTATACATAGCCTTCAGAATACTGACGTTATGCTGAAATAACAAAGAGTGTGTCTACACTGCAAGACATTATTTTGAAATAATGGGGAGCTGGAAGACTTCTTACTCAGACTCACCCTCATTTTATGAGGAGTAAGGAAAGTCAAAGGAAGAGTATTCTTTCTTTACTTCCCATTAGGTAGACAGCACCAAAAGTCAAATTAAACTATTTTGACGCAAGCTACGCAATTAATGTAGCTCAAATTGTGTAGCTTAATTCAACTTTTGCCCTGCTGTGTAGAAGTGCTCCAAGTGATCCATCCCTTGTCACTCATTCCAGCTTCTGACAGAGGCGAGGGACACCATTCCTACCCATCCTGGCTAAGAGTAATGCATTGCAAAGTGAATTATTTAAGTTTCTAACCAGTTGATCCACTTGGCCATATCTTCATCTATGTCAAGGGTGCGGAACCTAAGGCCCCAGGGGCCAGATGTGACCACTGGCTTGCCTGGATCTGACTCCTGAGGCTGAGGGCTCCCCCTAGCATTGGGGAGGCCACGCAGTCCAGCCCCTGATGATGTTTCATTCTTGCAACTAAGCTCTGCATCATCTTCTTGCATTGTTTACACTTGACACATTTTCCTTTTTTACCCAGGGAACGAATTTTTTCAAAATATTCCCACATAGCATCCCTCTTATACCCAAAGCCATGACAATTTTTCTGTGGCAAAAGTGTGGGGGAATATAGAAAGTGTTATGTGTGCTTAATAATGTCTTCTCTTTTTCTTTTCAATCCACTCCACTGTTCCTTTCTATGTTGCCTTCATCCTTTCCTATATATTGTCTCTCTGTCCTTAAGACAAAGTTTTAACTAAGTCCTCTGTCGTGCTTGGCCAAGGTCCACCATCCATAAGCACAGAACAAAAACAATCCTATCCAGTCTGTCTCTGTCTTTGCACATGTTACTTTTTAGTCTGTTAAAAAATAGAAATTGAAAGCCCAGGACTTTCAAGAAGCAAGAACTGGTTGTTAGGCTGGACAGACTAGAGCCATTAATTCATTTTATGAGACTAAAGGTACGTCTACACTTGCTCCCTAGTTTGAACTAGGGATGCAAATGTAGCCAACTGAAATTGCTAATTATGCGGGGATTTAAATATATCTTGCTTCATTAGCATAATCTCACCCGCGCGTTATTCCGCTCGCCAGCTGATTCGAACCAGGAAGTGCGCTCCGGAAACCATTAGTTCAATTCAAACTGCTTGGTTCGAACTAACATTACTCCTCATTTTTCAAGGGGTTTGATTCGAACTAATGCATCCCGGAGCGCACTTCCTGGTTGGAATCAGCTGGTGAGCAGAATAGCGCGCGGGCGAGATTATGCTAATGTAGCACGGGATATTTAAATCCCCGCTTAATTAGCAATTTCGGTCGGTTACATTTGCATCCCTAGTTCAAACTAGGGATGCAAGTGTAGACGTACCCTAAGTGTAGGTGTAGCATGTTTATGATGAGATTTAATTGTAACTTACTTTTAAATGAGAAATTTAGTGCTTGATGATTATTTAAATTAAAAAAAAAATCAGATTTTTACATATTTTTTTTCAAATTGATTTTTATCAACTCTGCTTCGGATGCTTATCCAAAGTGAAGTTCCAAACCTTTCAGCATTCACTCTTCACCAATAGGAAGGCAAGCAAGGTTTGACAATGTGTTTTTAGCAGGATTGAATCTGATAGAATACATGTATCTGCAAGCCTATCAACTTAATTTACAAACATTTTATTTTGTTTGTTTGTTATTTACAGAGTCTAATCCATGCAGATGTTTACACAAGTATTGATGTAAAATTAGGACCTTTCAATAATACAATTGTACACCATTGTTGAAATTGCACATACAGCTAAATTAACCTGATCATTTTAATGACAATTAAACACCGAAATGTAATCTTATCGCTAGTAGTGTTTTCCAATGCCTACTGCCTTGCATAAGCATTTTAAGTTACGATTTAACTCTAAACAAATATAAACAGGATATTTGGGTACCAGATATCTAGTTTGCTTTTAACTTGCTATCTGCACATGCAGATACACAGTTTACATATGCAGTTAGTGTAGTTACATGTGCAAGCCTCGGGCACTCCTGTATATGCTTTTTTTGCATATATATTTTAAATATAAGGCCTTTCATGTTCCTAAAATACATAGTAGACAGCACAAAAAGCAGCAGTAGGCTTTACTGTGCAACAGTTTTAAGCAATCAGTCTACCATTAAAGTTAATGTAGATCCTTTGTGTTATTATATACATGGCATTTTTTTCTGCTTTCACAGGGTATTTTCTGACTGTTGGATGTATGAGCTTTGTGGTTTGTTACAAGCATGGACCACTAACTCATGAGCGAAGCATAACCCTCTTGACATGGACATTACAATTAATAGCCTTTATCTTGATTTATTTTGGTGTCACCATCCCACAGGTGGCATATGCAATCATAGCTATCATCCTCTGTTCAAAGGGCCTGTGCTATCCCCTTGGCATGGTCTGTTTTGTGGGCAGGTTGGTATCCATTTTCTAAACATGCAAGTCATGTATTATCATCATCTAACTATTTATTTTAAAAATGTGCATCTGTCCATTTGTGAGACCATTTGTTCAAGAACTCTTCCTAAACAGTAAAAGCTAGGACCACCAAATTTGGTATACAGCTTCATCTTCTCCAAACTTAAAGCAGGACCAGGGTTTGGTTGTGCCAGGACAATGGGATGTGCCTGAAATTTGATTGTTTCTCACAAATTGGCACGGGTGCGGTCTGGTAGGAGGGAATTGTACTCTGGAATGACCACAGGGGGGGAGAGCAAGGAGCCAGAGATGGGGACCAGGACAGCTATAACCCCATTGGGCCAGTAGAGGTGGAGAAAGGGACAGCTGACTGTTGGATGTATGATGTATGCACTGTCAGAGGACGCTGGGGTCTGGGAGCGACACAAGTCCAGAATGGAGTGTGTGGAGTGAGGACATGGGGAGACACCAGCCACAGCTATCTACTATATATTTCAGAAAGTTTGCCTGTTTGTGTTGTCTGTCTGTCCTCCAGCCAGGGGGGACACACTCCTCTCCCGGTTGTGCCCATTGGAGCTGCAGCGGCCATGGAATGGCACTTGTGACCTTGCCACAAGCTGCTGCAATGAGAGAGGGCTGGGGTATTCCTCTCTCCTCAAAGCAACCAATATACTGAACTCCTCATTCCCACTCCACCCCCCACAACAATGATTTAAATGAAGAAAAACAAAACTTATTTGAGTTAAGAACCTGAGCAACACCAGGTAAATCTTCTAATAAGAGGTTAATAATAAAACTCACATAAAATGACAATTATGTGCCATTTACTAATCCTAGTACATATTCTTACATAAACTTACATTAGAGACAAGGCTGGATACATAAGAATTTAATAATTCTCAGTGCAGGAGTTTTAAGCATGGATTTTGCTGTATAGAGAACTGTGATTACAAATTTCATAAATGCAACAAGAGCAGCTTTTCTGTAGTATGGGGTAACTGATAGCTTTTAATTCAGTTGACTGGTTAGATTGCAGGGACAACATCATGGTTTCATAGAGCTGCAGGATTTTGATTTTTAACAAAAAGTACCCGCAGATTCCTTTGTAACAAAATAGATATCACTAGATGACATGGAATATGGACATCAGGATAGGATACTCTGATAAAATTATAGGTTATTTGTTCATCCTGGCCCTATTGAAGTCATTGGGAGTTTGCTTGTTTTGGGAGCTGAGGTCTACCTATATGCAGCTACTTCAGGATGGAGGCCTTCATTTGTAACGCTTTTAAATTCTGATTTTGGTTGTCCGGTATATGCTGTGTAACCACATGGGAAGAAGCTTCTGTTTGCTATCGACCTGGGCATTTAAAATATGTTGTATCAAATCAATAGTAACACACAAATGATTATTCTAAAGGCAGTCCCACTGTCTTTGTTACATTGAATTATGGAGCTGATAGTCAAAGGCTGAAGTTGGCTTTACCACAAACCACAGGGACTTTAACACCACTCAGTTTTAAAAAATCATTTTAATATTTCTTTGACCTCCTGTCATGATGCAGACCCACCACCACAGCGCCTCCTGCCAGTAGCCCTGGGAATTAACTTTTAGCCCAGAGGTGCCTCCCTGTCGCTGGTGTCTCCCCATGTCCTCACTCCACACACTCCATTCTGGACTTGTGTCGCTCCCAGACCCCAGCGTCCTCTGACAGTGCCTATTCCAGTTTCTCTCAGACCCCTTTTGGGGTGTGTTTATCAATATCTGCTCTCTGGAGTCCTCCCCTCCCAGGGAACCCCCAATCCTCCTATACCCGCCTTGCCTCAGTGACCCACTGCCACTTTTCATCTAGCCCCTGCCATGGGGCAAACTGTAGTCTGAAATGGCCACTCCTCATTGGCAAGGGTGTGTGGATCTGCTGCCTTTGCCTAGCATGGCTGCCTCTGTGCAGCCTTAGTAGCCTCGGATCTTTCTTCAGGCCCTGTAGCCTGGGAGCTGAAGGTAGCGCCCTGCTAGACGCAGCACAGAAGTACTGGTGGCAATACTGTATCAGGCCATTTTTATTACTGTGCTGCTTCTGATGGCAGTTCTGGCTTCAAAGTTGGGCTCCCAGCCAGCAGCCACCATTTTTCAGCTGCTCAAAGCTGAAGGCAGTGACACCACCAGAAGTAAGGGCAGAAATACCACAACTCTCTCCCCTCAATAACTTTGCAACCCTTCCAGCTCCCTTTTGGGTCACGACCCCTACAATTACAACACAGTGAAATTTCAGATTTAAATAGATGAAATCATGAAAATAACTTTAAAAATCTCATGACCATGAAATTGACCAGATAAATAAGTATGTACTCTGACAAGTTAAAGTGTCGTCGTTTCAATGCTGATTGCTGGCATGATTTCAGTTTTTTATGTGTCTGCTGCTGCAGAGCCAAGAGTGTGATGAGCACATACAGTAGAACAGAAAAAAATCTCTCAGAAAGGAAGTTTTTGATTGGTTTTATAAACACACATTTTAAAGTTATTTGTTACTTAATTCTGCAGAACAAACCCAAACCTTGAGGCTTTGATAAAAATGATTACAGAGGAAGCAAAATGCTCAATTCAGTTGAGTAGGCATCTGTACGTACTGCTGATAATCTGATCCCTTAGTAAGCTCTAGAACAGGGGTGGGGAACATTTTTCAGGTCGGGGGCCGCTGACACACTGAAAAATCAGTTGAGGGCTGCACACAAGTGAGAAGCCAAAACAAAAAACTTCTCACTGAGGTAGCCCCCAACTGAGAAGAAAGACACTTCCCACATTCCCCTTGCATACCAGAGCCTGGGGGGGGGGGGGGCCCAGCCTCGTCGATTTTGTGCTTCCAGCCCCATGGTGGTGCATCAGGGGGTTGGAGTGCCAGTGCAGGGAGAGGCCCCTGATCCTTGGCCCCCAGGCCTGAAGTTCCCCAACTCTGCTCTGGAACCTGTTCCCATTGAACCCTCTGGGAGCTTTATCATTGATTTCAGGGGCATCAGGTTTTGACCCTTATCACACAAACTGTAACAACCAAGAGCCTCAATCCCTTCTCTGTTTTCTCCAGGGAAGAGATATGGCTAGTGCAGGTACATATATATGGAGTTTCAACTCTTTTCTTCGGCATAAACCCCTTGTTGCTCTGAACTCCAAAGTTACCACAACAACAAAAACTGAAAGCAGTGACTAGAAAAGAACAGAACACAGTATACTGTCTAAGTGATAGCTAAGTATGTTATAAATTACTATGCATCATAACAGCTACCTCAGATTATAAATATTTTGCCCTCAAACTATTCAGCTGTATAATTTTTAAGGCAAGATTTTTATATATCTATATAGGTGTGTGTGTGTGTATGTATTTATATTTGAGAGAGAGAGAGAGAGAGAAATAAAGAGTAAACAACATGAACAATTTGCAACAGATTTTTAAGAACCTTGCTGAGCTGCAAAGTTCTCAGCACACATTGGGCTTAATTTTCAGCTCCATCATCCCTGTTTGCCTATTTTGTATGCACAAATCCCTATTGCATTTGCAAATGGCTAGATCAATATCCATGTATTAGTTTCCATAGGTTTGTGTGTGTCTATAAAGGACCTGATCCAAAGCCTGTTTGAAAGTCATTGAGATTTTCCACTAATGTATGTGATTTGGACCAAACCCAAATGAGGTCCAAATGTACATAGACCTCGAGAATGAACACTAGGCTCATTATGGGGGACTTTTAAAATATCTATTTGTCTCTCTCTGATGCGAAGGCATGATGTTCCTTTTATAGTAGATGTCCAGAAAGAAAAGTCCTCATAGTGACATGGAAGCAGAGTACAGTATTTGTAATATGAGAATTCCATGCAACAATAATAAGTGTTTCTTTTTGTTTTAGAAAAATCAGGAATTTTTTTAAATCCAAAAAGCTGGTGTTTCGGCTTCTTACTGAAGAGGAGTACAGGGAGCAGGGGGAAACAGAGACTATGAAAGCCTTGGAGGAGCTACGCTCATTCTGCAGGAGTCCAGATTTCTCATCATGGTTAGCTGTGTCCAAACTCCAGTTCCCTAAAAAGTAGGAAAGACTCTCATCTCTTAAAACTGAATACATTTTAAAGGCACTGTTACATAGAAAAGCCAAATATTCTTAAAGCAGCTTAACGTATAGGCCTGATCCTGCCAAGACTCAAACAAGTAACTGTTCATATGAGTAGTCCTGTTGGTGTCCAGAGGCACAGATCTTGCTAGCTAGAGGGCTAAAGGGGCTTGAAGGAACCTCTGTGCTCTCCTGGTCCTGGACTGCTCTGAGGCTGCAGAATACTCTGAGCTAACTTAGACAGACCCTGGGAGCCTCTCTAAGTTATGGTAGCCTAGAATTTCTGCAGTGATGCCTGTAGCCCTGTCTCTGATAGGATCCTCCCATTCCCACTCCTGTATGCCTTCTACATTGGGGCTTGCAAAGAGGTCCTCAGAAAGAAGCCACATGGCTGTCCCCAAAGTGCCTGTTTTGGTGGGACTCCTCTCTGACTGGGTGTGGAGCCCTTAGGGCCCTTCTGCACTGTATCTCAGCCTTGTCCACAGTGTAAGTGGGTAGAGTGGGAGTGAAGATCTCATCCCAAAGGCAGGCAGGATATGGTCCTAGAATCATATGGTTCTGCTTTACCAAACATAAACCCATTGTTGGGAGCATCAGCCAATGTCTCTTTTCCCATAGGCTAAGCACTGGGCTACATGACACAGTTAGGTTGATCTGTATCTGTGCACAGCACAGCCTGGCTCCCACCAATGTAAGTGCCCTACTACACTGATATAAGTCCACCTCCAGGAGAGGCACAGTAGGGCTTACGTCAGAGTAGTTAGAGACACACAGGCTACGTCTAGACTAGCATGATCTTCCACAAATGCTTTTAACAGAAAAGTTTTTCCGGAAAAGCATTCGTGCCAATCTACACGCGGTTTTGCGCAAGAAAGCCCTGATTGCCATTTTCGCCACTGGGGCTTTTTTGCGCAAAATAGTTCTCCCCTGTCTACACTGGCCCTCTTGCGCAAATATGTTTGTGCAAGAGGGCTTATCCCTGAGTGGGAGTATCATAGTATTTGCGCAAGAATACTGACAATCTTACATTAGATCGTCAGTGTTCTTGCGCAAATTCAAGCAGCCACTGTAGACAGCTGGCAAGTTTTTCCACAAAAGCGGCCGCTTTTGCGGAAAAACTTGCCAATCTGGATGCAGCCACAGTGTCAGTGTACAGTAGACATTGCCTTACTTGCACTGGCTGTTGGCTGTCATTCTCCAGGCTTGTGGCTAGGAGCTGAGAGACCAGGCTCTTCACACCGCCCCTCGCAGGTCAGCGGAAGTGCTCCTGGTGAAGATGTGCACCACAAACCAAAGGAGGGCTGTGGGGATATGAACCACCACAGTAATTGCTGCAGTGGCTACAAGTCATCCTAATACAGCCTTAGCATAGACATGCCTTGAAGTAGGACTCTGAGTACTGTGGAAATAGCATCTTCTGCCTCTGGGAATCAGAGTGGATGGAGAGACTGTTTGGAACAGTTCAGAGACACTTCTGGTGAACAAAAAGAATGATGGTAGGATGTGAAGCAGAAGAGGGCTGTCAGCAAGAGGAGTTAGGGACATAAGACTCATTAGAATTCCAACATGCTTCCCCTGAAAACCAAAATTAGAACCTTAAAGTCTTAGCAGCAGGGTGCCATGTATTATGCAGCCCCAGAACTTGCCCTCACCCCTCAAGTGTGCTACAGAATTTAAAGCACCATCAGCTTGGAATGTAATATGTTACCAAACCTGAGTTCAAAGGCATTTTGGGCTGCACCTGGCCTCCATGACATCCTGTAGGCAGGTTTCAATAGTTTTCGAAAATATCTGTCTTTCCTGTTACAATGTTAAAACTGAGATCAACCAGAGGGAAAACTCAACTGCTAAATGCTCACACTGCGAAATGCACAAACAAACTGAGAAGAGTTATTTTTTTCTCCAGTCACTTTTAGTTATTCTCAGGAAATATTTTTAACACTACTATGTTAAAAAAAATAAGACTCTGGCAGAAGTCTGATTGTTAAGTTGACTGTATCTATGCTTTCATTAAAGAATAATTATATTTCTTCCCTAATGGCAACAAAGAAAATCTACCAAATGAAACCAAAGCAATACTGTCTGCCTGAGTCTGCAGTACATTTTTAAGAAGAATGAACAGCCCCAGTCATCTCAGTGAAGTTTTAGCTCTGAAACCTAATGACAATGATATGAATATTAACCATTTAACTGGTGATCAGTGTAACAGAGCTGTTTCGCTAATGTGCTTTTCTTACAGTCTCTTACCACCATTAATACCATCCAGGCACCAAAAAGCACCAAATGATCCCCACTTTTGAATAAACTCCAGAATCAGCCTCTGACTTCTGTAGCCCAGCTGCCCTTTGTCATAGCAAGAATAGCGGCATGTTAAAACGCACATGCTGTTATCAAATAACTGGAATATAAGCTCTCGAACAGTACACAGAATATTACTGTACTATTTCTTTTCATTGTACAGTAAAACCTGTGTTATCCAGCACGCTCGGGGATTAGGGCGTTCCAGTTATCTAAAAATTCCGGTTATTTGAGGGTCCCATCAACCTAGGAAAAAAAACCCTGGACAATAATAGTAAAACTCAAGTTTTTAATATTGCTAATTTTGTAGTGTAAGGCAGTTGATCTCACATTTCTATTTTGAGTTAAAAATGATTAGTACTTCTTAAATAAAAAATTGTTAAGCCAATCATGGTAAATCAAGTCAGGCCTATGTGCCTGAAAATGTGACAGTATTGTGGTTGGGGGCAATGCTGGTTAACAAAGTTTTCTGGTTAACATAGTGCTGGATAACAAAGGTTTCATTGTATTCTGTGAATCCTCATTTTGGAGTTTAGCTGGAGCTGCTGCAGAAATTGCAGCCTGTCTCAGAGCGCAGGGAACTGCTGCAGAGTCCACAGGGCCTGGATGCAAGTGATGCTGTAATGCAGGAACTCCTGCTTATTGAACTCTTGAACTTGTTTGTGTCAGGAATCTAGTGAATTCAGCTAAACCCGTAGCCCTTTACCTCTCAAGTTCTCCACAGACTTTAATGACTCTTCATAACATTCTTGGGAGAAAAGTATTATTAGCCCCACTTTGCCAGTGGAGAAACAGAACCTGAGAAAAGGCAAGTGACCTAGTTAGGCCTACATAGCATGAAGTTAGTTATGCCTGGCCCAGTTGCTATATCCTACTGCCTATTCCCTCTCTAAGGAACCAAAATTACTTAATTAAAGCATGAAGAAAAGACTGAAAACATTTGAAAGAGGGATGATGCAAGAAAACAGCTAATTGAGCTGACAAAGTTCAGTATTGGTTGTTTCCCTTTGATTTACCCTCTTGTGTGTGTAAATCCTTAGTTCAGGCTTAATTCCAGCATGCCACAGGAGCATGATTCCTGCTTTGAATGCTGTCTATAGGCATAACCAAAACGTGCAGGTCTGTCTCAAGTCAGGTTTAATAGCAGGATTCTGTACATTTGCAGGTATTTGGTTTTCTTCCTGCCTGATCCTTTCCTCTTTTTAAATATGACAGATTTGCAAACTTTGTTTTGGGATCTCCCCACGTGTCACCTGCAGAAGTGAACACATACGATGAGCAATATGGCATTGGAGGTTCCTTCTTGGAACAGCAACTCTTTAGCACAGGGATAGAGCCAGTGCAGAACCAATTAGCTAATACCATTCAGGAGGACAATTATGAAGATGATGAAATGCAGGAACAAAACGGAAGTGAAAACATTTCACGTTCCAACAATATTGGATTATTTTGAACCATATGCAAAATTTCTTGTAAGGTAAGAAAATGAAATCAAGTTGGAAAAGAAGGCTATCTACTCTCTGAGCCCTACTTCTAACTTGGCTGTAGAGGGCAACAAAGATTATTTGAAGAATTTATTCCTGCTTCACTGCTGAAAGTAGTAGTAAGTTACTGGGTTTTTTAAATCAATGTTACATTCATGTAATTGCTATTTTTTACCTCATCTGTGTATTTACGGCAGGTACCAAGCAGCTGCAATGCAAACTTGCCCCTCCGCTGTGCCTCAACTGCCCTGAACGTACTTCCTCTCTAGAGGTCTGTTCTCTCTCTGTGCCCTCTCAGTCCTGGGAATGCCAGGTGGAGAGGAAGTCATTAATGATACCACTTTTACTAAGTGTTCTATCTGCTAATAAATTCATTTGAACTCCTTTTCTAAGAGGCCAATCATCCAGTTATGTTTTCATACTTTTTTGGGCAGAGATGCATGAAGATAAAATGTTTTAGAAACTCTTGTAGCTGTATAAGTCAAGTGCTTCATAAGGCACTTGCCTTGCTTACTACTCTGATATGGTCTGATACCTCCACTGGGTTCATCTCATCTGCCACATCAGTTTTAAGTTCCTCACCCTCTCCTTCAGAGCCACACTCTTTTGCGAGGAGATAATGGAGTTAATGGGAAGCAGAGTGTGTAGCCAAGCCACACACTTACCACCACCATCTTTGTTCCCTCTCCTACCTGTATCTGCCCTCTTTACTATCACCCCCTAATGCCAACAGCCCTCAACCTGATCCAGTTCTTCAGCTCCCCCCTCCAAATGTCTCCCTCTCTGGGAACTATAGAGGGACTTGTGTTTTCTCAAGCATATTCTTACTCTTCCTTTCAGCCTCAATCTTCTCCCTTAACAAAAGTCCCAAAGCAAAAACACAAACCCTCACTATTCCAGCCCTACAAATGTGTCCAGTGAAGGCTCCAGAGCCTAGGGCTGTATTAGAGGCTCCAAAGACTTCCCTTCGGTGCGGATACCTGGAGTAAGATCAGCTAGGGAGAAGCTGGAGCTGCGCAGTTCAGAGCACCCATAAGAGTCCTGGGGATCAGCCAAGTTTCACAGTGGGTCTTCTAGCTCATTTCATAACTGGGAAGAAACCTTACCCCCAGGACCACAGGCAGGGAGGAAGTGGTAGAGAGATGTTCCTGGAGAGCTCCTAGCCCTTGTCCTTCTCCAGAGTTTCTCTCAGGAGGTGAGGATCTAGTCATGGCAAGAAAATAATTATAATCAACTGTCATACAAGAATAGAAGATTCTTACAGATAGGATGTCCCTAGCTATTGTCCTTCAGATTGTGTCCACGGCCCCTCACTTTTCACGTACACTCTGCTTCCCATTAACCCCACTATCTCCTCATAGGCGAGTGAGGGCCATCATTCCTCCCCCAAATGCCTCGAGACCTTCCAGAAACTGTCCCATTTCAACATGCCCCCCCCCTTATTTCAAAAACGTGTCACTCTGCAGAGCAGGTTGTGCTGAGTTTGAAGCCAGCCTGACTCAGCAATGCACCCAAAGGGCAAGTTCACCTTTGCTGGAGATTCTCCAGTTGCTAGTGTCCAGGGAACAGGGTGGGATCCAAATCACATAAAACAGTGCCAGAAAAGAAACAGCTTAAATACATAATTACACACGGGGGCTTTCTTACACCAAAACATCATCAGAGCTTGCCTTTCTGCCAGCACTTCCAAGAGAAAATTAGAGGGGGATTCCAGGATGCTCTAGAGTTTAAATTAAAATTTTAAAATGGGAATGTTTCCATTTTACAATAAAGAGAAGCTTACCACTTAAACACCATGGCTACGTCTAGACTGGCATGATTTTGCGGAAATACTTTTAACGGAAAAGTTTTTCCGTTAAAAGTATTTCCGCAAAAGAGTGTCTAGATTGGCACGGACGCTTTTGTGCAAAAGCACTTTTTGCGGCAAAGCGTCCGTGCCAGTCTAGACGCGCTTTTGCGCAAGAAAGCCCCGATCGCCGTTTTAGCCATCAGGGCTTTTTTGCGCAAAACAAATGTCAGCTGTCTACACTGGCCGTTTTGCGCAAAAGGGACTTTTGCCCGAACGGGAAGGGCAAAGTATTTCCGCAAGAAGCACTGATTTCATACATTAGGAAGTCAGTGCTTTTGCGGAAATTCAAGCAGCCAGTGTAGACAGCTGGCCAGTTTTTGCGGAAAAGCAGATGATTTTCCGAAAAAACTGGCCAGTCTAGACGCAGCCCATCACATCACCTCTTTACTCGGGTAGACAAGTGCATCCCATAGTCATACAGCGGGCATGTGAGAAGATGAGCCCTGCATCTCAAGTTGGTAAATCAAACAGGGACAGGGAGTATGTTAGCAGCCGGAGGGCTCTACTGACCTAGTTTCTAATTGTCATCAGTACAACACAGAGGGGGGGTCTCTGAGATTCATAGACCCACAAAACAATGGTCAGAACCATGGGAGAGGTGGATAAAAGCCCACGGTCCTTAGCTGCCTTGCAGAGGAGTGGATCTCCCTGTTGGCACAATGGCCTTACATGGCTGGCAGAGGCTTATGACACACCTGTACTGTGGAAGTTAAGTACTTGAAATGTATTGTTAATAACAAACCATAAAAGGTTCATGAGTATCTGGGCAATCAAGGAAAGGCAACATAATATGAACACATTTCAGGTTCTCTGCACTATACTAAAGCAAGTAAATGATTGTCAACCATAGTGCACAATTAGCTGAAGAATCACAATCAAGAAATTTAAGGGACATGTTTTGTCCGAATCTATGCAGCCCTCATGGGCTTTCTGAAACAAAACAGCAAATAGATTGGTGATGATGTCCCACACAAGAATAGTATCGTTGTGAAGGAGGTAATATCCCTTTAAGGGACAGCCTGGAGTGTAATCAGAGATGTTGCTCTACCCTAAGGATGGGCTGTATAAACAGAAAAACTAAGCAAGAGAGAAGGAAGAACTGTGCAAGCGACAGCAGGTGTTCGCTATTTTCTCTTAGACTGGCCCCTCTGCTGGAGTTTAATTAGAGGCTTTGTTCATGGATTTAAGTTGGGGAGCTGAAGCAGATTCTGAGATAAGGACCATACTGGTGGATTAGTTGAATTACTCCTGTCCTGAAGCCTTGGTAAAAGACAATTTAGTTTTGTTAGTGTGTGAGAGCTCTCCTGTGGGTGTTAGAGCCACAAGGCAATGTGCAGAGACTGCCTGAACCTGCAGAATGGTAGAATCACATAGCTCACTATTACTCACTGAAAAAACAACCCACACAAGTCAATACAGTTGCATTTTTCCTGCACTTTACCTGTTTTCTCAATACTTTCAATTGATGATCAAGTAGGGTAGCTGCTTCAAACACCTCCTTCTCCTGGATAGAAGAGCAACTGCATCCCGAGATGCACATGAATGCTTTAATGACTAGCTCAAAAAGAACATTAAAACAAACCTTTAAAGCCTTCAAATATTGCTAAGATCATGAATGTGTGGATTTATGAATGTTTATCTAGATACTTATGACTACCCACATAGTTGAGTACTTTACAAATTACCAAATGTATCCTCATGGCACTGCTGTGAGAGAAGTCAGTACTATCCCCATTTAAAAGGAAAGACAGGACTATGCAGCATTTTAAAAACTAACAAGATGGTTTATTAGGTGATGAGCTTTCATGGGCCAGACCCACTTCTTCAGATCAAATTGTGGAAGAAAATTGGCATTACCATATATACCAAAGGGATACAATTTAAAAAAAAAAAAAAAGTGAACACATATAAAATTGACAAATCAGATTTTAGAACTGAGGGGGGGAGGTTAGTGTCCATGAGATTAGGGGTGATAATTGGGGAAGCTATCTTTGTAATGGGTAAAAGTACGCTGACATCCGCAACATCGGGGCCATGATCTCGCCACTGCATTTCCTGGAGGTAAAACTTGGAAAAAGGTCCCAGCCTGTGAAAAGTTAGTCTTGTTAGTCTTTAAAGTGCTGCATAGTCCTGTCTTTTGTTTCAGCAAGACCGGCTACATCTCTATTACTATTCCCCATTTAAAAGGGACACTGAAACAGAGTGTTTAAAGTGACAACCCAAGGTCACACAGTAAGTTTTTGTGACAGCTGGCAGTAGAAGCCAGATCTCTTGTGCTTTCACCTTCCTCTCTTAAAGGCTTGTACTCTGTTCTATCTTCTGCTTCATTTTTTTTTCCACCAAACAATTTCAGGTTTTGGATACATACTTGAATTTAATGTACAGTGCATTCAACATACTTGTGTCAAGTTTGTAAATAAAAATATTTCAGCTAGCAACATTTGCTTGGTTCATTTTAAGTGCTTTCTGAAAATAGGAATGTAAAAGGTTAACAGTTTAATCTGTTACTGGGTAAGCATTAGGCTTATCGGAATGCTTACCAGGTAACTGATTGGAGTCCCATCAGCCAAGTGGAAGAGGCAGGCAGGACTGTGCCTGCATTGGCCTCCCAACGCCCCACTGGAGTGGCCCAGGCAGCCAGGCGGGACCCTGGCCCTGGCCATGCTGGAGCATCCTGGACGGCCAGGCAGGACCCCGGTCATGCCAAAGGAAGGTAGGCGGGATCCCAGACCTGGTTGCACTGGGCCATCAGGCAGGACTTGGCACCTCTTACACAGCCCAGGAGGGTGGGCAGGAACCCGACTGTGGCTGCCAGCCACCTGCCTGCCAATGGTTAACTTGTAAAAATTGTATAATTTTATCTGTTTAACCAGTTAACTATTTTAACAGTTATTTACATCCCCATCTGAAAACAATGCACATCACAAAGATCAGACAGACAGGTGGATGCGCCTGTCCCTTAGTAGGAGATTGAGGTCCTTTGGTCTTCTCTCTCACAACACATCTAAAAGGTCCAATTCTCCTGCATTACCCAAGCTGCTTCAAAGAGGTGTTTCTTTATCTCCCACCTGCTTCCAGGAGTGTTTGCATAGTGTGAAATCTTCCCAGCCCTCTCCATGCCCACAGAAGAATCAAACCTTAGCAGAACCACAATGTGGTAATTGTAAGATATGTCCCTCTTCTTCAATAGTAGGGACTTACTGGGTCAGACCAATGTTTCATCTAGCCTACTGTCTTGTTTTCCCACAGTAGCCAATGCTGAGTGTTTCAGAGGGAATCAACAGAACAAGCAAGAGAGTGATCCATCCCCTACTATCCACTCCCAGCTTCTGTTAGAGGAGTTTGTATGAGGTTTCCCCTTTATGAGTACAGAAGATTTATAGATTCCCAGTGCCGCCTCCTTTTACTACTCCCCCATGTCCCTCCAAAATTAAGCAGTCATGGGAAAAAAATTAAATTTGTTCTGCTGAGATAAACTTCATTGTGCCAACAAACACTGCTACTAGACACATTGGTGCAAATATATTCATTTAGTTAGGAATTAGCAGTTAAGACGACTAGAACCAGACTTTGAAAATAGCCCCAATAAACCCATTTAAGCAGCCAGGATACACATATTCAGCAAGGTATGAAAAAATGTGGTTGCAAGTGGCTGCTGAGTCCACTGTTTACTTGATCTCTTGGCCTGCAATGAGAAGAATTTGCACAACTCAAACCACACTCGTACATTTAGGCCACGCTGTTTGGGATGCATTGATCCCTTACAGCTTTTCATTAGCACGAGACTTGATTTGCTTCTACATTCTGCTCCACCTCCTGAACGCATTTTGATTTGAAACACTGCTTTGCCTTTCATCCCATGTATATTAAGGCAACACAAAATTTTTCATGGGAGAATCATGCCAAAGATGCTTAGGATTGATGTTTTAACTCAATTATCATCATATATGTGGTCAGTATACGATTATACAAAATGGGAAATTTAATAAAAAGCCCAGACAAGCTCTTTTAAACACATTATATATTTTTTATATTTTTTCTTACTGCAATTTTACAATTTTCACAAATATCAAAACCCATGTGTACATGTTCATTTTGCAACAGGGAATGAATGTACAGTTCCAAAAGACCAAGCATTTCAAAGAAACAGTTTGGAAGTGTAAACGCAATACACAAGATCTTTACCTCATGACGCAGGTACTGTTCAATAGAAGTTGAAGTAACACCATATTGCAGAAAGTTTCTGTACAAATGTTTTTGCTTAGCTGAGAAGATTTAATGCCTTTAGCTTGTCACCTGTTCAGTTGTCCATTACCAAAACATTATACAAACATACAATAAATACATTTCTGATTTGAAAGGACACTTCAATGAGTCATGAGAATTTACAGTACAGTACATTTAAATTCAAGTGCAAAACGTTACTAGTAACTAGTTATTAACATTTATTTGAATTCTCTGCCATTCTGGTCCCAGGTACCAATGTGTCCATTCTTCCTCAACCCCACAGGCCTTGCTAATGCATGTGTGGGGATCACGGGAGGGAGGGTCCTTAGTTCATCCAACTGAGGATCAAAGGGTCTAGAATTTCCACCCACTACTTTATTGCAAACCATCATTCTCCTCTTCCTCCCTTGCACCCAGCAGTATCATGCCATAGGCAGTACACTGAAGTTGAGTGACGCAGAATGCACCTTCTGCCAGGAACCGTGCTAGACATGTGTCCCATTCCAAGACATGATGAGCACCTAGTCACTTCAATGGCTTAGTTCCTTTCAGGATCTGTTCATTGATGCGAGATGCTGAGCCAAACACGGTCCTGGCTTACACCCCATGCTCTCCCATTGATTTCAACCTGGAACCCAAGTTTTCCTCTCAGTAGCAATCTGTGTTATGAACCAACCAATGGGCTGGCTATAGCTAACACTGAAAAGAGTGACTAGATATAACTCTCAATCTTCCAGTGTCTCACATTATAGAAAACAAGTCTTATAACATTTGGTCATTTATATCATGTTTCTTTTTTCAGAGAGTTTTTGCTCACTGAAATTTGGCCAGTCTATTAACAGTATTCTCCTCCTACTCCCAATCATTATTATTTATAGGCAATCCCTTCCCCAGGCACTTTACACTTTTACTATCTTCTATACGTAACCACAGTAGGAACACTCAATTGAACAATATTTAATATGATGAAATTTTAAAAAAATAGTGTCCACTGGAAATCTCAAACTGCCCAATTTTGATCAAGGTCTCTGGTCTTGGGCACTATATCAAACCTACACACTCACACTTAAACACCCTTTTTAATGAAGGGCTGTAAATTTACTGAGATTATTTCATCTCACTTCCATTTGGTTCTCTCTCAAATGCCTTTTTCAAAAAGTGTGCGCCTTGCCAAACTAAACCTACCACCTCTCGGAAAAGTATTAAAGGCAATGTTACTATTCAAAGATTCCACTCTGTGTCACTTAATCCATCACCACATTATAAAAACAAACATTCTTGCTGAAGGTATTCAAGATTTAGAAGACAAAGTCTTTACAAAAAACAAGGCGTGCCTTCATTTATAGATTTACTTTGTCTAGTACCTTTTAATTATGTGTATTTAACTTTTTCAGGAAAATGCAGTTTTTCTCCTAAAAAATAGTGTTTTCTCCTGTTTAGTTTCTCTGTGGGAAAAATTAAATTTGAATTAATCAATCAAATGGGGAAAACTGTATCAAGTGACTCAGTGTTTTTTCTTCAAATTACAAGTTTTTCAGTACAAGCTCCCCTTTTTCTATAAATTGCAAAGAATCTCATAACATGAGACCAAATTTTAGCAAACCAACTAAGAATTTATAAGGCAGTGAGATTCGGTCCCATTCCCTCTGCAAGGCCTTCCAGACCTTTACCTTCCTCTGCACCTTCTAACTGCATATTGTCATATAAATGGTCTTAAATATTTAAAAGCTTGTTCTGCATTTTGTTTGATTCCAAGATGTGCTAAGCACCTGTAGTTCCTACTCACTGAAGGTGAAGGGCTCTGTTGAGCTCTTGTGCCACCATTTCCCAGCAGAGAAGCAGGATTCCATGCAGTGGATTTGATAAGATAAACTCATCTTAGTGCCTTGCAGCAGCAAGGGGAGTATTACTGACCAAGGGAAACTGATCCAGCACTAGGGGGATCTGGGTCAGTTTGGGAGTTGAGAGTCACCGTTGTAGGTGTTGAACCATCTCTAGATTCGTCAGTGTTTCTCAGATTTGGGGGCTGTTCTGCTGGGCTGGCTTCTGGAGCATTTTGATTCTCACTGGCTTTCTAAAAAGAGAGAAAGCACATGCACATATAAGTGTATACTCGCATTGCATTATTCCTAAAGGAAATACATTCAGACATGTCCAGTAATTCGAGAAGTATTCTTACACTGAATGCATGCAACACAGCAAGTGAATATAAAGCAAGAAAACAATAAGAAGCAGATAACATTAGTAACAAGTAGAAAACAACTTACCTTCCATCTCTTTTCCTAACTGCACTTCCACAAGAAGCATGCAAAAAACAAACTAGCTATATTTTAAGACAAAAAACTAGACTTGTACTGTATACAGACAATCTCTATGACTGCATAGAGTTTGCTGAAACATACTTCATGCTCCCTTCTGCAAATCTACCCATATTTCCGTAATATTTTTTCTAAGTAAGCTATTTCTCAGGTAGATCCACTGAGTGGTAGCAGTAAAGACACAAATTTCATCCAATTTACTTAGCAGTAATGACTAGGTCAGTGATTCAAGCAGGCAATTCTCTAGTTCAGTCAAGAAGAAGACAGTCGAAAACAATTTTCTGAATGGCTCAGTGCACATTTTTATAAGCTGTTTCCTAGATTCATGTGAGCTGATTTTAAAGACAAATTCCCTGAGGGCCAAAGGCAAAACAAGTTTTGCTCAATACAAGTACTACATCATTTTCTAACCTCACAATCTGTCTTGGAAGATGTGTTTTATATCAAGTAAGTAGAGCAGTAAGCATGCTCCTTTACTTGAAGGATTAATTTAGGATTAGTTTAAGCAAGGAGGAAATAAGGAGGAATCGAAGTGTTGCTCTAGTTAATCCCCTTTTCTATGCTGTTAGAGAGTTTCCTTCAAATGACCAACTTTCATGTGAAATATTTTAAGAATGTTATTAAAAACCTGTAACAAGATATCTAGGCAGTGTTTTCTGGGTTTAGTGCTCTGTTAAATTCAGGCTAAAAGAAGGTGAAATAAAGCAATAGCAATGCATGGCGGTGGGGAGGGGGTGTTGATTTTTTTTCAATTTAGAACTGAAATGTGGGGTTGCTTTGTAAAAACAAACATTTTCTCCAAGGAGCTGAAATATATTTCTTGCTTCATGGAGCAGAGATGCATTGTCAATGCATCTTCAAATGGAGGGCATAGGATCCCAGTTCATTCTAAGTCTACACTACTTTTTAATACAGTGGAGAAAGAAGCTATGCTTTGCAGGTGCTCAACTGTCTTCTTGTTATGTTATGGTTGAATACTCACTGGTTACTTAAAGATCTTTCATTCACAAACTGAAAGACAGATCACTGAAACTGGCCAGTTGCAAAACAGCTGACTGCCATGGGGAGGCAGTGGGGAGGGAGAAAACACTAAGTCATATTTAACCTAACTTCAACATTTGGATTTGGATGAGCGGAAATAGGGCTTTTGGTGTTTGAACCTAAAAACACAGGCCCCAATGAGAGACTGTGAGGCATTGCATAAATGCAAAGATATACCACTGCAGATCCACCTGCAGGATTGGTGCCTTAATAGAATTATTCCATGGAAAAAAATTTCTCCCAGCAAAAATTAGTTATTCCCAGCCCACAAATACTAACAATCATATTTAATAAAGAATGGCTCTTAATTTTATCAGTTATATGTGGAGTAGATAACGCAATGCCAAAATTCAATAGTGTTAATAAAAAGACTCCATGAATGGGCTACATGAAGCTATGAGAGAGGGGAAGAAGTTATTAAGAGAACAGAAATGTCAGAGAGTTATAGGAGCCAACAAAAGATTTGAGAGCACTGCACAATTGCCCAAGTCATTTACTAAGAGTATGTCCCATCACTATGAAAATTTGTTGATTAGCTTTGAGCCACAAACAAAATATTTTCCTTGGCCTGTTCTGTGTGTCTGTCTCTCTCAAATTCTCAATTGATGACACTAATAGGGTTAGGCTTATTTTAATAACTGCTTAAGAGTAGACTGATGGAAAACTGGGAGAGCAGCATGTATAGAAAGTGTAACACAATGTCATTGTGTCAATGAGGATTTCATTATCATCCAAAAGGAGACATTTGATTTTTCTGACGTGGGTGTCAAACTCTTCTTATATAAACAGACATTCTAGAGTAACATGGATGCTCACTGCCTGCGCATGCAAGATAGTCTCATTAAAGCTAATGGAAGCTCAGCATGCATACTGAAAAGAGAACATACGCATAGGGATATTTACAGGAATACAGGCAAATGGGGGGGAGGAGGGAGACAGCTGGCGAAGTTGGGATTTCTTCAAATGCAGCTTTGCCACATCTGCAATGTCATGTCCAAAATCATCACCTTTCTGATGTCGGACTGGTAAAATGACATTTGTATGCTTAAGGAATGGCAAATTTATAAGGGAGAAGCTGCACCACTCCTCCCCCAGGCAGATAGGAGAAACAGGCACTTTATTACCCACACAGTTTTAGAAACCGGCATTGACGGCAGCAGCACAAATTTTCCTACATTGCCTCACCAACCACTGTGCTCCAACTCCATTCTGGAGGGAGCACCCAAAAGATCAGATGATATCCAGTCTCCAAGTCCGTCCAATCCTTGGCCCATCTGCCAAGCTTTCTAATATAGGTGCTGGGGGACTCTGTAATGTGAACACTGGAAAACAACAGCTCATTTCGCATAGGCCACAGACCAGGTACCAAGTCCTAGTCACTTTTTAGTCACCACAAGTCTAGCCCAAATCTAATTGGTGAAAGGCTCCATATTCCACAACTAATTCTCTGGGACACCCATTTCCACCGTATTTTGGATGTCTTCCAATTCTTAACCCCTCCCCATACCTCCAGGCTAATCTCTAAAAGGAAACATTAATCTAAAATGGAAAAGAGATATACAGACATATTACTCCTTAATAATTACGCAATTTTGTTAACACTCACTTTTTCAAACCACGAGTTCTGCAACTACAAAAATGTGTTGAAACTAACAAAACCATGGTCAATTTACAGGCAATCCCAGTATATCTCAGCTTGTAATAACAAAGGGGATGAGAAGAAAGTGGAAACTAGACTATAAGCAGCAGAAAGATCTGTCAAAATCAATCCATGAACAATCCCACTGTATCATATATGTGTATTTGTTAACTATTGTTCAACTTCATGCAACTCTAAGTTTCTGAGATAGACAGAGAATGCTGGCCAGATATTAACAATTTTATGGTGCTGTAGATTACACAAAACCTCCAACAGTACACTTTTAAGTTAACATTAATGGTGATATGAATGTTGTGTATTAGGAGCGGGTTACCTGCAAAGGCTGGTTCTCAGGTATCAGATTGCTTTTAGACAGTTGTACCATCTCCTTTATTTGATAGACAGCATAAGCCAGAGTAACCCAAGGAGAAGAACTGATCCCCCACGCAGGCTTGTTCACATCTTCCTGTTCTTCTTGGTGCTTGGTTTTCTTGGGAGGAAGTCTGGGCTCAGTTCGAGGCATGATATCTTCTGACTGTTGCTGTATGAGGTCAATGGTTGCTATGGGAACAGGACTGGAAGGCACTGGGATCCTTTCTGCCAGCATTGTCTTCTCTAGAGTGTAGGGCAACATAATCAAAGTTGGTGATAATTACAAAAGATTGGGACTCAAAGCACAGAACATGAACATATATCATCATGCTTTGCAACATTAAGAATTAATCTGTTCCCTCACTGTGATTCAAGGATTCATGATGCCAACTGGCAATGGGTACAGGGATTCCCCTGGGCTCACCAAAAGAACGTCTTGTACGATACTCAATGAAAGCCCAGGTCACGCTGACCATAATAATCATTGTGAGATGTATATATGGAAATATGTGAAGAGTTATGTATATATACTAAAAATTATGTTCTTTTGTTCTGAGAGTTAAGACAGGGCCACCAAACGGTAATCCACATAATTCTGGCAGGCTGTGGGGAAGAACTGCTTATTTCACTCTGACCTGCAACAGGCAATCTGAGTATTGTATCATTCACAATAAATGCCCGTTTGCAAGCTGAGTAAAATGCTAATAAATAGATCACAGGGCCTGAAGGAAAACAACTAAACAGCAGGAAAACTTGAGAAACAATGGCCCTGTGGGCACCTTAGAGCCTAACCAAAAAAATATATATAGATGGTATCATGAGCTTTTGTGGGCACAACTCACTTCTTTAGATGTCAAATGATACTGGCTATATATTTTTGGTTAGTTTCCAAGGTGTTACAGGACCATTGTTGTTTTTTAAGGTGTGGTTGGTTTTTTTTTTTTTTTTTTTTTTTTTTTTAAGTTACAGACTAACATGGCTACCCCTCAGACTTTTAAACAGCAGGAGTTATCCTGTTTTTGGATAAGCCAGTAAACTTTTGAAACTATCTGCTGTGCAGATAAACCCTGGGTATTAATGCATCTACTTTTCTTCCATCAACTAGCCAATTAGCCCGTCATAAGACAGGATTTTCAGGTCTCTCCTCCATGT
>JANRFK010006693.1:20536200-20554062 GCA_030068395.1 Apalone spinifera
ATATATATATATATATATAACAACATGCTACATTCATATCTAGTATGAACAGATCACAGAAAAACCTTTCCACAGACATTAGGGATACGGTGACAACCAAGGAAACACAACCATCTATCATGGTGATTTTCTGACTAGAAGCAACCATTTCTGATATGGGATAAAAATGATCAACCTTTCCCTGAATTCTTACATGATGTTTTTTCAGACCAAGACAGTTTTTAACAATTGCTTAGAAATATTGGATCAATGTAATGATTTATTGCCTAACATACTGTACCTTATATAGCTGCAGGATATTTATTATAGATATAATAAGTAGGCTAGATTGTTTACGCAATAGTTCTGTGCCCTCTACAACAGTACAGCTTAAACCTCCCAAATCTGGGACTCTCTAGTCTGGCAGCATCCGGGGGCAGGGAGCGGAAGACATCCGTGAGTCCTGTGAGGGATGGGGAACCCCAGCTGGGCCAGTGGGGGCTGGGGAGTCCAGCCCCAGGTTGGCCCACCCAGGTGAGCCCCGGGGGGGTGACAGGGGATCCCTGGCCCCTTCTGGGAACTCTCAGCAGCAGTGGGGCTGGACCGGGGAGCTCCTAGTCTCAATGCAACTGGTGGTGGCTGGGGAGCCCTGGCCCCAACCAGGAACTTCTGGCACAGCAGGACTGGCTGGGAAGCCTCAGCCCCGGCCAGGAAACCCCAGCAGAAGCAGGGCCCAGTGGAGGCTGGGGAACTTCAACCCCAGCTGGGCAGCCACGAGGAACAGGACCACAGTGGCGAGAGAGACACTGCTCTGGGGAGCGGGGCCAGCAGTAGGGTGGGGAATCCCACAGTCTGCAGAGGAGCGGGCATGGGCCGGTGGCCAACAGGGGAGCATTGATGTTTCCTGGTCTGGCAAACTCCCTGGGTTCGAGATTGCTCAGGTCCCAAAGGTGCCGGACCTGGGAGGTCTAACCTGTGTAGAGATGAAATATACTATTTTTCCTCAGCCATTTTCAAAAGAAAGCTTAAATAAAATATAAACAAATAAAATCCTTAAGGCACTGATATGGCAAACACTTAAGCACATGCTTATCTTTATTCATGTGAGTAATTGCATTTAAATCAATGAGGCTATTACAGTGTTTCAAGGTAGGGTTATGCTTAAATAAATATGGGGCTGATGTTTAAAATTTTCAAACAAATATACAGATACAGAAGGAAAAAATACCTGGAATATTAAATTCTAGAGAACTATGACTCAAGGAAAAAATATGAATCCATTTGGAAGTCTTACATTCACTCCATATGCAACAGAAACATTGATTATACCCTGTCTAAGTTTCTCTTTTGTGCCATTATCACTTGAACATAGGTGGAAGAAATTAAGGCAAAACAAATATTTGAACATTCTTACACACAAGCAACTCAAGAACTAGTGAAGGACAGCCCTTGTATCTTTGGAATAAAGAAAAATCCAAATCCACCTAGGTTTTAGAATGGAATAAAAATAACATATGGGTAAAATACACTAAATGTTTATTATTTTTCATTTCCATGAAACAGGTTTATTTTTTTCTGTAAGAATAATCATATACAGGATTAATGAAAAAAAATTTCAGCTCCTGAGGAATGATTCTGGGTTAGTTTTCCTGTATCATGACTACATCTTTCAAATTTCACAGAGAGTCTTGAGTTAGCATCAGAACATAAGAACAGCCTTGGTCTCATTGACCTATTTACCTTCTTCTTCATCAGGAACAGCTAGCCACTGGATTAATGCAAAGAGTAGTAGGATCACTAAACAGGCCATTCCTATCCCCCTGAACGTCGCAGCAGCCCCTGCAATGAGAATTTTCTTCAGACTATTTGCATAGATAATACAGGAAAAGACAGACATCATGATGACTTCTTCACCATTTAATATCCCATGTAAAACTCTCTTTGTTCTTATGTGGCATCTCCATTGCCAGAGGTTTACACCCGTGGTAGCCCATTCTGTATGATCCTCTGCTAATCTCTGTGGAGGAACAGTTCTTTTAATCTACTCAGGATACCACATTGTCCATATAAGATCAAACTTTAATTAGGTTATTATATATTTTTTCCTTCTAGCACTTTCTGCAGCAGGTTATTTTACACAGAGTCTGAACAAATTATACTTTCACTTCTTGACAGAGGCTGTGGCATGACAACTGCACAATAGTGAATCACCACAGTTGGTCATCTCATAAAAGTTTTATCCTGCTGCCTGCTTGAGGACAGGGCAGAACTTAGGAGTGGATTTGTTCATATAGAAAAAATCCTCCAAATATTAATGATTAACCTGTTGAATTGGAGATATTTATGAAGTTATTGGGAAGTGAACTATCTATTTCAATTACCTTTGGTAAATGAAATAACCAAACAATCATTCATTTTCTGATAATAGCTGTAAAACTAATTGGAAAGTTTTTCAAAAGAAATAACTGTTTAATAATGTATAGCATGTGTACCTTCTAAAAAAGAAACCTACATTTCTGAGTTGTGAAGAATATGTATTAAGATTATCGCAACCAACAAGAATGCACTTGTATGTAGAAAACCGTGATTAAATCGAGTTTTCCTGACCAGTGATTTAAATCATGACTGTAATCACACTTCTGTAAAATGTCTGCTTACCAAAGTAGTTGACCAAAACTCCTCCAATCATAGCTCCACATCCTCTGCCCAGACCTAAGTGGAGACCTTGTAAAATCCCCTGAGCTGAAGTTCTTAATTCTGGAGGCACTGCAGCACTAAGATATGAAATACAAGCTGCCCATATGGCTGCATGGGTCACACCTATGGGGAGGAAACATTTCAGAAAGTACTAAGTACACCATCATGATATGTTTTCATTTAATAGTTTACAGCAGCATGTAATTGACCTGGGGAGGAAGTGTTTGTTAAAGAACTCAAGTCAGCCAAGTTCCTCTGAAGTCTTTCATAACACAACAAAGCTATTAATTTTTTTCTGTGCTGCTCAAGCTGCCCTGTCAGTCAATAGTTCCCCCCACTCATGAGAGTAGCATGGCACTAGTGTTAAGGCCTGTTCTACATTGAAAACATGCATCAGTGCAATTGTGTCAGTAGGAGTAAGAAAAATGACACCCTCTATTGACTGGCATCCCTAGTGTAGATGCAGCTATGCCGACAGAAGAGTGCTTCTGTCAGTATAGTTAACGTCATTTAGAGGCTGGCGTTCTTTCCCTGGCAGGACATCTTGTCCTGTTGGGGTATGCTGCGTCTATACTATGAGACTGCACTGACAGCTACAGCTGTATCAGCACAGGCTCAGAATTGCAAGAATCATTGATACTGTGATTGCCCATAGGCTATGAACCAGGGCCAGTCTTAGGGTTTGTCCTAAGAGTAAGCCCTAGGAGTTAGCCTTAGGGTTAGCCCTAGGAGTTCAAAGGCTAAATTGTTATATGTACACAGACATACCACTATGGAAAAAAATCAAACTGTTTAAAAAGATAAATAAAAGCATGTCCTAAGGACCAATTCAAAATCAATTCTTTCCAAACTTTTGGCACGAAATACACTTTGCATTTGCACTTGGGTGACTGACAAAACACTGAGATTCCTCAAGTTTAGGCAAAATACAGTAAGCTTTGCTTATACTGTTTTGAGTCAGACACAACAGGATCTCTCCCACAGCTGTAAATCTGCTCTGACTAACATTCCATTACAAATCAGTTTTACCCACCTGTTGTCAGACATCACAAGTTTCCACTGCTAACAGTGGCAGAGGTCCTTTCAGATATAAATAATACATATTCATTTGAGGCACTTTTGGCTAATCAAATTATAATACATTTTGGGTGCCTTTTTCTTCTTACCATTGGAAGTCAGAATATGCAGAGACAATTTTGCCTAAGGCAGAAAACAGCGGTCAGATGTCATAGAGCAAAAAGAACCAATAATTATCAGCTTGCAGAGAGAAGGGAAGGTTGCTGTCTGCAGCCTTAATTTGAGATTCTGAATTTGGGGCAGGAGGAAAGAATAAAATAATAATTTTGTAGAGAATTACAGGGTGAACACATTTTACTGTGTTCTGCTTTAAAAACCCTCATGGACTTGCTGGAGATACTTATTCAAAGTTGGGTGGAATTAAAAACAGGCACAGGTCATTCCAATGACAATTGTGCAAATGCTAATAATGGATAATTTATAAAAATGGTTGTGAGTATGAATGATTTAACATATAGGGATCTGTCTTATATACTGGATTTATTAACCAATATCAGGGAGACAGAGTTCAGCTCTGCAATTGCTGGTCAGCGTAGGCTGAACAGCCACAAACTAAATTAAATAAGATCAGGATACGAAATCTGTAGGAGGAATACTGACGTACAGGGTTACATAGTATTCATTTAATGAACAGCAATATACTGGATTTGATCTTCCGGCCATGAGTCTATTTGATGTTAGAAGGTTCTATGTTAATTCTTTACTTTCTGCAAAAACAATTTACAACAAAAATACCTGGGAATTTCAGAATACTTATAATGGAGGAATAGTCAGATTACAGAACACATGTTTAATGACACATCTAGAAATAAGTGTTAAATTGCAAGTTTGCTCTTGCTTATCCACATCAAGTTGGTTGAAAGATAACTTAGGCAAGACATGCAGAATGATTTTCAGACCACTTTATACCGTATACACAAGTTCAAAAATAATTTTAAAAGTAGTAATTAAAAAAAAAAACTAGTTACATACTGATGAGATTCCCGATCGACTTCCTTAAACTATTGTAACTATTGTATTATCTTCTTGATCCCCGATTTAAAAAGGTATAAACTAACAAGGGTGATTCAGTTTTTGGAAAACTGTGTCATATGCTGATTAAAAATAATGAGTAGTTTTGTGGCACTTTAGAGACTAACAAAATATATATGTAAACAATATATGCAGAGAATCATGAGCTTTCATGGTAAAACCCACTTCATCAGATGAGATGGAATGGAAACAACAGAATCCAAAATATATATAAGAGCAGAAAGCATTTACCCATGTTAATGAAGCTCATTAAGTGGGCTGGAAGTGTCCCTTTCATAGCTTTTGATGTAGAAATGCAAATGTTAAAGGATTAAGAAAAATCACTGAAAAGCTTATGTAACATAGTCAGATGATTAGATTAAAAAAAATCAAGTTAAAACCTAGCAAATCCAAAACATTTCTGGTGTACTTTCAGTAATTTGACTCCATGCTAATTGGTTTGGTAAGGAAAACAAAGGCCAAAAAAATTAAAAAACACATGCACACAAATGTAGATCAAGTTGAGAGAAGCACCTAATGTTTTCAATTCCCTTCAAAATTAACCTAATCCCTTTAGAGTCAAATGGGATGAAATTTGCTTTTTATTGTGTGCGTATTACTAAATCATTTGGTTTTTGTGATGGGTATCGATATAGCACTCGCAATTTCAAACTGAACCCTAGTGAGAAATCTGTTTGGATTAGAATTAATTAAATGTTTCAAGAGAGACTGTACATGTGAAATATAAATAATACATTTGATTTTTTTATCTTGCTTTAGCTATAGCTTCTCTTTGGACATAAGATTTACAATAACAATTTATACTGAAGTTTTCTACACATGCCAACCTCTAGCAAACTAAGCTTCAGGGTACTGATATTTTATGGGATGTAATTAATCCAAACAGAAAAGGATAAATATTTTATTAATTACACCATTCTCTAGGGATGTAAAGCAAGTAGGAGGAGAAGAGGAGACTCAGGGGGGATATGTTAGAGGCCTATAAAATCATGACTGGTGTGGAAAAAGTGAATAAGGAAAAGTTATTTACATATTCCCACAATACAAGAACTAGGGGTCGCCAAATAAAATTAATAGGCAGTAGGTTTAAAACAAACAGAAGGAAGTTTTTCTTCACGCAGCGCAGTCAATCTGTGGAACTCCTTGCCAGAGGATGTGGTGAAGGCTAGGACTTTAACAGGGTGCAAAAAAGAGCTAGATAGATTCATGGAGGTTAAGTCATTCAATGGCTATTAGTCAGGATGGGTAGGAATGGTGTCCCTAGCCTCTGTTTCTCTGGAGATTGGTGACAGGTGAGAGATCACGTGAGGATTACCTGTTATGTCCCCTCCTTCTGGGGCATCTGGTATTGGCCACTGTTGGCAGACAGGATACTGGGCTGGATGGACCATTGGTCTGACCCAGGATGGCTGTTCTTATGTTCTTACTTGACTACCTGATAAACCTAGGCTTATTGAGTAGGTGAGTCAACTACTCGCATTTCCCCCCTCCTCCCCCCTTTGTTGCCGCTTTATCAGAAGTGGCAAGGAAGAGAGCAGGAGCCGGTGCTGGGGGGAGCCAGCTTAAAAACCAGTTCCCCCCAGCACCGTTTCTGTGGTGCCGCCTGCCCCCCCGCTGCTGCCTCTATCAGAGGTAGCAGCGCAGTGGGGACAGGGCAGGCTGCCGCGAAGCAGTCTCTGCCTGTGGCAGGCCCAATCAAGACTGAGCTCCTTCCCTTATCAACTAATCGTATAGTCGATAGTATTTTTATCGACTACATGATTAGTCAATTACCGGCCCCTTAACATCCTTACCCTCCTCTCTCCCTCTTCCTTGGGAAATCAGAAACATAAATTCTGATTCACCTAGCTGTTTAAAATAGTCACAAATTGATTCTATGACCCCCATTCCACTGTTACACAATCCTGAGTACAAAGGAAGCTCTACTGCAAAGGAACATGAAACAGGCAAGAAGAGGACCTGTTCTATCCTGGATGGTCATTGTGAGCACTCTTCCATTTTACATCAGTTAAACTAGTCCACTTGGAATAAATCTGGCAGTTACCATAGCTCTGCATTGCTCTTCCTTAAAGACTCATAATCAAATCATCATCTTTATATAATCAGATGGTCAAGAGTTTTCAAATGAACTCTGATTGTGTGAAAGGAAAAGATTTTGGTATACTAGCCTATCAAAAAAATTGGTATAGTCTAATAAAACTGTAGTGAACAAACTGTCCCTGCTCTCCCCCTTCCCTACCATCTTATTTACTCCACAGAAGTGGCCATCTTTGCTAACTTTAACTTGAGCTTCAGGTGCAAATGGAAAGCAATACTGGTCTTGGCACTTGTTTCTGGAACAGTTTAGCCATTTGCCACTTTTTAAGAGCTCCATATCTTTAAAACTGATATTTTCAGGTCATTAGTCTCACCATCCAGCAGGCCAATTTAGAATGGCTGCTATCACACAGAGGAGGTAATTTTATAATGGGAAAAATTCTTTGCCAGAATAGAGGTCAGCCCATTGTTTTGAAACCAACATTTGAAACCAGAGTATATTAGTGATAAAACTAGTCATCGTAGAGAGGCTGGAAAGGTAAATTGATGGGTCTCTTAACTAAGCTTCTTTATATCTACTAAATGCAAAAAGTCAACATACTTGAAAGACAACATTTAAGAAAGGTAAATGCAGGTTTGTGTTGACTATTTTACATGCCCTAGCCACCAAAAAAAAATAGCCTGTGTCTCAATTTTTTCAGTGGCGTTCTGTGGATTATAAATTAGACTACTAAATATTCTACTGTAACTTTGACAAGAATTGGAGACATGTTACATGAACTCATTTCCTTGCATGTTTGGAGAATGAACATGTACAACATTGTATTTACACCCCATTGGCACTAGTTTGGCTGGCAGCCTTGAAATTTCCAGCAATTTAAAAGTTAATCCAACCCTTTATTTTCATATAACTGTACATGTGTGACTAAACAAGGCTTACAATTTCCAAACTCTTTCATCAGGAAAGAAGTGTAAAATAATCTCCTCATTTTCTGTTTTAAGAAGATGCTGTACTTCAGCATCTCACCAATTTATACACACGGATTGTAATGTTAACCTTGCTACAATTTTGTGACTATCAATAGATGCAGTTTGCACAGTCCCTTCTAGAAATCTCTCCGTGCTCTTCACACTCTGTGGTGGCCCTGAATTCTTAATTTGACGTTCAATGTAAATGTATAATTTTATATTAATAAAACATTTGATCTTCTTTAAAATTAATTTATCCATCACTATCTAAGTATTTCATTAAATGGCCATTAAATGATGAAGTAGTTTTATATCAAGAACTTCAGGAAAGTGATTAGGCATTGAAAACTCTGTTAGAGCTAGGGATGTGAAAGTGTAACCGTGTATATGGTTACATGCAGGCTCCCAGTATGCACAGAGAGCCCTGTGTATACTGGCTCCCGGGGAGCTGCCTGCTCCTCCCTGTGCTGCTGCCTCTGATACATAAGGCATGATACAGAGACAGCACATGGGGGGAGAGCAGGCAAGTGGGAGCTGGTGTTCGTGGGGAGCTGGCTTTTACCCCTGGCAGTGTTGCCTCTGTATCAGAGGCAGCAGCGCAGGAAGGAGGAAACAGGAGACAGTGTATGCGGGGAGCCGGCTTAAAAATCAGCTCCCCATGCGCACCAGCTGCGCAGCAGACCCAACTGCTCCTCACATGTAGCCACTGAATTTTTTCAGTGGTTACACGTTTACTTAATTAACCCCATTTTAACATACCTAGTTAGAGCATGTGTGATAAGATACTTATCAAATTAAACAATTTTTCAATATTGCATTAAAATGTACTCATGTCATGTATATAATGAAAAAATAAACAAATATTTGGGAACTAGAATCACTAGTTGCCACAGCTTGTAGTGACTCATCACGTGTTGCTCACTTTAAGTGGGAAAGTCAAATAATCTAGGTCTCAGACTAGAACCATCTCAAAAATGGTAACATGGCAGGGTGTGAATATAATTGGCAGAAAGCCAATCTGAACTATAGTAATCTAATATGCTTTTAGTACACCTCAGAGGTCCTTTACAAATATGATTTTTCACCTGACAGTAGGACTCAAAATTATGTTTTTGTACAGACTATACACATATCATCAATACCTCTAATTTAAAATAATGGCCCTGTACACTTTTGATTTGAATAAAAAAGTAAAACTATAAGGCTTGCTTTGCCTTGTGTGTATATTCAGAGCTTTGATGAAACCTAAGTTTTTGACAGGTTACAGTAGTACATTCAGTAGCCTAAGTTATAAATCACAGAATGCCACAGAAAAACAATTGCAGAAAAATTTAACAGAGACAGGATGTTCCAGAACAATTTTCCTTGGTGGCAAGGGCATTTAAAAGAAAAGTTAACACAAACATAAAGCCTCCCTTTTTAACGTCTTTCAGAAGTGTTGACTTTTTGCATTTTATAAATATAAAGAAGCTTAAGAACTCCAGCAATCAAGTAGCACTTGCAGGTGTGTATTCAACTCAAGTTCCTGTCTCATTGTTTAGTTACAGGGTGTGTTGATCTCTAGGAGATCTGTTTGGATCAACACACAGAACAGTGGGGCAGATCAGCTGCAGAACCAACCTCCTGACGTCAAACCTTTTCCATAACAATCACTGTAAAAATTTATGAGGCCATAAGTCTTTGGGGATATTTATAGTCAGAAGCAAAGAACTACTGGATTTTCTCTAAATCACAGCTCAGATGGCAACATGAATAATTTAAGTGTCTCTCTTTATACTATGAAATCGTAACTGCATGATTTTACCTTGAAGTACTTCCATAGGGAGAACAGTCCAGGCATTTTCCAGATATGAGATGTAAATGTAGCGAGCTGTATTACAGGCAAGGCCAATATAGAGCACTCTAAAGGGAGGAAGGAAAAAAAAAACAAACAGTCACAGGCTTGCAGTTTCCATGTCTTGTATGGTACCATAAGTACACACGAATGGTTTCTAAATCTTAATAAGAATGTGAATTGCAGCACAAAGAGGAATATGTTCACATGCAATAATTTCTTACTCAAAAAAAAAAATCTTCCTCTACAAAGATCCCATGCCCAAATGCAACCTCTCCCTGCTCTACAGGCAGGCAGTTAAATTTCTTCCAAGTTAAAAATAAATATGTAATTGATTACATTTAAACAAAACCCAGAAGAATTCTTTTCAACCAACTAATGGAAAACAAAATTAATTCTAAATAGAGGCATGTTTCTGTATACGATTAATAGATTCTATGAATGCCTGACTAGAAAGTGTCTATTCTTGTTTTATGTAGTGTCCTACTACATTCTGTTTTAGAGAGAATATAGTTTCCATTCCACCTTACATAAGCCTTTTAAAATGCCTCAGTGATTCATTCTTCATGTCCTGTACTCAGTAACAGAGCTGTACCATTTAAAAGGAATACGGGTCCATATTATTATAGAAATGTATTTCATCCATACTGACGTAAAGTTAGCATTCCAGGAGTTGCATCCAGTTCACTACTATCCTGAAATATGCACGCTTTCACAAAAAGCAATACATACTGTATTCAATGGTATGACTCAGGATTCAGTTGTCACCAGTCTAGTTTTCAACAAGACAGTCCAGTTTGGAAGCAAGAGTTTAAAATAACTGTTGAGCAAAAAGCCCGAGTCTAGTTTTCACAGTTCGTTTTCTTGAGACACTATTTAACCAAAGATTTTCTCTTTTCTTTCCTTCAGGCTTCAACCGAATTGCCCCTTGCTCACCAAACTGAACTAGCATTACTAAAAACGGTCTTTATTATACATCATCTCTTTCCTTTGGCTCTAAAAAGGAAACATTTTAGTAGGAGGTGATGAACCATCTTTTCCAGGGCCAGGAAAAGAGGCATACTGGGATAACAGACTAAATTAATTAAATAAGCAACAAATCATTTGACCTTCTCCATCACTGACTGGATTTTGCAATCTCTAAAAATCAGAAAGGAGGTGGGGTTGACTAAAACCCCTTACCATCCACCCTGCTCCCACACACCCACCATCCATAAATGGGTAACACTAACTCACTCCCTCGTTTGCATTTGACAGAGTCACTGGACTTCACAATAACCTTTTCTGACTTTTTTAAAAGGTTATTTTTGGCTCTTGCTTTCACCCACTTTTTAGCATCCTGCTTATTGTACCTCATTGGAGGGCAAAGAGGAGACTGCAGTATTTACTGTTCTGAACTCAGGTGTTTTGTAAAACAGCTTGTTATTCAATTTGCAGGTTTCTAGTGGACCTGTTCCAAGAGGGAACGAGTGCACAAGATTCAAGGTGACACACAGATGTTAAAATTGAACAAAAACCCTAATCTTAGAATGATGCATTGCACCTCCTAAACAAGCAGGGCATGAGGGCCATGTAAGATAGAACCACAGGAAATTTTTAAGAAGGAATGGTTGGCCCAACTGTTAAGGCACAAGTCTGAGAGTTTGAATATTAGGGCTTGCTTTATTTCTTTCACAGCCCCAATCTCACTGCACTCTCTTAGCCAAGTCATTTAATCGTTCTGTACCTCAAGTTACCATGTGTAAAACTGGGCTAATACTTTCCTATTTCACACAAGTATTGTGAAGCTTAAATCAATGTTTTGTTAAGAAACTTTCAAAAATTTAAGCTGGAAAGTGCTAATTCAAATGCAGTCTCACTTAAAAAAAAAAAAAGTAGGTCATATGATGTTCAGCCTTGGTGGCTTCCACTCAACACAAATGCCACAGCACGTACAATGCTCACGGTATCTGTATGCAAACATAACTACATTGGAGCCAGCCCACTGGGATTAGCCACGCTTGTGCTTTCTGCAATAATGCCTGGATTTGCAAAGTTCTTAATATTTTATACATTATAGTAGTTCACATATTTTTGCAGAAAATCTTATCAGACACCCCAGCTGGTGGCTCCAGATTTTCTGCTTCCACAGACGTGGCTGTCTGTCTGTCTGTGGGGGGGAGGGAAGGGAGGAGGCGGCAAACGGTCTATAACTGATGTGTGTTGACAGGACAGAATACACTGGAGCATCACTTAGAGCACAAAATGGGGAGCAATGGCAAGGCTGGACATTAATGGACAAAGAGGTGTTGGTGATTAAATCTGTACTGAACAAGAACTACAACAAATATATTCCTTTAATCCATTCATCTCTACCATTTTCCTTTCCAACAATCTGAACTTCTTTTTCCTTGATTGACTCCTCCACATACAATTTCTTGCCAACTTCCTCCCAAATTAAAAAATGGTCCTATCCAGCAACCACACTTTTCATGTCTCCTCCACACGCATTTCTTCTCTTTTGTGCTAGCCTCCATTAGTTCAGAAACATAACAGGAGTAAACATTAAGTAAGGAATACAATCTGAGTTCAGAGTTCTCCTGCTTGGTTGCATATACCACTATTTTTTGGCCACTAACATGTCCAGTTGCTAGTCTTTCAAGACATTCAGCTAGATATTTATAAATAGAATCCAAAATGGCCAAGATGATCATATTTGGGTGTCAAAAGTTTAAGCAGCTAATCAGAAGTGGCCTGATTCCAAGTGCTGAGCCTTTCAATTTAAAAGCCAGTAAGTACTTATGGAGACCTCATCCTAAACTCTGAGCAACTGCTTATTTGATTTTTCTCTCCTTTCCAATTCTCTCTCAGATCCTACAACACAGCTGCCTTGTAGGACTGTGCAAATAACTGATTTTTTTTCTGTTCAGTGACTGTTATGAAATAATAAAAAGTTCAGAGTGAACCAAAATTGAAAAATATCTGAAAAACTGGACCCACCAGTTTAGAGAGTCATTCTTACACTCTTTTCCTGGCCCAACTATTCACTGTCATTCACAGTGGCAATTCATAGTACACTGCCACCACCTCTCCCTGCCGTTTGTGAATGGAAAACAAAATAATGAGATCAAAACTATTTGGTAAATTTTTGTCAAATTTACCAACAGTTTCAGTTGAACTACAATTGCATTTTTCAGTGAATAAACTGTTCATGTGACATTTTTGGCCCAGCTCTAATTATTGTTCCCAAGGAGAACAAAGGACATTAAACAATTTTGAAAATCTGTCTATTTCATTTAGGTGCCTACATAAGAGCTATTTTGAAAATCTGGCCCCGATGATTTAAACATCCTACCCTCCATATGGCATGCAGACAAAATAGTTAAGTGCCAGCATATAAAAACGAGGAAGCAACTGAAAGAATAGGTTTATGCCCAGAATAGAACAGTGGTATTCAGATCAGTCTATCAACCAAAGAAAAGTGTTCAACTTGAGGTAATTGTTCTCCCTGGCAATGAAGAAATTTGGACCCCTTTTCTAGATCTTTTAGACACAAAATATTGAGATGGCTCAAAGAATGCCATATATCTTCATTCCATCTATCCTCTTTTTCCCTCCACCCCTCCTCTCCCTATTCATGTACACCTTCTCCTCGTTTACATTCTAACCACACCCTGACATGTTACATCTATATATCATTGTCTGAGTTTGTTCTGGCTTGTCTTGCAGATTTATATTGTAAGGCCCCATAATTCCATTGGCCAGCCTGTGAAGAATGCAGAATTTAGCAGTAAGTCATTTACCTTCTTATACTTTTCAATATCTGTTTCTTTATGAAAAATCAACAAAACAAAAAAGTAAGTAGAATTTCAGTGTAACCATGTCTTTAGGTTTTTAGTTAATTCAGGTTCATTATTGGGGAAGCAATTGTTGTGTTTTCATATAGTTCTTCCACTTAAGTAGATTGCTTAATAAGCTAAATAGCTTTTATAACTTCAAATTTTACACATAATTAGTGGCAGACAAAGGAAAAAGAAGAGTGTAATTTAGTAGCAAAGAATAATTTTCATTTCAGCTCACAGACAATTCTGAAACCTTGAGAGAGTCTCTACACCTGCAACAAGAAAATGTCTGGTTTGGCATATTAAATTTGCTTTCTTCCTCTTATATTAAATATATTGAATATTAGTCTTATGTGAAAGTTGCCAGATGAATTGCAGTCTAAAAAAATGTTTCTCTTCTGACATTTACAGTTTGATGCATATTTTTCCTATTTATCTGTGTCTGTGTAAGAGCATATGACTACAAAGAATCAAGCCTGTGCCTGTCTCCAGCAACTTAGGCAGGAGGGACAGTGCAGGTATTAGCGTTAGGCTATCAGAAAAAGTATAGCAAGAATGTCTGTTCTTTTAGAAAGGAGAGGTAGAACACAGAGACATCAGTGTACTTCTTCACTAGCAGTATGGGTTAAAGGTAGGTAAAACAACTTCAATGTGACCTTTCAACACCATAACACAAAAATCAGAGTCATTTCCCTCACAACAGACCTACAAAGTCTTCAGGGCTGGGTGTAGAGTGAAAGGAAGCTTTTCCCTCCCACTATTACACAGAACTCTTAACTGTGCATATGCCAAAATTGTTCACATTCTGATTTTGGGCCATTAATAAATTATACAGACTTACAATATACAACCCTGGTCTCATCTGGTTATCCCGGTTTTACCTAAAATACATTAAACATCACTAATGATTAGTGTACAAGTTGGATCTCCCTGGTCCAGCACCCTCGGGACCTGACTGGTCCTGAATGAGGGAGTTTGCCAGACATAGGGAGGTCAATTAAATCCCTCTGCTGTCAGGACTCCAGGCTCCCCTGTAGTCCCTCAGCAGACCTAAGTGGAGCTCCCTTGCCCCCAAGGCCATTGGCTCCCAACAGTCCCTGCTGCCACAACTCTGCTGCCTCAGGGTCATCAGGCTCTGCTCACCCCAGGGCTGCTGAGGCTCCAATGGCCATGGACCACCGGGACTCCACTGTCCCAGGGCTGCTGCGGCTTATCCGATAAGCTTTTGCATTTTACTCTTTTACTTCCACAATCCTGCCATTTCTCTTCCCAAATTAAATTATACATGAAAGAAAAGGGATAAACCTAAGGTTTAGTACTGTTATCAAGAACAATTTGAAAACTCCAGGAAATTGAAGTAACTTGTTGAAGCTATATGATAGATTGTCCTGACTACTTTTCTTGCATGTTTTAGCTTCTCTTCCCCTGTACACGTTTTTAGAGACTTTAGGGTCTGTATTACAGAAATTCTTCCTATGTACTATATGTTCATACAATATCTAGCACATTGTGGGTTCTACTGCAATATAAAGAAAAATATTTAGGGGGGTAATTAGATCTCAAATGTTAAGAACTGATCTTAACTCCTAAGGTTGCAGACGCAAGAGCATTATAAAATAAAGCTTTATAATTAGTGTTGTGTTGTGTAAACTAACTCATTGATATAAAGATTAGGAACATCAAAGGTTTATGAAAAAATCATGGTTTAAAAAGGCACGGTAGGCAGCCAGGAGTTAAGGAACTGCCGAATCCAATAATTTTTGGATATATGAGCTATATTTCAAAACTGGTAGTCTCCTGTTCAGATAAAAACCCATTTTTATTATAATCTGCTAATGATGGTTCTTTCCATGATTATTATACATTTCTCAATGTCACTGTGACCTTCAACGAAAATTATGCATTTAACTTGAGCGTGTCCCAGGTCCAGGTTATCTCCACAACTGCACTGTATGCGTACAAAGACAGGATAGAATTATTATCTCTTGTTCACTTATACACCTTTGAAGTCAATATATAAATGTAAATTTCAAGGCTTGCCACACCACAGATGTTGCCAGACTAAGGATATTAAATACCGGTTAATTTACTAGTCAAGTAGTTGATGGAATTTCCATCGACTACTTGACTAGTCAATAGGCACTTCTGCATAGGGGCTTTTGTACATTTCAAAAGAGGAATGCGGAACTCCACATGTAGCCTGGGGCCAACAGGAACTCCCGCTAACTCCAGGGTTCACAAGGGTGCTTCTGCTTTGAAATACACAAGAGCCCAAGGGCTCTAGTGAAATGCACCACCCAGTAGGGACTTCTGCTGGGACTCCTGTGCATTTCAAAACGGAAGCCTCCGCATGGAGCCCAGAATCAGCGGGGGACTCAGTCCTCCACTGACCGTGGGCTCCATGCAGTGCTGCCACTTTGAAATGCTGTGCGTCAAGCCCGGGATCAGCTCGAGACTCTTAACTGCAGCTATTGCGCTGCCCCTTTGAAACGCCGCCATGGCATTTCAAAGGGGTAGCTCCGCACGGAGCCCGGGGTTAGCTCCATGTGGCGCTGCCACTTTGAAATACCACACTGGGCTCTGTGCGGTGCTGCCACTTTGTAGTACTCCCTCTTCCCCCCACCTTTGCTGCCTCTATCTGACAGAAGCAGCAAAAGGGGGGGAGAAGGGGGAGTGACTAGTCAACTAGACCTTAACATCCTTATGCTGGACCAGAGGGTTCCAGTTAAGGGAAGTACAACCTGCAGTATATCCAGAGTAATATACCTCTTCCACACATCCGGCACAAGACCTCTTGTCAAAACAAACATAATGCTTCATAACTGCAAGCTGATTATTTATGTTTCTTTTTCAACAGAAACAATAAATGTCAGAGGAAAAACGTATTTTTAGAGTGCAATTCATCTAGCAACTTTCACATAAGACTAATATTCAATATACTTAATATGAGAAGAAGAAAGCAAATTTAATATGCCAAACAAGACATTTTCATGTTGCAGGTGTAGAGACACTCTCAAGGTTTCAGCATTGTCGGAGAAAAAATTATCCTTTGCTATTAAATTACACTCTTCCTTTTCCTTTGCCTGCCACTAATTAAGTGTAAAATTTGAAGTTATGAAACTATTTAGCCTTATTAAGCAACCTTCTTAAGTGGAAGAACTATATGAAAACGTAACTGCTTCACCAATAATGGACCCGAATTAACTAAAAGCCTAAAGATGCTACTTGGAATAAAATTTGATATCCCAAGTGCCTGGCGTGGTAACCTGAGAGATCACTTGAAACAGACTTTGGTTGACATCAAGAGAGACACAACCAGTGGAATCAACTCACTGAAAACAAACAGGACATGGCAAAACAATTGCACAACCCAAATGGTTGAAAATGCACTGATGCCCAAGGATCTATTATCTAGATGTGTGTGAAGAGGGCATAGGAATAAGACTATATACATTGTTTTGTCTCTATTTAGGGGTCCAACCTGAGGTGTGACAATTTTATTACACTTCAAAATAAACAAACCCCGTATAGACTGTTGTTCAAACGAATAATGGAGTTGTGAAGCAGAACCATCTAGGATACACTTTAAAGTAATCCTTTCAAGGGTAAACTGCCAAATATCACTAACGTGCTGAAAATACATTTTGGGTGTCAGGAAGTTATAATTATATACATGTTTAAAATTAACATTGACTTCACAAGGCAATCACGTATCTAAATATATGTGGGTCACAACAGGTATCTTTAAAATAAGGGATGAGAGTGGTTTTGGAGAATTGTTGCCTAATTGTTTACATCCACAATAAACAGTAACTGCAATTCAGAGATTGTAACCAAGTTTCATTCTCTAAATAATATATTCAAGGTATTTTTGTAATATAAAGTTATAGCACTGGAATATATTACAGACTCACTGTGCCACATTAGGAATTTTAAAGAGATTGGGGAAAAGAATCGTATTAAAAATAAGACTTGTTAGAAAAAATCCATGATCAACTTTCACCAGTTTGTAACATTTTTTGATTCTTGGACATATGCTACAAGAATCTTTATATATTACCTCTTCTGTTTCTACTGCACTGGACACTGATCTTGCCTAGTGTATCAGAGACTACACTATTTCTGGATATACAGTGTTCTAGCACCAACAAAATGTCACTCCCTGACATATTTCTAGGGATGGTACTGACAAATATTGATATCTTCACTGATGGTGGTCTCCAGCAGTTCAGATAAGTGAGTTAGCCTGAATACCCAGCTTGTCTGCAGGACCGGGAGACGGTATCTGCTCCAAGCAGAACCATTCAGCTCAGCCAGGAAGAGTATAACTTACAAAAAGTCTCATTTCCAAGCAGTGCAAATATACAGTAAAACTCCATTGGTCCAGCACTCCTGATGGTCCGGCACCATCAGGAA